>CM069543.1:8161818-8761818 GCA_035773235.1 Eospalax fontanierii
CTATATTCAAAGGCTTGCAAAGCCAAGTCAGAATTAACTAACCCTTCTTTCAACATTGTTTCCATTTCACTTTCAAATAACTCTGATACCTTTGCTAAGAATTATCTCTTAAATGTGCCAGGGAATCAAGAATTAGAAAATCAGAGGCTGGAGAAATGGCTCAGCTCTTAAGAACACTGGCTGCTCTTGCAGAGGACCTGGGTTCAGTTCCCAGCGCCCACATGGCAGCTGACAACTATTCAATACCCCAGTTCTAGAGGATCTGACACCTACTTTGACTTCTGTGGGCATTGTATGACATGGGTCCATGTACATGCACAGAGGCAAAACGTTCATACACATCAAATAATAAGTAATCAATTTTTTTAACTTAAAGAATTGTAAAAACTCCAGTTTCAGATGTTTTCTGGCAAACAGAGGAAAATCAATGTGGAGCAGCAGTGTGATGTGGCAGGGTCTTCTGGTAGAAAAGACCTGGGGAGTTTGAAATCCCAGCCCCAGTGAGACAGAAGCCAGAGGGTAACAAGGTCCAGCCCAGGCCAGGTGCCACCGCTGGACCATGTCTCAAAAGAGCAAAACCAAGTCCAATAAAGAAAACAGGTGATTCCAGAGCTCCAGGTCTCCATCTGACTTGACCTCCGCTGTGCTGGGGGAAAAGAGCCCCGCTCTTCACCAGGTCCTTGTTTCTACGTGATGTCCCTTTCCCCTTTGAGCCCTGCACTTTATGAACAGTGTAGATTTTCATCATCTTTGGATTTTTCCCATGAACCCCTTAATCCAGTTTCCCTCCATTTTGTAGCAGACTCTTTTTCTGTATATCTTTCCTCATTTGGAGGTGGGCTCTTCTTCCTCAACCTTCAACAATCATCAGTTGCTTTCTATGGCAGAGTGCCGAGGCTCAGCAGGATTAAGTCATGTGTGAATGTCATGTCGCTGGTAGGCCCACAGCTGTGGCATAGTGTAAGAATGTTATGTCCCCTTGCCGTGCTGCCTGCCCATGCTCTTCTGTCCTTATGGTGCCTCTGCAGGCTTGTCTTCTGTTTAACTCAGTAATTTTTTCACACAAACCATCTTACATACAAAGAAATGTATGTAACATATTATAGAGATCCAGAATATTCCAACTCTGCTCAGCAGTTCGGTTACATGCTTCCATCTCAGGTAGTCAGTCCTCCCCAGTCCTCTTGGCTTAGGTCTAGGAGGACTATTGTATAAGCTCTACAACAAATCAGATTGATAACATGTAATTTTAGCAAGAGGGCTCATGAGAAACAGGTGGTTGGTAATTTTTGGTAGTCTCTAATTGTGAACCACAAAATCTTATTAAATAGCATGATTTCTGTTATCTTAGATTGCAATTACATAGTGCCATAACAGTCCATTAGAAAGCTAAAATTGTACTCAGTAGAATTTTATATGCACACTCACAATCAATATACTCAATTGATTACTTATGTTATCATAATGTAAAAGCATGATTGAAGGCAGATTAAATCAAATTGGATTCACAACCTGGACATTCTGGGACTTCAGAAAGTTGGCACCAAGCTACTAAAAACTTGTACTATGCTGGGGTATTTTGCATATGTTTCAGTGATTTCACTATTCAAGGTAGTAATAAAAGCTTGCAGCAAAGAACTTAGAGTATGTTGTATCTTTGTAACTTTGGTGTAACCTCATTATTTCTGAAGTGTCTCCTCCTGAGAGCTTATATTATGATGCAGGGTATGGAAAGACCCATCAAAAAGAAGCGTTTTGATGGGTGGTGTGAGGACACGTATTTAGAGTACAGTAAGAAGCTATTCTGGTCTAGGGTTGTGACAAAGGTGGGTTTTCTCAAGGAGCTATAGTATCTCCAACCAGGTTTATAGTACCACACACAAGTTCCCTCCGACTGAGTGGATCTTAACTCTCATTAGACAGCTGTAGATTGTCCCCAAGATAAAAATACCATTACGGCACCAATAGAAGTTACTGGCCTGGCCAGTCGTTGTTGTGGTTTATAGATTTTTACAGCTGGGTGGGATTATTGTTTGGTTTTATCCCTTGATAGTTTGCATAGTATCTTATGATACTATGGAGTAGTCTTCAGGGTGAAGCTTCCATATCAGTTCCAGCTTGATTGTCCCAAGGTCTGTGCCCAAAGAATGCCCTGTCTTCCACAATAGGGTCTTACCTTCAAATTCTGGGAGGTAATCAAGGCCTATGTCAATAGCTTGTGTTATTTGGGCGTCTCTTGGACCACCCTGACCAACAACTAGAAGGGAGATTGCCCCTGCCTGGCACTGTGGTTGTTGATGTATAGCCTTCAGCTACACACAGAAACTTGTTTTTGCAACAGATGGAGACTATGAAGTTCCACAAATCGTCAAACACAGAAAATAAGTGTCTGTGGTGCCCGTCACTAAGTAGCACATCTCCAATGTAACTCTATACCTAGAGGATCAAGGAACACAGTGGAACAGGGGCAGAAAGAATATTAATACATCTCTCAACTCTCATCAGTGAAGCATCCTCATGCAAAAGATGTGACTAACACAAAAAGGCACAACTGGCAAAATACAGAGAATAGGAGACCGCAGAGAACTTATCTCTGAATAAGACACGTGTACCAAACTTCTGCCACCCCAGGTTCAGGGACACTGCAGGAAGAGCCAGAGGTGGTGGATGATCAAAGGAAACGGTTTTCCAGACATCTAGGACGTTATCCATGTAAACTTACAGCAATATGACAGCATGTACAATACCAGTGCAAGCTCAAGCCTGACAAAATCCTACCTAGAAGTGGGGGGTGGGGAAGAAGCCCCAACCTCAGCTGAGGAGCTCCTGGCACCGATATCTATGAGCAAAGGGAGAGTTGGTTTTCTTTTAAGTGCATGCAGTACTTCCTGAACTTCCAGGTTGCTCCTGTGGAACACTCCATCTACTACTCCTTTCATGCATGGCATCCTCTCATCTGCGTCTCTCTCACCCCCATTATTCATGAGATGCTTAAGGAGGTGGCAGACACATTGTTTTCATATGCCTATTTCTAGCAATAACTACAGCATTTGACCTATAATAATTCTTCTAACAGGGGAGTAACTGCAAAGGTACAGCTTAATGACTGTCACAGTGGTTATTGTCGAAAGGATAGATGGCATTTAAAGACATCCAGTAGATTACTTCTGAATTCCAGAATAATTTTGGACCCACTGAAGCTCTTGACAAGGTGTCAGGCTGTTAAAGATCAGCTGTCATTATTTACAAAAACCAGATTGGAGAATTGCCTGCGATGTTTGCTGACAGAGTTCTTCCCAGGAGAGAATTATTCAGTGTTCCTTTTCCAACTCCGTTCCATTCAAAGAAAGATGTAGTAAGGGACCATGTGTGCTGCCAGAACTCCTTCAAACCGGACAGATCAGGTTAACTGCCACCAATCAGAAATAAGATTTTGTTTTTATGTCTATGTTTTGCCTATATACATGTAAGTGTACCACATGCTAACAGTGCCCACTGAGGCCAGAAGAGAGCATCAGATCACCTGGAACTGGAGTTACAGATGGTTGTTAGCTACCATGTAGGTGCTGGTAACCAAACCTGGGTCCTCCACAAGAATAGCCAGTGCTCTTAACCACTGAGGCATCTATCCAGGCCCTAGAAATGAGTTTTTAGAAATGTGCATGAGAAGCACGAGTCTGAGTGCAGTGGTACATACCTTTAACTCCAGCGTGTGGGAGGCAGGCAGATCTCTGTGAGTTCAAGGCCAGCCTGGTTCAGAGTGAGTTCCAGTTCATCTGGTGCTACAGGGAGACCCTGTATCAAAAAATAAATACATGTGGGGACTGGGCCTATCATGAAAAGGTATTGACACCCTGAAGGGACCGTAGGAGTCTGGCCTGCTCTGCCTGATGAGATAACCTGGCCCCAGAAAGCCACTGTAGATACAAATCTTCTTTTCCCCCACAAAGATCACCCCAAACCAGAACCAGGTTTTGGGGTTTCATTTCCTCATTCCTAATAAGGAATTCCTAATAATCCACATCAGCCCTACAGCCTTCCTGTCTTTACCTAAAGACCCTACCTTTAACTTTCCCACCTTCTGTAATGGTCAGAAAGGCCTCCCTATATAAGCCCCTGCCTTGGTTTTGATAACCGAACTGCCCGTCGACGCAGTCTCCCTGGAGGGGACTCCTGCCGCAGTGTGAGCTACCTGAGGCCATGTTCGATCGTCCTCCATTCTCTGGCATGGCTGGAGCACAACAGCCATGCTGGAGATGGAGACCCACCCACAAATACAAGTACGAAATAGTCTGATAATTAATAAGGTTACCATGACTGTGACAAATACCACAAGATAAGGATGTCTGGCCTCATAGTTATTGAAAGTTTCAATCCATGACCAACTGGCTCCTTGTCCCTGAGCCTGAAGGGACTGGAAGAAATAAGTGGCAGACAAAAACCATTCACTTCATGGCTAGGAGATGGAAAAGGAAAAACTGAGTCTCATAATCTCCATGAAGGTCCAATGACTGCAAACCAAACACAGCCAGTCTCACCAGCCCCCTGCGGTACTCTCTGGGAATCAAGTCTCTAATCCGTGGGCTTTGGGGACTCATGTTGTCCCAAGTGTTATGTGCAGGGAGATGAGACAAACAGGAGTCTCTTTCTTCCTGGAAACAGTTTATTGTGCTAGTGCCTGGCTCCGTGAGATAGTTCTCAAAGACAGTTTGAACAAAGGAAGACTTGGCCTTGTATATCTTGTTAGTTTTCCTTTATGGTTCAGTTACTCTGTCTTGCGTAGATGCTAGCACACATATTCTGATGGGAGGCCTGTGCTACAAGGCCATGACAGAGAACTGTGTTCCTGCGCTCAGGCACAGAACCCACTGTCGTCTATTATCTTTGTCCTTGGGGCATTCCTCCACAAGGATACAAACAACAACACTGTGTTGGGAGGTTGAATGAGAACAGAGAAGAATTAAACAGGCTACTCAGTGTCATCATTCTGTACTTGTATGGAGGCATCATTCTGTCCTCTGTCCAGATGTCAGTCTCTTCTCATTCAGTTGTTACAGTGTCACTGGGGTCAGAAAGGAGACACAATACAGATTTTACTCTAAGAGCACTCTTGACACTTTGTGTCATCTTTTGTCGTCAGTTGAAGCTATGAACTGTGTGTCATCAAGGTTCTGGATATGGTCACACTGCATTCACTTACCCAACACACACTGAGAGTCTGTGTGCACCTCTCCCTGAGTCCCCAGTACTCCAGTGCTTGGCAGCAGGATTCACCATGTGTATCCACTTGATACTCAGTGTCTAGTGAGTTATGTCCATGCTTCTATAAGGTGTTTCCCAAAGTGTTATCTCAAGTATTAGAAGACTGAGTAGATGGCATCATCTTATCTGTGATGGCCTGGAGAGAACAAAAGAGAGGAAAGTCAGGTTTGTGCTGTCATGCTGAGTAAGTGCAAATTCTGAGAGAGGAAAGTCAGATCCATGTTTCCACGCTGAGTCGGTATGAATCCTGAGCTTTCCCTTCCTTTCCTGTCTGGCTCCCAGATCTGTCTTCACCCCACTCCAGGGGACATTGCAGACCCCCAGCTTGAAGGAAGCAGGTCTTAGACCTTTGCATCCTCCAAAATGTCTACAATAATTTATTATAGTTCTTCATAATGAATCTCATTATATAGAATATATATATATATATTATTGCAATTAGTTCTGTTTCTATGGAATGACTACATGCAATATCAGCAAAAACTTAGAGTCTAAATTAATAAAGTGTCCTTCTGTTCCATTCAGTGTTTTCAAATCTTCAGAATTCATGGATTGTCTTTGAACACAGTGGGTGTCATGAATATGAATATGAATTTGTTTCCGAGGTCTGGAGAGCAAGTGCCCTTAATCCATGGGCCCCGGTGGCCATGGCTGTCTGTGTTCTGTAGAACTCAGGGACTTCAGCCCCTTTGTCCTCATCTGTTCTGGTCTACTTGGTTTCTTATGTGATGATACACTCTAACCAAAGCTGACTTGAGAAGGAAAGGGTTTGCTTCATCTCACTCTTTCAAGGGACAGTGCCTCACTGAGGGAAGTCAGAGCAAGAACTCAAAGCAGAGACCATGGAGGAGTGCTGCACACTCACCTGCTTTCACCTGGCCTGCTCGGCTGCTTCTTAGGCTGCATGGGCCCCCCTGCCCAGGGCACTGCCCACAGTGGGCTGGACCCTCCTATGTCAGTTAACAATAGAGAACATGCCCCACAGACATGCCCAGGCCAAGCTGACAGAGAAAATGCTTCCTCCCAGACGTGTCACATTGACACCAGAAGCTAACCAGCACAGGGTGAGTGGGGAGGGTCAACCTCAGTGTGACCCTGACCTAGGCTTGCTGTTCCTGTTTCAAACTAGGTGCCCCTGGGGATCTGGTAAGGAATAATGAATACTCTTTCAAGAAACTTACTCTTCTCAATGGAGGAACCTCTTTCTGCTACATATTTTCACAGAAATAAAATAGGCAAGTAATATTTCATCACTTCTTAATGTTACACTTCTTTTAAGGTACCAGGTTGCCATATAGAATTTAAGAATTTTAGATAGGCAACATTTTTTAATAAAAGTCATCCCTATGTAATATTTAGGGCATACTTACACTAAAAAATGTATTGCTTATCTGACACTCAGGGTTCTAAAATGAATGAGAACCAACAAGATGTGCATATATAAAAAGAGTTTATTTTCAGGAATTGGCTCACCTCACTGAGGAGGCTGCCAGGCACGGTGAGCTGGCAGGCTTGAAACCCAGAAAGAGCCAATGTTGCAATTCAAGTTCAAAGACTGTCTGCTAGTGGAATTCCTTCTTAGGCAGATCTCAATTTTTCCCTGTCAATGCCTTTAGCTGACTATACCCACGCATATCATAAGGAAAATCTGTTTCACACAAAGGCCACCGATCTACAAGTTACATATTCAAAACACCGTCATAGAAACATGCAGAACAGAGGTTGGTGGGATGTCTGCCACATTAATCTTCACAGAGATCTTTGTGTTTCCTGGGCCTGGCCACCTTCCCTCTAGAGTTCTCAGCTGAGTTTACTTTAAAGACTCCCTTTCTAACTTCCTCCTTTCTTAAACAACATGGGCCTAGCACTGTTTAGTCATATTTTACTTTAGTTGTTCATTTCTTTGGGACCTCAAAATAGTTTTGTAGCCTGTTTCCCTAAATGTGAACCCATGAAGTCTCCCAAATCAAAGATACTGAATCCTTAAATTCTGAGCCTTCCAAATCTTCCTTTATAATCTTGCCATCTTTGAGGGTTGGCTAATATCATCCAAATGGAAATTCCAGTGAATTATAGAATCCAAGCCCAGAGGGGATCTCATGGCCCTGCCTTACTCTTCCTGTGAGATGCCTCTGGTGCTGAGTCTTGTCTGGCTGGAACTTGCCCAATTCATTAAATTTCTTGGGTACACCCTTAGGCAAGGCAAATCGTGAGCCCCACTGAAATAATGATATTAATATTTTGAATCTCCCCTAAGAATGCTTTGAATGTTTCTCTTGGCTTTTTTGCCTCCTCCTTCTTAAATCTATCCGCGCTTCCTGGGCTCTCGCCACTTTTCAAACGACAGCCCCACCCCAACCCTGTTGCCTCTGTCACTGCAGACTTCTACCTGTGACCACAATGCCATATTTTCTTTGATTGTCCCTCTAGGCATTTGTGTCTGAGGGCTCTTCGAAATTCTGTCTCGGCTCTTGCTAGGTCTCTCTAAGCACTGCATCTTCTGCTTTCCTGTGTTTGTTTTAGATTAGGCAGATCCCGGTCCATGTCTGTTTTTCCTGAATTCTGAGCTCTCTGTTGCATAGCTGTCTCATTTATCCCATGAAATGCAAATGTTTCTTAAGGAAATCTCTTTCCTTCTAAAGTAAACAGTTTTTTCTTTATTTTTCTGCTGCTTCTGTTCCAAGAATAAAACTGAAGCCGCCTCACTTCTCCCCTGCACATCCTCTGGAACTGCTGTTTAGTCTTCCGTAAAGGCTGAGTGTTTCAAATACAGGCTTTGTGTTTCTCTTGTTAGCCTTGGGGTATGCAGTACTTCTAATAATGTATTTGTCGTCTTTAATTCCACCTAGGACAGGACAGATGCCCTTCATCATAAGAGTTGACTGTTGTTTTCCATTTGGATGTTAATTCACTAATCTTTGAGGTCTAAATTATTAGGTTTTTGCCCTAGAAAGTCACAAACTGCCTCGACGGGATGAAATCTTCCAAAGAGCTGTGGACAACCTGGCTCCACTAACAGGCACAGAACACTGATGCTTAAACAACTCTGTCTTCTCCAAAGTAAACCTGCCATGAGTTCCAATCTACCCCAAAGTCAGAATCCTCCAGAGTCTGCTTGCTGAAGCTGAAAGCCTCCTCCAAAGATCCTCCAAGCATTATTTCAGTTACCAGAATTTACCCTGTGTCTATTTTATATTTATTCCTGGAGAAAGGAAAATGCAAAATAAAACTGGTATTGGAGTATATAGCTTCTGGGCTACAGTGATCCTCCTAAGAACTCACACATGGCTGCAGTCGTGTGGCCTGCTGCCATCAACTGAAGCCATGACAGTAAGCCCAGGTGTCCCCATGTAGTCCTCAAAAAAGTGCATAGGAGCTCTACAGCCTCAACACTCAATAATCAAATATTACCTTCCATATCTTTGGAAAAGAAACTAGAGAAAAATGCAGAAAGTTTCAGGGAAAGGGCTCCTCATGAAGCATGAGGTATGAATAGCAAGCTCATCCCACTTTCCAGACATGCCATCTTCCTTCCTGTCTGCAGCTCTGGTAGAAGATCCTATGGCTCAATCTGCTGTGATAGGGATTGATTTGTTATGCAGCACAGCTGTCCCAGGATGTGAGGTAAACAGAGAAAACTCACAATTGCCCAAGATATCACTACTCTCAGTAAACTCTTCCGGCTTAAGTCAGTTTCAACCAGTGGTTCCTTACACTGATGTCAATCTGTCCTGAGCAAAGGGATGATCTAGAATGTCTTCCTCATCATCTCCCAACAAGTGGACTTACCCAAAGCTTCAGTTAACTATATGAACTCAAAGCCTTCCCTAACCAGACAGTCCCATCTGAGCCCACTGGTATAATTTCCTTACCCAGTATCTTTAAAACTGAACAAACTTTTGAGCCCTTTCTCAGTCCTTTGACATGACAGACTGTTGTATTGTACCTGCATGCTAAGCTGGACCATGCTGGACCATTGAGCAACCACATTTTCTGACAGAACAGAGAAAGAGCTATATCTCCAGCTTCCCTTAAAGGAGTTTAAAGGACAGAAAATCGCTACCTGCCCTGCTAACTACCGTAAGGAAAGAGCTCTCTGATGGCCTTCATTTATAAAACATAGGTTTGATTCTGCAATTAGATTCAGTCCAAGTTGTTGATCAGCACTCTGCTCTTTATTCAAATGAAGACCTTCCCAGCCCTCCCTGTCCCCCGATCCCACGTGTCTGGCCCAGACAGGAGGATGTCGTCCATCTTCTGCTTCTCAGCTTCATCACCTGTCACTTGCTCTCTGATTTCCTTGCCCAGGTTGAAATGGGAGCTGAAGACTCTCTGAGGAGTCCCCGTGGAGGGGTGATTCAGTTATTATTAAGCGCTCATGTCCTGTGTGTTCTTGGAACTCCTTCCTTGGCAGACCTTCTTCCCTGACCGCTGCAGAAGTGTCTGTCTTCTGAAGCCCCAGCAACTAGTTGGGTAGTACTTTGCTTCAGCACTTGACTCCAAATTCTTGCCTATGGGATTCGTCTGTCGCTCCATACAGCTGCGTCATGCAGGACCAAAGGTGGTCCCACTTGAGTTCACTTCTTGGTGTGGCCTGCTTCTGATGGGCAGTACATTCATGCCTTTCTTGTTTAGAAATGCTAGCCATGCATTGATAGGTGGCTGTGGGGCCTCTCCTAGCCCGGGGCCACTAGCCCTGAGTGTAAGACAAGTGCCAATCTTCTGATTCTAACTGCAAGAGATAGATTTCAGGCTTTCTGAGGGGGTCCCATGGAAGCCTCTCACCCCAAGCTTGACGAGATAGAGGGTAGTATCTCACAGCTTAGTGAGACATGCTTTCAACAGTGCATCACAAACTTCACAAATCCTTTCCTTTCAATACTCTGGTCCCTTTCAGCCTGACTCAGCCAGAGACCAGGAAGGCAGAGTTGGCACTTGGCTAGTGCAGGGCAACCACTG
Organism: Eospalax fontanierii; assembly: GCA_035773235.1. Taxonomy (NCBI): domain Eukaryota; kingdom Metazoa; phylum Chordata; class Mammalia; order Rodentia; family Spalacidae; genus Eospalax; species Eospalax fontanierii. The sequence continues at coordinate 8,172,040 of CM069543.1, forward strand.
GGAGTCATTAAGACAGAGCTGAGCTGAAGTGTCTTCCCTCAAATGCCAGCATCACTCATGGCTGTGTGTCTCGGGCCGCTTAGTCTTTCTGTAATTTCCTCATTGGGAACAACAGTAAGGATTAGATGGACTTTATACATGTAAAGCCTTTAGAGAATTCCTGACACACCGTGAATACTATATAATTATTCCGTAACTTTGTCATTTCAATATACAATGATGTGGCTTTGCGTTGTGTGACTTTTCCTGGATAAATAAAATAACTTTAATTCATCCAGATAAGGGATCAACAACAGACCAGTGGACGAATTTGCTCGAGTCTAGAGAAGGGAACCAATGAGGTCAGTTAGGGTTGCTTACAAGTGACTGCACAACTACAGAAAAATCTCTTTTGGACAGCCTCTGTCTATAGTTCTTCAAGGAGGGGAGGGGCATTCTGGGCTTCTGTTCTTTCAAGCGGGAGACAGTGGATCCAGTGTTGTGTTGGTCTTGTGCAGATAATCACAGAGATTCCAAAGAACAGTGGCCCAAGGACAGCCTTCCACAACACTTCAGAAAAGACACACCTCTGTGCCCTGCTGCCTTTTCTGACACCTGCATTTAAACAACATACTATACTTAAGATGTTTATACTTCTGCTGGCCTAGTACAGACCCAAATTAACAGGACATCCATGCATCCTTCCTCCTCTAGCTCTGGGCAGGAAATCCGAAGGCTGTAAAGACATCTACCTCTGTGAGAGGTAACAGAGATCCAAAACCCAGGCATTGTGTTTTATTTTGTGCCAGTTTGGGCATCTGTAATACAGAACACAGTCAGAAGCTTTCTTCTTAATTTAAAAAGCAACAGTTTATGGGACTTTTTGAGCCATTGGGCTAATGCTGTTACTCTGCTGGCTGGTCATTACACACAGGGCATAAACAAGGGCATTTTCACTTGTGGCACTTGCGGCACAAGCCCATCAGCGTGCTGTCGGGTGGCATGGAACTTACCGTAAAGTGCACCTGTTCTTCTGCTGTCTTCTGGGCCAACACTGCAGACAGCAAATGCGTGGAGGTCTGTGCTCAGGAGCGACCTTGGCGCCGTTATCAACAGTGCTTCTGCTGAACGCTAAGGGCCACTTCGGCATGGAGGCCTCTTTACTGCAACCTTGGCCATGAAGTTCTTTCAGGCTTTTCTACGCCTTTGTCATTTTCACGCTTTGCCACCTGTCGCCAAACCCTACAAGCTTGGTGTAAAGTGAGGCAGAAGTGGGGATTTTAAAAGGCAGGACGAAGGGAAGGAGGTCGTTGAGCACTTCAGTTCATGGTGCGGGAACCACGTGTGCACAGAAGGCTACAGTGAAGATGGGCGTGGTAGAGATGTGGACTGGACAGAGAAACAGAAACAGTAGACAGTGATTTGGGGTGAATATGCAGTTGTGACAATTGAGAATTTATCTCTGAGGTGACTGATGAGTGTCTCTGACATCGGGGTGATAGGCAAGAAATCCTGCGATGGCTTTGGGGTTTACAGAAGAATCAGTAGCATTGGGAAGGGCGAGCAGTTGGTGAGCCAGACGTGTTTTCCCTCCCAGATCGATGGCTGGTGTTCACTAAACAGACATGATTTATGTTTATGGTGCTGCGTGTCATCTAACCCATCATTAAGTAAAGTTCATGATGTGGCTTTTCCCCTGGCTTGCTCGTATGTCTGCCTAGAGATTAGCTTTTAATTTCTTGATAGTTTTTAGTTCTTACATGATGCTTCAACCATCTGAAGAAAAAACTGAAAATATTCACATGAGCTTTACCTCAAAATGCATTACATTCTTAACCTGTTTTATTCTAAAGATTCTTACAGAATTTAGAAATAAATTTTTTCTGGTATTGTTTCCAGTTCTAAGTGATTAAAGAGAATTGTTTACTTGAGTAACTGTCTCTTTTAAGACCAATAAAAATAAATTTTATTCCGCCTTGTTTCCTAAAAGTGGTATTTGGTATTGTGGATAAGTTCTAGACCTTCCAGATTTATTTGTAATAATACTTAGCCAAATTTTCCTCTGATACTTTTATTCTTAGTCATGATATTCTGAAACTGAAGATCACAGTTATTTTGTATCTTAAACTCATGCATGTCAGTTATTTTGTCCACGGTGAAAAATTGAAGAGCCTTTTGATTTCCCACTAGTCAAATAGCTGCCTAACTGTTCTAAGAACTTTAAATTCTTTATCTATAGGAATATTTATTTCAACTAATTATGTAGTTGTTTCTTCAAATACACAAAATTCTGTAGGTGTCTGTTTATATGTGTATTTAGCATGAAGATAATGAAGTGTATGACTTAACATGTATTAACTGCATTGTGACTGCTGTCCTTTAGATAGCATAAAATATTTCATAATACCATCAACACAAAATTATAGATGATAAATAGGTTATAGAATATAGATGATAAGTAGATCAATGATACATGGATTGTGTATACAAATAGATTGATGACAAAGATAAACTGTAGACCATAGGTGATAGATAAATACAGATGATATTGATGATAAAGATGATTGATAATAGATATAAATAGGTGTATAGATAGATGATTGACAGATATAGTTGATGAGAGAGATGATAGATAGATAGATAGATAGATAGATAGATAGATAGATAATAGATAAATAGAAGATAGATAATAGAGAAATAGGTAGACAGTAGATTATGAAAGATGATAAATGATGATAGATAGATGATGGATGATGGTAGATGATGATAGACAGATTATAGACAGGTGATAGATGATGGATGACAGAGATAATCGCACATTTAACTTCATTACCATTCCTCATTTATTGTAAATGCCTTTTCTTCCTTTCTGGAATCTGAGAATCTGGTTAATACTATTGTTGATAGGTGCTCAAGGTTACAAGATTCTGAATAGACAGATTAGAGATCTTCATTGCCTTGTGTGGATGTACCCCCTTATAACAAATGGGGATGACAGCATGCTTTTCCTCACTGTCTCCCAGAAACAGAAACACAACATTAAAGCATAATAAGCATTCTACTCTTTTTAACAAATTTCCTTACTTTCATTTTCTCTTAATGATTATATTTTTTCTTTGTTGAACACTAGCTTGTTTCTTTTATTGTTTCAAGTTCTTTCCTGAAAGAAGCAAAAAAAAAATGGAAATAAAATAGATGTTTATTTTACATGCATTTTCTTTCTTAGATCAGTGATCAGTTACTGAGCACTTACTATGTACATGTGTTCTTTTTACTTAAATCTCTAGTAATCTTAAGGAAAAATCATTCCTTAAAAAAAAAAAAAGCACTTTCAAAAGTGCTTTGGCCAGTGACTAATTTGGCCAGCAACTAATTTTCTTCTGGTCTAGAAATATCTACTTTGTGCGGTTTATTCTTAAGAGACTTCAACAGGGACCATCACAGACCAAAGAAACAATGACACCCAGCTTGGTGACTCAGTGAGTTTGTTGGAGATTAACCCTAAGTGAGGGTTACTTACAGGAGCCTGGTGCCTGGATACAGCTGCATTGTGAGACACCCCACCCTGGCCTGTGTGGTGACTCCAGAAAGCTGCACAGTGGAGCTATAATGCACAAGTTTCAGGCAGTCCACCCAAGTGAGGCTCCTCTGCCCCAGTAACTGTTTACTACTTCTCTAACCGTAGGGCTGGGACCTCACAGGTCTTGAAACTTTCTCAGCTTCCAGAGTCTTCTAAGTTCCATCCTCTCCTGAGTCTTAGGAGCCTTTTTCTTCCCTCCAGGGTCAGTACTTTCAGACCAGGAAATACATTCACAGCAATGTGCAATAGCTAATAATTTATACCAGATTCTTTATAGACTACTTTTAAAGGCAAAGTAGCTGGCCAGCTTTGAACCAGGAATTCTTCTGCCTCAGTATTCTGCATTTTCAGGTTATCACCATGGTCCACCAGTTTTGGCTACAAATATTTTATAGGTAATCATACATAACCTTTCAAAGTCCACAGAAGAAGAATAAATTATATTCTAGGAAGCATTTGAAAGTCAGTTTTTGAATTACAGATTTGCTAAATCAATTAAATTCCCTTGAGTTTGGATCTGGGAAAATATTTCTCTGAGCTTTCATTTAATCAGCTACCAAATATGAATTGTGTCTCTCTGTCACTTTGCCATTTGTGTTTCTCTGACCTTTGCCATGAATTTCTAATGCTCTGAATGACTTTTGTGTACAGTAAAGACCTCATGAATATGGCATTGTTAACTAATTTTCATTTTTTTAAAGTTAAAAAATTTCAAGTTAAGCCCAGTTTTTCAATAATTTTCTTAAAATTGAATGTACAAAATTATTATTCTCATAAAATGATCAAAGCCTATACATAAAAACTTTTATGTTATAGGCTTTGTTACATTTAAAAGTATTTTCTTTTGTCATGAGTATAATATATTTGCTTTAATTTATTATGCACTTCAGACTCTGACATTATAGGCAAACCATCCAAAGACAGAAGCCATGTGCATATCTAATTGGTGATATATCCAAAGGAAAATGGAGGCCCCGGGTTCTCTTAAACATTTTAATACTGCTGCACCAAATAGAATTCTCCTCATTTCAGCTAAAATCATGGTTTGTTCATGTCTCTTCATTAGAAACACATCTACTCATGACCAATTGGTCAAGTACTTTGAATATGAGCATGTTTAACACTATTTATATATTTCTCTTATATTAAACCCCAATTTATTCACAGAAAGTGTTTTCTTCATAGTTGTTTTTCATTGGTGAACATTTCCAGAATCTCCTACTTCTTGAACGACTTTTGCCACCATCATGATGAACAGCCCTAACCCCTCTGTTACCTCGTCAAAGGTTCGCTTTCACAACTATGACATACCTGCTCACACTGGCTCGGCTTCTATTCCATCTTGTCTTTGTCCATAATAAGGAAAAGGAACCACAGGTAGGGCTTGCCACAGACAGCAAAGAGCAACGATGAATTACAGCAGGGTTCCTCCAGCTACCTTGGACTTCATTAGCTGGAGTGAACAGCTCACCTCTGTGGATATCATGCAGTCAGGAAGTGTAAAACTCCCTAAGTAGGAAGGGAGAATAGCACAGTGGACAGGAGAGAAATGCATCCAAAGCTTTACTTTACTTTGGGTTTTTCTGCAACAATGTCTCATTTGGCCCCAACTGGCCTTGACTCACTATACAGCCAAGGATGACTGAACTTCTGATCCTCCTGCCTCCACTTTCCTAGTTCTGGCATTAGAGTCCATAGCCAGCATGCCTGGTTATGTGCTGGTGAGGATGGAACCCAGGACTTCATGATTGCTGTGTAAACACTCTGCCGAGCATGTCATATCTTGTGCCCTCAGAGCATCCAGTGTTTCCAGTCAGTGGGAACTGCTCCTCTCGTGCTGCGCTCCAAGTCCAAGGTCACATCCTGACTTAATTACCGCGTGAGTCCGCCTTGTGGGACTTGGGCCGGCATCTTCTCTTTCAGTCATTTTTGCTATGCCAGTAAACTGTTCTCTTGCTTTTGTCAAGCTGTGTAGTCATGTTAATGACATAGCAAGGATTAAAGTGTCGCTGTACCCTGCGCGACCTGAGTGGGACTGAGTGTTCTTGTTCTCCTGCTCCTGCCCTCATGATAACCGTTCATTTTACTTGTGGTTTTTCTTCAGGTCTAGCCACTCAGAGCAAAGTAGCTCATTCATGCCTGGATAGAAAGAACTGTGCCGTCGTATCTGTGGGCATTCTGTGTGCCCTAGCCATAAACCCTCAGGAACAGAGTGCAAGTCTCCAGCAAAGACACACACACAGACACACACACACACACACACAGACATGCACAGCTCTACAAAGTACATTTGCATTCACACAGACTTTTTACACTGAGCTTTTGAGAGACGAGATTGTGCTGTTTGCTAATATTAAACCAATTATTAACAATATGCAACCTGCAAGTTGCTGTCCCTTATAGCACATCATGTCATTTGCTCTTTAATAGGTTTGCTCAGTAATTTTTCATAGAGATGCAAGACTAACTGCCCAGATTAGGGAAGGATTTAAAAATCAGACCGAGGAATTTAGATTTAATGATGTAGGAAATAGGAAATAATTGAGCTTTCTGAGGCAAGAAATAGGAAAACGGCCTGGTGTCGTTATCACAGTAGGGTGAAGGTTTAAGGTTTCATATCGGATCATCCGGAACTAAAATCCTGTCATTACCAAAGGGGCCCGCCCTTGAGGGGAACAGCTCTGCCTGCCTCACGTTCATGCACTGACCCTAGAAAACTTGGCTTACTACTTTGTGTTAGATGCGAGTAGACAAAATGTCCACTTTGGCTGTGTTATTCTCAATCTAATGCCAAAATCAGGAGCTTTGAAAGATTCAAATTCCTCATGAGCCACTGTGCTAGCGGCTCTGAAGAAAAGAGCAAGTAAATGCCGGCAGGAGACTTTCAGATGAGACATCGAGGACTTGGCTACATGGGTGACAAAGAGAAACAAGTAAGGAGATATGTAGCTGTGGAGGATCCTCCCTTGGAATCCCAGTGTCTTCTGGAGTCATCACAGGATGGTGTGCATCTCTCCTTAGATGCCGTTCCTCACCCTCCTCGCTCACTCCCCTTCTTTCTCTTACGTTCATGCTTTCTTGGCATCTTGTTCTGTCTATTCTTTGATCTTTGTCTCAGGCAAAGTCTTCTTCCAGAGAAACCAACCTGAGGGTTATTTGTCACCCAGGAGTTAGTCTAGAATAAAGCATACTTGCCATAAGTGCTCCTTTTCTTTCCGTCGTCCTAATCTCTCCCCCATCCCTAAACCAAGGTGTTTGATGACTTTGTTTTAGACATCCATCTGTAGACTACAGTACAGTCTTGGAGGCTGATAAGTTGAAGTCACAGAGGGCTGGAGTAGGTGGAGGAACAGATGACAGCTGGAAATGACAGGATACAGTCAAGACCCTGGTACACAAAGGGGAAATGCTTTTGGCTTTCCCTACGTCACAGTGTCAGACTGTGACACTACCTCCTTCACATTCTCTTCTGTGCTGGACCATGTGGCTCTATAAGGCGGTATAAGCTGCTATGACCCATCTCTGAGCATGAGAAATGAATCCTGCTATCATCCCAGTGTAGGTTGCAAGGGAGTGTCTCTGAAGTTAGACCTTCATTGAGCCTCTCCTTATCTGTCACACCTCGTGACAGGAACAGACCCTGACAGAAATGTGAAAGAGTCCCTAATTTCCATCAGCACCTGAGAAGCCTCTGTATGTGCATATAATATGCAAAATTAAACCAAAACTGTGCTGGCTGTATAATTGCATTTTTAACTGCACATTTCTGTCTTCTGCAAGTCATCAGCATGTCTACAGTAGACTCCACTCTTGGAAACTTTAAAATTCATTCCTTCCCAGTGCTTACAGGGCCAACATCTCTGATAGCTCTTTATTTCTGGTCTATTCTTGGTCTGGCTACCTTCATGATCTTCAGGTCCTAATATATTCCCTATCGTTTAATTCCTCAAAATGTGCCAGACATGTATCTTATGTGTACATGTATGTATAGTGTATGTAGTGTGTGTGTTGTGTGTAGTGTATATGTGTCTGTATGTTAGTGCATGTGAATATGTGTGTAGTGTATGTATTGTGTGTAGTGTATGTGTGTGACATGTATAGTGCATTTGAATATGTGTGTGTTGTGTACATGCATGTGCACATGTTTGTTTATGGGTTTGGAGACCAGATTTCTACACTGAGGATTCCCCTTTATCTTCTGGTCTATGGTGGGCTTTGCTGACCTCCATTGGATTTTCTCAGGTCTGGAGGTCACTTGGAGGTCACTTGTCTAAGGTGCCTCTGCAGCTAGAACTCCATTGCACAGGTATCCTGTCAGGACACATGCAGTGCATAGCTGTCACCATGGCAGAAATGTCATAGGAACACAGGAGCCTGCTGAGACCCAGGCTCAGAGCTGGCCCACCATCCCTTCTGCCTACTCTGCCAGTCAAAAAATGTTGAGAATTAAACCAGCATGGCTGGGGAGATGATGGTGGCTATTTCCAAAACCCATCGTTAAGACAGGCCTCCTCGACCCCCACCCCTGTTTCTCTTGTTCAGAACACACAGTTTGTTCCCTTCCAAGTGATTTTGTTTCTCATAATCACTCACTTAGAATCTGTCTTGCTCTTGAAACTTATTAAAGAAGAAAGAAGAAGCTTTGCTATGGTAACAAATTAAACCCCAAATCAACACATGAAAAGTTCATTTTTCTCTCCTATAACGATCAATACAGATCGTGGTCTTCAGCCTCTGAAGCCAAAGCCGCACCAGCTGGGTCTTCACAGCAAACCAGGGAGGACACAAGGCTTATGGGGCTTTCTTCTCCAGGACCAGGCCTGGACATGATCCCAATTTCTTCATTAGCCACTGGCCCTAGTTCCATACACATGGCCGCAGTCTGCCTGTAGTAGCAATTGAAAGCCAACAGTCTTCCTTATAACCAGGGCTGCTAAACAGAGGTCTGTGGTGTTGTGAGTCCCTGGACCATAGTTCCTGGCAAATGGAAGCTCTTGATTGCTCAGGGATAGAAGAATGGAATACAGCTCCAAAGTCAGTCATTGGGCTATGAAAAAAGATTCCTGATAGGTATGTAACAGACCAGGATAGGATGGAGAATCAGCCTTGTGATGGGGAGTGGCATTAGGAAAGAGACATTGCCTAGTAGTAAGTCAGTCCATGATTTCATCTTCATTTACCAATGCATGAGAAATACATTAGCGTATGTTATAGTTCACAATAATAATGAGTAAAACAATTGATTCATGTTCATGTGACTGTGCATTTGGGTATAGATTTGTTTCATACCTTATGATAACAAAAGGCATCAGTGAAAACTTTGCAGAGCCCGTTTCTATGCTTTCTTCCTCCTTCCCTCCCTCTTCTCTAACTTCCTCTCTAACCTCCTCTCTAACCTCCCTCTTCTTTCTTACTAAGCTTAAGAAAAAAAAACATATACATGCAGGACAATTTAAAAGTCTCAGATTTACTGACTTAAATCAAGTATGCAAAATACTTGGATCATTCAAGCTGTGGGATGACCTGTTAATCAGAAGCCCTGCAGAATCTGCAGAGGATGCTCTGATCCTGTTCCGGGATCCTAGAGTGCAAAGCTAGCACTGCGTCACACTGCCTCTCAGTTTATACTTGAATTTGCTTTGCCTCTGTTGCTCAGCACTGGACTCTTCTGTAGAGCTGAGTTATTAATTATGCATATTAATTCATTAACATGCATCCCAGCACCCACAAGGCCCTAGTCTCAGATCCCTAATTATGTTTCTCTTTCGTCTGAAAACCCTTCACCTATGGACAAGTGACTCACTGTCCTTCTGAAAGACATCTTTGCTCTACCCCGACTTCATACACCAAGGTTGACCTCATGATTTCATGCTTCTGGAAAGATCTCCTATTCTGGTTCTTGTAGAGATGTGATGTCAATTCTAATGAGCTTATGAACATATTTGTGATCTTCACAATGTAGCACGTTCTCATTTGCTAAGAAAGATAAACTGATTATGTAGCTATTTCAAATTTCCTTCCGCATATGATTCTAGACCTCTACCACAACTCTTGTGGTGACTGATGCTCATCAGGTTGCTTTGCTATGCAATGCTTCATCAGCTCCTAGATCAGCATTGAATAATCAATAGCAATCATGTCACAGAAACAATAAGAGAGCATTGACTAGGACACAAAGCTAAAACTTGCAGCAAAATCAATACCTGTTTCAAAGCATGGTTGACATTTCAAGTTCTCTGAAATTTCTACTAAAGCATCATTTGGAATCCTAAATCTAAATCTTTGGAATTGTCCTGCACGTCCACTCTACCCTCTGAATTTCAAAGGGTAATTTTAATGAGTGCATCAACATTTGTATTGAGAAATGGTTCTCAGAAAAAGCTGAACTGAGTGGCAGGTGGTGGGACCTGACACCCAGGCCTGGCCTACTTCCCTGTGCTCATACCTCAAGCCTGTGACAATGTGTATGTTAACTGTTGCTGGATACACTATCAGACACAATGATCAGAAGCATAACCGAACAAGGCTTTGCCTCCAGGAAATCACGTGTTAACTGTGAACTTACACCTAAAGGACTTTCAACATGTACTTTGTTCTTTTGAGTCATTTTTCAGAGAGGAGGATCAAACTTCAGGCAAATTCTGATAAGGGCCACAGAAACATGTGGGAGAAAAAGGTCCACGGTGCTCAAGGGAACCACATCCAACCACTCCAGTGACTACGTCTTTCCCACCAGGGTTTACATATGCCAAGCACCAGGGAGGAGGTTTGATTTCTAAAATGTTAACTGAAAACTAGAAACCAGAATTGTCGCAAAATTAGAATTATAGCCCAGAGGAACGTGTTGAAAGATTCAAAGAATCCATCCCTATGTAAGCGCTCTCAAGAAGTCTTTTAACCAGACTCACACCCCAGGCTCAGACATTCAGCATTTATACCTTGGGTCAACCAGGAAGGCGATGATATTGATAAAAGCCCCCAGTCATGCTTTATGTCGTATACAGCATTTCTTACAGGAAGATACTCACTAAAGTTAATATGCTCAACTCTATTATAACAAGAATTTTTTTTCTGGATACTGGTTTTTTGTTTGGAAAATTCAGTGACCACAGCCTTCACAATTATCCAGCTCCAGTGGGAGGCAAAGGCAAGATTGGCTATCTTTAAAATACTATGAAATTCAAACACCTATGCTAAATTCAGACTTGATGTATTCCCTTCCCTGAAGCAAAGGTAAATCTACTTCTAAAATTAGCAAAAAGCAGCCAGGCACAGTGACACAGGCCTTTAGTCCCAGCACTTGGGAGGCAGAGGCAAGCAGATCTCTGGAGTTCAAGGCAAGCCTGGTCTACATAGTAATTTCCATGCCAGCTGGGGTACAGGGAGACCGTCTCAAAAGACAAGAAAGAAAATGGCAAAAAGCCAGAGACAGTGCTGCATGCATTAATGCCGTCTTGGGAGTTTTAGGGACTCAGGCAGAAGGATTCTCAGGAGTTGTAGGCCAGCCTGAACTACATAGAGAGAATCTGTTTCCAAGATAGTAGAAAGTAGGAAGGAAAGAAAGGCAAAGGAAAGGAAAGGAGAAAGGGGAAAGGCAAGGAAAGGAAAGGTAGGGCTGGAGAGATGGCTAAGGGCGCTGGCTGTGCTTCAGAGAACCCAGTTTCTGTTCTCAACACCCATGTGGCCACTAACAACCAACCAGCCATAACTCCAGTCCAGGAAATCTGATGCCCTCTTCTAGCATGGGTGAACTTGTACACATGCAAGCAGTACACACACACACATACAATGTAAATCAAAAAAAAACATTTTATTAAAAAACAAGAAGAGTTTTTAAAATAAGAGAATTTAAGTCTATCACTTTTTCATTAGTGGGATAATGTATTTGACCCAGATTTGCTTGTCATGGTAAATAACAGCCTTTCACTTAAGGAGAGTGCATAGGCTTTTGAAAATGTATATCATTAAAAGAAGACTTCAAGACAGTGAAGGTCAATTGTTGTGATGTTACAGAAAAGGGGGTTCAAGTGGCTGAGTCTTGTTTCTAGCCTGTAAACCTAAGCTGTATTAACAGTATTTAATTGACTGTAGAATGACTAGTTGACTAACCCCAGCTGCACTCCCTGTCTCTACAGCCAAACCTTGCTTAAAATTAGACATACTTGGAATCTGCATGAGATCTAGTACAAAGGTTTTCAGTTATAAGGAATGGATGGAATTACTGAACACTGACTCAGCCTTTTTTACCCAGAGAGTCCCCACAAGATGCTAGTCATAGCAGCTAATGCTGTGTGCGTCAGATTGACCCAAAGAGTTTTGCTAGAAGACTTTCTCCTTTAATCTTGCTGATTCCCAGAACCATCACTGTCTTCTATGACTCTGTCCCTTGTCAACCCCAATGGTCAACTCAGCCATCACTCTCATATCAAGCATTTTGTAGAATTTACAAGAAAGAAAATCTACCCTGATGCTTAGAAAGAGGAATCATGGCCTTCTGGCAGTTCACATTGCTTCCAAGTACTGAGTCAGCTTTCTGTTGCTATGACACTTGAGATCCTCCCCTTAGTCACAGGAAAAACTTATTTGACTGTCTGTTGTAAACATGGCAGCCCATGGTTGTTTGCTTTGCTGCTTGGGGACCTGTGGAGAGAACAAACATTTAGTGGAGAGTGCATGGTGGAGCAAAGCTGTTCACTTCATGACGGCCAGGAAGTAAAGAAAGGGGGGTCAGCATCTTGGTATCCCCTTCGGGGCCACATTCCCAGCGACCTGATCTCCACCACCTGGCCCCATGCCTTAAAAGTTCTAGAACCCCTCAGTGATTCCACAGGCAGGTGACCAAGCTCCTACTACACAGCCTTTGAAGAACACTGAGATCCAAACAACAGCACTGATATCCCCTCTTGCCTGCCACAAACACCCACCACTGCTGGGGGTTCAGAAGCCCACGCCCAGAGGATACACACATCGAGGAACTTTTCCAGGAAAGCCTCGTATCTCTCTACAGTGAATTCTCTTAGTCACAGAACTTCCTCAGACTTAAATAAAATGTATGAATTGTCTATGGTCTGCGATCTATAGTCTAAAGGAGACCTGATCTAGAGGAAGCAGGAGTTTATTCCTTCAATGTGATAAAGCATAGTAATTTGTGGTAAAGTGTCATGAGAGTGGAGAGTGTGGAGGGGCACGGGACATAGGGAACATACCGCTCAGAACCAAGCAAGACGTCTGGGGAAGGATGCCCTTGCTCTGGGCTTTGAAAGGGATGGCACAAGCAGACCCACAGAAATCAGAAGGGCAGGCGCATGTGAGGAAAATGGAGAGGGACTGGATGAGGCTGAGTGGCCAGATCTCCACCTCCTGGTTTAGAGTGTGTGGAAATCTGCAGAAAAGGTCCATTTTTGATGTCATAAAAGAAATCTGAAGGTGTTTTTCCTCTGCTACAACAGTGTGTTAAACCACGACACAACTCTAATTTCTCATCCTTTGTTGCTGTTGGTTTTTAAAATTTAGTTCTAACAAAAGCATTTTATTTAACTTTAATAATGCATTTGTAATCAGTAAATTGCTTGAGCCTAAACACATTCTTTGCTGAGCTTTATTTCAGTTAAGACTGCATTTCAAACAAATAAATAATTGCACCAATTAAATAAAGATAATCTTCATTGTTTTAACTGCTATTTATACATTGCTACTACGTTTTCTATTTTCCAGAATATGCTTCATGGTCCTCCCTTTGAGAAAAGTCTTGCAGTATCTAAGTTCTTCTGTGCACGACGACTTTCTCAAGCATAACTTCAATATCGTTTTTACCTTTTCACTTCCCCCTTTTTAAAAAAGAATATAATCATAACAAATTTCTAGGACCCAAGAATGCCACGGGCTCAGCCTCACTAGATGCTGGGGGTCTGTATACTCAGGAAACATTAATAATTGCATAGGGTGGGGAGATAAGGACAGAAATACTTTATATGCAGTATTTAAACAACAGTGCTAAAGTACATTTTTCCCACATCAACCAAGGGTAGGATACATGTAGAGATCAATGATAGATAGATAGATAGATAGATAGATAGATAGATAGATATCATCTCTAAAGTCACCTCATGGACGTTACTTTAAATTTTTTGATTATTAAAAATGCTAATGAGTATTTGGGGCTCAGTTATCTTCCATATGAATAGTACGCTGAATGCATCAAGCTGTGACAACTCTCACATGAGAAACTGATTGTGTCTAGCTTTGGTTTGGTTTGGTTTGGTTTCATATTTTTATTAATTCCACAAGCATTTCATGCAATGTATTTTGATCATATTCAATCCCCCATCTCCTCTCTGATCCATGCCACCTCCCTTCACCCCAAATTCATGTCTTCTTTATCTTTTTAAAGTCCATCAAATCCAATTTGTGTTCCCCAAATGCTCTTGTGCATAGGTCCCTTCCCAAGCCCATGGTCAACCTACCAGGGGTTACATCCTTAAATAAGACGGACTTTCCCTCTCCCAGTAATGATCAGTTGCCAGTAGCTTTTCAGGTAGGGATAGAGCTCTATGCCTGCTTTCTCCTTCACCCTGGTTCTTCTGTAGTTTGAGCTTTCTCACATCTTGTACATTCTGTCACAACTGTTGTGAGTTCATGTGAGCTCTGCCATGTGGAGTCAAGAAAAAAATTCTTTTCTTATAGCCATCCACTGGTTCTGGCTCTTCTAATCCTTCCATCCACTCTTCCACAATGATCATCAAACCTTGGGGAAGGACATGATATAGATCTTCCATTTAGTGCTGAGCAGTCTTATCCTCTGTACAGTGACCAATTGTGGGTCTGTGTGTTAATTGCCATCTACTGATGAAGGTTGAGAGATGGACTCATCTATGGGTCTGCTGAAAAGTCATTAGGCATTGGTTTAATTCTGTGTCCCTGTGTCCGTTTAGTGAAATATCAGCAGTAAGTGCTCTCCTAGGTCTATCATCTATCTGGCCTCAGTAAGGGTGCCAGGTATGGGTGCCTTCTTGTGGGCAGGCCTTAGAGCCAGTCAGAAAGTGGTCCCTTTCATGACATTCATGCCGGCACTGCACCAGAGGGCATATCTACCCAGGCCAGTCATGGCTGTAGCTCGTGGGATTTCATGCCTATTGGCTAATATTCACAGTGCTGGAAGGTGCTATGCATCTTGCCTGCATGCTTTGGTTTAGAAAGTCACTGGGAATTCTAACTCAGTGTTTATAGTCATGAGAATATAAAGCTTTATTCAAATGGAATGATGAGAAATTTCTCTGGGAAGAAGATAAAATATGAGATACTTTTAAAGAAGTTGTTTTCACAACTTCCAAAATAAGGAAAATGCATTTCAAATTCAACATTCTGTTATTAACAAGGCATGAAAATAGCAAAGAGGGAATGTCAGTATAAAATCAGTCTCCTCCCAGGGGTGAAAGAGAAACTAAGGGAGAGCATCTGTGTGTTATACACACTGGCTTTACACACTCACAGCTCCAGTGTTTAGATGGTCATGTTTGTGGAATGACTTTAGCACGGAATGAAACAGCTGACAACTAGGAGCAAGCCCTTCAAGTTCCGTTCATGCTTTATGTTCATTTAGATGCATTTGTTTATTTATGAGTACAGTTAATTAAACGTTTTTAAATTTTCTTTTTTTTTAAGGAGCCCTCTACATGAAAAGAATGCAAGTCAAGGTGCTCACAACCTAGAAGTCTTCAGAGACAGGAGTGACTAGCAAGTAGATACTGTTATCTTACTATACTTAAGTGCATAGGATTCAGTAGTGCTCTGGAATTTGTCTCTATAATGACCAAATAGCCCTATACTTTTAAAGTGATACTTCGCAGTATTTGCACTAAGTTCTACTACACCACAAAAGTAATTAGGAAGAGCAATGGCCATCGTGGGTTTCAGGAAACTCAGTTTCTGTCTGTAATAATCTAATTATTTTGGGTCATGAATATGACTCTAAGTATTGTGTCCTACTTTTGTATAACTAATTCCACACTTACTCCTTCACAAAAAGAATAAGTGAATCTCCCTATGTCTGGTGACATATTTAACCATTATGTAAATGAACCAGTTCTCCACATTGAAATTATTTGGCAATCAGACTTTTAAGAAATAGAGTGAAATTGCATTCACTTTTGAAGATTAAATTTCAAAACTTCAAGATGATATCAAATGAAATCCAAGCTTGATGCCAGTAACTATCTGTTTATCAACACAACCTGACATCTGGAAGAAATGAATTAGAGATTCAATGTGTGCTGATGAACACACAGAGAAGGGACCCAGCAAGGCAGGCAGGGAAATGCAATTGTGTGAATGGCAGGAGTCGTTTCCGAACATCTCAGGGGCTCATGTTAAGGCAGTCAGAGGAGACTCTCCAAAGCTCTCAAAGATGATAATGGACTCAAATGTCCAAGCTAAAAGGATTTTCAAAAGCATATATATTTATCAAACATGTCACTTGATAAAGGGACTAAACTTGAAAATATAAACTTCACATGTTAATATTGCACATAAACCCACATGCATCATTTTCAAGATAAGAATTACTGAAGTAAGTTCTTAAGTTTTTTCCAATATTAATCATGATGACAATATATTTTCTAATGTAGCCATAAAAAATTTGATATTCATAACTGAAATATTTTGTAAATTGTGCATAAATGTTTTTATAATTAAAATCCTATAGTGACAAATATTTTTAGAAAACATGTATAATTGTTGTTAACTAACAATACAGATTCCTATAAACTTATACAAGCTGAAAGAAGTATCTTCCTTTTCAATTTATTTGGAAATTTTATGAATGACAAGTTATGGATGATTAACTCTTGATAAGTATCTATATTAACTCCACCAAGTATTTATATAGCCAAAGCCACACAATTTAATAGGAAGAAGAACTGGCAATAGCTAGGCAATGATATAATTTGTAATGTGAATTATCTGCCATTAATGCATTTGGCTTATACATTTAGAGAGTTTGTGTTTGGCTGGCATAAAATGATACCTATTTATGGTACAAGGGGGTGCTTTCAAATTTCACAATCTTTTGGTGAAAGATTGTGTGCGCCTGGGCAACTTTCATATGAAATTGGTGAAAATATGTTTAAAATACCACCATGTCAGTATTTACTCATGGGAAAGTCAGAAATTCATGACAGAAGACATTGAGGAAACTAAAAGCAGAATTAATTAGAAAGAAAAAAAGGTGGACTATAACATTCGGGGAACTTGAAGTTGGTAACCAGGAGACTTGAAAGAATTCAGGTGAGAAATTTCAAAAACACAAACTAAAGAGGTGGGGGAGGGGGAGAAGGGTGGGAGGGAGGAAGAGACAGAGAGATGAGGAAGATGGGGAGAGAGGAGAGGGGGAGGGGGGAGAGAGAGAAAGAACAGGGAGAGGATGGAGAGGGAGAGGAGGGAGAAGGAAAGTGAGAGAGAGAACCTTAATTTGGAAGAGATACCTGCCACTTGCTCCAGGTTCCACAGGAACTTTGGATGGATAAGCTGTGGTCTACATGAAAAGCAGAGAGGCTGACTTCCAATGGAGAGGTCAGCATGGACCGTGTGGTTAGGCAGACAGCCACGGGTCTTCCAGGAGATGAGGGTGGCTGTGAGGGTGGAGGAGCCGTGTCTGGAGCCAGGTATGTGAGGGAATTACCTAGAGATGATGCTTGAAACCAGGCAAAAGGTGTCTTACAAATAAAATGTAGACACGGCCACAGGTACAATTCTGAGGCTCAGGATCCAGTCATCAGAACTCAGTTTGAAGGAAGTTCAATCTGAAATAGGAAGGAAAGTGAAACCAAGGAAGTGGCCTGGAGATTTTCTGTGTTCAAAGCTGTTCAAAAGTCCTTGAAGAGGATGACTGAGAGAAAAGCTTTCACATCTTGCAACTAGTCTGTAACTGACAGCTGCGATGAGCCAATCCAACTATGACAGTAAGATGGTCTCTGAAACCAATATGGCACCTTTGTTCTCCACCTCCCTCCTGTAGAGACCCCAACAACAGGCATGTTTTCAGATTTAGCATGGGAAGTCCAGTTTTGAAATGACATTGACTTATTTGTAGAATATAGTTATTTTAAATATTCTAAAACTTCCCATAATTTGAATACCTAATTCAATTTAATGTAGTTAGTTAGGGAAATCTTATTCTTTGGTAATCATATCAAATATGTATAACTGATTACTATTTCATTTATTAATTTCAACCAGTTTCCCACACAAGGCTGCAAATGTTCAGTTTGCCTCACAGCAACTCCAAGCAGTTCATGTCACACAGTATGTGTGCTCCTACGAGCTGCCAGATGAAGGAACAGGTCAGAATCTCCCTCCCCTTGGCTCGTTCCCACAATTTTTAAATGACTACACTATCACTGCCTGTGGAAGACGGGCTGGGAATAGTCTGACTAGTCTGAATCCGTAAGAAACGAGCAGTACTGAGAAGAGTAGGGACCGCAAGTTCCGGGCATCGCTCATCCCGCTGCTTCTACTCTGCCTGCCTCAGCGTAGGCAATTTTCCTAGCTGCAATCAGGACAGAATTAATACCAGATTATTTCAGTCATTTGCTTAGAAAATGACGACTCTTACATCTTTTTGTTTTCTTTCTTTTTCTGTCCAAAATAAAAATAGCTTTATTGTGGTCTATCAGGTTATAGAAATAATCTGAGCTCACTGTAAAAAATTTCAAACTGTGAAAATATTCAAACCGCATCTTAAAGTATGATGGCTATAAAATCTCTTGCAAAGCCCCAAATGATAACCATAATTCACAGTTGCATTGTCTACGGACTGACTACTTTACCATGTCCTTTTTATCTTGAAAAATATACCTTTCTTTAAGGTCTATTTTCCTGTTTTTAGTAGAGATACTGCCAGCTTTCCTTTGGTCAGTGTCTCTACATGTTGGTTATATCCCAAATCCTTCCTTCAACATTTCTGTCCTTAGAGTCTTGTACACGCCATATAGTAGCCATATAGTAGAATTTTTTTTTATTAATATAGTCTAAGGCCAGGTGTGGTGGCACACATCTTTAATCTCTGCACTCAGGAAGCAGAGGCAAGTTGATATCTGTGAGATCGAGGCCAGTCTGGTCTACATAGTGAGTTCCAGGCCAGCTGGGGCTACAGGGAGACCCTGTCTCAAAACACAAAAAAATACAGTGTGAAAAAATACATTTAAAAAAGACCTAAAATAAATTAAAATCTAAATATAATATTTATCTGTATTGATATATGTAATTTCCTGTTTTCATTTTCATGAAAATACTTCATTGTCTTCCTTTACAAAGTCTATTATTTACTGGTTATATGATTTTAGCGCTTTAAAAAGTCAGCCCAATGGGCTCTTATTCTTGGCAATAGACAAAATCATCAATTTTACTATTACTGTGTTTTTTATTGTTTAAAGTATTGTTAAGAATCTGTGTATAATTGTGGCTAGTAACTCATAACTAAGGTCATTATCCTAACCATTCTTCAGGGTGCAGTTCAATTCTATCTTATTTAGAAGTATTTGTGCTGATCTATAGTTCATGACCGAAGCAATTATGGAAATGGTAACTTGGATTTAGGAAACTCATTTTCTGTGAGTGGTAATTTATTTTCATGAGAAATATGCATTTAGCACTGTGTCTTGCCTCAAGCTTAGCATTAGTGCCATCTTGTATTAAAGGCTTTCCACATTATCATACAGACATCACCACCACCTGTCCCAAAACTTTTTATCTTGTGAAACAAACTTTCTTGAACAATAACTCCCCCTTCTACTCCCCACCATGGGGAACAACAAGCCCACGGTCTATGTGTTTGTGTTCCTCTAGCCTAGGCCCCTCCTGTAAGGGGCTCACATAGTCCTTTTGTGCTGAGCTTGTTTCCTGAGCACAGTGTCCTCAAGATTAACCCTTGTTCTGTTCATTCGTTCGGCTGTGCATAGAGGGTCGAGTTGGTTCCACTTCTTACTGGTGTGAATAATACCGCTACACAAGGGCAAAAAATAACCTTCAAATTCCTGCTTTCAGTGGTTTTTTTAATCTCAGATGTGGAACGTGTGCACCATTCAATAAGACTGTGTATACAGCTGTAAGGACCCTCCATTCTGTTTACACACACTGGCTGTAAGGACCCTCCATCCCATGTTACACACACACAATGGCTGTAAGAACCCTCCATCCCGTTTACACACACACTGGCTATAAGGACCCTCCATCCCGTTTACACACACATATTGGCTTTAAGGACCCTCCATCCTGTGTTGCACACACACACTGGCTGTAAGGACCCTCCATCCTGTTTATACACAGTGGCTGGATGGTTGACACTCTGAATCCACAGTGCACATCTCTTTCTATTTTCCACATCCTCAAAAGCACTTGTTATTTTCTACTTTGAGGTGTCTTAGTTGTTATTATTACTTTTAATACTGTTGTTTTATACTAAGTTAGAAAGTAATGTTTCACTGTGAGGTTCTTTCTGGGGTGTGTGTGTGTGTGTGTGTGTGTGTGTGTGTGTTGATATAGATGATTTTATGCAAATATATGAGGCATGGTTTATGTATCTATATAAAATCTAGTACCCATAAATAAGAGAAAACATATAATAATTTGAATTTTGCATCTGATTTGTTTTGCTTAATGTGATAATCTCAAGTTGTACCCATTTTCCAGAAAATTACGTAAGTTAATTCTTCTTTGTGGCTGAGTAAAATTCCACTGTGTCTTTATACTGTGTTTACTGTTTCTTCCATGCATTGATGGGGGCTGTGCTGATCTAGTAACTTGGCTACTGGGTAACTTGGCTGTTGGGTACTGTCTAAACATTAATACAGAAATCCCCCTGTGATGTGCTGATCTAGCATCTTCAGGCATGTGTGCCAAGGTCATGTGAGAGTTCGAGTTTTGGAATTTTAAGGAGCATCTATTTTTATTTCCATAGTGGAAATAAGTCCTTTTCAGAAAATCTTTGCCTGTGTCTATTTTGAAAGTTTACCTGTGTTTTTCTCTAATGGTTTCAGAGTTTCAGATTTTATATTTACATTTTTTATTTATTTTGAATTAATGTTTATGCATGAGAGAGATAGATACCTGGTTTCATTCTTTTGTGTGTAGTCATATCGTTTTCCCAGAACCTTTGTTGAAGATGTTTTCCTCCCAATGTATGTTTTTGGTTTTTTTTTCAAAAAACTACATGGCTGCAGTGGGTGGGTTTGACCACGGTTCTTCTGTGCTGTTCCGTTGGTCTCTGTGTCCATTGGTACCACTGCCTTTCTGCTTTGTTACTGTGGATTTGTAGCGAAATCAGATGTCCCGATGCTTCAAACATCTTTCCCTGGAGGATTGCTTTGGCTATCTGGGGTCTTTGTACTTCCATAAGAATTTTTTGCTATTTCTATGAAAAATGTCATTATAATTCTGTGGGAATTGCATTGAATGTGTAAATCACATCTAGTCATATAGTTATATAATGTTGCTATATTCATATAATCCATGATCATAGGAAGTCTTTCCATCATCTAGTTTCTTCTTTATTTCTTCAGTGTTTAAAAATTGTAAAGATCTTTTGCTTTCTTCATTGGGTTTATTTCTCGGTATTTTTGAAGGTTCCTGATTTCTTTCTCAGCATGATTATTCTTGGTATGTAGAAAAGGTACAGATATTTACATGTTCAGTTGTTTTCTGATGCTTTTCTGAAAGTGTTTATCAGCACTTAACGTTTCCTGGTAAGGCTTTCAGGCCTCCAGTGTCTAGCGTCGTCTCTGCAAATGGAGATTGTGGCTTTCTTTCCTATTTGTGCCCCTTTTCTTTTTCTTTTCTAAACTTCAAGCACTATATTGAAGAAACGCAGACAAAATGAACACCGTTGCCTCATTCCTGACAGAATGTCAGCTATCAGTTTATCATGCATGGACTCTGATGTGTTTGATGTGTTCCTTTTTCTCTTAGTTCCTTCTGGCTCTTATCATAAAGGGATGTTGGGCTTGGTCAAAGGCCTTCTCTGCATCTACTGAGATGATCATGGGTTTCTGTCCTTGAGTCTTTTAATGTGGTATATAACATTTATTGATTTGTGTGTGTTGAATTACCTTTCATTCATGGAATGAAGTTTTTTAAGTTTTGGTGAACGAGATTTATTTTTGTTTAATTTTGTTTTTGATGTGAATCTGAATTTGATTTTTAGGTATTATTTTAGATTTTTTTCATATATATTCATCAGGAAGACTGACCTCTAGTTTACCTTTCTTGCTGTATGCTTATCTGATTTGGTATCAGGCTAATACTGACTTCAAAAACCGAGTCCTGTCAACCTCCCAGGCATCACACCACTCCAGAAAGCAGACTCTCCTCTCCCAGCAGCTATGAGCTGCCAATAGATGGACAGTGGTGCTGGGGCTCTGTGCCCCCGCCATGCCCATGCTGGGGTTTCGTCTGACTTGGGCTGCACGGGTCTTGTGCGTGCTGTCACAGCACTTATTTTGATTTTATTAGTTATTTCCACCTGTGGTTGGCTTGTTATTTTTCTACGACCCTGCAGTACATGTTATTTGACAGTTCTGATTTTCTGTGTAAACATTTAGAGGTATACCTTTCCCTTTTAAAGAGCCGGCCACTGTGTTTGCATTTCAATTGTACACATTTTAAAACTTTCCTACTGATTGTTTTGATGATCATCACTGCATCATGTGCTGCTCATCCCCATGAGTTTCTGAGTATTTGGTGCTTCCTCTTGCTGTTGATTTCTAGCTTTGTTCCATTGTAATCAGATAAAGTCAAAGAAAGTATTTCAATTGTCTTGTATTTGTTAAGATTGCTCTGTGTCCTAAAATGCAGTCTGTGTCAGAGTACGATCTAGGCGTTGCTGAGAAGAATGTGCCTTCTTCAGTGCTTGTGTGGAGTGTTCTATGGATGTCTGTCAAGTCCATTTGGCTATAATGATGTTTAACTGGGTGTTTCTTTGCTTATTTTGTGTGTGTGTTTACCATACGGATTTATCTGTTTGTAAAAGTGGGTTATTGAAGTCATCCATCATTATTTTTATGGGTGACCTGTGTCTTTACACACAGTAGCGTTTGTTTTACAAAAAGGAGTGTGCTTATGGTAAGTGCATATCCACTTATTATTCTAACATCCTCTTGGTGGATGGTTACCCTAATAAGTACAGAGTGAGCTTCATTTCTTGAAATTTGGGTTTGAAGTTGATCTTGTCAGATCTTAATGTCTCTAGTCCTGCTTGATTTCTAGTTCTGTTTCTTTGGAAGACTGCTTTCCATCCTTTCCCCTTCAGCCTATGTTTGACTTTGCCAGTAAAGTGCATTTCTTGAAGGCAACCATCGATGGGTACTGTTTGGTTTGGCCTAGTTTGGCTTGGCTTGGCTTGGCTTGACCAAATATGCTGCTATATGTTCTTTGATTAGAGAATTGAGACCATTAATATTTAGAGTTACTATTGAAAGATGTGTATTAAGTCCTGTTTTGTTGTTTTTGTAATGTCTGTAACTTTTCAGGATCCCTGTCTGCTTATTACTGTTCTCTTGGGGTCTGATTTTGCCTGTAGCTAATGGAAGTGTTTAAACCTCCTGTGTAGGGTATTTTCTCGAGTCTCTTTTACAGTGCTGCCTTAGAAGTGAAGGATCCATTCAGTTTGTGCTTATTGCTGAAAGTCTTTCATTTTCCTCCAAGTATGAAGGATCACTTTACTAGATGTAGGAATCTATGTTGGGAATTACTGTCTTTCAGAACTTGATATGGATCAGTCCATGGCCTCCTGGCTTTGAGAATTTCTGGCCTTTATATGTGACTTGAGGCTCCTCTCAGATAACACTTATTCTGTATAGTTAGTGTTTTAACTATCATATGATGTAGAGTGTTTCTGTTCTGATCTCATTGGCTTGGCCTTCTAAATGCCTCCCAAATCTGGTAGCTATCTTTCCCTCTATGTGGGGAGGAGGGTTCTGCTACGCTTTTATTGATTTCTTTTATACCTTTTCCTTCTATGCCCATGTTTATAGCTGTAAGCTCATGATTGTGTCCTGCAGATCTTGTGTATTCCGCTCATACTTTCCTATTTCACCCTCTTACTCTCCACCTGTCTCGGCTCCAGGCCCTAGGAGTGTGTCTTCCATGCCATCTAGTCTTGGGAGACTCTCCACTGAGTCTTCTGTTTGATTATTGAGCTTTCTATTTCCAACAATTCAGGGTTTTGGAGTTTCTCATTGCTGAATCCTCCTCCGTAGCCCGTATTTTCTTTCTGACTTCCTTCAGCTATTTGTGTTGCTTTAATTCATTCATGAGTTTGTTTATATCCTCTCGGGTTTCAGTCATCATTCCCTTGAGCATTCTTTTGAACTCTTTGACATGTCATTGAATTCATTTTAGTCAGGATCCACCACTGTGAAATCTGTGATTTTCAGAGGAGTCCTGTTACCCTGAGTTTTCATCTTCTGTTTTGTGTTGTGATTTACACCATTGGGATTAGGTTTTTGGTTTGAGTGTTTTAATTACTTGTGTTCTTTCACTGCAAATATTGCCAGTGTTCCAGTGAGACTAGGTTGTAGTAAGATTGAGGTGTCATTTCTCCTTATTGGATAAGGAGCAGCTCAGTAGCTAAACCCTTGGCCATTTTTTTCAGGACATGAGGTTGTATCTTAAACACTATCCTGAAAAGTACCATGGCATCTGGGAGGCCACCACAACCAATGGATGTGGCCATTGTGGAAATGCAGCAGTCAATTAAATCCATCACTTCTTCACCTCCAACAGTTGGGGCGGGGGACATGAGTAGACAACTGTGGTGTTTATTACAAAGACTTCGAGCAGAAAGGAAATGAGCAAAGCAAGATTAGCTCTTAGGGTTAGAGAACAAAGGAAGAAAGGGGATAGAAATGGGAACAAGAAAGACAAAGGCTAAGGGTGGTGTGAGAAAGGAAGGAGCTGAGGAAACCCAGTCAAGCTGCTCCAGGCAATCCCAGCCTTTGCAGACGAAGGTAAGGACCGTTCCAAGTGCAGGTCAACCTGTATTTTACAGATAAGCCTATTTTTAAAACATAGAAAGAGAGCAGGTGGGGAAAACCTGGCTCCCTGAATTCACTAATTAAAATCAGATATCAAGTGAAAGAAATATAAGAAGTGAAGGAAACCTGCAGTTCGTGTGGAGTCTCTTACTGGATGCAGGTCGGCCTGTGCTCTTTCACTTGGGCACCGGTCCTAGGCCTGCCTTTGTGTGTTGCTGGCAAGGGCGTGGGTGCCCCACCTGTCTGTGGCCGTCACTGGCATGCTGTGAGGTGCCAGGCCTGCCTCTGGGCAGTCCTCCACTTGGGCTCCGGTTCTGTGCTTGCCTTCCTGCGCTGTCATGGGCAGAGGGGCCTCGCTTGTCTCTTCACCATTCCTGCTAGTGGGTGACAATTTGCACCCCATGGTGCTGACTCCAAGTAGCTCCTCTCTGTCTAGAGGTGTTCTGCAGGACAGGTCTCAACCTGCAATCCAGAGATGCTTTCTTGGGTTCCCAGGGTGAGCCTCGCATCGAAGAGCCTTTTCCTCTAGATCCGCCACACTGCCAAATGGCTCCTTGCCACTGTTATGGTTGAGTGTGAAGAGGGATTTTCCCTGTGCAGCTGCTGGGCAGAGCTCACTCCCTCTGTCCCTCTCTAGCTCTCTCTTCCTCTCTCTCTCTCTCACTTTCTCACTGTCTTGCTTTCTCTTCCCCTCTCCCTCTCTCTTCCTCTCTCTTTCTCTTCCTCTCTCTCTTCCTCTCCCTTTCTCTCACTTTCTCACTCCCTTTGTCCCTCTCTTCCTCTCTCTCTTTCTCTCGCTCTCTTGCTTTCTCTTCCTATCTCCTTCTCTCTTCCTCTTTCTCTCTCACTCTTGCTCTCTCGTTCTTTCTGTCCTTCTGCTTCTTTCTGTTGCTTTTGTACAGTGTGAGTTTTCTGAGACCATCCCAAGCCTCAGTGATTCCAGCCCTGCTTCTCACACTGGGAGGAGGAGACTCCGGATAGGCCCAGCCCTCGATCAGAACCTGAACTCTCTTTCCTTCTTCCTACTTTCCAGAGATTCCTTTGGTTTCAGCTACTAACAGGAGTGTTTTCAGCCATTGCCCTTGGGACCTCTGTTCTCACTCTACCTCTGGTTTATTCAGAGACTGAAATCCATGCTGTGTCATGTCACTGCCTTCTCTAAGATCTCTCATCTCCCGTGGCGGTGACTTACAGTTCTGCCATAGCTGTGCGGAGAACCTCTTCATCTGCTCATTATTTCCTGAGAGATGTCTGTTGAAGTTATTTCTCTAATTTGGGTAGTTTATTTCTTAGAGTTTCTGTCTTCTATAGTTTTCTGTCTTCTTCAGTTTTCTTCTCCAGCATTTTAAGGTGTGCTTAGGTGAGGTTTTTGTTCCAGTTTATGGTCTCTACCAGTTGCTTTTTTGCAGGTGTCAAGTCTTCCATCTGTTTCAGAACCATCTTGGCCATTGTTCCGTTCAAGTTGTCAAGTCGTATTTCAATTTCATTCTTTCTTTTTTTCTGAGACATCAGCTTCCTTCCAGAACTTTCCACTGCCTCTTCCCTTTGCTCTGTGTGCTATGCTTTTCTCTCCTACTTTACTTTGGATTTTTTCATTGCTCTATTTCCCAGTTCACTTTCTGGATTTCTAACCTGGTTTTAAGTTTATTTATTAAATTCTGAATTTCAGACATTTATCCATCCAAGTCTACTTTATCCTTTAGTACATGTTTCAAATCTCTGGTAAAATTCTCTTTATTTTCCTCCAACTCATTATGTATCTTTTCTGTTACTTGAACAGATCATCCTTCATTCTTTTAAAGTTATTCTCTTCTAACTACAATGTATTGATCATTTGTTTCTTTATTTTTAGTGTCTGTTCTATTAAATTTGAGTTGTTATAATCTGGTATCTTTAAGTGAATTGTTTTATTTTTAAATAAATATTTTGAAAATAATTGGTGAAATTGTAAATTTTATTGTTTCTGTCACATCGTTTTAAAGTGTGGCCATTCTGCTGTAGCGGTGGCTCCTGAAAAGTGGTCCTTTTCCACGGGGAATGGATTCACAGAACTAATTAGCATATACATGACTTCATATACCTATTTTTTTTTTGCAATGAGTCCTTTAATACCATGTCCTTAAGTGGATTTTATCAAATGACAGACATTGAGTATATAAAATTTGGCAGTCCCAGTGGTAAAACCTAGGCAAATAAAGAAGATTCCACCTGACTGCTCAGATTCAAAGACAAATGAAAGCTGACACCAAAGTCCACTTCTGGGCATCCAGTTCCCAAACTATGTCCCTCTCAGTTTCGAGCAAGAAGTGTGCCTTCAGCACAGCCCTTTCCCGGAGAAGTCTCAGCCCGCAGGCAAAGCCTTCTGCATGTCATTTCAGAGGCTTTGAAAGGACTCTAGTTTTCGGTGTCATGAAGCAATAACAAATGGCTCAAAGGAGAGTCAGCTAGACACCACTGAGGTTCCTCGGTTCCCCAGTTTTTACTTGAGGTTCTCGAGCACCTGAAGCTCTTCCTGCTAACCTTTTTGCCAGTTGTGACCCTCTAGCCAACCTAAACCCACTCAGGTACCCAGAGTCCATTTTCTAATGCACGTTTGGCAAATGTCTCCAGGAGATGCAGGGTTCTGGCATTGGCTCAACTCCCACTTGTTCCTCTCACTCTGTGAAGAGCTGGCTCTCCTTGAGGCTTCCTTGACTCTCTGATGCCTCCATACAGGGGGGTTATCAGCCTCTGCCTCTTCTAGACCCTCTATGTCAGACCTCGGTGATCCAGAAGCCATGTTGCATTCATGGCTTTATGTATAGGGACTGTGTGTGTGTGTGTGTGTGTGTGTGTGTGTGTGTGTGTGTGTGTGTGTGAAAGAGAGAGAGAGAGAGAGAATGTGAGGGAGTATGTGACTGTGTGTATCAAATGTCATATTGCACATGTTATTTTGTGACTTTTACTTTTGTTTTTATTGAGCTTTTGTATAACAATTCTTAATCAAATTTAGACCTTCCCATCCATGTCCCTCCATGGACGCCCCCCCCCGAACCTCATACATTCTACGATACTTGTTAAGTCCTGTCCTGTCAAGCATTCGTACCCAGATGTCCTTTGGTGCAAGTTCATCCACTGGAGTCTAGTCATGCTATCTAGCAGTCATAGATGAGGTCTGCTCCCCGCCATCTAGCAGCATTCATTGATCTTAGGTGAGGTCTGCTCCCCCGAATCCAGCAGCATTCAGTGATCTTAGGTGAGGTCTGCCCCGCCCCATCCAGCAGTATTCAGTCTCCAGCAGTTTTTAGGCTGTGGCAAAATGGCCACCCATTTCCCTGCTCCACTCTGGGCCTCCTTCCAGTCAAGTTGGAATGGCTCTTGTGCTGGACACCACCCTTGCTGCAGGTTCACATGTACAAGCTTCCAGGGCCTGAAAGCCTCTGTTTTCCTGTATTCGTGGACCAACCCTGGGCCTTCCCACCTTTCTGCCCCCTCTTCCACAATGCTCCCTGAACCGTGGGTGGATGAGGGTTAGCGTAGGGGCCCTATGCAGGGATACACAATCTGCGGTCTCTTATTCTCTAAAACTTAGACCGTTGTGGCCCTCTGTGTTCATTGCACTCTCTTGTACAGGAAGCTTTGCTGGTGAGAGTTGAGGGATGACTGGTTTTCTTTCGACCCCCGTGCTGCTGTGTTTCATGAGCCTTAGGAGTAGAGGTTCCACTGTAGACATGTCACCTTGGACTGGGCATCTCTCAGACATATATTCTCTATGTGTGACCAGTTGTGGAACTCTGCAGTAGCCTCCATGTGTTACAAAAAGAAGCTTCATTGATGAGTGGTGTACAGTACACTTGTCTATAAGTACAAGGATCCATACTTAGCATCTAGTAAGCAGTCTCATTTGTCTAGAGATAGCATTTTCTCTAGGATCTATGACCTCTCCAGTCGTGGGTATTCTACTGTGTTTACAGAGCTACCCGTGAGTTTACTCCTGTTGAGGGGCTTTAAGTCTAATTAGGTAGCTATTGATTATCCCTCAGATAACATTGCCACTACTGCACCAATGGAGGTCGTTTGCTATGCTGGTCATTATGGTTATTAGGCTTTAGGGCTGGGTTGGACCATTGATTGATTTTCTCCCTTAGCAGCTTACATGGCATCCTATGAGGATCCTATGGACCAGGAGGTCCAGACTTCAGGTAGAAGGTTTCCTGGTAGTTTCTTTTTAATATAATTTTCCAGCTTTTTTCCTGCCAAATGCTACTCTAGTCTTTATGTATTTGACAATTTATTTATTATTGATTTCTTATTTTTCTACTTAGAAATCAGCTTTGGAAAATATTTTGCAGTTGTTTATAAATTGAAATCACATGTAACTGCAGTCCTGCAATTCTATTTGCACAAAGTAAATGAAGCGAAGGTCTAGGCAAAACCTGAGCACAAATTTTATAGTAGGTTTACTCATAATCACCCAAACTGGAAACAGAGCCAATATACCCCATTTGGTGAGTGGACAAAGAAATCATGACAAATCCATACTTAGAGTAATACTCATCAATAAAAAAGAACCAATTACTGACACAGCAATCTTTTATTTATGTTAAATAAAATAATCCACATGCTCAAGGTCACACACTTCATTTACATGATGTCCTACAAGAGACCAAAACACATCAACAGAAATCAGTGTTTAACAAACAAGAGTTGCAGTTGGGGGAAAAGACTGGCCACAAAGTATGAGCAATCTTTTTAGGGTAATAGTCTGCATGTTGACCAAATTAGACAGGACTTAATTATACTCCTAAAATATGCCCTAATAAAAAATATACCATTAGAGAAAAATGTGTCAGTCAATCATGTCAACTTCTGTAGACTCAAGCATTCTTCCTTCCTTTTTTCAACTTTTGTTCTTAGGATTGTACCCTTGTGAAATATAGGGCTAAAAGAACAGGGAATTACCAGCTGACCCCATGTGCACAGTCCTATCAGCATCCCGCACCGAGCATCACATATGCACATCTAACCCGTCTCTGTAGCTCACTCTGGATGCTGGAGAGCATTCAGACGGGTGTGCACTGATATTGCCATTCCACACAGAATGGGCCCTGTTCCTGGTGCCTTCTGCTTCGCTCCACCCAATCTCAGGCAAACCTCCATCTCCTTGGTGTCATCATAGCTTGGTCTTCCCAGGGTATCCTGTAGTGGAAGCCAGGCAGTATGTACTCTGTCCTGATTAGAGTGCTATACACCAACTATCTTTCATTTCTTTTCATGGTTTGGTAACCCAATTCCTTTCATCATCTAAATGATTCACTATTACGTAGATGTTGTGTGGTTCACCTGTTAATAATAAATTCTTTACGATTGCTGCATTTGATTTTAATCTGAGTATCTTTCATTAAACAGTCCTCTATTTGCCGTTACCAACTCCTTGCCTTATAAAATAATGATATGTGTGCCAACCTGAATGTGCTTGATTTGTTTATTATTATCACCAGAGAAATATATACACAATTACAGACTTGTTTAGACATAGGGATATTTTGAAAGAAATAAATATTATAAATTATCTTACTGCATAAAATATAAAAAGGTTGGGGATGCAGCCTAGTTGGTAGTATTGTATTCAATTCCAAGCAATACACAGACCTGTAACATAATCACAGGTGGTGCACACCTGTAATTCCAGCACGCAGGAAGCAGAAGAAGAAGGACCAGAAGTTTAAGTTGTCCTCAAAGCCAGCCTGGGCTACATGAGACCCTATTTCATTAAAAAAAAAAAAAAACAGATAAAATAATAATATATATAATTAAAATCTTAAGTGTGTAGTTTAGTGATATTTAATCAATTCACATTACTCAAAGCATTTTCAAAAAAACATCTTAATGTTAATAAGTGGTATCTCATATTCATAAATCTAAACCTAAATGTTATCAGTTAAAAATTGCCCAGCAACCAAATGATTTCACTGTAGAAGGAGAGAACTACTATTACCCATTTATGATGCAAATTTCAAAACTAACTTTCACATATGTGATAGAGATCGTCATACTTTTTCCTTTCCTGTAGATACCAGAGCATGTTGCATTTGTGCTTATTGTATATATTGGGCATAAATTCCCATCTGTTCACAAGAACATCTTATGTCCTTCTTTTGAGGCTCTTTAGTGATACCCTGTGTGGCTTTATGTGACCGCCAGGCTTGCGTCACCACAGCAGTCCTGCCGTAAATGATCACATATAAGATGATTAGCCATAGGTAAGTGGAGCACAGGAAGCTGTTATGCACAGTGGCACGGCACACTGTTTCTAATTTTGGTTGATTCTGTAAAATCACCCCTCATAGAGTTTGTTCCGTTTTGGCCACTATCCATTACGACTACCCACAGTGCAGCGAATGTGACTTTTATAATAGATGGCACAGCACTTCAGCGCCGCGCTGGCTCCGCCTCCGCAGGCATGCGTCCATGGAGTCTTCAGCATTCTGTGGGAAAGGATCTTCTCCCGCCCCTGCTGGTGGAAGCAGAATGCAGTCGTTCCTTTCTGGTGTTCTCTTTCTCCTGGATTTAATGTCTGAACTACTTTCAGTGGTATTTCTCTGACTACCAGAGAGGTGCAGCCTTCTTTTCTAAATGTTATATACTTCCTGTCTGTCTTAATCTTGTTAACTTTTTATTAGTTCTTTATACCTGTCCATTGTAAATGTCATTGCAGCCTCTTTCTCTTTCTAGTTTGTTGAAAACGAATTCCTCAATAATATTTTATTTATTTATGTTCAGTTTGGCCCTTTTTTTTAGTTATATGAGGCAAATACATCCTTTGTGTCTAGAATTAACTATATGATTTTTCTACATGTACTTTATTTCTATATTTAATTCCATAAAGTACTTGGGTCATTCTTATAGAGTATAACAGGTTTATATTATTAACTTATTTAATTATTTTCAACTAAATTCACCATTGATTTTAGAAAAATCAGTTTCTGTAATTAAGGAGTATCTTTTCTTTAATATAAAACATAAAAATGACTTCATACTTTTATATAACTAATTCTGAAGATGATATTTCCCAGCTAAAAGATGTCAATAGAGGCTAGAGAGATGCTACAGCCATTAACAGCACCTGCTGCTCTTGCAGAGGACCTGGTTTGGGATCTCAGAACCCCTTTGAGCAGCTCACAACCACCTAGAACTCTAGTTCCAGAGGATCCAACACCCTCTTCTGGCCTCTGGGCACCTGCAATACATGTGTCCATAAACACAAAGGCACACACACATGCACCTCAATGAGATATTTTCAGGGATGTCAGTCAACAAAGGACAATTTCATTTGAGTTTTAAGAGAGTTAACACTAAGAAGTGTTCATAGACTGACCAAATCAACAACTGGCCATGGCCAGGGGCCTTTGATCACGTCTGAACACTCACCCCAATTTTCACAGAGTCCTTTGATCATGCCTGAACTCACCCAATTTTCACTGGATAGTTCCCACAAATTATTAGAGTGTTTGGAAATTTAACCTTTAAATTTTCTTGCCACTCAGTCTCTGTGATGCTGTAACAAAATGCCCTAGGGTGTGTGAATTACATAAATGATGGGAGTTTATTTATTCTAGAGGACTGGAAGTCTGAGGTCCAGGTCCAGCAGATTCAGTGTCTAGTTAGACACTCGTTCCTCTTCTGTGGTGGGAGAACCAGGAGTCTCCAAGGTCTCCTTTGTAAGAACACTAATCCCATTTGTGAGGACCCTGTCCTGATAACCCAGCCCTCTCCCCATGACTCCTTGTCTCAGTACCTCACAGTAGGGCGGGGAATTCCAGCACATGAATTCCAGGTGGGTGTAAATATCCACCCCTCTGTAGATAGAGATCAAGAATACTAAAGATATGAGTCCTGGAACCCATGGGGCCCAGCTATTGAAATGCATGATCTGAAGCCAAATCACCTGGTTTAGAATACAGTGCAATTTACAGCTGTATGAAACTGAGCAGTGGTACCCAACCTGCAGGATGCTGATCCCTCTTCTGTAAAGTGAAGACAGCTTGGGTCAAGTGTGGCCAATCAGAAACGCTGGGGACGTGTATTCTTTTCAGATGTGGAATTTTCATATTTTTAAAATATCTATTTATATATGTATGTGTGTTAGAGATAAAACGTAAGTGTAAGTGTAAACATGCAGTTTATCTGTGTGCTGTGTGTGTGTGTAAACATGCCCTTTATCTGTGTGTATGTAAATATACAGTTTATCTGTGTATCTGTATGTAAATATGCAGTTTATCTGTGTGCTCTATGTTTGAATGTGTGTAAACATGCAGTTTATCTGTGTGTATGTAAACACGCAGTTTATCTGTGTGTATGTAAACATGCAGTTTATCTGTGTATCTGTATGTAAACATGCAGTTTATCTGTGTGTATGTATGTAAACATGTAGTTTATCTGTGTATGTAAATGTTCAATTTATCTGTGTGTCATGTGTGTGTATGGATATAAATGTGCAGTCTATCTGTGTGAGTGTGTGTGTGTGTGTGTGTAATCACGTAGCTTAGAGGGAGCTCTAAGTGGTGTTTAGCATGCCCGCCCACATTTCGCGACACCCTCCATTAGGTCGCGTGGGATTTCCCATTCGTGGCATCATGTGTGAACTCAAAAACCCCTAAATTTTGTAACATTTGAGATTTTCAGACTGCAGATACACAGCCTATCCTGGCACTGGCCTTCTTTGCAGAATAAATCGGCAAATGAGATGAGCAAGCCTCGGCTTCCCACACAAAGCTCTGGGCAAGCCTCAGCTTCCCATCCAAAGCTCTGGGCCTCTTCATAGAGTGCAGGAAAGCAGAGTGGAAAGTGTCTTGCACACGGCACGGAAGCAGCTCCCGTGTGAATGGCAGGCACCCTCAGGCTGCCCTAGGGCTGGAACCGCGTTTCATGTACCCGCTGCACCAGCATCTTGGAGAGGAGCCAGGGCCAGATAGAGAACTGACTGCCACTAACATGTTTGCTCAGCCAACTCAGAGCTCTAGCTCCCTGCCATTGCCCAGGATGAGCGAGCAGCCTACTATGTGTCCCTAGCCAGGGAAAGATCCAAATTCAGAATCTGAAGCATGGCTTCTATTGAGTTTTTCACTTGTGAAACTTGTAACAGTGTATAACAAGAGATAACTCTTAAGCTTTTTAACACCAGGGTCTGTATTCCATGAATGCTCATGGAACATCTACTACATGCCAGAACATTGAAGCATCAGTGGTAAATTACATAAGGATTCGCATCTCCACAGCTTAGTGCTGTGAATTGTTAAAACATCAGCATGTGAAAAAAATGGGTTGAAACTGGGAGTGACAGGAGATGCAGATTTTAGGAGGAGTGTTATCTTTCAAAACCCAATCGCACGACAGCTTTCCTTCCTCACAGTTGGCAGAGAGCACCACAGAAATGGCACAGCTGCCTGAGGACTGTGCCATCAACATCTCTCCACTGCTCTAGAGGAAACTGTTACCTTAAAATGGACACCCATGGACTATAACTGTAAATATTTGTCTTTTATTTGGTTTACCTACAGTGTTCCTAATGTGTAGTGTTTATTCTATTTAAAAAATCTATGAGTACATTAATCATTGTGTTGGATGGTGAGAGAGAAATTTAAAATAATAGAATCTCATTCATGAATAGTAATGTAAACTGGAAATCCAATTGTCATGGGTTAGAAGTGAGGTTTGAATGGGCAGAAAATCAAAATTAAGAATAAAATTGATGACAAAGAATCTTCAGGATCTGGAGAGGCGCTGTAATGTCCGTATACCACTCAGGTGCCCAGGTAGTATGACCATCTCTATAGGAAGGAAAGCTCTGGAAGGTTCTAGGAATCCAGGCTTAGGTGCAGAGTTTCCAGCACAGGAGAGGGAGCAGGAGAGAGGCCAGGAGGTTGGCACACACATGCTTGGTGCTGAACACCGTGATGACGGGCAGCAAATGCAGCCGTGCCCACCACCCTGCCCACCGGGCCTGCACTGCATTCAGCCCGCCACACTGCCCGCCACCCTGCCCGCCACCCTGCCCGCCAGGCCTGCACTGCACTCAGAACCTCTTCCTGAGCCAGCATTTTTGTGCTTCGGGGTTCCCATGACAGGCAGCCCGGTCCCAGCTCTGCCAGACCGACCAGTCATCTTCTCTGAACAAAGGACCTGCCCCATCCCCAAAGTCCCACAACACCCCAGCTGGGGCTGGGAAAGTGAGCTGAGGTGTC
This sequence comes from Eospalax fontanierii, assembly GCA_035773235.1. Taxonomy (NCBI): domain Eukaryota; kingdom Metazoa; phylum Chordata; class Mammalia; order Rodentia; family Spalacidae; genus Eospalax; species Eospalax fontanierii. The sequence goes on from CM069543.1 coordinate 8,206,845, forward strand.
TAAATGACAGCAGGTGCCTATGCCTGGGGAAGGAAGAGAAGAGAATAGAGGAAAGCTGGGACTCGTTGGGTGACTTCCCCGAAGCCAAGTACACTTATACCCGTACTCTAGCCCTCAGGACATAACTGAACAAGAAGAAGAAACGGAGATGGGGAATTTTCTGGTGGCTTTCCTGTGGTTGTCAGAGTTTCTAAAGGAAAATTCGCACCACGCTATTTCCTATGGGGAAGGAACATTCTCTCTCTTGTATGGCCAAGGGGAAAAAGTTTGCTTGAAAGAAATTAGATGGAAAGGGTATGATAAAATTTTACGACCTCAATAAAGCTCCCTAGGGTTCTAAGTTTATAAAACAAAAGCAGTGGATCCACAAGCATGGCAGCCTTGGTGCTGATGAATGAGGCCCCCTTGGCTAGTGTGTCACAGGAGGTGAGGAGGGGGACCGTGGTAGATGTAGGGGCAGCCACCAGAGCCCTGAGCAGTGTCAGTGTCTCTGAAAAGCAGCACAGATGTCTGGGTGAAGTAGGCGTGGAAATTTTGCTCTGAAGATAGGTACTGATCTCAGGAGTATAAGGGAAATTGACCAAGAAAAAGCACAAGGCAAAGTAAAAAGAGAATGAAGGAAAAACAGGTTAGAATAGAAAACAAACTTTAGCCAGGCATGGTGGCAACTCAGGAAGATGAGACAGGGGAATTACCACAAGTTCAAGGACAGTCTTGGCTACATAGTGAATATAAGGTCAGCCTGGGCTATAAGATCCTGTGTCAGAGGAAGGAAAGGAAAAGAAAGAAAAGGAAGAGAGAAGGACGGAAAAGAAATTGATATTTATGTATGCATAAATAAATAAATTATAGAATTAGGATAATAACCTGGTATGTATAAATAAACAAAAAAGGACTCTATAGAATTAAAAAAAGAACCAGGGAAACTGAATCCACAGAAGGAAAAAACGTAAGAGAAAAAACAGCTTAAAATGATGAAATAAAAGCTAATAAAATATCTAATTATCTGTGGAATGTGGTACATTCCTGGGATCTATGCAGGAAATGGTTCACTTTGCAGGTTGAGGATTGAGGGGGGCTTAGGTTGGTCCCTTGGAAACAGAGACAGATAGAATTATGTGGGGAGAGAATCTGAAGCATGCTGTGGCTGTGAGGGAAGCTTCAACAGTTCAGTGGAGCTGGGAAAGCCCTTTGGCACCCTGCCTGTGTGACCCTGGGCATCTGGGCTTCTAAGCCAAGAATAATCACCCACAGCAGCATCCTGAATGAGGTGGCTGCATGTGTGCCAGGGAGAAGTGTGCCCATGGCCATTGGTGGACAACCTTACAGCATCTGGTAGGATGACAAAGGAGTCCATCCAACAAAGAGGTGTGAGCTGCTCGGTTCCCAGAGCATTCCACCAGAGTGGGATGGCTGTGTCAGAAGCTGTGTGGGAAAGTGAGGCTGCCTGATGCCCTTTGCTGCGGGAGAAGGCATTTCTGCAGCTCCTCACCCTCATCCATGCTGCTCAGGGTTCCCATCGCTACCAACCCATCTCCATTCTGATAGAGCTTCACAGACAGATATTCTGCTTGCCTCCACATGCCCCAGTTAAGCAGCTCTCCTCCTTCCTGTTCTTGTTGACTTGCTGCTGTTAGCTTCCCTGGACCCCCCAGAGCCAGGTAAAGCTCTGGATTCCCACAGCCAGCCCTGTTAACATGTGTTATGTAAAAGATGAGTGTGTCTTACAGAATGATTGTTCTACTCTCAGTTATTATTAGAAAGGAAGGTTTCCGCCAAGTGTCTAAGTTGAGGGTTTCAGATGTTACAAGCCAGGGCAGTGCTTCCCTTCAGAGCTCTGACTGCACTCAGGAGTCTGGCTTTGCATATTCTATGTGTGGCTTTTCCTTTCCTTAGAGGAAGATGCTAAGTTAAGAGGCTATCATTTTAAATATGAAATCTTAATATAAACACATGCTCATGAATATAGGTAAAGGTTAATAAAAGCTGTTAATTCTGATGATTATTAATTTATGGGAGCTCTGAGTGTGGGAATGGTGTAAAAATAGTTCTCCAGGGGGATTTGAGTCAACACACACACCAGCATGTCAACCGTTTTACCACCCTGAGTTTTTATGCTCCCTGTACACTTTTAATACAATGTCAGCTATTTTTGTAATCATCTGGGAAATGTATTAATTGCCAATTTCTTACCTTTTTCAGATTATATAGGACCATATTTTTTCAGACTATCAGTAGAATCATTCAAAATGTATTATTGATAGAGGTTTTTCTGAACCTGTGCAGTTCTTCTGTAATAAATCCGTATTTTTTTAAAAAGCCTTTGCTATATTCCTACACGCACCAACAAAAAGAAATCACAGAAGCATGTAACAGCTTTATTGAGTATGATTGAAAACTGTTTGGAAAAGGCAGATTTGTTCTTGCTTTGAAAATACCATATAAACACTGTGTGTGTGTGTGTGTGTGTGTGTGTGTGTGTGTACCAGTCCCATCTGCCAAATTGCCTAGAGAATCCACCTAATAATACTACATTAAAGCCATAAAACATGTAGCAAGGAAACAAAAAAAATGAAGTCAGCCCACTGCCCACAGCCCTGTGTCGTGCGCTCCTTGAGAACAAGACAGGTTGGGTGGTCACTGTCCAGTCGCACCACCTGCCATTGTAGAGAAAAAGAGAACTGGAAACCCAATATTCCGAAGCCCTCCGGTAATCACTAGTCAGGGAACTGTGAACATTACATCTACTTTCATTGTAAGAGATCAAACCTCAACTGTTCCTACTAGGCAAAACCAAGCCAAAGAAACCATTATTTGCAGTCCAGGAGCTTGTGACTTTATCAGTGTCATTACCACGTGACAATGAGAGAAATTAATCTTGAGTTTCGCAGCTCTGCCCAAAGGAAAAGGCACAAACCACTGAAAGATGGGTTGTGAGCTGAGTAATGGGAACTGTAAATGCTGAACCACTGCTTTACACAGAACCAGTGGAGGGGACTGGGCTCATCAGACAAGGGGCCACAGGATTTGATGCCCCTAGTCAGCCCCTACAGAAAGACCGGCCATGAACTTATTTGGAAACCTGGAGGAAGGTAGCTTTTTGCTTGGATCAAACTTTTGAAAAATGTTTCCTTTGCTTTCAAATAAAAAATTGGAAGAAAACATTGTGTAGGACAAAATGTTCAGTGTTGAGCTGAGTGGATGTGGTCTCCATCTGTGAGCCTTAGCAGATCCATCCAAGAGTTCCGTTGATGCATATGAGGATGGGAAAATAACATCAGCTGTTCAGAGCTGCTACTTTCCACCTAGGAAACAGGAACCACATGGCCAATAGGTCCTGCTTGTAAATGACAAGAAGAACCACTTACATCAAGGTCCTCTCTGCTGCCCCTGAGGTTTCTGAATTTATGAGAATAAAATCTGGCTTCTTACTGCTAATTTATTGGAAATTCTAGACAAATTGCTTGATTTCCTTTGTCCCACCTACAGAACTACTCTTTAAATTATATAGTGCCTAGAAAATATAATTAGAAAAATCCTCTCACTTTAAAAAATGATGAGTTACAAAATAATTCTAATTTAGTGGTAATAAATAGCAGATAATTTTTAAATTACTGACTTTTCTTTAGCAAATATAGAACATAATTTATAACAGCTAGTGTTTTTACTGAAAACATTTAACACTGTATCAAATAAACAGACTTTTAATTGTTATTTATAGTTTTTAAAAGTTAGACAGTATTGTATAAGCTAATAAAGAATGTGTGTGTGTGACTAGCTGTCCAAAGGAAAATACAAATGATTAAAACAAAAGTATGTAATCACTGAGCAATACCTATAATTTTGCTCAAATAAAAAATAATGTACTATTGAATGCTTACAAGATCTCAATATCTTGCTCAAATCTAGGTATTGTAAGACAGCAATTAAGACCTGTACGTTAGAGAATAAAAAAGGTTTCATGTTGATAAACACACATCATAACAGAAAGAGTGAGTGTATTAATGGATCTACTTCAATGAAATAAACTTAAGCATTCAGATTTAGTAGACACTTTAAATATTTTTCCTTTAATTTCTGAGGTTGTAAACAGGATCTAGCACAGTATAACATTGGACCTGCAGCAATTCTCCTGCCTCCGTCTTCTGAGCATTGAGTTACGGGTTGGGGCAGTATGCCGAGCTCTAGGAATGCACAGAACTTGTGACAGCCCAAGACCTATACCGGCCCAAGTCAGACAAAAGCCCAACATGGATGAGTAAGATGGGCAAGAAGCCCCAGCCCTAGCTGAGGACCTGTTGGTGACTGAAAGGTTCTGGGAGAGGGAGACTCAGTTTTCTTTAAGAATATAATGCCTGGGAGTTTGAAGAGATGCCAGGCATGGACCCAAGAGCTTGGAGAACACAGTGTAGATTCAAAAGGCCTTTAAAAAAAAATAGTTGGGCTGGAGGGATGGCTCAGCAGTTAAGAGTTCTGACTGTTCTTGTAGAGGACAGGGGTTTGATTCCCAGCCATCCATAATTCCTGTTTAGGGACTCCAGTGCCCTCTACTGACCCCCGTGGGCATTGCATAACACAAGTGCACAAAATAAAAATAATTAAAAAGAAAGAAAAATAGTGCTATGGGACATGAAGGGTGGTAGGGAGTCGGGGAGGGGTCTGAAGACAATCAAAGTCCACTGTATGAAATTCTCAAATAATCAACAAAACCATTGTTTAAGATACTTGAACTGAACAGTAGATATGCATAAAGACTGACTGCAACTAGCATGTTCTGTTGAGGTGCATGTTGGAAATGCACTTCTGCTTGTCTCCTACATGAAACATTTAAATGGTTAACTAAGATTCCATAGGAGGGGTTGGAGAGATGGCTCAGGGGTTAACAGCACTAGCTGCTCTTACAGAGGATCTCAATTAGGTTACCAGCACTTACATGATGGCTAACAACCATAATTCCAGTTCCAGGGAACTGATGCCCTCTTCTGACCTCTGTGGGCATTGCACAACATGGGTGCATTTACATACATGCAGGCAACACACTCATACACATAAAAATAAAAGTAATAAATAAAAATAATTTTTTAAAAATAGGATTTTATAGCTGGGCATGCTGGCACTCAGAAGGCAGGGGCAGGCAGATCTCTGTGAGTTCAAGGCCAGCTGGGGCTACAGGGAGACCTTGTTGGGGGGGGGGGGAGGATCATGAGAAAGAAGGTTTGAGCAGCAGCTGGGACTGAAGTTGTGGATTAGCAGATGTGGAAAGCTAACTAGCTCCTCAGGGATTCCAGGCAGATAAAGCTTAGGTAGATTTCTGTAGAAATTATCATTTTAAAAGAACATGCATTATGCATTTAAGAAGCAATACTGTCAGATAATCATAACCATGCCAAGTGCTCTATTTATAGCTGAAAACATTCTAGAAGAGGAGATTTGGCTTAGACCACATGGCTGCCTGACAGAGAGACAGACCTGGAGTCCAGGTCTTCTGACTCCTAATCCAAAGCCCTTCCGTGGAAGTCTGGCAAGGACTCTGCTCCCAGCTAGACATGCAATTAAGCTTATAATTGGTCCTTGTACCACGTCTCTGTGAACACGAGTTTCTTCTCATCCCATGAAATGACACGTTATCCACCCTGGACAAAGAAGAGAGTGTGATGTTAACACAGTAAACTAATCTTATTTAATCTGTCCAGAAAACATGGATAACAACATGGCTCGTTTACTTGTTAGTTTAGGCCCATGTCTCCTTATTTTTCTTAATTAAGTACCTGATTCATTTATACGGCTTATAAGTGATTCCCAATTTTCTTCTTAGTTTATACATGAAGAATCACATGAACTTTGTTATAAACTGGTGCCAGCTATGATGGAAACTCCATCACGCAGTATATGTCTATACACAAAAGACAGGAAAATTTAACTCTGTAAGTCATCGAAGAAAATCACACTTATATTTCAGCAACCTTAGCCTGAACACATTCATACATTTAAGAACACACACACAATTGAAAGGATAATTCTCAAAATCCAATTTATTTTTGTTCTTATTAATGTGTAGCAATTATTTTTTCATCAAACATAATTTTGAATTTAAAAATAGCAAAATGTGGATTTACTTGAATTTATGTGAATTTTTATTTGGATTTTTCAGCAAATGAGAGCCAAGTTAACTGCAGTAGAACCAATAAACCCCAGGATGCAGCCTGGTAGCACACCCTAATAAAAAAAATTCTCACTATTTTCTTAATTTTAACTTTGTAGACACTTGAGAATGGGGGATTAAGGAACATAGCATAATGCTATAGGACACATGTATACTGAAATTGCTACTAAGATGAAACAAATTCACATACACATTGTCACGCTTTCTCCCCTGTGATAATTCAGCAAAACTCTGAATACAATACACTGTTATTAACCATATGGCTCTTGAGTTGTAGATTTGATTTATGAGTTTGTTCATCCTACATATCTGCCAATTCTCCACCTTCCTCCACCCTATGATAACCTTTCTCTCCCTCTATCTCTCTCTTTCTCCCTCTCTCCCTCCCGCTCTCCTCTTGAACTCTTATTGTACATATGTCTAAAATGAGATTCTTCTTTTTCTGTGTCTTAGCTTATTCTATTGCAACATGGAATGCTCCAGATCTACCCATGGGCAAAAGCTAACTTCTTCTCTAAAGCTCCGTGGTACTCCCTATCTCTCTACACATACTGAAGATAAGATCACATTTTCCTAATCATCTGTTGGTACACATTGTGATTTCCTGTGCCTCCTGATATTTTACATAGTGATGGACTATGAGGTGTAGGCATGTCTTGGGCACATTGGGTTACATCCAGAAGGGGATTGCTAGGCCATATCAGGGTTCTTTCATTTCCTTTGAGCCTCCATACTCTTTTCCTTAAGGGCCAAATCACCAATCTGCAATCTCAGCCAGAGTGTATAGACCTTGCCAACATTTGTTTTTGTGATTTTGACTATAACCATCACTGTGTGAGTTTGAAGTGGTACTTTCGGCTGTTTAACCTGCGTTTCCCCATTGGCCATGGGTGTGGTCACTTTTTACACCTTTTGGCATTTTGTCTTCCCTGGAAAACTATGTTCAGGTCTTTGGCCCATTTTTTATCATGTTATTTTTCTCTATTGAGTTGTAAGATTTCTTTAGGAATTTTGATATCAACACCACATCAGAACCATGGTCTGCAGTTATTTTCTTCGTAGTTCATAGGATGCTTTTCACTTTATTCCCTTTGCTGTGCAAAATGTCTAACTTGATTAAATCCTGTCCTGTTTATTTATTACTGTTTTGTAATCCTTTTCATATGATGTTCAACAAAAACTCATTACCAAGGAGGCAGCTCCTATTTTCTCTTCTAGAAATTCTATGGTTTGCAGTCTCATATTTGTTTTGTTTTGTTTTGTTTGAGCTGATTTTTGTGCACTGTAAAATAGAAGGGTCTAAAATCATTCTTCATCCTAAACATGGGACATTCTTCCAAAAACTTGGAAATCCAGTTTTCCAAGCATTTCTTCTTCAAGATATTATTGACATCTCGTTGTTCTTCTCAGTGCCCTGATCAAGGATAAGTGGACCAAGAATGGCTGGACATTGTCCTTAGTTTTCTGTTCCATTCCACTATCTGTGTTGGTCTTATCTCAGTGCCATGTTGGTTCAATAGAGTTTTGTACCACGATTTTAACTCAGGAAGCATAATGCTTCCAAGTTCATTTACCTTCTCAATCCTGCTCTTTCTGTTTCTGAGAAGAATACCAACAGCATTTCATTGGTTTGTTTGAAATTTTATTTTTATAATGAAGTTTGAGAATTCCATGAGTCCTCTCCTCCCTCTGGGCCCTCTGTCAATTTCCTGACCTCTTCTTTATTTGGCTCCTATGTCCTGATCACAGTCCTCACTGAAGGAAGCCAGGGCAGGAGCCTAGAGAAGGAGCCCAACAGAGGAACTCAGCTCTCTGACTTGCCCTGGCCTGTGCTCAGCTGCGCTCACTCAACTCAGGGCCTCATGCCCAGAGCGTCCATTACCTCTCAGCAATTGGGAAAGCGGCTCCATTCCACGACTGAGAGTCACTCCTCCCAAGTGTGCCAGGTTGATGACTGAAGCCAACTGTCACACACACACCTGTCACACACACACACACTCAAACACACATACATTGTCCCACACACATGCACCCACACATACACTCACACATATGCTCACACACATTCTCACATGTGCACACACATACACTCACACTCACATAATACACACGTGCACACACACACTCACATAATTCTCACACGTGTGCACACACACTCTCCCATTCTCTCACACACACATACATTCTCACTGTACAGACACACTCACATACACACATAATTAACTCACACTCGGGCACACACACACATACATACACACATAATTCTCTCATACACATGTGCACACACACTCACACACATGAACACACACATGAACACACACATGCCCTCACACACTCACACTCCTACTGAATCCATCTTGTGTTACTTAAATGCACCTGTCTTAAGGCTGAGCACTTGGGCTGACTGCGACCTCCCCCGCCGATAACCCCTTCTCCCTTTCTTGGCAGCACTCAGCTGCCTGGAACTCTACGTCTAGAGGAGATCGGTAAATTTCCACCACCCTTGTTGCCATGTCAGCTGGTGCTGTAATTGTGCAGGCCTTGTTTAGGGTACCAGGTTGTGGAGATCTCATGGACAGGCCCTCCCCGCCATGTCTAGAACACACTGTCCATGAGCAGACATCCTCGTCCTCTGTCTCTCACCCCTGCGCCATCTTCCATGATGGTCCCGTCACCTTCAGGTATAGGGGTTGCACTATAGATGTATCAACGGGGGCCGAGTACCCCACAGGCACTTCTCATCTGCATTGGCAAGTGTGGGACTCTGTAATCTGTCCATCTTTGTGAAAAGAAGCTTCTTTGATGTGGTGAGAGCTACGCTCATCTGGGGTATAAGTGAATTTAGAATGTATCCCCTTATCCTTTATGTGAGTAGCATTTTCACAGAGAACACATCTGTGTAGTGCCTTGGGCATCAGTACCTTACCAGTGTTCTTTCTGTTTGTGAACATGGATAGCTTCTGTCATCCTCAAGTTTTTCCATAAATGTTCAATTATTTTAGGTATATAATTCTTTCATTTCTCTAGTTAGGTTTATCTCCAGGTACTTTATTTCTTTTCATTTTATTGTACATGGAACTGTTCCCGGTGTTTCTGTCTTAGCTAAGTTGTTACTCATGAACAGACATGGTGTTGGTTTTGTGTTCTGACTTGACCGTTTCTTAGTTCTAACATTGCTTTTTAGAGAATCATCAGTGTTGTCTCTAGAGAATTTACTTGCAATAGTTTTTGCTGTCCTTTAGGTACATTTTCCCTTTGCTTTTTCAGTTACATGGTCGTTCTGGTTCATACTTCCAGCACTAGAGCAACAAGATCAGGTTTTAGTGGAAAAGCTTTCATTTGTTCTCCACTGATAACAGCATCAAGTTTGAATTTTTTGTAAGTGGGGTTTACCAAGGAATTGCTCCCCTAAATGCTCACCTGAAATTTGGAGGATTCCTTATAACAGGAAATATTGCTAAACTTTGGCAAATGCATTTTCTATATCAGTTGGAATGGTTGTGTGGTTTTATTACTCATTCTGCTAGGATGATACAGCACAGGGACCGCTTTGCATGTGTAGAAGTGGCCTTGATGCCAAGAACATATTTCATTTGATTGTGATGTATGATCTTTTTGATGTTATGGAGTTTGGTTTCCTAATGCATGTACTTGTATATGGAGGCCAGGTGTCTTTCTTACCCATTTTGCACTTTATTTTTTGAGAGAAAGTCTTTCACTGAGCCTGGAGTTAACCGATTGGCCATGGTTGGCTATCTAGCGAGCTGCAGAGATCCTCCAGTGTCTGCATCCCCAGCATTGGCACCTGGCTGCTTCATGTGAGTGTCAGGCCTCAAACTCAGGTCGTGTGTGCATGGTCAGCACTTCCTTGACTGAGCTATCTTCCCATACATGTTTCTTTAGAATTCACTGGATATCTTGGCACTGATATCCCAGAGATAATGGCCTGTTTCTTCTTCTTTGGTCTTTGTCTGGTGTATACGTCAAGTTATCCTGACCTTGTTAATATATGTTTAGATGTACTCCCTTGCACTGTATATTTTGGAAGGATTTAAGATGTATTTGGTACTATTTCTTTGATTGTTTGGTAAACTTTGCCTGCCAAGTGCCCTGGTGCTGTGTTTCTCTGTGCTGAAAAGTTTTAAAATTCAGTCTCTCGTATTCTCATTACAGTTTGGAGATAAAATGTCCTCCCCAGCTCCTATGTGTGAGCACTTACTGCTGGCACTGCTGGGGGAGGCTCTGGGACCTCTAGGAGTGAGGACATACGTGGATGGGGGCAGACCTCTAGCAGTGTATCCCTGCATCGCTTCTGTGGTTCCTGATCATGTCAGGTGGGAACACGTTCTTACCACCACACCTTCCATGACGTACATACTTGCACCCTCAAACCCTGAGCCTGACAAATCCTCCCGCCCCCTTGAGCTGCATCTTGTCAGGCGTTTGGCCATAGCAACACAGCTGCTGTGTGCGCTCCCCTCTGGTGCGGTTTGGGAGATTACTCTCCTAGGACCCAAGTGGTTTCTGCCTGCTAGTGCAGAATTGTTCAGAGTGGTCCCTCATGGTCCTTTTCGTGTCTGAAGCGTCTCTTACACTGCTTCCACTTTCATCTATGATTTTATTTTTGGGTCTTCTATATTTTTTCATAGTCTAGCTAGGGATCTTTAAGTTTTGCTTCTTTGTTTCAAATAACCAACCTGTATATGCTGATTTTTTTTCTGTGGCTTTTCTCGTTCTCGGAGTGGTTTCCATTCTGATCTTCATCGTCCGCCCTTGCACTAACTTTCAGTGTTTGCCAACTCTTTGCCGACCCCCTGAGGTTTGATGGTAGGATATTTATTTGGAGTTTTCATTACCCATGAGTATAGACCTTTGTTCATATGAAAGTCCATCTCAGGAATTTTTTTCTCACATCTCAGGAGTTTTGACTTGTTTTCATGTTGTATTTTTCTCAAGGTATATAAATTTTTCCCTTTTTGGATCTTTGATCTTTTATTATATATTAATGTATTTTTATTTATATCTTTATTCTCTGACAAATTATTTAAAAGTCACAGGGCTGTAACTTTCCAGGTGTCCTCTTGCTTTGACTGCTGGTTTCATACTGTTGTTATCAAACACAATGCCAGATGTGATTTTATTCTTCCCGAATTTGCGAGAAATGGCTCATAGCCTTCCTGGAGCATGCTCCTTGTGCAATAGGAAAGAATGTGCTTCCTTTGCTATTCATAGGACGTTCTCTACATCTACTAAGCCCCTGTGGTCTAGAACGGGTTCAAGCCCAACATTTTCATGCTGAGTTTCTGTCTGGCGCTAGCCATTGGTAGGGCACTGGTGGGGCACTGGTAGGTCACTGGGGGGCACTGGTAGGGCACTGGGGGGCACTGGGAGGGCACTGGGAGGGCACTGGGAGGGCACTGGTAGAACACTGGGAGGGCACAGGGAGGGCACAGGGAGGGCACTGGGAGGGCACTGGGAGGGCACTGGTAGAACACTGGGAGGGCACAGGGAGGGCACTGGGAGGGCACTGGTAGGGCACTGGTAGGTCACTGGGGGGCACTGGGGGGGAATGGGAGGGCACAGGGAGGGCACTGGTAGAACACTGGGAGGGCACAGGGAGGGCACTGGGAGGGCACTGGGAGGGCACTGGCGCCCTTTCCTCCCGTGCCCATGTCCTCCTTTGCGCTCGTCAGTATTTGCGTTGCGAGCTTACAGTGTCTGATGTTGACTCTGCATATATATGTACAGATGTGTCCGTTATGCCCTCTTGATGGAATGGCTCTCTCTTTATAATGACCATCTCTGTCCCTCCTAGCACGTCCTGACTATAAGTCTGTTTTATTTACTATGCTACCATTTGAACTATTCACATGAAAGGACTTCCGTGCCAGATTTTTATCATAAGTGTGATCCTGTGTCTCTCACAGGAGGCATACAGTTAGATCTCCCTTCTGACCATTTCACTCCTTTAGATCTGTCTTACTTGGAAAGTCCGTTGTTTGCTGTCTAGGTGACTGCTGAGGAGCAGGAACCTGGGCCTGGAATCTTGGGTACTCGCTGCGATGTGGATCTTCTGTTCCTGTCTCTTTTGTCCATTAATTATGTAGTGGATTTTCTGTGGTTGGAAGCTTTTCATTCTCTCTTCCTTCTTACTTGCATACTTTCTGTTTCTCTGCATTTACCCTGCCTTACACAAATACCTATAGTTGTTTAGACTACTTCAAACTGCTAACAGAGTTGATCACGTGTAGGTACTCTGTCTACCTTCCTCTTCCCAATTTGTATTTTGCTTTATCTCAAAAGGGGAAGAAATGAACTTTCTGTGCCTGTCTCTCTCCTCTCCCTCTGGAACTTCCGTGTGGGGGAGTTGGCTTGCTGCTATTCCGCAAGTCCTGGGCCCTCTTGTCACACTGTTTCACCCCACCCCCAAACTGGATTATTTCAGAAGTTGATTCTTTACATCAGAAGGTGAGGTTCTCAGTCCATTTTCCTTGCTGTTTCCCATTGAATGCTTCAACTTCAGGGCCTCCGTTTTGAATGATCTCTGCTAATTTCTCGTTCCCTTATTGATTTTACCATTTTCTTTGAATTATCTGTCTGGATTCCCTTGCATCTTTCCAAACTTTATTAATACAACTGTTTGAATTCCTTTCCTTTTTAAGTAATGTTTTTATTAATTCTTTGAGAATGTCATACACTATACTCTGACCATATTAACCCCTCTCACATCTCCTCCCAGACCCGCCCCTCCTCCCTAACCTCCCAACCTTGTGCCCTCTTTTTTCTTTTTCATAGTTCAATTTGTGTTGCCCAAATGCCCTTGGGAGTGGGTCCACCCTTGGAGCAAGGTGGACCTGTCGAGGGCCACGCCTTTAAAACCATTGACTCTCCATCTCCCAGCAGTTATCAGTTGCCAACAGCTCCTCAGCGAGGGGTGAGACATCATGCCCCCTCCCCAGTCCATGCTGGGATTTCGTCTGTGTTGAGCTGGTACAGGTCTTGTCATCTTGTCTGTGATGCCATAACTAAGACTTCATCTATACAACTGCCCTCTTCTATTTGGAAAACACCATTTCCTTATAGGCATCTACTACCTCCAGCTCTAACCATCCTCTGACTGCTCTTGCTTGGCAATCCCATAGCATTTGGGTCATTTGTCTTGCCAGCCAGTTGTGATTGTAGCTGGCAGGGTTCACAGCTTGACAAGATGGATGATTGCTTTTCTTTTCCTACATAGCACCTTCCAGCACTGTGAACACTAGCCAGTAAGGATGATGTTTCCAGGAGAGTACCAGTTTCATTTCTCCATGTTCGATGAAAAAGTCTGTAGTGTCTTCGGCAATAAGGTGTCACCATCAGGTTCTGGAAGGGAACCAACCAAGAGCACTCACGATAACTTGTAATGTTTGGGAGTCTATGGACCCCCACTGGCCAGCAGCACTAAAAGAGGTAACCCTTTCCTGGGGGCTTTTTATATGCCAGCCTGTAGTGTCTAGTCAGGGCACTGACACACACCCCCATTATAGAGTCTTTGGGGTGAATTATGAGGTCATTACCAGGCTCAATTTGGTGTAATGTTTCTTCTGTTGTTGTAGGGATGGTATCTGCTTGTCTGGTGGAACAGCCGTCTCTTCCTGTCTTATACAGTGGTTCTTACAGGGAAAAATGTGTGTCTTCAGATGCATCCTGGGGTGTCAGTCGGGGATATGATGGCTTTGCTTTTAAATGGGTGCAGTAGTGTAATGTGTGACTTCTTTAGCTATCAGACGTCAGCAGTATCTGTGAATACTTTAGTGCCCAAGGGTGCAGGAATTCCTAGAGGAAGTAGCAAGGTAGATATCATTTTGATAGCAGTTTACAGATCACCATTCTTGTCTTTTGTATAGTGAAGAGAGTCAGCTGAGGAAACTTGTACTAGTGTTGGATCTTACTTGGTCACAAACAGGTACAGAAGCACCATGTTTTATGGCACAAGACCTATGGATCCTATACTCAGCGTCTGACTGAGCAATGTGGTACCTGTGACATGGGTTCGTGCTTGCCCTTCAGGTAGGGGGTGCAGCTCCCCCACAGCCGAGAAGCATAGCAGGCAGTGGATGTGGCTCTAACCTTGAGGAGCAGGACACAGCCCTGATCTGATTCTGGGAGTGCCCGGGTTCACAGAGAGTAGCTTCAATCTGAGTTCCAGAGCCAACAGGACTTTGCAACTTGGACACCAAGTGAGGAGACATCAATCACTCTGGACCCTGAGTCGGGGGACGGCAAACAAGGCCTGGGAGGCTGGTGCTTCTGTGACCTGGACCTGGATGATGGCTGCAGAAGGAGCTGGTCTTCAGGGTCCAGGAAACGGTCTGGGCAGCCCTAGGCCCCCAAGGGCTGAGGCGTCTTCCTGTGAGCCAAAGTCCATGTGATCGTGAGCCTCAGGCTCAGGGCAGCTCGCAGGGACCCGTGCTGTATTTCCAGCTGCTCCCGGTGCCTTTAGACACGCTGGTGAAGATCCGCCATGTTTCATTGTTTTGATCTTTGTGTCTAGGGAAAGCAAAGCCCTAGGCACTCTCAGTCCACCAGCTTGCTGATACCCCAAATGTCTTATCATTATCTATCTGGAATACTGTTTTAATGGCTGCGTAATATTTCATTAAAATTGCATTATAGTCTCATTTAAGCAATTCTCTATGGCTTCAAGTTGAGCCTTTCTAAATTTCCTTTGCTTTTCCTATAAGCACTTTATACGTGGTTAATTCTGAAAATTTTTTAAAGTTAGAATTATTAATGCAAGTAAAAGTCTGATCAGAATTTTGAACTCTTTACTTCCTGTTTATTCCATATTCTTATTAGTGATCTATTTTTACATTCTGGACTGTTTTAAAACTCCATTTCTGTAGTTTTATATATAGTCCTACAGTCAGGACTATAGCTTGTTAAAGTTATGTGACTGAACAGCAATATACAAAGAAACGTGAAAGTAATGATTTTTTTCTAAGTTTCTGAAATTTTCAAATCTCTTAAAATAGGAGTCTTCGTGTATCTTTTGCCTAACTTTCACCAGTTCTCAACAGATTCAATAGTTTCCTCCCTCTTAGATGTACACATTACGACCTTCAGTATTTAAATATTTCATACTGCTTCTCTTAAAGTAAGGATGACATTTTCTTTTTACCATTACAGGGCCTAAGAAAATTTGTATTACTTCCATATCAGTCAATACAAACTCCAAATTTAAAATTGAAATTGCATTTTTGGCTCTTTTGTTTTGAATCAATTTGATGTTTGTATTTTAGGGTTAGTCATGATGCCCTCTGAGGCTTGTAGTCTGTGATAGTTCCCCCGCAGTCTTAGGTGAGTATTTGGTCCTGGTCAACCATCCTTGCAGAGGTCCCAGGGGCTAGCTAGATCAGAATTTCCTGGTTGTTACAGCAGAGATACCCATTTGTGCTCTTGTTCTGTGACCTAGAGATGGTGCCCTTTGTCCCACAGCTGGAGATGCTAAATGTAACTGCTTGAGGGGGACAGCACCACATCCTCATCGTGCCCTGACCCTTTCTGATTGGTAAACGTGTGTTCCCCTGAGAACATGTGGCTGTCCTGCCTCCAGCAGCTGCTTCACCAGCAGCCACAGCCCCATAGATGTGCTGCTCGGCTGTATTCTAAAAGAAGTCAGGTAGGACTTCAACAGAGAAAATATTCTAGTTATAAAATTGCAAAACCATCTGCAAACACTAATAACAAAGGTCTGTCTGTCTGTCTGAAGAAGGCTCAGTGAGGATAAGAAAACAAAGTCTGAAAATGCTGAAAAAGTTAGGCTTTGGGTAGAAAATTAGCTCCTTATAAAATCCTCAACTTTCCTAAGGAAATATACAGTTTATGCACTTACAATTAGAATTGCAATGGTTTCAGGGAGTGTGTAGACAGTATCCCGCACAAAATTATTTCAAACTTTGGCAGAAAGATAATTATTCAAAAATAGCAGGAAAAGAATGAAAATAGGGAATTATCTAATAATTAAGTGCAGAAAAAGATGACAGTTTGAGGCTCCAAGATGGCTCAGTGGACAAAGGAGCTTGCTGCCAAGGCTGACAACCCAAGTCTCATCTCCAGAACTCATAGGAACCCAGAGGGTGAAGGAGAGGACCAGCTCTTCACAGCTGTCCTCTGCATGCACACCTTAACTTTCATGCCTGTACACACACACACACACACACACACACACACTCTCATACATGCATGCACATGTACAGCACACATACACACACGCACACATGCACACACATGCACACACGTACAATCATACACATGTACAGCATACACACTCTCACACATGCATGCACATGCACATATGTACAATCATGCATGCACAACATGTACAGCACACACACACATGCAGGCATACACACATGCATACACAAACTAATGAATATAATAAAAATGTAAAAATTTTTATGCCTTTTGATTTTTTTATTCTTGCCAGATTTGATTGTTTTCTCTGACTGATTCATTAAGATTTATTCTGTAACTCAATGGAGACTATTAAGAAACTTGCACAGTTGGTGAAACCAGAGAATAAGTGACTGTGAGGGGCCCACCCCTGAGTGACACATACACAATGCAACCTCTGCATCTGAGGTTCAAATAACATCACAGAAGATGGGGCAGAAAAACTGTAAGAGCCAGAGGGACAAGACACCTGCTGCTCCTTAAGGCACTGTACACAGGACAGCAAAGCTGCACCCATGAAGTCTCCACAGTGTAGTAGTCTAACGAGATGTACATAGTGACCAAACCAGTGAGATGCAAAGGTGGATGGGGAAATGTCATGGGGTCCCTCCTCAAGATAAAGAGCCGCAGGCAATCATAGGATGCTGAGGGAGGGGGAGTCAGTTTTCTCTAGGGACCAGCTCCCTGAGAGATTATCTCATCCCATGTGGGTATCCCTAAACACAGAATCACAGGAGCACCACTAAATGGACCTGCACCACTAAATGGACCTGGTATGTTATATGTGTGTGTGTGTGTGTGTGTGTATCAATAAAAATAAAAGGGCAAGAAAAATGAGGAGTTGGGGGAAGCTTGGGAGGAGGGAGAGAGGTACTGGGAGGGATGGAAATAATGAAATGTAATACCCATGTATGAAACTCCCCAAAGTAAAATGTTTTAAAATGTAAAGACTAATGCTATAACTCCAGGATGGTTACTATCTCAAAAATAACTCATTTCTAGTATCTTTATCTCTTAAAGAAAAACAAAGAACAATTTATGATTAATATTCTTTTACTTTTAAGTGTTATAAGAATAAAAAGTACTTAATAGTATCTTTATATTTTAACAACAACTAGTTTTTTAAAAATGACTGTGGACCCTTTAGATGGTCAAATTGTATTTTCAAAAACACTCTATCCATGTTGTGGATGAATTATGGTTCAAAACACCTTCTGGATGCATTATGAAACACAACCTCTAAGAGACAAAAATATCTGGAAAGTTACAGAAAATGTGGGTCAATTTTAATATGAGTTTTAATATTCTGTTGATAAGGATCCCAAGCCAGAAATGATTGCAAGTTTCATGGTTAAGCCATTCCTTGTTTGAATCTGCAAGTTTTATGGTTAAGCCATTCCTTGTTTGAATCTGGATTCGTGAACCTCTGTGGGACTTGGTTCCTCCTTTCTTGAAAGGCAGTGGGCCCCTCCCCTTAACACTGCCTTGACAATTCTCTGCTCTCCTTCAACATCATCAGCCTAGAATTTGATGCAGTTAGGCGGAGGGAGTCACTCTGGCCCCTAGATTACTGTGCCTTCACAGCATTTAGGAGTACTAGTGCTAGGTCAGAGCCGCCCATGCCCAACTCTGATTCATTCACATGACCTTCCATTAGGCCTGGGCCCATAAGCATCTTTTATCCACTTAGAGGCCTGCTACTCTCTGTGTTCCACACAACTTTACCCAGCACCTGCTATGTAGAGTGGGATATAGTCAATGACTACAGAAGTCCTCCAGGGGCTTAGTCCTCCAGAGGCTTGATCTTCTTAGCTTTGCAGCCCAGCGGCCCCCACCCTGCTGCTGAGCCCCCTTCCGGTCCCCCTCTGCCCCAGCCCCCTCTGACTGTGTCCTAGTGTGAGGAACTTCCAGCAGGCTTGCAAAGCTGCCCTCAGGCCACTCAACAGAGCTTACTGTACGAGCCCGCCACCTGGTGGGCAGGTCTGCCTTTGTCAGATCTCTGAACAGTTTTCATACTCAGAGTTCTGTACCAAAGACTTCAGAAGTTGAGAAACATTAAGCATGAAATTTGGTTTCTCAGAGAGGTTGTAAGAAGTGGGACAAGGGTCAACATTTATTTCGCAGCCCATCCTAGACAGTCTAACGGTGGACTCCATTGTTCTGTTTGAGAAAATTGCTTTATTTTATTCTGATCAGACATGCATCTTGCCTGGCCTTAGTAGAAACTATCTCAGATGACAGACTAGGCCTAAATCACTTAAGGGGAGTCTTCCGTACCTGCCTGAAGCCACAGATAAAGAAAAATGTGCTGACCCCCAACAAAGAGTGCTATGTTGGTACTGGGTCCTCTGTTCCCAGAAGGTACAGGATGGCAATGCTCACTGGCACTTGGCGAGCTGGGGTTGCAGGGTCAGATCAGCATGAGGATGCTGCCTGTGCCCCTCAACATCTGCTTCATGCTCCAGAGCTGGTTCTGATCAGCAGTTGGCTGTTTTATAGGGTCTCTGATAATGACACAAACCCACATAAAATGCTTTTGTCCGCAAGCTTGTACTTGCTATTCTGCTTTTTTATTGTAAACTCTTCAAGCATCTTAGAAAATTGAAACCTATAATTCTTTTTAAATATCCTCTATTTTATTACACACAATGTCAGTTTATCTGTGAATATAATAATAATCTGTGACCCAGTTGCTTTGGGGGATTGAAAAGTAGCCCTTTGAGGGATGAAGGAATCAGGCTATTTTTGTTTTAAAACAGCACACCAATGGGTCTGTTCATTGTAAAGGCAAGGCTTCCCCCAGGGGCAGTTTGTGTGAGAGGAAAGCAGTCACAGAAGAACCAAACTGCTTTACTTA
Organism: Eospalax fontanierii; assembly: GCA_035773235.1. NCBI lineage: Eukaryota > Metazoa > Chordata > Mammalia > Rodentia > Spalacidae > Eospalax > Eospalax fontanierii. The sequence goes on from CM069543.1 coordinate 8,226,080, forward strand.
ACAAGCTATCAGAAATCACAAATTTGAATCACGGCAATTTGAGAAGAAAAATATATGTGTCCCCTAGAGACTCAGGAAAAAGTAGAGAGGCAGGAGGAAGTTCTTGAAGGACACTTAACAGCCTGCAAACAAGAAAAGCCTAGGAAAAGATGGCCTAATGCCCCTTAGCAAAGAAACCAGACTATAATTGTGACCAAAATAACAGATTTAAGTTACTGAGTATAATAGAGAATTTCTGTTGAACAATAACAAAGAATTGAGAGATTTGACTAGAAGCACTGTAGCAGTAACTGGTCAGTCACTATGACAACCAGAGCAGAAATGGTGTTGCTGGAAACGAACACTTAAGATTAGGCTGAGCTTATATACCAGGCCAAAAGGAAATCGAGTTGCTGCCTTCATCTGTTTTTTGCCCACTTGGAAAAGGAGAGAGAGGGTAGGCAGTTAGGTTAGGAAGTATCCTGAGGGAAATTGTGCTGTTTGCACAAGTTTTGTTGGGGGCTAGCACAAGGCAGGTCAAGATAAAGGTAAGCACCATAATTAAAGTTATTAGTCATGGAAGGACACGACCATGGGCTTTCAGGAGGCCTAGCTCAGACCCAGGGATATTCCTACCTCCAAGAGTAGAACAGCTGGAGGCATTCTCTTCCCCCACACTGGCTCAGAGGCTCCAGAAAGACTGAAAAGCAGCACAGACCCCGTGGACACAGCCTCAAAGAGCATAAGACTGTAGTGAAACTGAGTGTTCACCTTTAAGCATTATTGAGTCTAGGCCTTTCTGCACTTATTCAGTCGTACTTCCAGTTATATCATCAAAGGAGAGGTAAGCTATTACTGGAAAACTGGATAGTGTTAACTGTGCCAAGTGGTCCACATCTCATTTAATTTAATGCAAAGCAAGTTATCAAGATATCAAGTCATACTTTGTATGTGTTGCAGGGGTGTGCACATGTGGTGTGCATTTGTGTGTATGTGTGAGAGAGTATTGTGTGTTTGTATGTGTATCTGTGTGTGTATGAATGTATGTGTATTTGTGAGAGAGTGTGTGTATTTATATGTATGTGAGAGTGTGTGTCTGTGTATCTGTGTGTATGTGTATGTGTGTGTGTGTGTACACCTGTATTTGGAGGCCAGATGTCAGTGTCCAGTGTCTTCCTCAGTCATTCTTTACCTTAGAGACAGGGTCTCTCACTGAACCTGGAGATCTCCAGTTCAGGCAGACTGGCTGGCCAGAGTGCTCCAGGAGTCTGTGTTATAACAAGTGCACACGCTATAGCTCGCTTTTTCATTGTGGGCTTTGGTGGTTGAACCCGGGTCCTCATGTTTATGAGACTGTAGAGTGCAAAGTACCACCTGAGTTTGCACCTCAGCCTAGAAGAAAATAACTGTGTTTAATCTTATATATTTTATTCTGACTGTTCAGTGTCATTGGAAGATATTTATAAATGTACAATTCATGCATTCATTATAAGATACCTTCAGCAACTCTCTGTGAATAATCTGAGGATATGATGTTCATTTTCTGACACACTTCTGCCCTTGTAGGTAACCATTCACAGAGTAAAGCAGAAAATGGGGTAACTTATTTCAAAGACTTTTTCTGTTTTAAATCTTTGTGACTAAAAGTGTTGTTAGGCTAAGTGCCTTCAACTTTATCAAACATTCCTCCACCTTCCTCAAAGTGTAATTGCAGCGTATATATCAGAAGGACTCTTTTAAATGCCGTCTGCCTTTGTTCTGAGGTGGAGAAGCACGTCTGACCCATATACCGACTAGGAGTTCACAGCGGAAGAGAGTAGAGCTGGGGTACTGTGGTGTCTGTTGATTCTGCCAGCAGGTTATGTAGAGCAGAAATGTGATTGTGGAAAACAGCCCGTGGAAAGGTGGCTTGTCATTTAGATGCCACTCGTAGGTGACATCTAGTGAAGCTCACCAGCTTGCTGGGTAGATTCTTTCTAAGCAGTACGAGAAGTTTCTGTCTTGATTGGGGTGAATCAGCTGGCGTCGTAAGCCCTCCAGCAGAGTTGAGAGTCCAGCACAGTGACTACAGTGACTGTGGAGACACTCTGAGAGCAACAGGGGAGAACAGCTTACTTCCTGAGGAAGCGGGAGAGGTTGGCTGAGGAACCGACATGTGAACTGTAATGAAGACAGAAGAGGAAGATTTCTCCAGGCTAAGGGGACAGTGAAGCTCCTTCTTGCAGAAGTAGGGACGATGCAAAGGCATCCCGCTTAGGTGCCAGCCCGGAAGAGGCTGACAGCTTTGCAGGCAGGCGAGGAGGAGCCCGACTGGAAATCTGCTGAAGGAGTGAGGGGAGAGGGAGAGCGCATGTCAGCTCTGCTCCGAAGACGAGAGTCACATTTAAAAGTCTGACTCATTTGTGACAGTGATGTGGGGAAGAGAGAAAATGGGGAGCGTGGGGGATGCCTCAGCGGCTGAGAAGAGCTGATGACAATTGCTCCCTTAACAAAGATGGCAGTATCTTAGAAAGGCCATATTTGGGGAACAGACCGGGAGGTGCTTGTAACTCTGCTGAAAGACAGTGTGACCCCTGCGGACGGCAGTTTGTGCAGACACAGACATTCTTGAGAAAGACAGTTCTGTGATACCTGAAATATGAACTTTAACAATAAAAGAAAAAAACTTTTAGTTTGTCCTTTTAATGTAAAAATTATGTAATTGTATGCATTGACTCTGTTTAAAAACAAAAATAACTTTAAAATGATAAAATAGGTTCATGTCCTACCCAATTATATCCATTATAAGCTTATCAAAACAATCTGGCAATATTTATAACTTTCAGAGAAGCATAAAAATATAATAAATATATTCCTTATTAGATAGAAGAGCAAATCCTTTTTGATTTTTTTGAATTTTTAATTTTTTTATTTTTATTTTATGCTTATGAGTGTATTGACTGAATGTATGTAAGTGCACCGTTGTCATGCAATGCCCACAGAAGTCAGAAGAAGAATTCCTGGAACTGGAGTTATGAATGGTTGTTAACTACAATTTAAGATCTGGGGATCGAACCTGGGTCCTTTGCAAGAGCTGTCAGTACTCAGCCACAGAGCCGTCTCTCCAGCCCTCGAAACATGTTTACAGCACATTTTACTTATTTTAGTGCATGCATGTGATGGGTATGCACGCCATGGCACGCATGTGGAGTCAAGGACACCTCGCAGGAGTTGGTTCTCTCCCTCTACCATTTGGGTCCCAGGAATCAAAGCCAGGATATCAGGCTTGGCAGCAAGTGACTTAACCTGCTGAACCGTCTCACGAGCCTGAACTCATAGATCTTTATAAATGAAATGCCTATGCATTTTAAAGTATAAATGAATTCCAAAAAGATAAAATTATTCAAAATTATTTAGTATATGTACCAATTTCAAAATGCCTTTCTTTTCACATTTTGATCCTCCTTGCTCTCAACTTCACACACACGTGCACAGATGCACGCGCATGCATACACGATACCCTCAAATTGGTTTAAAAACTTGCGCTGTCCTTCAGAGCAGAGCGGAGTCCAGGGACAGGTGAAATCGCATTGCCTTTCCCCTTCACAGAGATCTCTGGGCTCTGAGCTGAACTAGGAAGAGTGACCTTGATGAACCAGGTGCACTTGTGTCCACAGATGTCTGCGTTTTCTGTACTTTGTTTTCCATGTATCTAGAAAGTGTGAAGTTGGAGGAATTGCTGTTTGGCTGCATTCACATACTAATCTCACTGAAATACAAGAGTAGACTTGAGTTTTAACCAAGAAAGCATGGAATTTTATCACTAAGCCTTATTTGATCTGTGGCATCCTGAGTCAGCAGAAACCACTCTTCTCCTGAGGTTTAGGGCAGAAGTCTGAGGTTGGCCAACAGAATGGTAATCAAGAATTATCTCTATTTGAGAGTTCACTAGTGACAATGGGGAAGAAAATCTTAGGAATGTTTCCCTTCCTGTCCACTCATGCATTGTAAACATGCTTCCCTTGAAGCGGGACCCAGCAGATAATTACATGGTGGAATGCCATAGAGTCTACCCGCCCCCGAACTAAGATGTAGCGGTTATCTGATCATTACAGGGCTCCCACACCATAAATTCACTTGTGTTAAAAGTCATGGCCATTAGCAAATGTCCAGAAATGCTAGCTGGACTATACACACTGAGAATGAGCCTAGTTGCCAACACAAGATGGTGCTGTATGAGCTTTTACTAAGGAAGCACAACCACACATCTGTCTTCTTATCCTGGATGACACTGATGACAAAAAGGAAGAGCAGATCCCACCCAAGTGTAGCCTGGGGAACCAAGGAGTTTGAATAGGGTTACTTAACAGGAGCGTAAGCAACTTATGAGCAGCTATGCCACCACCGAAGAGAAGTCTCTCACAGCAACTGTTAAATGCCTGCGCAGCCTGGGAAATTGCCCAATACTCTCAGGCGGGGGTGAGTCCCATGCACCCTCCTCCGCTCAGGCAGGGTGAGTCCCACGAGCCCTCCTCCCCTCTTGGGACCTGTCTTGTACTGATCTGCTGGAAACCATAGTGACTGAGATTCAAGAGGGCAGCAGCCCTGTCCTATCTAGAGGACTGCACTGCATAGCGACTGGCCACAACCAAAAAGCTGGAAACCTCAGTCTGGAAAATCCTGTCTAAGAGGGAAGAAGAAAATCTCCAGAAATGATGTTGAAAGGGTGACTGGTGAAAATGACAGCTTGAACTAAATCCACTCAATAAATCAGCTTTACAAGCATAGCTCAAAGAAGGAACTATTAAGACAGACTTAAAATACCTTAAATTAGGGTTTGCGTCATCAAACTGACAGAAATGGGAAACAATAGTAACAATTGCAGTCACAGTGGGTTAGAGAAGCATGTATTTGTTTGAAATTCCATGAGTAGCATCAGTTGGTAAAGATAACTGAGCAACCATATTTGTCAGTACTAAAATTTCAAATCTTTTTTCATGTGCTAGATGCACAAAAAGATCTATTTTTCTAATTGCATATCAAGATATGAATTAGAATTTAAAGACATGATAACTTACATTTGATCCTAGGATATGAAGAAGGTGGGTCCAAAAGTTAATAGGCATATTTAAAGTCTTCACAGATACATTTCAAAGAATGTTTCATGATATGAGAAAATGTTTGCAGCTAAATGAAAAAGCGTGACACAAAACGTAGTTAATGTTATATGCTCTGGGTATCAGGTGGACGTATTCAGAGTGTACTCTTCAGTGAAGGAAGGATATACTCTATCATGTCAACACCTGCTTTACATGACAGAACTATGTTGAATTAGCTATTTTTGTTTCTGTATTTTCTAAATTTTTACTTGTAGTCATGTGTTACGTTTATGTCCTGAACAAAATGAATGGAATTTTAAATAGAAACCTTTCTGATTAAACAAAATTCTGTGTCCATCACACCTAAAATCACCTTTCTATCATTATTGTTATTTCTTGTGTCTTGGAGATTGTAATAATGCTCTCTAACCCCCAGCTCATGAATGGAACTCACATGAACTGGGGATTAGCCGTGTGCTTTCCAGGCAGCGTGATTCTTGTTTTCTGTCTCTCGGTCCTCGAGCATCTGCCAGTCAGTTGAGAATGCCCCTGTCATCATGCAGGCCTCTCGTTCCCTTGGGAACCAGTTCTTCCAGCTGAGATCGCTTGTCTCCGTGTGAGATCTGTCATGTCAATTTTCAAAACACTTCTGAGATCCATTTAATTCTTATTAAATTGCTTAAGTACAAGTAGTTTACCACAGTCACTCTGAGGGTGCCTAAGGACGCCAGGAGTCCTCTCTTCCTGGATGTGTATTTCTGAACATGTGTGGGCATGCACAGTGTCGTGTTTCTGTGATCTCACATGTGTTCTTCAGAGTTTTGTACTCGCCAGACATTTTTATCTACATCTGAAATTATATTTGTAAGCCATCTTCAACAAGTGGGTCAACCTAAGACCAAACAAAATTTCCATTTGTATCCATTTGCCTGCACAAATGGTGTCACCGTTCAACTGCTGCACAAGGCCTGTCATGTGTTAAGAGCACAAACTAGAACTTACCTAGCCTAAGTAAGAGCTGTTACTCCAAGAGATTGACTAGGACACAGGGACAGCAAGTCTACACTGCCGCAGGGTCCTCCAGTCATCAGAGAAGGGCCACCAAGATGGGCTTGGAGGCTGAAGAAGACAGCCAACATCCACAGTCTCATCATTCTTGGACCTGACATCTAAAGTTCAGGTGGTTCTTTGATGGCTGCCAGAGAAGGATCTGGTCCTTGTCTAGATGCCCTTCTCCCTTTCGAGCTGAGGAGGACCTGGACCTTGCCTAGATGACCCTCTCTCTGATCTTCTTCCCATACCTTCTCTCTGGGTCTTTTTATATGGACATTTTAGTTTACATTTTTTTTATTTATTTTATGATTATGAGTGTTTTGCCTGCCTGTGTAAGTGCAATCATGTCATGCAATGCCCATGAAAGCCAAAGAGGGCATTGGATCCCCTGGAACTGTAGTTACAGATGGCTATTAGCCATCATGTGGGCATTGGGGACCTGATCCGGGTCCTCTACAGGAGCAGCCAGTGCTCTTGATGGCTGAGCTGTCTCCCATGAACTTCTTCTTATAGAGACTCTAGTCCTGATGGAGGATAGCCCACTTCTTCTTATAGAGACTCCAGTCTTGATGGAGGATAGCCCACCTAACTTCAGTGTTATCAATCATGATTAATTACAGCTACAAAATTCTGTTTCCCAAATACAGTCACCGCCTGAGGTACTGGAGATTGGGGCTTAAGTACATGACTGAGAGGGACACCAGACCCTATTTAACCATAACAGTAGTTGTTAAGGGGAGAGGTGTGAAACAAATCCTTGGCCTTAGTTGAAAATGATTTATTCTTACTTATAAGAATAGCCCAAGAGAGGTGAGCAGACTGAGAGTTCAGAAGACAGAGGGAGCACAACCCAATGTGAGGGTCTATGGGATTCATGAGGATGTGTTCAAGGGGATACTGACACCTGGGCCCAGCTGTCTAGACCCCCCCTGGCCAAAGTATGTGACTGACTGTGAAGGCAACAGGGAGCCAATGACGAATTTTACAAATCCCACTGACTACTGGGACTGATTGGCACCATGGTTCTGGGATTTCTGTGAAGCAGGTTTTGGTTGCCAACAGGATCTCACTGTCTGAGCATGCTCTTTCTATTTGGAGGTACCTCCCATCTTTGAGTCTTTCCAGTGTTTCTGAGAAATGCTTGCTCTTGAATTTCTTCTCTTGGTTCTTATAAATTCTGTTGGAATTTACCCATCTTCTAAATGATTTAATTCAGGAACAACTTCCTTTCACTAAGAATGAATCAAGGCTGTTTATGGAATGTATTACTTATTAAATGAATCAAGATGAGCATGTAAATGTTCAGAATATTATAAATGACTTCTTGAAAGTGCATGTTCATCCCATTTCATAGCCTGACAGTGAAAAAAAAAAAAAAAAAGACCAAACCAATTCTGGACTCTAAGAGAACTGTCCAGGTTTAAGATGAGCTGTGACTCAGCCATTTTTAGTTTTCAAGAGCTTCTCATTCAGCAGCTGTGCAGTTTGGGACTGCTTCCTCTGCAGAGAGCATCTTGAATTAATCCTTATTTAACTCTTCTCTTAGCCTTGAGGTGCCATCAGGTAGACTCATACATCTCATGACTCCTAAAATCTTCCCAAAGAAAGTAGATTTAGATTCAAAGCAACTTAACTGATTAAAAGATCATCACCACAAACCCTGTTTGTTTTGTTGAGTCTCGTGGCTGCAGTATTTGCTTTACCTGCCCTAAGACAAGTATAGCCATCCTCAGCATTAATTAGAATGTTAATAAATAGCACCAGTCATTTCCAGTTGTGACTAAAGAAAAGCAAGAAGCAACGGAAGTGTTAAAACTGCTTTCTGCAAGTCATTTTTATGAGATGAAAAAGAGAAAGACCCACCTTGTTCTGAGGAAGACCCTGTATAGACATGGTCCCATCCTCACCAAGGAGAACTCTGAGACAGGACACCTCACTGCATGGAGATGTCTCCCTCCGCATGCTCACTCTGAGGCTCCTTCTCAGATATTCCAAGGGAGAAGGTGTGGACTATTTCACAGAAACCACAAATTTTACAAAAATGAATACTAAACTTCTATACTTCCAAGTTCTGATTGAAGAAGATACTTAATTAAATCACATGTCAATGGACTTTAGATGTCTTTGACTTCTCAAAGATCATACCAAAACACTGGTCCTTCTATTAGCAACTTACACAAGGTCATAAGTCGGCCATATTGTAGGGATCCATGGCGCATCTTCCCTGCCGAGTCCAAATCACACAATCTAGCAGCAAGCATTCTGGCCCTCAGCCTCTAACAATCATTCTTCCCCTCATGATGTCCCCTGAGCTTTGGGTGCACAGTTACACTGTGTTTGCAACAACTGTGGCTAAGCAGCACATGCTCACTTACTACCTGCGTCTTGATCAGCTTGGGAGCTGTGTAGTAGTCTCTGTCTGTTGCAAAAAGAAGTTTCTTTGATGAGTGGTAAGGGCAGGACTTGTCTGTGAATATAGGGATAAGTATTTAGGGTGTAGTAAATTAATTTGGTTTATGAAATGACAACAGTGGGCTCTCCTCTAGGATCTCTGCTATGTGTACTGGGTATGTTTACAAAACCAGGCATGGTTTCCCTCCCACTAAGTGGGCTTAAGCCCAATTAGAAAGCTGTTGATTATGCCCAAGATAAAAGCACCACCCTTGCACTAATAAAGTTGCTTTGCTGATCTGATTTTGGGAGGGGTTATAAGTTTTGTAGCTCGGTAGGACCATTGGTTGGTTTTCTCCCTTAGCAGCTTACACAGCACCTTCTGATGCTCTAAGAGCTGGTCCTCAGGGAAGAGGCTTCCAGGTCAGTTCCAGCTTGACTTCTCCTAGTCCTGTGTTTGAAGTGGGTGGTGTCCTCAGAAATACAGTCTTACCTTCAAGTTCTGGGAAGCAACCAAGGGCCATGACACTAACCTATATTATACTGGCAGTCTCTTGGACCACCCTGACCAAGAACTTAGAAGGAGGTTTCCTTTCCATTGTGATTTTTGTGATATAGCCTTTAGTGATTGATACACATGCACTCATATATATATTACATGCACACTTTGAAGTAAACAAAAAATATAATGCAATTCCGCGAGGTTTTTTTAGACAACCTTAATATTCTGTCTCTCGCCCCCCCCGCCCCATTTTCCCATTTCCCGGTTGATGGCAACTTTGTCCTGGTATCCCCTCTTGAGCTCTTTCTTTCTTCCTCTTGTTCCTTTCTACTTTCTTAGCTTCCGACATTAACTCAGGATACACACCCCCATCTAAAGATTCAGAGCTAGGTTCCACAAATGAGAGAGAACATGGAGTGCTTGCTTTTCTGAGTCTAGGTTATGTCACTCTACAATGTTTTCCAGTCCCATCCATTTACCTGAAAATATCATGGTTTCACTTCTCTTTATAGCAGAGTGGAACTCCATCGTGTATTTGTGCCACATTTTCATTGTCCATTCATCATCTGGGGACACTTTGGTTGATTCCATTTTCTAGCTATTGAGAAAGGGTAGCAGTATGGCTGAGCCACTACCTCTACACCAGGATATTGAGTGCTTTGGGTACATGCTGAGTGGTATAGCTGGGTCGTTGGGTAGGTCTATTTGGGGATTTTGGTTTTTTGAGAATTCTCCACACTGGCTTCCATGGTGGCTGAACCAGTTTGCAGTCCCAGCAGCAGTAAATGGGGGTTCTCCTTTCCCAGCATCCTCACCAGCATTTTTGTCCATTATTTTCTTGATCTTAGCCACCCTGACCAGGGTAAGATGAGGAAGGCTTAACATAATTTTACTTTGCATTTTCCTAAACAAGACCTGTGTAATATGATGGAGAAAATTTCATAAGTCCCACCCCTAGAGGAAGAACTACAGGCAAATGCTGACCACTAAGGGAGGAAGGGAGGGAGGGAGAACCCGTGTATTCCAGGGAAAGGCAATGGACTCAGTACATTGTGCATGTGTGTGTGCATGCCTTGTGTGTGCGTGTGTGTGTGTGTTACAATAATCAGGACAAGAAATTGTGAGGGAAGGGTGTAGATGGGAGGGGGATGGGTGGAAATGATGTAAATATAGTTCTCATGTAGGAATGCTCAAAAAAAAGAAAGAATAATCTGAAATAAAATATCCTAAATGGGGCCAGAGAGATTCCTCAGTGGTTAAGAGCATTGGCTATTCTTGCAGAAGACCCGGGTTCAAATCCCAGCACCCACATGACAGCTAACAACTATCTATAACTCCAGTTCCAGGGGATCTGACACCCTCTTCTATCGTCCATGGGCATTGCATGGCATGGTGTACTTACATACATGCAGGCAAACACTCATACACATAAAATAAAAATAAGCAAAAAAAATTTAAGTCATTAAGTCTTAAGTCATAAGTCTTAAGTCATTATCTTGACTTAGTACTCAGTATAAAACTTCTCAAGAAGCATTAAGACATAAAAACATTGATTAATTTATTCTAGGATAAGTTATTAGACTGAGATTTCTCTCAAATACAAGATTCTACCAAAGAAGGAACCCCTCTGTGACACTGGTGCTCTAATCTTCTTTTCTGTGCCTCTGAATAAGCAAATCTTCAGATATTGGTCTAGAAACATCCCATTACCACATTAGACAAGTCAGGTGCCTGACAACACCCTAATAGTTGGAAGTTAAATTCTTCATATTGCTGATGGCTGAAGTCACCATTTCTTAGAAACCAAATTCCTCAAGAAACATAACTTGAGCCATTTATTACAGAATTCAAACAAATCCTGATGTTTCACAATTTTCAAAATGATGTTGAGATTACCTTTGTACTGGGATGAGCTATATTCGTTGAAATAGCCTCACCTCTTAGAACTGCAATAAACACTAAGCGCCAGCACACATATTAGAGGGTGCAAATATTCAAACCCTTGCAAGCCCTCACAGTCTTTAACATGTTAACACATTGTGCTTATTCCTAAAAGAAAAGTAAAATGGAGAAACAGAGGCTGGGAATGCTCTCAGTGGAGCGGAAAGGCTGGGGTGGCATTGCAGCTCAGTGTTAGAGCATGTGAGACCTTGGCTTTGATCCCCAGCACCACAAAATTAAACATGTTTAGAAGGAAAAATGCAGATTCAATGAAGCTCTTAGACCTAAGAATGCATGTGTGTTTTAAGAGAAATGAACTAAATAATATATGAAATCAAGCACATTAATATTTAAATCATTTTGATTTCACTTAACAGTAGTAAATGTCAATACCTAAACACATAAGACTCTAATATTTCATACTGCTTAGCATAAAGATCAATCGTGAAATTACTTGCTTAACATTCTGCAAGGTATATTTTTTCCTCTCACTCGCCTATCCATGACTTAGGTCAGGGAGTTCTTATTTCTCGGTGTTTCACAGCATCCGACCTGACATACAGCACACAAAAGGAGCAGTAAAGGATGACTCCAAGCTACAAAACTTAGGAATTAAAGCACAATTAATCAAAACAAGAAATTAAGAAGAAAAACAGTGTTGGGGAGAGAGTATGAGCTTAGCAGATATCTCCAAATTCTGCTCCAGAGGACTGGAGTTTTATGTAATTAGCCATCTCATTAAGCAGTTGAAAATGAAATCAGGAGTGATAGTTTGTCCTAATACTCATAGAAGCAGGCTCTTTGAAGTCAATAGATGATGATTCCTGAGAAGAAGATGGCAGAGGGAACAGAAGCCTTGATGTTCTGGAAGGGAGACGCTGTCTAAAGAAGCGGATATTTGATGAGGTCTCTTGAAGCTGAGTGCTCCGCTGCCCTTCTTGACTTGATTACTGATAGGGTACATCTTCATTAAAGTCCATAAGAAGGTTTGTTCAAACAACCCAGTGATCCAGGGAAAATACTGAGGTTTCTTGTCATCATAGAAAGATCACACACGAGTGCAGACTTTCAGGTATTATGACAGCAAGATGAAAACGAACCCAAGAAATGTAATTAGGCTTGAAATGTGATCATTTCAACAGTCAAAAAATAAGCCTGTGAGATTCCACTTGGCAACCCCAAATCCTCAAGGAGGAAGCCTCGATGCCGGGCTCCAGACACATGCTCGGGTTTGGTAATGATTTTGAAGATGTCTCTTTTAAGTAGGACGTGGAGTGTACTTGGCAGGTTCCCATATCCCTGTTGTACAGTTAGCGAGGCAAAAGGTTTCCCAGGGAATAAACTTGAAACATTTGTCACTTAAAAAACACAGGACCGTACTAACAACGAAGGAGCAAGCTTCTCCAGCACAGGGAACCTTGGAAGGACTGAGCTCTCCTTTCCTCGCCTCTTACCATGAGCTATATGTTAGGCACGTCCCGGCTGAGGTTACAGGGAACACAAAGGTGTTGATTGCTGGGCACTTGGAGCATGTATGCTCAGCTTTTGTGTTGACTACAGCAGGTGTCTGATGACTGCTCTCTTCACTTTAAATTTCCAGTAGGTTGGGATTTACAGCGTGTGGAAGAATAAATCTTCTTGTTACTTCACTTGGCTTAGTCCTGGCTAGGAAGCCCTGCTGTTCAAAGATAGAGTGTCGAAAGAGAGGGTGTAGAGCACACATAGTGATGGGAGACAAGGAAAAGCCCCTGTATGTATTCAATTCAGATTGAAAAACATGACTTAAGAGGAGGAATCCGTGTGGTATTATGGGAATCCAGACAGAATGTGCCCATCTTTGAATTCAAGGAAACACACTGTACAGACCTCAGCTGAAAGAAATGAATTTTGTTTTCCTCTTGACCTTGTCAATTCCCTTAGAAAGCCAAGAATGCAAGAATTTCTTTTCTCTTTTTCATTTTCTTTTGGTGTGAGGAAGCAAGTCTTTCTGTGTAGTGCAGGATGAACTTCAGGTCTTCCTGTGTAGTCCAGGCTGAATTTCACGTTTTCCTGTGTAGTGCAGGCTGGCCTTGAACTTGTGGTAGTCCAGTTTCTGCTTCCCAATGCTGGGGTTACATGTACCACTGTGCCTAGCCCAATTCCTTTCCAGTGTGTGTAGACATGTGGTAGTATGGGAAGTAAGATTGTTTCTGGGTCAGTGTAGAGACTCCAGGCAGGAAGCTGCCAGGCTTTGCTGGGCCAGGACCACAGCTCAGAAAAATGCAAATATGTGCTTAAAGTGTGCTGTGTGTGCACACTCACGGCTTCTTGAGTAGTGTGCCACTCCATTTCTGAGCACTTTTTCCTCTCCAATGTGCAGCCTTTTCTTCTTCTGGCTACACTGAGAAAATATTTAAAACTGATCATTAGCTAAGAGGACAAAAGTTATTTCACTCGATACTTCCACCTTGTCCTGCATTTTATATATATATATATATATCATGCACGTAAATCACTCGTGAAATATGTCTGTGTGTTTGTGTCGGAGAGAACTGATGAGTCCATGTCTCTGCAAACACTGCTCATCTGTACATATCGCTTTCAGCTTGAAGAGAATCCGCTATCTGCTGACAGAGAAGCACAGGGTCTTGCATACGAGATGTGAGGTTCCAGGCCAGGTCTAATCACTCTGTGTGACTTGTACACGTAGCAGACCCACTAACCCTTAATTATTGTATCATTGAAATGCAAGCAATACTTCATGAAGTGCTTTTCATAAAAATGAAAAAAACCCAGGATGACAGGTTGTAAAATGATTTCGAGTTATACAACTATTATACAAGTAGAAAGTATAATTTTCTTTAGCTCCTGTATCTAGTCACTTACATAGCTAATGCTTTTATGTGTCTGCTTTGAGTCAGACGCTACACAAAGTCATAGAATAATCATGTTGACTAGGCTACTTGTTCACCCTTATCTTTGTAGAGCTTCCAGTCTACTTTGTAAGATTGATTATTTTAGCAATTAAAATGTGATTGAAATGACCCATAGCAGGTAGCTGTATGAATTCTTGAATTGCAACTATCATAATCTCCTTTGACCAGTAGGGAGAAGATATTTTCTCTACTTAATTTGAATTTTAAAAAAACAAAGGGTGCTTGGCATAGTGGTGCACCCTTTAACCCCAGCACTTAGGAGGCAGAATCAGGTAGATAGATCTCTGTGAGACTAAGGCCAGCCTGGTCTGTATAGCCAGTTCCAGGAAAGCTGTGCTACAGGGAGACCTGCCCCAAATAAAAACCAAAACAATAAATAATAAATAAGAGGAATGTACCTTTGCTTCCTGTGCAGAGGTAGAGTAGCTCTCACGGGGAGTGTAATAAGATCATGTGATTTTAGAGGTGTTTCTGGTCATGAGTGCAGAGAACACAGGAAGTGATGCAGAGAGGGACCGGGTAGGGCAGAAGCTGAGGTGGGTGTGGAAGGGCAGACCAGACTGTAGCATCCTTTGCAAGCTGCTGTAGCTGTAAAACCTGCAGACCTGGGTGGGAGAAATGGCTCAGTGATTAAGAACACTGACTGTTCTTGCAGGAGACCCAGTTTCGAATCCCAGCACCCACATGGAGGTTAGCTACTGTCCTAACTCTAGTTCCAGGGATTTGACAGCTCCTCTGACCTCTGTGGGCATTGCACAACACAGGTACACTTGCATACATGAAGGCAATACACTCATACACACAGAAAATAAAAATAAATTAATTTAAATTTTTTTAAATATCAATTTAAGATTTTAAATTGATTCTTAGTAATATATATTCTTAGTAATAACCAACATATAATAGTCAAATGTATGAATATATTGGTTTCTATTTTCACATCACAAATTTGATTTTTCTTATCAAATTATTTCATCTCCACATGTCCTGAGGTCAAGAAAAGTTTCCACCATTGTTACAGATAAATAGTTGCCAAAGTTCTCCCATCAGGAGAGCCTAAAGGAGAAGGTAAAAATAAATCAATCAATAAAATATTTTTTAATTACAGAGTTCCCTTGCGGTTTCTACTTGAGAGCTAGTAAAGTATTTGAACCTAGGACAATATAATCATATTTGTGTCTTCTTTTTAATTTTTAATTTTTCATTATTTTAATGAATTTTTTAGATTTTCATACAATGTAGTTTTATGGTATTTAGACCCAGTCCCCTTTCCATTCCACCCCCAACAGCCCCCTACCCAACTTAATGAGCTCCAATATATATAACACGGCCTATAGAGTCTGATTTGTATCTCCAAATGCCCTTCAGTGTGGGTCCATCTGCTGCACCCACCAGAGTCCCATCCCGTGAGTCTGTCTCTCCCCCGCCAGCAGCCATCAGTTGCTGAAAGTTCCTTGGTTGTGTTGTGTTTCTAACCCACCATGTCTGTGCTGGGATTCTGTCTGATTTGAGCTTGCATAGGACTTGTGTTGCGTGTGTGGTATGCATGTGTGTGTATGTGTGGTGTGTGTGATATATGTGTGAATACAAGTTTGGATGTGCCATAGCATGTGTATGGAGATCAAGAGTCAGCTTTTCCTTCAACCTTTACATGGGTTCCAGGGATGGAATTTAGGTTTTGAACTGGTGTAGCCACCACTTTACATGGGTTCCAGGGATGGAATTTAGGTTTTGAACTGGTGTAGCCACCACTTTACATGGGTTCCAGGGATGGAATTCAGGTTTTGAACTGGTGTAGCCACCACTTTACATGGGTTCCAGGGATGGAATTTAGGTTTTGAACTGGTGTAGCCACCACTTTACATGGGTTCCAGGGATGGAATTTAGGTTTTGAACTGGTGTAGCCACCACTTTACATGGGTTCCAGGGATGGAATTTAGGTTTTGAACTGGTGTAGCCACCACTTTACATGGGTTCCAGGGATGGAATTCAGGTTTTGAACTGGTGTAGCCACCACTTTACATGGGTTCCAGGGATGGAATTTAGGTTTTGAACTGGTGTAGCCACCACTTTACATGGGATCCAGGGATGGAATTTAGGTTTTGAACTGGTGTAGCCACCACTTTACATGGGTTCCAGGGATGGAATTTAGGTTTTGAACTGGTGTAGCCACCACTTTACATGGGTTCCAGCGATGGAATTTAGGTTTTGAACTGGTGTAGCCACCACTTTACATGGGTTCCAGGGATGGAATTCAGGTTTTGAACTGGTGTAGCCACCACTTTACATGGGTTCCAGGGATGGAATTCAGGTTTTGAACTGGTGTAGCCACCACTTTACATGGGTTCCAGGGATGGAATTCAGGTTTTGAACTGGTGTAGCCACCACTTTACATGGGTTCCAGGGATGGAATTCAGGTTTTGAACTGGTGTAGCCACCACTTTACCTCCTGAGCCATCTTGTTGAACCCTTTTGTGTGCTCAAAAGACCACTGCACTGTAGAGGGACAGCAGGACGGGCAGAGAGGTGGATGCAGTGTTCGCAGTGGGATCTGGGTGAGGGGCTGTGGGAACAAAGAAAGGTGGCATGATCCAGGAAGTGTTTGGGTATGTACTGGTAACTGCTTGGTGATTGCTAAACATTAGAACTGAGGAAACTGGAGAGGTCTACCATGACGCCACAGTCACTAACCTGAGAAGCTGGGTGGGTGAAACCATTCTGAGACTGGCAGGTTTAGGTGGAAAGGCAGCTGCTCTACACTTGAAGATAGAATCCTGGGTTCTCTGTATGTACTCTATGGCTCTGCAGATGATGATGAAGCTGATGAAGCTGATGGACCACATAGCCAGGCTGCTGGCTCCAGGCCAACTCTTGACCATGGTGAGGCACCAGCTGTCTCTCACACTTGTGACACCCTTAGAGCAGAGGGTGTACCTGATGAGGGAGATAAGACAAAGGTTTTCTATCCATCTACTTAGCGTATGTCACATGAAGTGACAGGAAAGGTAGGCAAAAGAAAAGAGTGACAGCAGGAAGAGCAGTGCATCTTGCAAAGACTAACCCTACGAACAGCAACCTGTGCCTCAAAAGATTTAAAGTGGAGACAGACCTCTGTGTAATGATTGTGCAGAAAGTGTGATAATCAGGATGTGATTTTGTATAAACAGTGTAAAGTCAGGGAATGAGAACAGGGGATCAACAGAGTCTCCAGAAAGCTGTGATGTTTCTCCCCAAAACTATGCAGCACCTCTGACTGCTGGGTCAACTGAGGATAGAAAGGTAAAAGAAACTGAAAGAAAACCTTCCTTTAGACATGGTCATTACTGATGCATCAATCTTACAAGCAAGACTGGACTAAGGATTTTGAATTATTTGTATGTATTCTCCCATGTGGCAAACACCGGATGAGAGAGATGCCAGTAGATAAGAGACTTTAACAAGTAGCTTATACATATTCACATTGCAATGCATGTGGCTAATTAGTCTATCAAATACAAAGAGAAAACAGTTACTCAGTTCATGGATACTAGAGAAACCAAGCCCCATACAAAACCTGGAGTAGCAATGAAGAGATCACTTGGTCAGTACAGTTCTCACCATGATAAGCATAAGGACCTGAGTTTGGCCCCCAGAACTCATGTAAGAATGGCATACATGATGGTGCACACTTGCAAGCCTGGAGTTAGGAAGGCAGAGACAAGAAGGTCTCTGGGTTCACTGACCAGCAGTCTTGCCAAATCCATGAACTCCAGGTTACTGAGAGACCCTTTCATAAAATAACAAGTAGATGTCTCTTGAATAACAATGCCTGAGGTTGAACTCTGCCCACTACATGCATGTGCACATATGTACATGCACACAAACATATATACATATCTACACATGCCTCAGTACAGAACATAGGAAAAATGCCTCTATGGAAAAAGGAGCCTAGTCAGGTGGAGGACCAGAATATTCCCCAAATGTTCTTCTCTGGAGTTTTCATGAGCTACCAGCTGTGAAACCTGCCTTGCACACAAAGCTTCAATTGTCTTTTTAGAGCCTCATTTAGTTTTGGAAGACAGCCAGAGATCACCAGGTAGTTATGGAAAACCTGTGTGTTGAGAGGAGAGGATCCAAAGAAACAAACAATAATAGAACTCAAGGTCTTTATAGAGAAGTAGAAGAAACCTAGAAAAGTCCAATAGTTAGCATCTTCTGAGAGGAATGACAATGGTGTGGCACCATAAAACACACAGGACTCTCAGGAAGGGAACATTCAGGAAATAACATATAATTCATAAGGTATGAAATATACCATCAGAAACAAGGCAAGTCGCTACCCGGGTCTAGAAGATAAATGAGAAAAACTTCCAAGAAAATAGAGTCAAAGAGCCATGAGATAGAAATGACAAGGAAATAAGTATCTGACTTGTGGACACATCAAACAGTTCTCTCATCCAGGTGCCTGGGAACTTCTGGGAAGAGAATTTCCTTCATGAGGAGGAAAGTGTCCACTAACTTTAATGGAATTGTAGGGTAACGGAAAAAGTCCATCGAAAGAGGTGTAATGGATTAGACAAATAATCGGAGTATGAAAAATCAGGGAACATGTCAGAGTATACTCTTTAAACTGAGGTTAAACAAAACCCTAAAATTTTCTGCTGGGGGAGTTAGCTGTGAAACGGGACTTTGACTAGGAGTGGAGGGGTTTTCTTAGAAATGTGTGCCTCCAAATGTATGAAAAAAAAAGACATTTCTAGCCTAGATGTATATATCCAGCTAAACTTTCGATTTTTTGTGGGTAAAATAAAGCCATTTTCAGACACGCAAGATCTCAGAGACTGTGCCTACTATAAATCCTTTCTCAGCAAGTAAATGGCTGTTATCTTCTGCCAAACTGAAGAAATAAATCTTGGAAGACGTGGAATCCAGAAAACAGAGCTATAACCCAGGAAAGAAGAGCAGATGTTACAGGATGATACTGAACAAACTCCTGCATGACAGATCTCCATAGGTCTAGAGGAGCTCCAGCTTCATCTGTGAGCAAGGAGACAGATTCCTGACTATGGGGGTCACATGTGTGCAGCCAGATCAAGAAGAGAAGGTCAGGAAGCAATCAGCGAAGGGGACATATAAAAACCAGGCAGCCATCACTGGCATGGGGCTGGGAAGGATGTACCTGCAGGTCAAGAGTATCTGCTGCCCAATCATGAGGACTAGGGTTCAAATCCCAACACCCAGATGTCCTGAACATGCCTGTAATCCCAGGGCAGGAGACAGGAGACAGGACTTGCTGTCTTCCCAGCAAGTAGGTGAGAAAATGTGAACCCTAGGTTCTGGGAAAGACCCTGTCTCTGGAATCAGACAGACAGTGATAGAGAAGGACACCCAATGCCCACTTCAAGTAAGTGCACAAGTGTACACACCTAAAGACACACATGTGCCCGCCCTCACATAGATACACATACAAATATACAAATCTTTCAAAAGAACCAGCATCACAATTTTTAACTCCAAGGAAACAAAAAGATGCATAAAAAGTAGAATGATCTAATGTGATATATATGCGTGACGAAACAGATACTAATTTAAAACATGATGTTTGTGTGTGTATTTATGTGTGTGTGTATGTTGTTAGAAAAATGGGAGAACTTACTAGAAGACAGATGACATTTCTTCCTCCCACCTTGCTATGTACTAAAACACTATAATTTAAAACAGAAGGTAAGGGTAGAGATACTCAGCGGTTAGAGCCCTAGCTGCTTTTGCCGGACCCAGCTTCAGTTCTGATCACCCATGTGGCAGGTAACAACCACCCAGAACTCCAGAAGGTCTGATACCTTCTTCCAGTCTCTCGGAGCTGTGCAGACATGTGGTACACCTGCATTCATGAAGGCAAAAAAATCATAAAAAATAATTCATGGAAACTCAAGGAGTAGCATTGCAGTCAAGTTACTTAGAAACTTGGGGAGTGCACAAAATAGCTGAAAGTTATTTTGTATAGAGAGTATAACCTAAGAATGGATTGCTTTATGATTGAGAGGATTCCTGAAAAAGACATCAAAGTCATCAGGAGATAATTGGCTCTAGGAAGGTAAGTGCAAAGGATGAGGACTGGAATGGTGTCACTATTGGGCCATGAGACCGTAGAAGGAAAAGTTTTACAAGGCAAAAGAAGACCAGTAGGTTTTAGAAGGAAAAGAGAGTGGAGTCTGCCCTTCCAGCCCAGGCGCTCAGCCTGTGACAACATGAGATTTCAGTGTTCTGAAAGGGCTTGAGATCCAGCATGGCTCTAAGAGGAATATGGAGGGCACGGGCTTGTTCAGTGGAGGGACTGAGTGAAAGAAGAGGAGGGGAAGGAAGGAAGAGGAGGACGAGGAAGTATGGAATCCAGGAATTCGGAGAGAACCAAGGAAGAGACATGGGTCAGGGGACAGCTCGTTGACTTGTGGGGAAGTAAGGTGCAGGGATGCCTCCAGCTCACAACAAAGGCACAGCAGGCATGAACTGAACTCTGAGGTTCTGACGGACAGTGGACACCACAGAATGGCTAGGGGCAGATCTGGGTATGCTCCTTTCCTCTGCTCTCCATGCAAGCAGCATTAACCATTGATTCCGTGCTGGGCTCTGAGTCAGGGAGAGGCAGGACTGTGTCTTGGTCAGCTCTGTGGCATCACTGCAGATGGCCCACAGGGGTGCCCCTTGCTCACACTTAAGTCCTGGGGCTCTCCAGACTTGGCAATGTCTTTGGGCCCCTCTGTGGCTGTCTTCCCCAAATGCCACTTCTCACTGCTAACCACAGGCTAGCTTCCATCATTTACCTTTAGAGCTCCAAACATTTCAACACATGCACACTAGGAGCATTATTGGATGCTCAACCTTGTTAAATCCCAGGAAGAGTTGAAAGTATCCCACAATCCCTAACTTCAGTAAGGGCTGGAAAAGTAGTAGTTACAGAGTTTTGTGATTCTGACTCCCAGAAATGGGGAGTGTGGGAGATCAGCTGATAGAAGGTGGTGGAGAAGGAAACCGTCTTTTTAATGATGTTAGTTTCTGCATGGGGAAATAACCATCTGTGAGTGCTTATTCAAGAACTTGTCTCCAAAATATCCTTGCACTAAGTGAGACAAGACATAAAGACAGCTTTGGCTGGAAAGTCAACAGTTTTTAAACATATTCTATCTGGTTGCCTCCAAATAAGAGTTAAACTCTACAATTTAAAAAATAAAATGCTGTATTCGCTTTTTTAATTAAATGTCACTTTTGAGTTCAGCAATAAACTTTTAAGATATTTGTGTGTGTCTGTGTGTGTCTGTCTGTTTGTGTGTCTGTGTCTGTGTGTGTCTGTGTCTATGTGTGTCTCTGTGTGTATCTGTGCCTGTGTGTCTGTCTGTGTCTATGTGTGTCAGTGTGTGTCTCTGTGTCTGTGTGTGTGACTGTGTGTGTGTATATATATGTGTGTGTGTGTGTGTGTGTGTGTATGTGTGTGAAGGTACAGTTATCAGTATAGCCATAAAAGGGCATCAGATCCCAAGGAGTTGGAGTCTAGGCAGCTGTGAGCCACCTGGGTGCTGGAAACCAAGCACCAGTCTCAGCAGCAAGTGCTTTTACCTGCTGAGCCTTCTCTCTAGCCCCTTAGCAATATTTTTATTCTATAAGAAAACTAATTAATAGACTGGGTAAATAGATCAGCTGGTAAAATACTTGCCACACAGGCATGAGGACCTGAGCTCAATGCCCAGAACTTGTAAAGAGAGTCAGGCATGGTGGTGCAGGTTTTAATCCCAGTGCTAAGCAGGCAGAGATCTCTGCAGTTTTCTGGCCAGCCAGCCTGGCCTGCTCAGCAAACCAGGCCCAGGAAGGACCTGGCTTCAGAAAAGGAAAAAAATGAATGACTTCTCTTCTGAGAAATGACTCCCGAGGTTGACCATACACACAATCACAATGGAAGGTTCAAGTTTGTGTTTATGCAATACTAATTCTGTAGTCATCAAGCTACATTAAATATTGTAAGTTAAAAGATAAATAAGGCGTTTCCTTGAAGAATTTGCCTGATGCATGGGGAAACGACCCACAGTAGGAAGCGATGCTTCTTATCCTGGAGACACAGTCACAGGAGAGTGACCTTTAATTAAAATGAGAAATTTCCTGAAACCAATTTTCAACAGTTGATGGTACTCAACAGCAGAACCCCAAACAACGTCATCTGTTCATTCTACAGTCAGTACCCAACATAGGTCAGGCACAAAGACAGGCAACAAGAGGAGCAAAGAACAGCAGCAACCCTCAGAAGCTTATTGCAGCAGGAAACAGGTAGCGTAGGTGTAGAGCCAAAGGTGTCGTGATGTAAGTCTGCAACATCTCATGGCCTTTGCTGACTCTGACTTCAAGGAATAGGAAATGATATGTCAGGGTCATCCTAGATAACCACCATTGTTAAAAAGTCAGTTTCTTCTGCATAGATGATGGGGCTCATGATAGAGTCAGTTTCTTCTATGGGAATGATGAGGTTCATGATAGAGTCTGTTTCTTCTCTGTGAATCATGGGATTCATGATAGAGTCAGTTTTTCTATGTGAATCATGGGGTTCATGATAGAGTCAGTTTCTTCTAAGTGAATAATGGGGTTCATGTTAGCCTGCTATTATGAATAAGCCATCCAATTCTAATTTGTAGCTCTAACAATACAGACCCCAGGAAGACAGAGTGTATAGAGAATGGAACATGGACATTCCTGGATAAATTTATACTTGAAATCCATCTTTGGATCAAAATAGAACATCATGAACTTGGGTGAAATTTGAAAGGTTCTGTGGAAGTTGCTTTTCTAATATTTGTATGTTAAAAGCATATTCCATATCCTCACCATCAAGTAGAAATGTGAGTAGAATTAGCAGTAGACTGTTTTTGGCTTCTGACCTGTCATCCAAAGCTGCATACTGAGGACAAGTCAGGAACTCTGGGCTGATAAAAGAGTTGAGGGTGCACTGCCTGTGTGGACTGTGAGCACTGCAGAACTGTAACGACCTCAGCTCTGAAGATGGCGGGCCTGCTGAGAGAGGCAGGGCTAAGCAGCTGTTTCTGTTCTTTCCCAGTGCAGTGCCTGGAGATGACCACCAAACGGAAGCTCATCGGTCGCCTGGTGCCCTGCCGGTGCTTCCGGGGCGAGGAGGAAATCATCTCAGTGTTGGACTACTCCCACTGCAGCCTTCAGCAGGTGCCGAAGGAGGTCTTCAACTTTGAGCGCACATTAGAGGAGCTCTATCTGGATGCCAATCAGATTGAAGAGCTGCCCAAGGTGAGTTCTGATGGCCCAGAACATGCACTGTTAATGTGAAGTTCCTAATTTCAAAACTTGATGTAATGGTTAGTAACACTAGCCAGTACATCACAGCCTCTGTCAGGCCTGTGATGACAGCACATCTGTACATCCAGTATTCTATACATCCTGGCCTTTGATTTGAGTAACACAGCCTGGTCTTTCATCCTCATAATTAACACATTACTATCATCCAGGGCAAAGAATGAGTTCCCCTGGTCCATAAAGTGAGACACTGTATCAAAGATAGATGATAGATGATGATGATGATGATAGATAGATAGATAGATAGATAGATGATAAATAAATAGATAGAAGATGATTGATAGATGATAAATGATAGATGATAGATGATGATATATAGATGATAGATGGTGATAGATGATGATGATGATGAAGGTAGATAGATGATAGATGATGAAGGTAGATAGAGATAGATAGATGATATGAGATGACTGATAGATGATAAATGATAGATGATAGATAATGGTATATAGAAGATAGATGGTGATAGATGATGATAGATAGATGATAAATGATAGATGATAGATGATGATGGTAGATAGAGAGAAATGGATAGATAGATGATAGGAGATAGATGATGATATATAGATGATAGATGGTGATAAATGATGATGATAAATAGATAATTGATAATAGATAGATTGATGGATGATGTATACAAAGAATCCATCTATAATAAATGATGATGATAGATGGTGATAGATAGGTAGATGATGAATAGATAGGTGATTGATGATTGATAGATGATACATGATAAATGGCAGGTAGATAATAAATGATGAGGATAGATGATATATGGAGATATACATAGATAGATAGATAGATAGATAGTAGATAGTAGATAGATGAGAGATTTATAGACAGCTGATAGTTTATATTTAGAGGAGAATGAAATATGAAATGACTGTGATGCTGGTTTAAAACTAAACATATGTTAAAGTGAGATTTTAAAACTTTAAACTATACATTTTAAGTCTAAGAAATATTTTACACACAGTTAATATTATGAAAATGGAATGAAGGGGCTGTGGGTGTAGATTAGATTAACAGTAGAATGCTTACTAATGTGGGCAAAAAAAAATAGTGACTGTGTTTGTATCATGTAAAAACACTTACTAAAAATGTTAAGCAGCAAGCTTTACGTACATGCACTACCATTGTAAGAAAACCTGGGTCTTCTATGACTTTATTTTTTGCTAAATAAGGGAATTAGAGTAAACCAAAGCCATACAGGAGAGGCAGGCAATTCAAGTTCAGAGGATCCTAATAGACAGATAGATAAATATATAGAAATATATATATGGAGAGAGAGAGAGATCTCACAAGTTTGAGCAGTGAGTGTGACATTTGCTTGGGAAGCACTCACACTTTTGGGACATCATTCCACATGCAAAAAATGGTCATTAAATATTTCAATGTGCTGATCAGAATGATTTATGAACAATGCTTTTACCTGTGGTTGTGAATTTTGATGTTTATAAAATCTTTCAAAGTTAGGATGTATTCATGTGTGCTTCTAAAATAGTCTGCTTCTTTTTATAACAGTTTAAATATGTCAACCTAGATTTTTATTCAAAGGCTCTGAGTCAAACCTAGAAAACTTATTGATCCCATGGGCTAACACCAGGAGAACCCCCAGGTTGCACATCAGGGAGAAGCTAGGCTGAAGTGGGCTCTGTCTCCCACCAAATAAGAACAACTGGAAGGAGAGAAGGGTTCCTGTGCTCCCTGCCTCTGGTGCAGACTAATATGGTGACACTCACAATGGACACAGTCTGCTTGACGTCACTGACTGTTTAACAGTGCAGAGAACTTCAGGCAGTGCAAGACTTGATTAGTGAAATTAAGAAAACTTAAGCAAAATATAAATGTTGCATTCTGTTGTAATTTAGAAAAATAAGTACAAGGTTTGGGCTGTTGTTGTTGGATTTGGGTCAGACCAAATGGGGACTGGCAAATAAACTAGAGAACTGAGTGAAACTGAATTCTAAATTTTAGAAGTAGACAATGATTTAATAATTATATCTCAAATATTATATTGGATTCATTTATGTTAAAAGCAGATTTTAAATTTCTACTTGACCCAGAGCCCTCTCTCTTCATTTTCTAAAGCTAGCAACTTTCAGCCAATCACATCTTTAAATGTATCTCTAGAACTATGAAAAGGTATTTTATTTCTCAGAATTTCCTGTTCCTTCATTAGTAAAACTGGAAAGATAACACCATCTCTTGTGGGGAAAGAAGGAAGGGAGGGGCACACAGAAGGAGAAAGAGGTAGGTTGATTATATCTCTTTAGCCAATGATTCATATATGTATAGAATACCTAGAATTATTTCTAAAACAAAATCAAACCTGTCATTTACTGCTCTTCTATCAGCACTGGAATAATATGTTCATATAAATTATGCCAAGTCAAGGGGCTGGAGAGATGACTCAGCAGTTAAAAGTACTGGCTGCTCTTGAAGAGAGCCCAGGTTCAGTTCCCAGCAGCCTTGTGGCAGCTGACAACCATCCATAACTCCAATTACAGCAGATCCAATGCCCTCTTCTGACCTCCCTGGGTATTGCACACAGACTCACATACATGCAGGCAATACACTGACACACATAAAAATAACAAATGAAATATTTTTAAAATTATGCTGTCAAACTACAGCCCTATTTCATGACATCTCAGGATAATTCTAAGTAATGACTATCCAGCACCATTCCCCACCTCAACAAAAGTAGCATGACTTCATCTCTTTCCAGCACTTCCAAACTCAGATTCCTTGCTGGTAGCAGGTAGCAGGTTTCTACCTGAATGGATCTTCTGGGACATCCGAAGCCATGTTTTTCTTGGAGTATTACTCATGGATTCCCGGAGCTCAATCATTTTTATTGGACACATCTCAGAGGATAGTAATGTAGCTCTCAGTTATTACTAATAAGTAAATTCAAACTAGAAAAGCCCATTGATTTCCCTTGGCATGTTAAGATCCTATTAAAATCATCACCAAACCCATGTGCTGCTCGGGAGGTAGAGGCTGTGCTCCTATAACAATAAATCATAGCTTTCATGGGTGACTGAGGATAGCTGCCAAGGACAAGTGATTTTCAGGAACCGTAGAGCTCTGAACCAGCGACCACCAAAGGTTACTACAGCCTCCTAGAGCCCGGCAGACACGTGTCCCCCACAGACGCATCACCTCCAGACTTTCCTCCGCCATGGTCCTTCCGCCCCCTGGTCTCTACCTCCACCTCCCTCGGGTCTTGCTAGGCATCACCTGAGAGACTCTCCTTTTCTGTGATACAGAATACCATCACCATCTGCCTGTACTCTCAGCAAAGCTTTGGGCTCAGTTGTATGTCTAGGAGTGTCAAATACAGTGTGATCGTGTCGCTTATGTAAGATACCGCCTGACTCTACTTATCAGTGCTCTAAAACGTCGGAGTAGAGAGCTCCTCCTGATACCCCGTCTGTTTTTCCTCAAAAACTCAGACTTTGACAGCAGCCAGAAATGACGGAGGGGGTTGGGAGCTGGATCGTTTCTGCACACACGGAGCACACAGAAGAAACCCCACTCGTTCTGTTTCCGTTGGATGGTGATTTTGAGGACTAGGGTCTGACATTCTAATTTTTGTGAGTTCTCCATTGTCCACTAAATAATAGAACCTATAATCTCCGCTTTTCTTCCTCTCAAATACCAAATACTTTATTCTTATTAGCTACATCTGAGTGGGATATTTTATTAAATAAAATACGTCTGACCAGTCACACCTGCAGTTGAGGGTATGAGGGGAGAGTTCTCCTTAAATCTCTTGTCTGTGATTAGAGACCCCCCAACCCAGGACTCCCACGTGCGACACAAATGCTCCACCACTGAGCTGTGGCCCCCATCCCTTGACCTCCTTTTTAGTTTCTTTTTTTAAATAAAATCACTTTATTCTAACTAACTGAAAAATGTCACACAGTTGGCTCAAGGGAGCCTTTCAAACTCTCACCATCCCAAACTCTGAACGGTGTCAGTGGACCTTTGTGGTTAGAGTGGTCATTCTAAAGCAGAGGAGCTGTGCACAGGGTTGCACACGTTACTGTCAATTGCAATTGTACTCATTTCACCACCACAAGGGAAGAAAACAGTGGGACCCAGCTGAGAGCAAACCACCGCCGCTTCCCACCCCTCACCTGGCGCACTTTCCCCTGCACCCCTTTTTCCTCACCACTGTTACCACTCTGGGCCTCCTTTCTCAGTGCTGTCGGAATCCCCACACCCACACCTGTCTACATATACACATACGCTAGGCTCTGCACATGAGGGGAAACGTACAGATTCATTTTCTGAGTTTGGGTCACCTCACTTTTTTTTTTTAATTTTTGTGATTTTCATACCATATAGACGGATGGCATTTAGATCTGCTCCCCATCGTGCCTCCCCTGGTCCGCCTTCTGAAGAGTGTCTCCCTGTGCTCATCCAGCCCCTCTGGACCCTACAATCTTTCCACCTCCTCTTCCTCAATGATCCCCAAGCCTTGGGAGGCAAAGGTTTGAAATCAGTGTCCTACTCAGGGATAAGCACTCAGCCTCTTGTTCTCTGCACGTCGGACAACTAACTGTGTTAATCACTGTCTGCAGCAGAAGGAAACATAGCCAGATTCACATGCCGGAGAGGTCATATCTCCCACAGAAAAACCTACTTTTACCAAATCCTTAGGCCAATGTAATTTCTTGCTTTCTTCTAAATATGCATCCTTATGTTTACAAACAAGTGGACCTTTCACTCCTCATCAAAGAAGCTTCTTTTTGCAACAGATGGAGACTATTACAGAGTTCAGAACTGGTCAGACAGAAATAAGTGTCTATGAGATGATTAGCCCTCAGGGACACACCCTCAGTAGAAGTTCTACACATGGGTGAACATGTCTCCCATCTCTCACCAGGGAAGTTATTCACTTAGTTTTGAGTCCATCTTATCATAGTACATCTACTTTCCTTCAGAGTTCATGATTTCATTTTTTACACCTGAATAATGTTCCATTTTGTATATACACCACATTTTCTTTAGCCATTCATCTGTTGATGGACATCTACATTGGCTCTATTTCCTTGTTATTGCAAATAAAGCAGCAATAGACATGGATGTACAAGTACCTGTGTGGTGGGACACGGAGTTCACTGAGTCATTTCATCTGAGATAACTGGGTCATATGTAGTTCTAGTTCTCAGTTTTTGAGGAATTCCAGTTTTTTCAATAGACAAAAATATGAAAGTCAAAAGAAGATAGAGCTCTGTGCAGCGGAGTAGTTACTACTGATCACTCTCATGAACTCTAGCACAGTGTAAAGGGTTTGGGTAAGAAGGCACCTTAATCAACAAAAGTCACATCATTCAGTAGTCGTGTGACTCAGACAGGCTGAGTCCCTGAAGGTTCTTCACTTGTCATGGATGTTTGTGAAGTTTTCCTCCCTTCCCTATGGTTAGGGTAAGGGTCAGATAATGGGAACTATATTAACCCACTTTTAAAAAGCAAAGGACTCTATAACTGTTGGGTGAAGAGAAATGGTTGGCCGCTCTCTCTTGATGAGCCCACACCCGCATTTACCTGGGGTACATGAAACTTTGTTCCCACATATGCATACATACAGACACAGAGAAGAGAGCAAGCTAGAAAGAAATGGTCTATTTTAATAATGAAGGAGGCTTGCTTAATGAAGTTTATTTTCTTCTTCAAAATAATGAGAAATACAATACTATAATAAACACAATATTAGTTAACAATAGCTATGGATTTACTGTTTAATATGAATTTACAATTGTGTCTGTCAGGTTGATTTTCTGTAGGCCACAAAAACCCAACTGGAAAAATTTAAGTTAAAATGAGCACTTGCTGACTGATAAAATTAAAAGGAGCTGGGAAAGCTATATGTGAAAAAGAACAGAAATGAGGCTTCTAAATTGATAGTCAGATTTGAAGCCTACTGACCGTCTGGATTAGCTGCCTCTGAAGACCCTATGTGACTGTGACATTTGTTCAAGGTTCAAACTCCTATATCTCCAAATAATGCCTAGGAGGATGCATTGAAGGAAGGGCCAGGTTCTGATGAAGCAATAAAACTGGCTTCCATAAGGCAAGCATGTACTCTGCATACACACACACGAAAGCATACACATATGCGCAAATCCAGACCATGCATACAGAACACACACAGACACACATACAGCACATATACACATGAATACACATATATGCACCATACATACACCCTCATGCACACACGGACACAGGTATCATATACCACACACATATCAACATATACAGACACAGGACACACACATACACCCTCATGTACACACAGACACACACAATGTACCCTCCAGGATTCCACACATCACATATCTTCAATGGATTGATCTTTTTTTTACTCACTAATGGTTTCTACTTAAAATTTATTTATCTAAAGCATTGTTTGTTAAACTTAAAACTATTGGAAAACCAAGGCACTTTCTTATATTATGAGACATCTAATGTAATAAAAGGAATTGTGGATAGAAATTTTAAAGTGACAGCCTTTGAGATACTAATTCATAAACGTTACTGTAGCTCACCAAAACTTGAATGATCATGGATTTTTTTTCTTATGATTAAGAAGAAATCTGAAACTAAAGAAGCTAATTGCAACACTATAGTCATTGATTAAATAATTGTCATGATTGGGAAATATCAAGTGGTTTGCTCAAGATTAAAAATGACCTGAATTTGAAATGTAGAGATAGAAGCTGCTCCTTAATCAACACAGTGCCTTGTGTTGACTACAATTCTCAGAAATGTTTGTCTCCCATAAATATGGAATTTCCACAACTTTGGCACTTTATTAAGTGGTAGCAAATGGATCTAGTGAGGTCTCTGTATTTAAATAAAGTTGAGAAAAAAATGTCATGTCTTTGACTTCCTTACAGATATCTGGGGCACATTATTCTGACTTCCATGGTCAAAAGTATAGTAGTTTTCTGAATATATGCATATTCAGAATAAAGCCATATTCGGAATAAAATTGCCTCATATATGTGTACAGGAGATGTATAAGAAACCAGAACTGGCTGTGTGATCTCTTTCCTGGGGCATCATTCTCCAAATCTGTTCTTATACTCCAATTATTTTGATGTTCAAGTGGACAAGTTGTTTTGTCCAGAAAATGAGGACTTAGGGGCTTCTGCAGGCCGTGGAGGAGTGAGGAAAAGGAGAGATGAGCAAAAACAGCTCTTGTGTAAGAAATATCAGATGGCCTCCTTCCATAGATTCCTGTATTTGCTTGAAAATACCAGGAGGTTTAACTCTCAGTGACTCTTAATCCAGTGTGTCCGTGAATAGAGGGGTCCTCTGTTTACCCCAGGCGGTTTCTAGAACTGGTTTTCAGTCTTTCAAGTGAAGACATTTCTAAATTGTAGTTGACTAGCAAATCTGATGGAAACAAACCTGTTTAAACAACCCATTTGCTGATCTTTGCTGTCAGTTTGGGTGGAGCTATATGACTCCCCCATGTTTTAGGTAAAATATGCCCTCTGGCATTTTGGTAATTCTGCAGATTCCTGGCCGACACTGTTTTAGGTGCCAGGGGACATCATTGAGAAAACAAGCAAGTTCCTAGTCTCACAAACTCTATTTTTCTCTAAAAATGTAAGCAAACAATTTTAAAAAGGGACATTGGGTAGCATCAGATATAAATCAGAGACTTTCTAGAAGGTTCCTTCAGGTTGAAAGGGCAGTATGTACATCTATAAAGAGTGACAGTTTATGTTCTGTTCTGAATAACAGGGTAACCAGGAAGAATCTGGGACTAGACATGTCAGGCCAATAGTCCAAAGCTTAGGAGAGGCTGAGTATGTGGGGAGTGAGGGGAGAGCAGAACAAACAAAGGGTGGTGGGAAGAGGTAGTAGACTAAGTCATGTGAAGTTTGAGATCTCATCTGACAGCGAAGCATTTTAGGAAAAACAATGATATGAAATTACTCATTAAAAAAACACCACTTTGCTGTAGTGGGATGTGTTATAATTAGTGAGAAGTAAAAGCAAATAGGCCAGTGTAGTCATTCAAGGAAAGCTGGTGGCTTTCACTACAGCACTAGTAGCAAAATCAAGAGTTGGAGCCTTGGTTTTGCAGGTAAAGGACTTGGCTAATGGAATGGATTTGGGGGATAGATTAGGGGCCGAAAGAAGATTAGAAAGAATTGCTATTTGTAGTTCGAAAACAGGCATGAAGGATTACTGGGGGTGTAAGAGGAGCACATCTGTTGTCATGGAAGCCAAGAAAAAAATAGAAAGTGTGTAGAAAAAGAGGGACTGTAAAGGGAGAGTCTAAGATAGCAAAGAACAGGGTAAGCCTGTTGTATTCAGTGGATGGAAATAATTGTATCTTCAAAGCATAGTGAGGTGAAGCCAAGTAGAGGGGACTACAAGGACAAGGAAAGCAGACATCTCCCTCTACAGTTGCTGCTATGAGGAGAAGAGCAGAAATGGTGCCAGAAAGAGAAGCCTGTGAGGTCAAGACACTGTCTGATGTCCTTGTGAGACCCAGTGACATTGAAGCCCATTTTTATACGTGCGAATAAGGGAGAAGCAAGAGGAAGAAACTGAGTACAGGAAATTGCCACTGTAACTAAAAGAGCCACATTCTGATGGGTAAAGAGTATGTTTTCGCTAAACACAGAAAAGGTTGACTAATAGAGAAGCAGACTTCTCCATTTATAATGAGAGAGAAAGAAGAAACTATGGGTGTGGCTGTGGCTGGCGAGACTGAGGAGCACGGAAGAGTTAAGGTCACAAAATGTTGAAAGGGATTCTAAAAATCAGTGAACTGCAAAGGTAGGAAGAGGGGATCTTACCATGGGCAGAGAGGATGTGTGCAGACTCGTGAAGAGAGGATGAGCGCAGGGACTCAAGAAGCGACCAGGTGTTGTGAGTGTGTGTGTCGGCTGTACTTTGTAAAGATCACCTGCTACAGCAAGCGAATGAGAAATGACAGTCTGGGCCTCCAGAGCATCGTAGCATCGTCATCGCCAGAACAACCTGCCCAGGTGCTTGGGGTAGCTGTGCCCATTTTATTTTACTGTTAGCCTCATTTTAAATTTGAGTACACTGAAGTATGATCAGGTTAGAGAATGACTGGAGGTTACGCAATTAGAAGACTGCACAGTCTTACAATACAAATTTGAGCTTATGTTCCTCCTGCATTCAAACCCTGGGTGTGGTACTTTCTAAACAAGTGCTCTACCACTAAGTTACATTTCTGACCCCTGAAATCCTTCCAGAATTTAATATTTTACTAGACTTCTAGAGAAACTAAAAGATAAAATCAAGGATGAAAAGATTTCTACACTAGGAAACTAGAAAAATCAAACTATTCAATTTTGAAAGGGCTTGTGCAGGGAAACTTGATGGATAGTATTTAAATGCAAAAAGTGCATCAACTCCACATTTCTGTGAACATTCAAGAGAGAGTGAACCTGTGACTGAGCAGCCACATCTCAGCCCGAAATACAAACCCAACTCTGACGCCAAGATCACAGACAAGCAGGGGAGGCTTATTTGACCTACTGACTCCTTCACAAACAAGTTCATAGCCAATCTGTAGAACTTTAGATTTCACAGAAAGTCCCAATTTGTCACAAATTTGTCCTTTAAAAAAACACATAATGATGCTGGTCTTGGTGGCGCTCACTACACCTTTAATCCAAGGCCTTGAGAGGCAGAGGCAGAGAGATCTCTGAGATGGCAGCCAACCAGGTCTACATAGTGAGTTCCAGGTGGACTATGACTAGGGAGAACCTGTCAAATAAATACTAATAAAATGAACACATAATGACCTAATGAGGTCCATATTTCCAGTTGTTGACAATATCAGGGCGAGCCAAGAAGCAACTAGGCTCTTAAGGTGAACAAATCTACTTTGCTACAGACCCCACCCAGGCTAGGTCCAGCATGGACCTAGACAGTAGAGAAAGCTATGTTTGCAATCCAACACAGACATTAATTATTTCATTAGAATATTGAGTGTCAGCATCTGTCAAGTCATTTGCTAGTCATGGGAAAACAGGAATAGAATAGACTTACATGCTTGTTAGCATGAGAGGCAGACATCAAGTAATCTAGTCACATGTGCACCTGCCATGACATGCGGTCAAACAATGCTGTTTTGGAAATGCTCAGCAGAACATACTTCCTAAGGAATGTCACTACAAAAATGACTTGGGGATGAGCAGGGATCACCAGAGAGGAATGAGCAGTATTTCCAGTGTGAGAGGGAGGCATTCTAAGAAAAGGAAAGTACCAGATTATTTAAGTTTACAAAGAAGAGAGGCAGAAAACTGAGGCTGGAGAAATTACAGAGGCCTTCTGTGCGAAAATAGGGAATATGAAACCTGTGGAGTTTTATTTAAGGTTCAGCTGGGGTGCTGGATTGAGTACTTAGAGTACTTCCTTTTCTACTGGAAGACCTGAGTTCAGTTCCCAGAAAGCACCTGCATGCATGTGACATGCACACACACAGTTGCATGTATGTGCACATATATAAAAATAAGTTATTTTTTTAAAGTTCAACTGGGTAATACCCAGACAGTCATGTAGAAAGGCAGTCTAGCTATACTAAGGAAGCAATAAAGAAAGAATCGAGGGTCTGGAGAGATGGCTTAGTGGTTAAGAGCACTGGCTGCATTCAGAGGACCCAGGTTCAGTTCCCAGCATCCACGTGTAGGCTAACAACCACCTATAACTCCATGGGCATTGCACAACACTCATGAGCTTATACACATTCAGACAGTATACTCATACACATAAAATAAAATTTAAAATAAAAATAAAGAGTGAATTGGATGGCAGGAAGACCACGTACCCTGACCTGAGCAATCATGAGTGCCGAGGGTAAATCTGACCCATTCCTGAGCAAAGAGTTCTGGACATCCATCCCTGACTTTTCAAAGAACACACAGTACCTAAGAGCAATTGAGCTGGGCCTTCCATCGCACCGACCTCTTGTCAAATGTGAAAACCACCATGTGTCATTTGTTTCCAAATTTTAGTAGCACTGTACGTCACAGGACACACGGGAGCCTATGTGTGCTGTGTCCTTCCAGGATGGCCAGTAACGGGTTTCTAAAGCAAAAGCATGAGCTGTGGGACCCAAGGGCACACCTACCTGAGAGTGATGACAAAAGTCTGCTGACTCCTGTCAGAGGTAGAAAAGGTTACAGGAACCTGCACCGACTTCAGAGAGAGTGGCAGTTCTGAGGGTGCTGAGAGACTTCGTCGCACACAGGTGCGAGGCAGTGGAGAGTGCGGATGCCTTGGTCATCTTGGGAACCTCGGCCTGCATGAGCTCCCCTCTGCCTTTGTGCTATTCAGTTTTGTCCTCTAGAGACCGGGTGGCGATCGCTGTTACGGATGAAGTAATGTGGCGTCTGTGGAGTGTAGGCATTAGACAGCATCTGCACTGCAGCCCATGGCGGTAGCCGTCATCAGCTCACCCATCATAGCGCAGAAGTGATTTTCCTTTCTAAATTAACAGTGATATGGAGAAAGAAAAAATCATTTTACAGATAATCAGTCTTCCAAAATTTGTGTAGAGATTAAGTTTTAATGAACTGTAGAGGAGGTTAGCCTTTCCATGCAAAGAAGCAATTTGCTGTTTCCATAATGAACCTAAAACAGCCCAAGTTCAGTCTCAACTGGCCAGAGATTTAGAGATAAAGAGTGTGCTTCTCTTTAGAACTTTCTGCCACATTCTACTTTCTTGGTAACAGTGCAACCTTATTATTGATGTGTGTGTGTGTGTGTGTGTGTGTGTGTGTGTGTGTGTGTTTGAGAGAGAGAGCACCCAAGGAGTTTTGTTTTCTTTAAACTTTCAGTAGATGAATTAAGGTTTATTTCCCTTTGGGGCAATGCAGTTTAACTCTGTAAAGTTCACCCCAATGCCCTCAATAGAGTTAATCCACATCAGTGGTTTTTAATAAGAATAAAGGCTCTTTCTCATTGTTCTAAATAATTAAGCATTGACTTGAGAGAAACTTCTAGAATACGTTCCCCACATGAATGCTGTCAATAACAGCAGCTGTCATTGTCAGGAAACTGATGTCACCAGCCTGCAAAGAAACCTAATTCAAAGTCCCATAACAGGGATGGGTGTGGCAGGCAAGAGCCTCAAGGCTGCTGACCTGAGCAAAGTCACAAGAACCAAGAGCATGCAGAGTTCAAAGGAAAGGTTAACCATATTGTCAAATGCGACGCGGAGCCCACCAAAATAAGAGGTGACTCTCTCTTGGGTTGGGCAATCAAGTCTTTCCTGGACTGCTCTAGTCCCCATTTCAGGGAGGAGGGCTGAGGACTCTTCCTTTCTGAACTGGTTCAGACATTGCCAGCTCTCAGGTTCTCAGACAGGCATAGAGTCTCACAAAACTGTCAGACCAGCTCACACTGCTCCAGCGGGCAAACCTAACCCTAAGTTCCGGCCTGGAAATCTGTCTCCTATCCATGTTTCCCCAACCTCAGTATCTGCTCATGAGTTCAGGGCCTTCTCTTTCATTCTTCCTCCTTGCTCACTATTCAGACAAACCAGCAGTGGTCCCATCAGTTTGTCATCTGTTAGTTAAATCCCCTCTCAGCACCCTTCCCCACCCTCAGCCTTTTCTGTAGCTCTTGTCATCTCTGGGATTACTAGCAGAATAGTCTCCTTATGGAACCGTAGTCCTCATTTGGCTGACAATGATCTATATCTAGTGTAAATATGAGCAGGCCACAGCTGAAGTTAAAGCATGCCTCCAGTCCTTTCCTACCTTTAGGAAAAAGCTTTGTGCCCCAGCAGAGTGCCTGGGCCTGGGCTTGGCATACGAGGAAGAGGCCTCCACTATCCGGCTCTAATGAGCCTTCAGTCTCTGGCTTCACCGGGTTGATGGCAAAGCAGGAAACACTCCCAGCTCTGGGCTCATGCACTTCCTGTGCCTAGTGTCTACTCAGTCACCGCCGCATCGCTCCCCTCTGGCCTTCGTACTTCGCTCTCTGGCCTGGGAGCTTCCCTTTGCACCTCTGCAATCATGTGCACAGTTCACTGCTCAGACTGCGTAGGAACTGGGTGTTTGTCCGATTCTGGAGACATGGGTAAAGCAGAGAGGTGCTGCTGCGCCCTCCTCCCCTGAAGACCATGGGACGGCGTCAATTCGATTTTGATTCAGGAGGAACTAGCACAGTATTTGGCCCAAAGCTCTGTTCTAATAGATGTTCATTGCACAAGTAATTACAATGTGATTTGTAAAAGTGAATGACGGGAATATACACACAAGAGTAGAAGAAACGGCAGTGGCCTCTCAGCTGACCCTGCTTCACTGAATGGTTAGAAAGTCTGCTAGGCAGAATGCACTACTGACCACAAGACCAGAACTCAAATGAATGAATTTTAAATGAGCACTGAGCCTGAGAGAAAATAAAATTTGCTCAGACACCTTTCTAGTTAAAGGTAGAATCATGAAATCAGATCTGCTGACTCCACAGTTCACACGCCATCCCTGAAACAGCGGATAAGGATCTCTTGAGATGACTCGAGCCAGCTGTCCCCAAGCCCCATGCCATTGAATCAGGCAGGGTCTTTAGTTACCCACAATGACCAGGGCCCAGAAAGAAGAAAAGCAAAGCTCTTCTTATGCTGGTATGAAAGTCTATATTACATGCCATTGAACCCAGTTGTTCACAGCCATGTGGCCTGTGCCCTGTAGACAAGGCCAGTGTTTCCTTAAATTCCAAATAACCAGAAATCATACCAACTTGGAGTTACCAAACATGTAGCAGAGACAACTCCCAAAACACGTGCATGTGAGTACACACCTTCTCATGCTCCAGTTTGACAATATCAGAATGTACCCCAGGCTGGCACTTGGCTCAGGGGTAGAGCATCTGCCTTGCAAAGCAAGGCCTTGGTTTCCAACTGAGTCCTAACCAAACAGTCTCCCCAAAGGCCTTGACACATCAAAGCCGGCAAAAGTAAGGACAAGGAAAGATGTGAGTCCCACCTGCCTTTCTCCCTCCCTCCTTCCCTCCATCCCTCCCTCCCTCCCTCCCTCCCTCTCTCCCTCCATCTCTACCTCTCTCTCTCCCTCCCTCCCTCTCTCTCTCCCTCCCTCCTTCCCTCCTTCCCTCTTTCCCTCCCTCCCTCCTCTCGGTGTTACTAGCTTATTCCTGCCAGGTAGGCGTGGAGATGTAAGTTAAAGAAGGTTTTCTCTTTAAATATTAAATGCATCTTATTATTGAATAGGATAAATATGGAAATGTATTCTGTCTTCTATCTTCAAACCAACAGCTGTTCCCCCAGTAATCAGATATATCCCCTTCCTTCAAAGACATCAACAAATGCTAAAATTACCCTGCTGCTCCAAAAGGAAAAAGGATCCAGCATCTTTGTGCAAATTGTTGCTGAGAATCTGTATTTTAAAAACAGCAGCCGTGGTGTTTACCATTTTCTAGGATGGACTCGTGGGGTATTTCTTGCGGCAGTCTTTCTGCGGAAAATAAAAGAGCTCACTCACTTCTCTGTAGCACACCCTGTATTGCCGGACGTACAAGGAAGAACCAAGCTGCCCTCTTTTCCTGTAGCTGGACTCTTTCCTGATCCTGTCAGCACTGGCCCAGCCCAACACCTACCGCAACAGCCATTCAGAAACATCAGCTTACCAGACATTAGTGCTGCTTTAGACTGAAGCCTTCCATATGAACACGCTTGTTGAATGTTGATTTTTCCAAAAAGACAATTCCAAAAGAACTAATCCTTTCTTACCTGTGGTGGAATGTTAATAGCTTATTTTAATTTCCTCAGGAACGGCATTTTGACATATAGCCACGCATAGGCATGACATCTTTACAGTGGCCCTGGTTTCCCAAGGCTGGGTAGTAAATTCTCATACAAATGATTTTTCTTTCCACTCAGCACAGAAGGCTCCGCACACACTCATGCCGACTCTCAGTCTGAGCCTTTGCTACATGTATAGTCGTGGTTAAGTCTTGCTACAGATCATCCTAGGTTGGTCGTGAAGGCTCGCTGCTGCCTCTGATCTCATTGACCCTCCCTCCTGACTCCTGCTAGATGTCTCTGTTCTCTTCCAAGAGCACTGATCTGCTGCTGGTTAGTTTTTGTCAACTTGACACAAGCTAGAAACATTTGAGAAGAGGGAACCTCAACGGAGCAAGTTCCTAGCTCAGACTAACTTGCCTGTGACCATGTTCCTAGCTCAGACTAATTTGCCTGAGACCATGTTCCTAGCTCAGACTAACTTGCCTGTGACCATGTTCCTAGCTCAGACTAACTTGCCTGAGACCATGTTCCTAGCTCAGACTAACTTGCCTGAGACCATGCCTGTGGTCCATTTTGACTGCTAACTGATGGAGGAGGGCCAGCCCACTGTGGGAAGTGCCTGCCCTGGGCAGGTAGGCCTGGGCATATAAGAAAATTAGCTGGGCAAGGCAAGGAAATCAAGCCAGCACATTGCTTTCTTCAGTGAGCTTTGCTTCAGTCCTGCCTTGAGTGCCTGCCTTGGATTTCCTCACTGAAGGACTCTACTGTAAGCCGGACTAAACCCCTTCCTCCACAGGCAGCTTTTGTCATGGTGTTTTATTACAGCAACAAAAGACAATGATAGAGAAATTGGTACCAGAGAGTGGGGTCTTACTGTGCTGGGCCTGACCGTGATGTTTGGCATAGGATTGTGGAAGCATTTGGAACATTGGGCTTGAAAAGCTATTGAGTGTGCAGAGCTTAGTGAGCTATTGTGGGATCTTAGAAGACGTAAGAGAGGTGTAGGTGGTGGACACCAATCTGTGAAGTCTAGAGGGAAGTTTGGGAGTCACTCATGATGGAATAAGGTTCTTCTCCCCTGAAGTGACCATCAAACTGAGACTCCCTTCTATTGTACTTCGGTTTTCTGTGGTCTAAGAGTGGAATTCTGATCCAGCCTGAAATGGATTTGAGGGCGTGTGCTAACTGTGTCCTCTGAGTGAAATATTATGGAGAATCCCCTATTCACCCTCTATGCCTATGCCTCACTGGGCATACATCAGATGTATTGTGGGAAGAGACATGCAAAGTGAGAAATGGTTTAAATAATCCAAGCCTGTCAATCAAAATAGAGACTCATCAAAACATCCCCCTAGTAACCTGTCCTCCTTCCTTTAGTTCCCATAAAAAGGAGAACCAGTAATAACTCTAATAACTCAGAGGGGCCCTTGAGTGCTTTCATTCCTGTGGCCCACCATCACTCTTGACAGTGTTTCTGACCTGTTCTACTGCTGTACATTGAATCAATTTCCCTTGCTACTTTTGCAAATCTCTGTGTGCCTTTATTTCAGTTCTGTAAATAAGAGTCCAAGAACTGGAGACACCTGGCCCAGACCCCAACCACTGGTGACAAAATTCCTGTTATCAAAAACAGCACAAGAAACTAAGAGATGTATGGAGGAACAGTCAGTGAATTATAGGAATATGTATCTGCCTACTCAGATCCTTTCTTGTGTATCTGTTTATAAATGTGTGAGAAATACTCTTTAGAAAAGAGTCAAAATGCTCTGAAGAGGCCATAGGAAGTGGGAATGGATGCTGTTGGTGGCAACGTGAAGTCAGGCCCTTCCGCCCCGAGCAAGAGGTATCGATACACAGGCAATGTCATCCATCCAGTTAGGTGCATCTAAATAAGGAGTGCTTTTGGGGTCACCAGACCTGTCATAAAAGCCTGGGACAATAAGGGACTGAGTAAGGAAACTTCATGAACTGGGTTCCTCACCCTGCATGGGCTCTAGGAGAAGAGGGAGCTGGGATGAGAAATAAGAGATCTTGTCATCTGTTTTCAGAGTTCATTTGTGTTATGTACACACTTGTGTATGCAAATTCACTAGAAAACCTTCTTAAAGGTCAGGAGCAGTCATCAGATAGTGGCAATGACCCAGAAGCCCTCTGTCCTCTGAATCACCAGGCTCTTATTTTACATAATTTAAAAAACTTTATTGACGTGATAGCTCTGTAGAACAAACAGATTATCTTTACAAGTTTTCTGAATTTTAATAATAATATAAGCTTCTATTAGCCACATCACAAAGAAAACTTCTATCACCTAAAAATGGCCCCTATACTCTTTCCCTAAACAATTCCATCCTCAGCTAACTTCTCTCTCTAGAATATATTTGTCTGGCAGAGTTTCACATAAATGGAATCGTATCTGGCTTCCTTAAGTCAGTAAAATTTTAATATGTTTACCTAAAAGTTGTTGAAAGAACCAGTAGTTGGTTCCTTGTTGTCGGGGTGTGACGCTCATTGTATGAAATATCACGTTCTGTCCACTCACTATTGGGTCATTGATTTTAGAACTCTTGTGTTCAGTGTGGAAGAGCTACAAGTTTTCTTTTTCAATATTGGTTGAGATTCTTTTGTTATGTTTTTATCCTTATTCAGTGCACTATATTTTCATGTTTGTGTATATGTGTGTGTGTATGTGTGTGTTTCTACCCATGCACATACGTGTAGAGGCCAGAGGAGAATGTCAAGTGTTCATTTTAACATATGACTCAATACCATATTCCCTTGAAATGGAGTCTCTTACTGAACCTGGAGCTACCTAGTAGCCAGTGAGCCCCAGTGAAGCTATTAGGGTTACAGGTGCCTGTAGGCATAACCGGCCTTTTCTATGTGGGCGCTGGACATTTGAACTCTGGCCCCCATGTTTGTGTGGTAAATGCTTTTACCTAGTGAGTCATCTCCAGACCCCAGTTTATTATATTTTGTTTTCTTAAATATTTTATTATTTTTATTTTATGTGTATGAGGGTCTTGCCTCCATGTATCTAAGTGCACCCATGTCATGAAATGCCCATAGAGGTCATAAGAGGGCATTGGGTTTCCTGGAAC
This sequence comes from Eospalax fontanierii, assembly GCA_035773235.1. Taxonomy (NCBI): domain Eukaryota; kingdom Metazoa; phylum Chordata; class Mammalia; order Rodentia; family Spalacidae; genus Eospalax; species Eospalax fontanierii. The sequence continues at coordinate 8,267,167 of CM069543.1, forward strand.
TAGAGTTATAAACAGTTGTTAGCTGCCGTGTGGGTGCCGGGAATGAGCGCAGGTCTTCTGCAAGAGCAGCCAGTGCTCAGCTGCTGAGCCATCTTTCCAGCCCTTATTTTCTTTTTTCTTTTTTTAAATGAAAGAGATTGGGCTGGAGAGATGGCACAGCCATTAAAGGCTAAAGCTATCAACCAAAACATCAAAGAATAGTAAAAGAGGTGGTTTATTCCGGAACCTGTTATGAGTAACCCTGGTCCTAGAACACAGATTCAGGATTCTCCAAATGCCATGTTTCAATAAAGTAGAATTTCAGGAACTTTTTCTAGTCAGAGAACAAAGAAAGCCATAAAACAACTCTTTTCAGAGAATCTCAGGCTCTTACCACCACCCTTCCTGCATAGACCGCTCTGGGCTCCCTTCTGGAACTGCCACCCTTGAGCGTTGGGTGGGGTTAATCTGTGGTCTCCTCTTCAGCTTCTCCAGCCTCTCCAGCTTCAGCTACTCGGCTTAGCTCATTTTTTCTCAGGGTCTTATCTTTTCTAGTGCAAACCCTGGAAGCTAGAAACCTTTCTAGCTGATTAGCATTGCTTTAACATGTAATCTTAAATCCCTTGGCTTTTGTAATTAGTTCTGTTTTGAAACCTTTGAAACTGGAGTTTTTAAATTTTAATTTTTAAGCATATGCTAACATAAAAATTTCAAATAATGTTTTAGTTAAAATTTATAACTCAATGTACTATTTACCTAGATGGAGACTTTTCATTACTAATTCTTTGAAATTTGTTGAAATCCTTTGTCTAGTCCATAGCTGTAAACATGGCTTGGACTGCTTTTTAAGAAAGTACTCCAGGCCAAACCAAGCCCATTAGGTTTGGAGGTTCACACCAGAAAAGAACTTACAGTTTGATTTCAAAGTTACATTTATTTTGTCTGTAAACATGTATATGTGTGTATGCCCGCACGCATGCGTGCGCACACATGTATGAAAATCAGAGGATCTCCTTCTACCACAGATCTGGGAGTTGCACCTGGGCGCCAGGACCTTTACCTGCTGAGCCATTCCCTTGGCCTAAGTTTTTTCATTTTAATCTTCTGAGAATCTATTTTTAATTAGATTTTACTGATTGCAGTTATTCACATATTTGCATAGAGATATATTTGTATTTGTATGTTGTGGATGTGATTATTATGTATTTATTGATTTCTCTACATTTGTGGCCTTTTGTCCGTTTCTCTGCTTCCAGATCTTTCGTTTCTCAGTATTTACTTATAAAGACTGTTCTAGTTACTTGTTTGTTGCTGATAAGACTTCATGACCAAGGCACCTTAAAGAAGAAGTTTTTTTGGCTTATGATTCTAGAGGGTTAAAGTCCATCGTGGCAGGGGACGCATGATGGCAGAGGAGGCCATCATGAAGTTGAGCACTCGCATCTTCAAGCAGGCACAGGAAGCAGAGAGAGACCAGAAATCTGGCAAGGATTAAAAACGCTCAAAGCCCTCCCCAGTGATGTGCTTCCTCTGGCAGGGCCACACCTAAACCCCCCAAAACAGCACCACCAACTGAGACAGAATATCCAAATCCTTGAAGCCTTTGGGGACATTCTCGCTCAAGCCACCACCAAAGACTTTCTAGAAGTTAGTTAAGTGTGTTCTCGGACTGTTTCGTGATGGGTGCGCTACGTCCTGATGTGCCTTTCTCTTCCTCCCTTGTTTCCTCCCTGTTCTCCCTACAAGTCTCCCAGATTCATGGCTTTGTTTTGTGACCTGTTGAGTTTAACCTGGGATGTCTGTGCAGCCATCAGTTCAGAGCTGTTCTTTGGAGCCTGGTATGCTGACTGCTTCGAAGGCAACTGAAGATGATGGCTACCCCTCACCCAGAATCTCTCAGTTTATTGGTGAAGGGGAGCTCCCCACCCCACATCCATGCCTGACTGCTGACAGCCCAGTGAAGGCAGTGGTGTGAGTTCTGGATTGTAGATATTGTGTCTTGCCCAACAGGTGGCATTTCAATGCCCTTCTCCCTATTTGAAGGCTCCAGCCTTCTTTCTACCCCTCTTCTCCAGTGTTCCCTGGGCCTCAGAGAGCAGGAGCAGTCAAGCCCTTTCATTTATTTATTTGTTCAGGCATAATAGATCATGCCCATAATCCTAGCACTTGGGAAGCTGAGGCAGAAGACTTGCTGTGACTTTGAGGTGAGACCCAGTCTTAAAACATAAAACAATAATGAATAATAATATACCCTTTTCTTCTCATCACTTCCAGCCACTTCGCCTCCTCCAACTAGGAAATCATGCAGTCAGTTCCATTTCTTGAGTTGCTAAATCAACCTTATCGGGTCTCTTTAACGTCACATGAACACTTAACTTTAATCTGATGGTAATCCGTAACTTTTTCCTTTACCCTCCACCCAAAGGATTGTGAAATCAGAGAATGTTCTAAATATAATCATCTTTCTTCTGACAGATTTTCTTCAGAATTTTATTTCTGCCTATTTATTAATCCAATAACCGGTCACCTTGCTTTGTGGAGTCAATAGCTGTTTAGTTTGGGCAACATCTTTTATTTTTGTGTATATTTTAAATGTATTGGTAGACCTTTCTACTCTGACTTTTCTAGAATCATTTTCCCTAGCAGTCAAAGATACTTTTTGACAATCATTTTCGTCCACATCCCTCAGTAGTGGGCTCCGTTTGTTCCTTATCTACAATGCTGTTCCATGAGTTTTTTTGGTTGAAAGATGACTGTAAATATGAGATTACTTACTCTTGGGCTTAAAGATAGCATCTAATGAACCCCTGCTCTGATTGTTGCTGAGAACCCAGCTCTGCTTTGCTTAATTAAGCTTTAATTTTTTTAAACTGACACAATATTTGTCTATATTTATGAGTTACTGTGAGATAATGTGATGTGTGTCTACCACGTGTATGATCAAATCAGGATAATTAGGCTCTTCACCCCTCCAGCATTTGTCATTTTATGTGTTGAGAACTACATAATCTTTCCTAGTTACTTTGAAAGATAATCTTAAATTTCTGTGTACTGTAGCCAATCTTTGTACTACCAAAGCTGGCCCCTCCCGCCCTTACAGGTCTTGGGAAAGTAAGTTTTCCTGTCTGGCAACTTTCAAGACCTCTGGTCCTTGCACTCTAAAGCTTCATGTGAACCTGCGTCGGATTTGTGGGTGTCTTACTCTGAATCGGTTGGGCTTGCTCATTCTGAAGACTGTGGAGCACACAGCTCAGGAGTCTTCAATAATGTCATCCCCTTCTTCTGTACCAACTCTTCCCAGTGTTCCAAAAAGGCCATCTTCTTTCCTCCTTGTCACATCGGTGTCTGTCTTGCTAAATTCATCTAATGGTTCCCTAATCTCTAAATCCACTATTACTTTCTCCGTCTGAATTAATCCTCTCCTCCACTGACTTCTCCTTGATAATCCTTGTTTCATCACCACAATTTCAAATCCTGCTCCTGATTCTTTAGATTAGATGCCTTCACTCAGCTCATGCCCTCCCCTTGCGTAATTTGATAGTGTGGGTCTAACCCTGCAAGCTCATCTCATTATTTATTTTGTGCTTTCTCGCAGTCCCTGTTTCCTGGAACTTTGGTGTCATGATAAAGTCTGTAAGTTCCCCAGCTCAGGGGCAATCCATGTTGGGTTCAGCTTGGCCCTCAAGAACATCACTGACACATACACGTTAATATACACAGACTCGGATCACACTCTCCCAGATCCAAACCTCCTTATGATGCCGAGTGCATATCTAAAGCTGGTTTGAAATTACAGTTAAGAGAAGGGCAGCATCACCTTTCTTTTGTCTCCTCTGGCCCCCCAGGCTGACTCCTGCAGGATCCCTCTGTCCTCACTCCTTGCAGAGATGCTGCCAACAGTTTCCAGTGCACGCAGTGAGTCAGGAGCCCAGATCCTGCTGTGCACTTCCGTCACGCCACCCCAGTGCGTCTGCTCACAGGATATCACCTGTGCGTCTGGTTGTCTTAGTGAAGGTGATCAACCCTGTGGGATCCTCACATCTCACAGGGTGCCCTTTGCCCTCACAGCCCCCCTTCTAGTTTGTAGCAGACATCAGAAAGTAGTTTCCTATGGATTAATGAGTAAAACAAAACTTTGGAGAATGCATCTTTTCAGCTCCAGGTATTTTTGTTTTTAATTTTGGGGCCTTTCAGTATCACAACAACAACAGCAGCAGCTATAAAACATCTAAGTGTTTGTGCTTCCATTCTAAAAGCCTCTTTTAGAGTCAGTAATTGAAGTTGCATACTCTTCTGAAAACAATTTCTTCAGAGTTAAATTGTTTCCATTAGCTAACGAGAAATAGCACTCTACCACAAAAGCATTTTCAGAGTCAAAACATTTTTATTGTTTTTGGAATATAAGAAATCATTAGCGAATGAAAAGGAGCAGATTTGATTGTTAACAGTTCCCCTCTAATTAGCTATTAATTATGTTTCCTATGTCTCCTATTGAAAAATTACAGCTGTTTCTTAATCATACCTTAACTCATTTTCACTCAAAACTAGAATCCTGAGAAAGCTGTGGGAGGACCTTACCTGCTTTGCCATTTTGACTCATGGGAATTTCAATCAGATAAACTCCATCTGAATCTTGAACTCCACTGAGACTGTTTACCTCTCTGAAACTTCCTGTCCAAAACTGCCTGTCTCAGCTGGAATTTAGCACTCATCTCATTTTCCCTTTAATTAGCTACACATACTCTGAAGAATCTTGGCTCAGCATAAACTGTGAACAGGAAGGCCTGATAGTGACTGTGGGAGATGGAAGGAGAAACAGGTGATACAGGGAGATGAGCCAGGCAAGATTCTGCCTTCAAAGACTTTGTACAGAAAAGTAGCAAACAGACCATCAAGTTGCTGAGGATACATGTTTTATTGACTGCTAGCAGTTATCAGACTTTCCCATATACTATTACCTCCACAGGCACTTCCCAAGTCTATTTCCATTAATTATAGATAGATCATTATTATAGTAATCCTTGGAAAAGGCAATAGTCCTTAAAATAATAGCTTACTGGCTGTTTTCTTTTGAGACAGGGTCCCCCTGTGGCCCCAGCTTGCCTGGAACTCACTATGTAAGCCAGGCTGGTCTCAATATCACAGAGACCTGCCTCTCCCTGCTCTGCCTTCTGAGTGCTGGGATTCAAGGCATGTACCATCACGCCTGCCATAATAACTTATTCTTTATTCTAAGGTACATTCCAAATATCAAATATGTTAATATAAGAAAATCTGAGACAGAATTGATGGAATATATTAGCAGATTTAATTTTCTCAAAATCCCTCAAGTTGGGCAATTTAACATTATAGACAAGAGAAGCAATGGGTTCAGAGGTCACACCGCACAGGTAGTAAATCGGAGCCATAGGGTTGGCAGACACCAGCCTGGTTTCAAGCCAGGCCTTGGCTGACTTCTCCCTGGTAGAGCAGGGTAAAGACCATCCCTCTTTTCCTTTCTGTATTTCTTAACTTTACTTCATTTAAAATTGAAGAATACTAGGACTTCTTGAATGCATTTGAGAATTTAACTGAGACTTTAAAAACTGTACTTTAAAAATTATTAGCTTGAACATGGATTAAAATTATAGTGATCAACTCGACGAGTGATTAGTGAGTCCTACCCAAATCAGGGATGAGATAATTGATGCTCTGCGTCTGTAACACACTACATCACATGCTGACACATTACATCATCTTACTAGGATGACAGACTGGGAGTTAACTGACTTTAGCTTCAGTACTTGTAGCTAAGCATTTCCTATTCCTTAAGGAAGGGAATGTGTGGTTAGGAGGCACCTCTTTAAAGGGTCCATTCATTAAACTCCTCTTTTCTAAGTTTTATAAAAAGAAAGACACTTCTTTATAGGATGCTGAAAAGTAATTCTGACATTACATCATGTAGCAAATCATCTTTATAAAGAACCAAAATGACTAACCCTAAGTAAGAGACTTCGTATTTCCTTTTATGTAACAAGTCACAGAATCTACTTTTTAAAAAGTTAATGAGTTAAGAAATACCAGCCATGTGCTACATTGTTTTTCCTATAATAATGAATTAAATGTAGGAAGAAGTGGTAGTTAAATATACCACATAGTCATGGTTACCAGACTTCATCTGCGGAAGTTCAGCAAAGCAGAATTAGAAATGTCAAACAGAAAAGAGCTCATTAAGATAATTCTTCCGGAAATGAATAAAAAATTCTTTCCCAACTGTTCATGTCTCATGGTAGTCAAGACAAGTTGGACAAGCTAGTAAAACATTTGTTTTTTAAAAATACTTTATTTATTACTATTAATTTTTATGTGTATAAGCCTATTGTCTGCATGTGTCTAAGTATACCTATGCTGTGTACTTGGAGTCAGAAAGAACATTGAATCTCTTGGAACTAGAGTTACAGACAGTTTTTATTGCTGTGTGGGTGCTGGGAACTGAACCCCTGTCCTCTGCGAGAGCAGTCAGTGCCCTTGACCACTGAGCATCTCTCCAGCCCCAACATTAGACTTTCTGTTTTTCATAGTGTGGTACTGGAAGCACCAACATCAGAAACACCTAGACTGGGGGACTGGAGCGATGACTTGTGGTTGAGCACTGGCTGCTCCTGCAGAGGACCCAGATTTGGTTCCTAGCACCCACGTGGCAACTAACAACTGTCCTTAGCTCCAGTTCCACACACACACACACACACACACAAAAAAAAACAAAAAAACAAAAAACCACACACCCAGCCAAAACACTGTTATAAAGATTTTATAGCAAATATTTTTAAATGCCTGTATTGAACACTGTCCTGCTATACCCCTTGCTAGACTCGTGGAGGCATCAGTGCCATTGAGGAGCAAGGAGCTACCCTACAATGGCACTTCCACGCAGCACTGGTTATGAAGATGCTGGATTCCAGAACCATCTCTAACACATGGTTCTTCCCCACCTAGTACTCTTGACTGTTAGAAAGTATGAATCCAGCCTAATTGAACTTCCCATCAGCTATCAGCAGTTAGATGGTCACTAGCAGCTTACAAAGCAGTGGAGGGGGCACAAGAGGAATGCTGGACATGTTCCCACGACGGATGCAGCTCCGGATTGTGTGCACATATCTACTCGGCATATCGGGAGACTAGGAAATCTGCTGTGATGACCGAATGGAGAACTGCGGGCCACAGGCAGGAGCTGCAGGAATGGAAAGGGGCCGCCCCAGAAGGCTTTTCTGCTTGGTTTCATTGGCTTGGCTTGGCTTTGCTGGTGTCCGTAGGAGAAAAGAATGAGGCGCCAACACCAGGGCACCGTGTCGCTCCAGAGTGAGCAGCTCCGGACTCCGAGACGGAGCGTCTCCCTGAGCCTCTTTAACCTCACCTTTATAAAAGACAGGGACTTCAGCTTTCTCTTACATCTGCATCTGAGTGGATTTAACCAAACTGTGGCCTAATTAGCTGGTGGTTCTTTTCTGTTGCAGCAATTGTTCAACTGTCAAGCTCTGCGGAAACTAAGCATTCCTGACAACGACCTCTCAAGCCTGCCAAGCTCCATTGCTAGCCTAGTTAATCTTAAAGAACTCGACATCAGTAAAAACGGTAAGATTCTAATCTCCAAAAATCTTTGTATGTTTTTAATACGAATGTCTTTTAACTTTTTTTTTTCTTAGCAGGTGATAAAGTAAGTTTTTCTTTAATTTAGCTGGAGCTCTCTATGTTAAGAGTTAAATCATAAGCCGTGTCTCAAAGGCAATGACCTCTCCCTCCCCTTTCACAGTATTCCTGGCTGAACTCAGATATGCCATCTCTCTTCCTAAGCTCCTCCTCATCGCCACTCTGCCTGTCCCCCTCATTCTCATTCCAGTTCTCAGTGTTTCAACATGCCCCACACACCTCTTGTCCATAAGCCCGACAGTTCCTCTCACCTCTGCCTTCACTAGCTCCACTGTCCCCCAGCACTCACTTCTTCAAAGCATGATAGCTAACCTACTCACCATGGTTCCTGACTGTCCTCTTCTGCCTCAGAGTGATAACTCCATCATCCACAGGAGAGGTGTTTTTGCTTGGGTCACTGATAGATCTCAAACACCTGGAGGAGAGTCTGGACAACCATCAAGGCTTAGTAGGAACTGTTGTATTTGGGGCCAAATTCATGTACCTGGTGATTTTGTTGACACTCTTGCTGATACTGGTGTTCATGCTGATATTTCCTCTGAGGGTTTGTAAGAGGAATCTGGACCTTCAGAAAGTCTCTTGTGCCCTCATTCATATATTAACACCTCGTTACATGTTTTCATTAAAATAAAGCAAAGACCTATCCCAAAGGAATGTGACCAGGTGCTTTGAGGATATAAAGCATATCCCCACCATAATTGTTTGGTTGAAATGTGTGCATATAACCACACACAAGCAGTGCTGTGATTATTTCAATGGATGCGCTTAGTCCGTGAGGGTAGGCATGGTGTGAAGAAAGCAGGTCCCTCCCCACAAAACATGTATCCTAGAAAGTGAATGAGACATTTGGACAAGTGGCTGTGGATGGCAGAGTAAACAACTATGGATACAGCTACGTTCACCCTGAAGGCCATCCTTAGAAGGGAGGAATTCATCATTAGGGAAGGTTCCCTATAATGCAATAACCAAGCAAAGTCAAGATGAATGGATCTTAGATAGCCTTGACATTCTAGATAAATAGAGTTTTGTTTAAAAACTGCTGGGAAAACTCCTTTTCACACGCACACATAACATCCCTAAGTAGCCTGATGCCTCACAGATCAGTGACACCATCCCAGAGCCAGGTCTGTTCTGCAGGAACTCTCAGCAGAAGCCAGCACTGGCTTGGATGTCCACCCCACAGACCTCCCTACGCCTTGTCATCTGACTGAGATGCCACCCGTCTTGGCCTCTGGAGCATATCCCATCTCCCTTCTAACATTCTCCACTGTCAAGAGCATGTGGCCCCTTAGACAAACTTGATAAATATTTATTGAATGAATTCATGAGTGAGTGATTGAGAGTCATCATGAAGTTGATAGTGTCACTGGGGAGATAAGACTGGCAATCAATAATCAGTGATCTCCAAAACACTGCTTAGTGAAGCACTTAATTATGTGACACAAATTATAATTATAAATTCTTAGAGAATAGGAAGGCTAATTAAGACTGTTGTATTAACAGAGAAGAGTTCAAGTTCAGGGTTTAGTTTGAAGATCCCCCGAATAGATAAGAACATTCTGGTTGAGAAGAGGACACTTGTATGAACCAGGATGACCAGGATGCCTGAGTGGCTCTCTACAGGAGCCCGACTTGCCACTAAGGGACTTCATGAAGGCAATCCAAGAATAGTGTAGACATGTAGGACAGAGAATGTGGCAAATTGACTTAGACTGCTTAAACATGGCCTTGGGTCTGCTTTTAAGAATAAATGTAGGGGCTGAAGAGATCGCTCAGTGGTTAAGAGCACTAGCTGCTCTTGCAGAAGACCAGGATTCAATTCCCAACAGCCACATAGTGGCTAACAACCATCCTTAACTCCAGTTCCAGGAGATTCAATGCCCTCTTCTGATCTTCATGGGCACTATACATCATGGATGTACTTACACACATGCAGGCAATGCACTCATACACATAAAATAAAAATAATAAATGAAATATTAAAAAAGAATAGATGTATTGAGGCTGAGAGATGACTCAGTAGTTAAGAGCACATACTGCTCTTCCAGAGGACCTGAGTTAAGTTCATATAGCACCCACACTGGAGGCTCACAACTGCTTGTGACTGAGACTTCAGGCCATCCAACACAGGCACCCACAAACCATGGGCATGTACACACACAGACACCTAAGTCTGCTGTCCTCTGGTCATTGCCAGTCACATCATACTGTCCCCTTGAGACACAGAGAGTGCTGTCATTTCTTTGGCCTCATTCCCCCTCCCTGGCTGAATCATATTGTCCAGAGAGATTCTTCGGTACATCCAAAAAGACATTTGAAGTGCACCCAAACACACACACACACACACACACACACACACACACATACACACACACACTTATATATACACACTTCTATATATACACATATACACACACACACACTCATACACACACGTACACTAAAAGAAGCATTTCAAATATCCTCTATTCTGGGAAATTTTCCTTCCACCTGACAAAGAATTTACTGTTGCAGTGTTACTTCTGTGGTTTCTACCTTGCATGATTTTGAACTTATATTACCTTTTTTGATAGGTGATACCAAACCTAGGGCCTCATGCATGGTAGGCAGGTATTGCTTTTCAATTTGATTTCTGTATGTGTGACAGGATTCTAAGTTATTTGAAGGGCTGGAGAGATGGCTCTGTGGTTAAGAATACTGCTCTTGCAGAGGACTGAGGTTCAGTTCCCAGCACCCACATAGCAGCTAACAACCATCTGTAACTTCAGTTCCAGGGGATCCAATGAGTGTATTGCCTGCATTTATGTAAGTGCACCAATGTCATGCAATGCCTGCAGAGATCAGAAAAAGGTGTTGATTCTCCCGGAACTGGAGTTGCAGATGGTTGTTAGCCACCATGTGAGTGATGGGAATCAAACCCAGGTCCTCTGCAAGAGCAGCCAGTATTCATAATTGCTGAGCCATATCTCCAACCCCAAATAAATTTTTTAAATATATTTGAATTCAGGGACCATCTTATCTGCTTTCTGTTTGGACCTAACACAATAATGAATGACATGGTAGATGTAGTAGGTGCCCTGTGTTTAGCAGGTAAATAGCATTCTAGCCTTTTAAAAAATACAGTGGTATTTATATAAGTTTGCATTAGAAACCCTCATAAAACCTGAGCACGCTGGGAACTTCTAAATGTTTGAGTTGAATCCTAGAAAAGGCAGAAATGGCACTGAGATTCATACTAATCAGCTGCTGACCTCAGCTCCAAACAGATCTGTAGCAGAATACTGAATACCCTTGTCCTTTGGGGAAGTGACTGCCGAGGGTTAAACGTTGACTTCCCCCTGTAACTTCAGACTAGCGAAGCTAGCTGCCTGGCTGGCAAAGCTGTGCCGTACCCCACAGAAACCTCAGAGGTGATAGGTTTCAAACAACCTCTTCACCCACTCCAGCATGTTTGTCCTGCATCTTCCGGGTCTCTGATTACACTACTTGATTCATAGAGACTTCGTATGTGAAAATCCATTCTCTTCCAAGTCCTTGTCCACTAGGTTACCAATGCCTGCCAAATCCCTCAGTCTGTGTCCTTTCAGTTTCTGTTGTTCCATCTCTTCTGACTGGCCGACACTACCTACTTAAATAGCCTGCTGACTGCTCACTTAGCCATGGGGTAGCTTTAGCACTCTGTCTAAACCATCCATCTGACTGTGTTTCTTTCAACTTAAAGTACCTCAGTGGATCTGGGACACAATGTGGGCTCCTGAACATGCAGGTGGAATTCCCCACAGGTGACCTAGTAATGCTTCCATTCCAAGTGCCAATCCCACCACAGATGACAGGCATTTTTAAACTTTATGATCTGGTAGGGAAAGTGCCCTCAAACATTTCATAGAATTTCATGAACTCTCACTAACTTTATTACTCTTTCTGCATAAATCACCTTTCATACTTCTTTTCTTCCCAGCTTAGTTTCACTTTATTCAGTATTCAAGTGCCACTGCTCATCAAGTCTCTGAACTTTTAAAGTAGGTAAAGGTCAGCCTCTGTACTGACATACCTTGGAGTCTTTCTAATACTTAACATTCTTTTAAAAACAGTTGGTACTTAGTTACAGTAAAACATTTATGTGTTTTTAAGTTGGAAACTAGTGAGTATTCTAACCATGAAGAATAATAGCTGCTAATGTGAAGACAGAAGTGTAAACACTTAGGATAGGTATTATTTTAATGAATAAACCTTTACAGGTGCATGTAAATGTTAGCCCCATTCCTTCCCCCTTCTTCCGTCAGAGGACATGTGCTTAAAATTCCAGTGAACAAACACCACCTTTCATAGATTATCCTTCAGGTTTTCATTCTACACCCTCCTGAAATTGCTCCTTGAGAGGTGGGTCTCGTTGTTCAAGCAGAAGTGTCCCAATCCCTGTTACTTCTCATCGTTGCCCACTCAGGGGCTACTGGAGATGTTAAAAGGCAGAAAGTCAGGGGGCTGTAGAAGGCATTGATACTGCCCGGTTCTGAGTATCTGTGTCCACAGATATCTTTACGGGCCACTTTGTTTCGGATTGCCTTTTGGGATCTGGATGATTTGAAAGATATATTTTGAATACTAGTCCCTTGCTGCTTGTGAGGGTCATAAAGATGGTCTCCCAGCCTGGCACATCTTTTCACTTTGTTTGAAATACCATTTTTCACACCAGGTTTGGTGTGTAAACTTTAACCTTACTCCCTTTATGATATGTGTTTATATGGAATGTTGAAGACATTCTTTGGTACTTTAATATCACAAGATGCTTTTTCTATATTTTCTTCTAAAACTATTGCTTTTTTTATTTTTACATTTAAGCCTTTATTTTTGTTCCACATGTGGTTAAATTTTATCTCTCCCCTTTAAAATCTCTCAAATAGCACCTCTTTGGCTATTGGTTTCATTTATTGTTTGATTTTCTCAATTAGGAATTCCTGCTTTTCTACTCCCAACTGCAACTGTGACCTATGCACACTGTCCCATGCACTCATGTGTCATAGTGTTCCTGCATGTCTGGTACTGACTCCGCAGCAGCATTTTGTTGGAATGCACTCCTACTCCTAGCTGTGTGGTCTGGGCCATGCTCACTTCTTACCCTTCCCTGACTTTTGTATCATGGCCAAGTGGATGGCCACTGCTCAAATCGCTCCTCATAGCTCTAATAAAAATGCACATTTCCTGATGGAGGTGCAGGTTAGGAAAAAGCTGACTTGCTGTCAGCTTCCCTAAGGTGAGCACATTATGTTCATGATTTCTACATCACGGGACATTGAAATAGGGAGGTGGCGATCAGTAGGACTAAGTTGCTGCACTCACATAAAGCAGACAGTTCTTGGGTCTACTGCATAGGAGGTGACTGGTGATAAGAAGCCATCCAGAAAACTAGAAGAGATGTGTCCAGATGGAATGGTAAACATGTGAGGAGCTAGATCCGGGTAGCAGATTTCAACATTGCATCAAAATATCACATGGTTCCCAGAAACATGGGTTTTCTGCAAGAGACAGAGACTGTTCCAAAGTTCCACAAATAATAAATGCAGAGAACAAGTTAGGGTGCAGAGCTGAGCCCCGATTGACACATCTACATACAGTATAGCCCTTCTACCTAAGGCTCAGGGAGAATCCTGGAAGAGAGGGGAGAGTGTAAGAACCAGAGGACCAGAACACCAGGTGCTAGACAATGTATTCTAGATGTGACGGCAGGCTGCACCCACAAAACCTCCACAACATGGTCGCCTGAACACGATCTGCATATGACAACACAACTTGACTTGCCAGTGTAGATCAGGGACATTTCATACAATCCCACTTGTAGATGAAAAGCTGCAGGCAATGAATGGAGGCTGAGGGGGAGAGAACCAGTTTTCTCCAGGGATGCCAAGCTCCCTGAGAGGTTATCCAGTCCCAAGTGATCAGCCAGTTCATATACACACAAGCATCACTAAATGGACTAGGTATATTGCGCACATAAACACACACGCGCGCACATACACCCGCCCCAATAATCATAAAAGAAAACAAGGAATCAAGAAGGATGGGGGGACAAAGGAGAAAATTGGAGGGGCAGAGGATGGCATAGAAATGATGTAAATACAGTGTTCATAGATGAAATTCTCAAAAATAATAATACTAATAAAGAACTGACTACACAGAGTGCTTACCCGTGTAGAATATTCAAAATGCCCAATGAACTGGAAAATGAGATTTCAGCTTCTTGCATTCAATAAAAAAGTATTATTTTTTATTAACCTTGACCTTTCTGAAGATATTTCAGTTCACTTTACTGAAACGTGGTCATCTGTGTAAGCAAAGAGAAATAAAAGCATGTCCATGCTGTGTATAAATCAGTCCTCTCTCTGAGCCTCTTGTACCCTAAAGCTTGCTGTAGTCCAAGGAAAAGGGACCACTTTCTATCTGGATGGGTCTTCCTCACATCTGAATTCAGTAGTCAAATTAAAATCTATATAATCAGAGATGACGCTGTGATCTCTGAATAAACAGTCTAGGCCTGTTTGCAGAGGCCATAACGGAAAGAATTGCTTTATATGATAAAGTTAGATAATGAGCAATAAGGGTTAACTAGGCAGTGATTTCATTTCAAGTTTGATTGTTGATTTGTCATAGCTTCTTAGAGAAGATGACACCATAATATAAGGACTCTAATGAAAATGAATTAATTTGGAAATGCTTCCTAATTCTCCAGCAATTAAGAGATTTTTCTCTCGTCCTCTAAAACTTATTTCTACCCTTGAATGGCTGTGCACAGCAACATGGTGAGCAAAATCACTATTGTTAGTTATAATAAGAGGCAATCAGAGTTGAAACGTTATTATGTGTGTTAGTGACGTGCCAATTATTCCACCCCCTTCCCCAAATGCCCATGAAATTCAAGATAAATCACTCTCTCCATCTGCAGGGAAGAAAGGGAGAATCTTCCTGTTCCAGATTCACAGGAGGAAGCAGTTAAATGATAAAAATCTTTAAACCATTGAAAGGAGAGAGACTGTCTGAGCTGTAAATAAATTCCTATGGAAGTCACCTTGGGCCGCTTTGCATGGGTCAGGGAGAAAGCGTCATGATCAGTACGCTGTAACTGCACCTTGGGTGTTTGGCAAAGCATTGTAAAATTTATTCAAAATAAAGCTTATTATACTGCTTTATTAAAGCACTCACTTCAGTGCTGCTAATAGAGAACCACTGTTCTTGGCAGTGGTTAAAGACTGATTCTTCTGGGCTCCTTCAAAGAACTTCATGACCACAGAAAAGCAGAGCTTTTTCTCCCATCACCTTCTCAAACTGGAGGCAGGGCTCTGAACTCTGGTGTCTTGACAGGGACA
Organism: Eospalax fontanierii; assembly: GCA_035773235.1. Lineage (NCBI taxonomy): Eukaryota > Metazoa > Chordata > Mammalia > Rodentia > Spalacidae > Eospalax > Eospalax fontanierii. The sequence goes on from CM069543.1 coordinate 8,282,190, forward strand.
TGGGAGCCACCAAATAATGCCTGAGTGTGCTCACAGCACTCACAGTGGGATATGCAATGAAATATGCGGGTGGGAAACTGCCCTCCTCACCCTCTGGAGTCCACTCTGGGTTCTGTCAGCTAGAAGTCAAGTTTCCCAGTGTCACACTAGGACCTTTATGGGACTGCATGACTAGCCTGTTGTTTAATATCCCATAAATCTATAAAAATACTTTTAAGAGAGCAAAATGGAGCTGGTAACAGACCATAGTGAGTCCCTGCTATTACACCATTAGCTGAGCCCCGTGAACAGGAACTGAACCTTACACTGACTCCACATCCACAGCACCTTTTGTCACAGAGCAGGCAAACGAACTGCTCCGTGAAGCTGGCTCCTGAAAATGAAGGAAAAATTGAAATAATATTAAATACAAAATAATATTAAACAGGTCATTTCATACAGTCCTTACTCAAAATCTGTGTTATTGAAGTAAAGACTGAGAGAGAGGGAATCAGTGTCAGTTAACTGGTTTGGACCAAATCACATGTATTCCTCTATGAGCACATTAGGAGTCAAGGTCCTGCAAAGCTTTACAAAATCGCCCCACGATATGTCCCTGAGGCAGAGTCGGTTGTGTTACTGTCTGTAATTACTGATGATTTCATCAGGATTTGGTTTTCCTATTTAATTCACTCAGATAGGCAGGTCTCACAGGAAATCCTTCACTCTCCTTGCTATGATTCCCGAGTTCCTCACTTCCTTCTCCATGATGAAAACTGAAGTGCCCATCCCCTCCTGGACACCCCTCCAAATTTACTAACCTAGTGGTTGTATGCTTTTTTATTTGCAGTAAGCTGCTGGCTGGAGGCTCCTCTGATTAGTCCTCACTGGATACAGTATTGCCCTGTGTCTGATTAGTCCTCATTGGACATGGTATTGCCCTGTATGCCACACAGCCTTCTACGCAGACTAATTTAAAAGTCAGATTGTTTTATCTTCTTATATGTCAATTTAAGCTTTATTACAATCATTATAGAAAAGAAGTATTACAAAATATTTCCTATTGTACTGTCTTCTTTTTACTAAGCATTTTGTTAGCTATTTGAGAATTTTACATACAATGTATTTTGATCATATTTACCATCAGTTCCTCCCCCCAACTCTTCTGAGATCCACCTCTTTCCATCCACTCCCAACGTGATTTTTAGTAATCTGTTGATTCCATTCCTGCTGTCGTATGCCTAGGCGTGGTACCACCTACTAGAACATTCTACCTACCAGGAGCCACACTTTTAAAGAAAATGGACTATCCCTCCCCAGGAACATAACTATCAATAACTCCTCAGAGGTAGGGGCTCACGAAGTCTTTCCCACTCCAAGCTGGAATGCTCACTGGCTTGATATTGTGTAGATCTTATATGGGCAATCACAGTGGCTGTGAATTCATGAGTGCAGCACTCCTGGAATGTCCAGAAGACACTGTCTGACTCCAGTCCTCCCCAACCTCTGGCTCTTACAATCTTTCTCTTCTTCTTCCATGATGGTTTCTGAGCCTTCCAGGGGAGGAGCACCCTACAGGGATGCATTCTAGCACTTTGACCAGGTATGAGTTTCTGCATCAATCACCAACTACTGCACAAAGAGACTTCTCTGATGAGGTCTGAGAATGGCACTAATCTGTGGTTAGAGAGATTCAAATTTAGAGAGTACTTGACACTATGTCCATTTATCAGATGACTGTAGTAGGTTCACCCCTGGTGCCTGAGAGCTCTCCAGTCATGGGGTCTTGGCCAGGTTTACAGTGCTAGGCCTGTATTTCCTCCTGTGGAGTGAGTCTTAAATCCAATCATAATGCAGCTGGCTCCCCCATAACATTCATGCTACTATTGCACCGATGGGCCTGTCTTGCCATACTGATCGTTATTGCAGTTCACAGCTTGGCAGGACTGTTGACCTTTTCTCCCCAGCAGCCTCCATAGCACTTTCCAGTACTGTGAAAGCCAACCAGAATGAAGCTTCCTGGTCCATACTGACTTGATTTCTCCATGTCCTGTGACCAGTCAGGAATAGAGTCTCAAGTCTAACTGACTACTTTACCTTTTCTGTGTTCACATGAGTTTATCACTTTGTATACAGATCGTTTTTATAAAATAAACAGTTGGGATCTACATAGCATACAACTGGTCAGTGGGAAGAGTTCTAGAGATCCTCTCTAGTTTTCCCATCACCTCCCCTCTTCCGAAGCAGTAGTTCTAATTTCTTCAGGCTGATACCCTAAAGAGAAAGAAAACAGACATCAAATTCCATGGTGCTTGACCTGTTTTAAGCCCTGCACTCCCAAACCTGAGTAGTTAAGTTGTGTCATACTGTGTGGCCGTAAAACCTGGATGTCACTGATGCTGTTCAGTCTAAGCAAATTGCAGCAGTATTTGGAGAATGCTGATTTCAATCCTGGCCAGCCACCCAACCTCTGTTTCTTTGTTAGTCAAATTAAAAGTTCTTGAGAATGAAGATCAGTGTGGATGCTCCTTCTTCATGTACTCCCTAGAATCTAACCCAGTTCTGAGTTCTCCTGAAAATACAAGTACGATTTCAAAATGGTAGTAATTAAAATACAGATAAAAACTTTTTATTACATGTGTTTCTGTTGTTTTATTTCACATGAGACATGGCATTACAGTCTCAGGCTTGTGCCAGCAATCAGCATTTACATTTTGGGCTAGTGATGTTTGTGAAATCCAAACATTCAATATAACTATCATAATTACATATATTCTTTGTACAAAAATTTATAAGAAATGTATTTTATGAATTTGAAGGAATACCAAATCATTCAAAATATGGCATTTGTAAAGTCTGTTATGTCTGTATGAAAAAAGATAATTACCTTTTCATCTTCACATAAGTAATTCAAATCTACAGCTCTATATCCAAATCAAGTGTTTCTTTCCATGTCTGAATGTGTTTTATTTCTATGCTACTATCGGTATGAAATAGAATTAGAGGCAATTTAAGAGGCACTAACTGGGTTTTCATTGTTTTCCTAGATAGATCCCAGATACTATTGGGAATATCAAGAAACTCAATGTCTGAGTACATCCCACTCTTCCCAGATAAGCCCCTGCCACCTGCAACCATCCTTAATCTAGATCAAGACCAAAGCCTACTGCCGGTCTCTTCTGTGCCCTACCCCACCCAGCCTTGAGTCCTTTCTCCACCCTGCTTACCGTGTTCAAGTTCTATGATTGATTATCAAACTGTTCTTTTGTGAACCTTCTTCACACCTGCTGCATCATGTGACTGCTTATCTTTCAGCAAAACTACAAGCCTGGGTTCAACAGAACCACAAGCCAAGCCGAATCTAGTTGTCTACACTTCCGAATGGAAAAACACCCACATAGCTCGGTATCGCACAGCACTGCACACAGCAACCCTGCTCTGCTCTCTTTCCCCTTGATCTGGCAGCATCGTGTGAAAAAGCTCATCTTCTCTTCCACCTTGAAATGTCTTCATTTGAATTCTGGACCCAGCGCTCTTACTTTGCCTTCCGTTTTACTGACAGTCTTCTTTATTTTCCTGGAGGACATCATGGCTCGTTTCTTGTCTTCATTATTGGGACTGATTCCATCTGTGCTGACCTTTGTCTCATGTTTAAATATTATCTATATAATGGAATTGCCATTTCTTTTCAATGCACTCGTAGTGACTCTTTGAGAGCACCATGCAGTGTATTTTTGCCGTGGTCACTCCCACTCTGTCCCCTACCTCCTCTGGCTTCCAACCCCTCCTTTCTTTACACTGAGCAACTGAGTTTGGTTTTGCTGCTCATATGCCTATGGGTGTGGAACTATCAGCTGGAGCATAGCTGGCCTGCAGAGGACACTGACTCTCCCTCCCCAAGAAGCCACTGACAGTAGCTCCTCAGGGTTGGGGGCTCCTGAGCCCCACCTCCCCTCCATTCTACAGTGTTGACTGGCTTGATCTTGTGCAGGTCTTGTGCAGGTAACCACAGCTACAGGAGTCACCATTAATTCATAGTCTATCCCACTCTCAAACTCTAGGTTTTTACATAAAAACATGCCTGAGTTCATTTCCAAAATTCAACTCTATCTTCTCTTAAAACTAGTCCATATACCGTGTTCCCAAATGAGTGAAGGCATCTCTCTGGTCACCCAGCACTAACAGCCTGGACTTGTCCTTACTTCCCCTTTGTTCTTTATGGCCAATATTCTTTTGTCAGGAACACCTCTTGGTTGCACATTTCAAACACATCAAGATTCCATCTCTTTCTCAATCCCCTGACTTTCACCACTGCCAAAAAAGCCACTGTAAATGTGCCTCATGGTTGACTGCAGGAGTTTCTATTGACCTCCCTTCTTTACAAAGGTCACCATAATCAAAAGCCAGAGCTTCTTGAATCAGATCACATCACATTTACATCCTCAGAGTTTCTTTATGTCACTCAAAGTGAAAGTCCTGCCATGGGCTGAAAGGCCTTATACTATATGATGCCCCGTCCCCTTCCTCGGCAACCTTGCCACCTTTCTGATCAAAGTTTTGGACAACTCTTCTCTTCCTGTTTCCTAGTCATTGTACAGTCAATGGGAAGGAAAGGCAGATAGGAGAACACGTGCCTCGATTCCAATATATGCTTTTATTAGGAAGAAAGCCATCAGAGGCATCTCTGGGGGAAGACAAGGACCCCACCATCTGCTTACAGGCTGGGGTAGTGGTAGGGGAGAGAAGTGTTGGCGGGAAGGACATTACAAGGTTTCCTTTATTGAGGCAGAGTTTGTCATTGGTAGAAGTAAGAGTTAAAGAATACTAGGTAAGCAACAAACCTCTCCTTGCTGGCCGTTACTGGGGAGTCAGTGGGGCAAGGAAGGCGAGAATCTAGAAAAACAAGTTTCTTTGGTTCTGTAAATCAAATTACTTTATTTTCAGGAATTATCACAGTTCAACCAAAAGGAGGGCTTCACAAAATAGCCTAGCTCTGGCTAACATTTCCAACCTTTGTTTTATAGATACCTTGAGAAAGGGTAAAGTTGTCATTCTCAGGTAACAAATGGAGCTTCACAAAATGGCCTGGCCATGGCTCACAGCCTTTCCACTGTTCTTGATTATTCTGGAACGTACCAGGTGCACTTCTGTCTTACAGCATCTCCACTGTCTACTCCTTCTGTTAAAGCAAACCTTATCCCCAACCTTCACGTATATGGACATCTGTATCTTAAACAGTCCAGCCTCTTTCAGATCTTTTCATTAATACCGTCTTTGCAATGAGACTCAACTTAGTCACACTAGATAAATTTGAAATTCCCAAGCATTGCGGATCCAGCTTATTCTCCAATTATTTTCCCTAATACTGCTCATTAATAAAGCAGTTTTCTATGAGAAAACTGGTTCTCCTCCTCCCAGTGGCCACCAATTTCCACACAGCTAGGAGTGTGATATCCTATCAAGCAAGCTTTTCCACAGTGGGAATTTGTCTGGCTTCACCTTGAGTGGGTCTTGTGCATACTGCCATATGTGAGTTCATATGTGCATACCGCCATGTGTACTGTGAGTTCATATGTGCACCTGCCCTGTTGTGCCCAGAAAACAGGTTCCTTGTCATCCACCAACTCTGATTCTTAATGTCTTTTATGATCCCTGAGCCTTGAGGGGAAAGCATGTGATATAAATATCCAGTTTAGGGCTGAATATTCTGTAGTTCTTGTTCTCTGCACCTTGACCAGTTGTGGGTCTCCTTGTTAATTGTCATCTATTTCAAAAGCTTCTCTCGGGAGGGTTGAAAGATGCACTGATCAATGGATATAATGGTAAGTCATTGGAGTTGGTTTAATGCTATGTCCTTTCCACAGAGTCATAGTAGGAGGTTCTCCCCTAGGGTCTATGACCTGTCTAGCCCCAGGTTCTGGGACTTAATAACCCTGCCAGGTATGGGTTTCATTTTGTGAAGTGGCCTTAAGTCAAATCCAAAATATTCGGTTACTCCTATTGCATTTGTCCTATTACGTTCTTAAGATTTATTGTATTGTTTATGTGTATATGTATGTGTTTGTGTATAAACAAATATGGGTGCTTACAGGGCCCAGAAGAGGGCATTGGAGAACCTGGAACTAGATGCACAGGGGGTTGGAGCCACCCATTGTGGGTGCTGGGAACTGAATACGGGTCCTCTGGAAGAGCAGCAAGTACTCTTACCTGCTGGTATGTCTCTTCATGCACCAGTGGGAATGTCTTCCCTGGCTGGTTGTTACAATAGCTCTCAGGGTTCAGAGCTGGTAAGACTGATGATGATTCTCACCTCCAGTCCTACACACAGCATCCAGCACTATGAAAGCTAGCCAGAAAAGATGAAGCTTACATGTCAGTACCAGCTTGATTCCTCCACATTCAATGACTAAAGTAGATATTGTATTTAGAAGTAGGGTTTTATCATCAATTTCAGGAGAGTGACCAAGAATGTTGGCCATAGCCTATAATGTTGAGGGTCTTTGGAATCTCGCTGGCCAACAACTCCAAAATAGGTAACCCAGGACTTTAATCTGTTAGCCTGTGGTGTCTGGTAGGGGCACTGTTGCCCCACTACAGGATAAGTCCATTTAACCTCTTGTTATATGTGTGTATTGTTACATATACATATTTTAGGAAGTTTCTACCATAGTAGGATTCCTTATGACTTTTTCCAAAGGTCTCCAGTGCTGTCGCCCTCTGCCCTCCCCCTCCGCCCTGTTCTCCATCCCACTCCCCTTCCAACCTTTCCTGTCCCATTCTTCTTTGCCACTTTACACCACTGCATTCTGTCTTCCCTCCCATGAAAATCTCTTCCCTTTGGCCCCTTACTAATTTCTCAACCACTGTGGGTATTCCAAATGAAACAAATATATCTGAAGACTCAAAACTGATACCCACGATTGAGAGAAAAGGTTCAATGTGTGTCTTTCTAGTCTGGGCTGCCTCACTCAGAATGATTGCTTCTAACTCTGTCTAGTCACATGTGAACTTCAGCATTTTGGTTTTCTCAATACATCAATAATATTCCAGTCTGTAAATGTACCACATTTTCATATCCATTCATCAGCTGAGGAATGTCTGTCTAGGCTACTGCCATCCCAGGGCTGTGGTAAACAGAACACAGATATCTCAAAGGAGAAATAAAAAGAGATCTGGGAAAATACCACAAAATCGACAAATAGCCTGATAAATGCACACATTTGACAATAATGCCAAATATCAATTGACTCAATTCCAGCTAAGGGTGACTTTGCATTCTTGATCTACTTGTCACCACCTCCAAAGTGCAGGAACGAAGGCATATACCACTATGTCTTGTTTACATAGTACAGGGATAAACCAGGGCTTCTGGCATGTTGGGCCCATATTACCAACTGAGCGAGTCCAGAGTGCAGAGCAGGAACTTTTAAAATGTTCAAGCCCCATATTTTTAAAACTTGCAGGTAAAAGAACAGAATTTATCAGACGTAGCATCTAAGTAGTGTGTTAAATCTTCCTGTTTCAAGGCATTAATCATTTGCTTATACAGTTTTGATTAGTTCTATGATACTAAACGTTTTGTTCTCAGGTGCCTTGAGTTCAGAGTGCAGGAATGCTGTTTCCCTGTGTCAATATCTCTGTGAACATAAATGATTTTGTGGTATATTTGCCGAAGTGATTATGTTCGGAAGTCTCAGCGTAGTCTTCAAATTTGGAGAGTAGATATTTACTGATGTCATCTGCCACTTGAAAATAAAGAAAGTGACCATTTTTAAAGGCTCACATACCACTTTATCTATAAAGCTCAATATCCCCCATTAATCCATGACCAGAGTTACCACTGTGTTGAGTGCTGGCTTAGCCCGAGTTTGAATCTGTTCCAAGTATAAGCTTGATGACCAGAGTTCTCACAAGTGAGCCTGGGGTCTTCATTGTAAGTTCTGGGACATCTCCGCTGAAAAGTAGGAATTAGAATTTGGATTGGATGGTGCTGTTTTCTATGTTGATCACAAGACAAAATCTTCAAAACAAGTTATGTTGTTATAGACTTCTTATATCCTATTTCTGGGTGAATGCATTTAAAAATCAAAACAAAATTCTCCATATAAGTCAAATACATGTGTTATAAGCAATGAATATTATCTATAGTAACTATGTAATATGTAAATATGTAATCTCTCTTCATAAATTAAAAAGAGTGTTTCTGAGGACCAGAAAGAAAAACAACAGAAATTACTTAGCAAAGAGTAGACTTAGAAATTACTTCTAGTCATCTAGTTATCTGAAAGAAGTTAGCATAATGGAACAGACTCTCAATCCTGTGGTACTGAGTATGGGACAAGCGCTGTCCAGGTCCAGCGTGCTACAAACACGCATTAGACAGGTAAATAATCCACACCATGATACAGTGTGGGTGAATATGTGTTTCAGCTTTTATAAAATGAAAATTCTGGTGGAGCTGCAGCAGCTGCAGCAATCACTTAAGTGGCAAAGTGCTTGCCACTAATCGTGAGGACTGGGGTTCAGTCCCCAGCCTCGGAGTCATGAGGACCTGGGTTCAGTCCCCAGCCTCGGGGTCATGAGGACCTGGGTTCAGTCCCCAGGCATGGTGGTATGTACTTGTGATCCCAGTGCTGTGGAAGTGGAGATACTAGATCCTGGAACTGACTGGCCAGCCTGTCCCACTCAATCAATGAGGCTCAATCCCCCATGAGAGATCCGGTCTCAAAATATCAAGGTGGATGGCACTTGAGGAACAGCACCCAGGGCTGACCCCTGGACTCTGCAGGCATGTGAACACATATGTACACACATGTACCTGAACACACATGAACATGGATATATCTCCATCACAGAATTATTAAAAGGACCAGACGATTTTGCAGTGACAGGGAGATATGCAGTTACCTCATCTCTCGTTAATACAAGGGTTTATCTATTATTAATTGCACACTTGTTAAATGTCAAGTTTGATAATAAGTGTTTTAGCCTCCGTTAATCAGAACAATCCTTTACATTAGACAAGAGATTCTGTAAATAATACTCCAGTCTTACAAGGTCTGCCCCAGACTGCCTGGCATCCAGTGCATCAAAAGCAGACTCCATCCCCCTTTTCCAACAGCACTTTAGCAACTCCACATTCAGGTGAATGAGCTCTGAGAATGTTTCCTAGAGCCCTGAACCCCCAATGTAGTATACCTGGGAAGATCCTGATGTGTCCATGCTCCATCAGCACATTCAGATCCTTGTGAGTGCCCTGACCACACTGTTGAGTGCAACCTGCACACTCCGATTCTATAGCTGACTTTTAACTATTACTACCGCAAAGCATTTTTATATTTTTATTGAATTGTGTGTTTCATACAGAATGTCTCAATCAATCTTAATCATCTTTATATCTCTTTCCCCACTGGCACCCTCCCACAGCCCCTCCCACAGCCCCCCAACTGAAATCCATACATTCTTTCATCTGTGTTATAGTCTACTGTGTCAAGTTAGTGTCCCCACTGACCCCAGTGCAAGCTGACTAGACCTCAGTGGATGAATCTAAAGCATTTTTAATGTTGAACTTTCATTGCAAAAAGTTGCATGTTTATCTGTATTTTTTTGTGATTTTAATATATCATTATTTCTGCTTGAATGTGTATCCTAGATGGAGTTTACATGTAAACTATGGATTTAATGGCTGATTCTTACCACTAGGACCACAATTTGGATGAGTTTGTTTGAATATTTTCATGGACTCATGCTATTGTTTTTTTTTCTCCAACATTTCAGGTGTACAAGAATTTCCAGAAAACATAAAGTGCTGTAAGTGTTTAACAATTATTGAAGCCAGTGTCAATCCCATTTCTAAGTAAGTATAAATGATTATATTTTATTTATTCATATTCATATTTCCATTGGCTGACAGTGTACTTAGATGGAACTTAATGAGAATTGAGTTTTCAGTGTAGCATTGATGCTACATGGGAAAGACATGACCAAACCAATTTCATAAAGATGATTAAAAACAGGAGTAGACAGGAAGGAAGGCCCAGCTGGCACAAGACCATGCTACTTTGCAGCAAAACCTGTCAACATTTCTCTGTAATTACCAGTTATAGTCCATGGACCAGAGTCAAAATCAAAAAAATAGTTATTAGTTGCAGCACTAGTGGAAGCTGAGCATCAGGGAACTGATGGAACTTCAAAACAGAGCGAGGGTTGACAGATGATCATGGATATCAAAGAAATTAGGTCTGACTACTAAGAAGTACTTGTGTACCAGAGCTGACAGCAAGAGTAAAAGATGACCTAAGAGAAGAGGGGATGGGGAGACACGAGTGACCTGCATCGACAAAGGGTGTGGTGGCTCCAGATCTGTGAGTTAAGGAACTGCCTGGGGAACCGTGGTGTTGCTGACTCTGCTGTGTCTCAAAAGTGGTGGAACCAAGCCGCTCAAGGGATCATGGGATGGATGGGAGGGAGGGTCACAAACCTCAGCATTAAGGTGAAGTGAAAGCGGAAATAAAATCCAACAAGGCTACTTACATTTGTAGTAATATCCGCAAGAGATTAGAACAGATCGGTGGTTAGAACAGATGAGTGTTCAGAGAGATGGCATCTTTTACATAAAGTGGACAGGGGAGTTGAGCAAACTCCCTCAGGTCTTTGTCCACATGACTTGTAGAAGGCTGAAAGTGCTTGATGGGTGGAGCATTTTCAGAAGACACAAGATGATTGTCCAAGTGAAGTGACAGGGAATTTTACACCGGTGTGTGAGTCTGAAAGGAGATTTGTACAGTGAGCGATGAGAACAGTGTGAGGCCTTCGGGGACGATGCGAACATCAGACAATGAGATGCACTTGAAGTTACAAATTTTCCACCTTAAAGTAGACTGTAGGCGGGGAGAAAGCCAAACCTTGGCAATCTTCTCCAAACTCTAAAACAAATGCAGTTTTCCATGTCTCCAGGACCACAGCTTGCCCTGGCCTCAAGTCTCAGTCCAGGGTAGAAACGAAGCTGTGTTGTTTGTTTTGTGTGGCATTGCCTGTTGTTTTGTGTGGCATTGTCTGGGCTTTCAGTAATTCTTTTGCTCTAATAGCTCATCTTATTTAGGAATCACAGCAAATGTTTTAGGGAAGAAACCAGATTAATACTTATATCACTGAAAAGCTTAAAGAGTATGGGTCTATGGAGATATTTCCAAATTCTTTTCATACGTTTAACCTTTTAAACGATTTTTAATGACCAATTTTATGAAAAACACTCAATACTTTAAATACTTTAAAGCGTTAGTTTTAGAATTTATAAAGAATAGTCAATAGAAAAGTAAATTTCAATAGTGCATTTTAAGTCAGATTTTTTACAGATAAAGTTATATAAGTAAAATCCCCTCACTTTACGTTCATGAATCAATGACTTTTGACAGATATGTAGTCATGAGCCATCACCATAATCAAAATTAAGTCATTTCAGCATCCAGACACCCAATGCTGATTGCTGGGCCCATCACTGTGCGTTTTCCAGAGCACCTTCTATTGAAGCAAGATTTGTGCTGATTTCTGTACCTATCACTGTGGTTCACTCTGTACTCAGCACTTCAGTCCCTTCCCTGGTGGGGCATTCCAGTGTGGGCATGACCAGTTCTGTGTGCACATTGATGGAAGCTGGGGTTGTTCAAGACTTTGGCTTCATGAAGGTGGCTTGTAGGAACTATGTACAGGTTTTGGAGCAGATATTTTGGCAGAGTGTCTCTCCATCGCTTGGATGCCTGGAGTAGTAGGCTGCGTAGTAAGAAGCATGTGCAGTAGGCTATAAGAAACACCCATCTTTCCCAAAATGGTAGGAGTGTCTCATTCCTGTCATTGTGCAGTAGTCAGTTTTCCTTTCTCCTGTCTCAGTCAGTCCAGTGGAAGTGCTCTCTCCTTGAGGCTTTAGTGGTCATTTATATGTCTTGTCAGCATCTCTTGGTACTTACTAACAAAATAGACTGTTTCTTTGGCAATGATTCAAGCTTTTATTCATTTTCTTGACTTGCCTTTTTAGTGGTGAATTCTAAGTTATTTATAGATCTTGGACACACACCTTTTGAAGATACCAGTTAGCAGATATCTAGTCTAGTTCTGTGCTTCACGGCCCCACTCTCTAAGTAGTACCGTCCACAGAGAAGCTTTTACATCTTATGAAGTCCTGTTTAATATTATGATTTGTTCTCTAGTTTCCTGTCTAGGAAATCTTTACTAAATTCAGAGTTTCAATGACTTGAAAACTTCAGGAACTTTTATATTTCAGATTCTATAGCTTGTGATTCATTTAGTGTCAACTTCTGTATATCTGCAAGGTTTAAGGACCATGATGCATTTCTGCTAAACAGAAGGATCCAGTTGCCCCTGTTTGTCATACCTTTCATACTACAATTGCCTGGATACCAAACCAGTTGCCCAATATACTTGAGTCCACTCATGCTTTCCGTGATGTTACATTAGCATATGTGGCTTGTCTTTACACAAGTTGCAGACAACATTAATTCCTATTATCTGTGATAAATCATGAAGTCAGGAAATAGGCCTTTCATTAACTCTTTTCTTCTTTATTAAAACTGTTTAGGCTATTTTAGGCCATTTGCTTTCCTCTATCAATTTTATCATCAACTTGCCAGTTTCTTCAAAGACATAAAGGTCTGCCAGGATTCTGATAAGAATTGCATTGATGCAGAAGACCTGATTAGAATGGACACTTCAAACATACTGAGCATTCTCACCCTGAGTATAATATGGCTCCATACTTTCCCCTTTGTTTACATTTTCTTTTATCAACTTCTGTAGATTCGGGCATACAGATACTACATCTTTTTATCATGCATTTCATTGCCCTACACTTAACATGTTTATGCTATTACTGACGATTTTCACTTCACTTATTTTACTGTGTTTAGATACAGTGTATTTTTATGTTTATATAATAATCATGTAAATGTTCGAACATCTCTTGTAAGCTCTGCTGGGTTGTTTCTGAGGAGGCTTCTGTTTGGAGGAGGCTTCCTGTGTAAACAGACATGTCTATGAATCAGTCTTAATTCTCCCGCTTGTCTGTACGCCATACATGAATTTCTCTTGCCATGTTTATCTAAAAGGCAACCTCTTCTCTCATGTTGATAAAGAAGGCAATATAGACTTCATCATCTTGTCTGTCACCCACTGTTGCTTCTTTTCTCCTAACCCTTGTCAGGTTAGCCAATTCCCCACAAACTGTCCTCCATTGATGTCCTCCACTGATGCCCTCACCAGTAGGGGGTCTTCCAAGCCCTGATTTCTATTTCTATGAGGAAATAGAGCCTCTATATGTCATGACTTCTGTGTGTGTGTTTTTCCTGCTTCTGCTTTTTAATATTCACCTCTCTGAGTTCCAAGGCCACTCCACTTTCGGGGGGTAGGGGGAGTCAGTTACAACATAACTCTTATCACAGGTGGCACAAGCTAAATTGGTTTTCTTCTACTGTATAATAAATGACCACAAGCTTAGCTGCTTAAACCAGTGCATATTAATCACCTACTGTCACCTTTGGTGTCGGTGGTTCAGGAATCAGACCTGGCCAGTCTAGATGCTCATGTGGAGTCTCACCAGGGCAAACAAGGTGCAAGTTATATAGTATTCTCAGAAGGCTCAAACTGCAGACGACTTCACCCCAGGGCTCACTCCAGGTTGCTGACAGAATTCATCTGTACTACTAAGACCCCAGCTTTCTAGTGAACTCCCCTAAAGGCACTGTATGTCTGGACTGTGTCCCCTTCCACGTAACTTGTCTCCGTAGCTGTCTTGGTAACTAGCAGCTGGCTTCCTCCAGAGGAAAGCTAAGTGGGGTGAGTTCAGTAAGATGGGGTCTTAGAATGTGGCAGTTATGGATGGGACACCCCACTGTACTGAGCAGTCCCCTGGCTAATAGGAAATCCTGCCAACACTCAGAAGGCGACTACACAAAGGTGCAGCAGGCAAAGACCATGGGGCCAGTGCACACTGTGTTGTCACACTCTCAGTATCTGGTTTACTGAGTGCTTGTTGTCAGTGGATGTTGAAGTTTGCCAAAGCTGGTTTTCACATCTAGTGATGTGATCTTCTGGGTTTTCATCCTCTGACTATATGGCGACTTAGGATGTTTGACATTCTTATGCAAATGAACTTAACATCTCAGGGATAAACTCTTGTTTAGTAATGGGTATTGTTCATTTTGATTCGCTGATTTGCAAATATCCTTTAATGGTTTTCCATTAATATTCATGAAACATGCTCATCTGAAGTTGCTTGTAACTTCTGTGTCTAGTTTTGGTATAGGGTAAGGCTTTATGAAGTCAGCTTGGGAACATTCTGTGTTAATGCGCAGTCTGGGCTCTATCGCTCATTAAACAGCAGTAGTTTCCATGCAGCCACATGGCTGGAGTTTCCATCATGGCCCTGGTTTCCATTAGCAGGTACATTTCCTTAATAGTCCCCAGTCTCTTCAAAGCACCTACTTCTTCTTGAGGTATGTTAGCAGCTGTTTGTCAGGAAGCTTTGTACTTCTTACAAGATTTTTAATGTATTAGCATGCTGTTTTCAATAAATTTTATCAGTCCATCAGTATTTATGTCTCTAAACATGTAGTGGCACTCTCCAATAAGACACTTCATGACTTCTTTCAGTTTTTTCTTGATCACTGAGCACTAATTTAGTGACTTTATTGATCTTTTCGAATAAAAATTCTATTTTTTTTCTGCATAGATTTTTATTATTTTCTGTCCCTAAGAAAGTTATGAAATGGGAGTTGATGGGACCCTGGAAACACAGAGGTCAGAGGTTTAAGAGTCGTTGGTTTTCCTCACTCTCCCCTATAAACTTCAGCACAACCTGAATACCTTATCCAAGACATTAGTGGACATAATGACAAGAAAGCAAAAGTGGAACTCAGTGAGAGGGCAAAGCCCGGATGTACTGAGAGCCTGCTGCCGCTTCTAACAACTGTTGTGCCTGTAGCTTCAACTTTCATGGTAGCAGGGTTAGGTATATAACTATTGTTATTGTCTTTTGAGTATAATAAATAAAACTAGAATTTGCATGTCAGGTTCTTTGCACTATATTTCACATGTATCTGAAAATACATGTTTACTCTATCAAACATTTTGAAATTTAAAAAATATTCAAAGTACAAGTATCTCTGCAGTAGGATGAGTCCTTTGGATATATGCCAAATATACTACAATTTTATATGGGTTTTAAGAGTTCTCCACACTGCTTTCCACAGTGGTTGCATGAAATTGAATTCTCACCAGCAGTGAATGAGCATTCCTCTTAAAAAAAATTTCAAGGTTCAGCTGGGAAGATAGTTCAGTGAAAAAGAACATTTCCCATGCAAGCATAGAGTCCTGAGTTCGTACCCTTAGGACCCACATAAAAGCCAGGGATCCCAGTGCATACTTAATCACTGCAACTCTGGGAAGCGGAGACAGACTCACACTAGGAGCCTTCTGGCCGGCCAGTCAACCAAAGCAGAGCATTGGGTTCAGGGAGAGACCTGTCCCCAGGGAACAAGGTAGAGCATGATAGAGGCAAGATATCTGATATCTTCCTCTGGTCTCTGCATATTTGCTCACAGGTACATGTGCGTGCACACACACACATACACGCAGAAAACAGAAATAAATTAAAATAAGCATTCAGTGTTCTGTAATGAATAGCAGTGCATACCAGTACATGCATGTGAAGGCCATGTGTCGTGTGGCTGCAAGCCTGTACGGCCCCTCTTCACAGGGCACACTGAAGACTCACTCCCTCAAGCTCTCAAAGGTGTCCCAGTGTTAGTTTTAGCTTATCTAGTAGCTGTTTATACAACAAAATGAAAGAATAATTGTAAGGCAAAGAAATAAATAAGAAGTTTGCAGGAATTTAAAACAATAAGTACCAAAAATGCAAATTGCAGCTGTTGGAGGCGATTACAGCACACTTTTCTGTTGTTCCCCAAATGTTCTCTTGTGTTGTATATTAACTTCATAATTTAAAGTTGCATAAATGGAATTGTTTATATATAAAGTGCCTTTCCAATTAGAGTGGAACTTTTTGCATTGCCTTCTTAATTACAACATTAAAAACTTAATTTCATGCAGCTTAACTGTTCTATTACAGGTCAGGTACCTAAAATATGCTTTCAGTTAGCTTCTACAGCAAATGCAAGGAGAAAATAAAAAGGTTGAATCAAGGTTGTCTGCAGTCAGTCTTAATGTGCTTGCTCTACTGTGCTCAATGAACAGTGATAAGCGGTATTTCAAACAGCATGTGGGAAGAGCAGAATAGAAACACGAAGAAGTTCTGTAACTTTTTCTTTCATGGCTCTTACTACACGATAAGAAATTAGTCACTAGAGCAAATCTGAGGTACTGGAACTAGTATTAGCTTTTTACACATGAGGAAACCAAGTCTCACCATGTGAAGTACTGAACAAAGTCCTCAGGGAGGATAATCAATAGAGCTGCAGTTTAAATGCTGGTTCAGACATCAATACCCATACTCAGTTGCTAAGCATGCGGGTATTAGTTTACAATGTAATCCACTCTTCATTGTGGATAGAGAAGATAATATTTTACTCGATAAATTAAAAGAGAAAGTATATAGAATATTTTACTCAATAAATTAAAAGAGAAAGTATATAGAAGAAGTCTGTATCAAGTTATAAAACAGTATTTTAGGGGCTGGAGAGTTTGCTTGGCAGTTAAAAGCAGTCCTCTTGCAGAGGACCTGGGTTCTGTTCCCAGCACCCACATGGCCGCTAACAACCATCTGTAATTCTAGTTCCAGGGGATCTGATGCCCTCTTCTGGCCTCCACAGACATTGCATGTACATGGTGTACTTAACATTACATGGAGGCAAAACACCCATAAAATACAAATAAATAAGTAAATAAATGAACCATTGTACATTAATTTTTAGTAAATCAGTCAAATGTGAAAAACCACTAAACCAGTTAAGGAGAGTAAACTCGTCTCACTGTGAAGGGCTCCACACCCAGTGTGTAATACTGGATTTCACTAAGTAGGCTGGAGGAGAGCAATGAGAACCCATAGCATCATCTCATCCAGCACATGCTTTCTTAAGAATATGTTCCTTCACGCCTTTTGTTACAGCTTCCAGGGAGCAGAAGGGGGTGGGAGTCTAAGTACAGTCAAGGCTAGGCTGGGCTACATATTGAGTTCCAGAACAACTGGGGCTACACAGAGACCCTGTCTCAAAAAGCAAGCAAACAAAAAAAAAAAAATGATAAATTAGAATATCTTCCTGAGTAGTTTTGCCAGCTACATACATTTTCCAGATAGTACCTAATCTGCTTTATTTCCTATTGTTTACAAAGTATAATACTAGAGGACTTGGGAGATTTTTTATCCTAAAGTAATATACAATTTACCCCTGCTAAGAACAGAAAATGCCCAGTGCTCCTGTGAGCACAATTACTATGAGCTTCCTATTAGAAACAAATGGAGAACGGGCATTCATTTCGAATCTAGCATTGAGTGGGCATCCCATGGATTATCGTGAGTGAAATAGGAATGTGGTCCTGGTAAACATAACTTGCTACCCCACCCCTAGCTCTGCAGTTTCAAGTAGAAAGTTTCGTCTGAGATATCAGTGTGTCTGTTTATAACTAGGTTGAAAAATTATTTTACCTTGTTTTGTATGATGTCAGAGAATTTGTATTTGTTCTGATTTTCAACTTAAATCTCTACCATGTGCTCATTTTTTCATTAGTGTCATTTTTCCTTTTTTAAATTTTGTTTTTGTGGATTTCATCCAATATATTTTGATCATATTTTGATCTCTTCCCCATCTTCACTCTCCTAGTTATTCCCTGCTCAATTTCATGTGCTTGCATATATATTAAGGACTAGAGAGACAAATTTGTGTCCCCATGTGTCCTTGGTGTGGTCCCTCCCCTGGAGCCTGGTTAACCCCCCGAGGCCTAATCTTCATGGAACTGACTCTCCTCTTCCAGCAACCACCAATGTCCAGCAGTTCCTTAAGGTATTTGGATTACTTAACCACTTTCCCAAGTCTGTGGTGGGACGCTGTCTGGCTTGAGTGCACAGGGTACTTGAGCTGTAGCCACTGCTGTGAGCTCACGTGTAATTGCTCGGCTGCCTGGAAGATGGTTTCCTTAACAGTCATCTGCCACCTGTGGCTCTTACAATCTGCCACCTCTTCAGAAACAGTCTCTGAGTCTTTGGAGGCAGATCCAGGTGCACTCTCGGGTGTATTCCCAAGGGTCTTAATACCCTACTCCAGAAAACTGTTCATCCATGCTCACTGCTGCCCTTTCCAGAACAGCCAATGAACAACATAGATGTCCATCTACTCCATCCAAAGAGGACCAAGGGTCCCATAGACCCTCAAACAATATTCGCCATCGCCCCTGTTCTTGGTTACCCACCAGAACTTGCTGATAAGACCCTGTTACTAAAGACACTATATGCACAAGCCATTAAAAAGACCAGGAGAAATAAAGTTAGTGCTGACTTCAAAACTTCATCCCAACAGTAACAAGACTGAGGCAGGAGGATTGCTTTGAACACGAAGACACTCTGGGCTACAAAGTAAATTCAAGACCAGCCTAGGATAGTAATAGAGATACAGTCTCAAAAAAATGAGGCCAAAGAGATGGCTCAGTAGGTGCAGGGTATGCCCCACAAGCCTGTCAACCCAAATTCAATCCCTATAACCCACTTAAAGGTGGAAGGGGAGAACCAACCCCACAGAGTTGTCCTCTGACCCCACATGTGCTCTGTGGTGCACACACACACACACACACATAGAGTTATCCCCTGACCCCACATGTGTCCTGTGGCACATGCACACACACACGCACATGCACACACAGAGTTGTCCCCTGACCCCACATGTGCCCTATGTCACACACACACACACACACACACGCACTCACACACACAAATACACACAGAGCTATCCCCTGACCCCACATGTGGTCTATGGTACATGCACACACTCATACACACATGCACACACACACACACACACACAGTTGTGCCCTGACCCCACATGTGGTCTATGGTCACACACACACACAGAGTTGTCCCCTGACCCCACATGTGGTCTATGGTACACGCACACACACACAGAGTTGTCCCCTGACCCCACATGTGGTCTGTGGTACACACACACACAAATAATAGTGTTTTATGTTTTTTTAATTAAAGTAGTAATAAAGTTATTTTGGAAAAGCTTTGACTAGAGTAAAAGGGAAAAACAAACAAATCCTCTAACAGTAGAGGACTGGCCTGTTGGACTGGGAAGGGGCCAGGGAGCAAGAAAGGAGGCAGAACATCAGCATTATCTGAAGATGGTATCTTCGTATTTGGGAAATGTCCCAGTGAAACCACCCATCTGTACAATCAGTGTGCATTAATGAAAAAGAAAAGAAAAAATTATTTCAGAGGAGTGAATACCATGTTTGGTTTGAGTTTCTGAGAAGTAAATGCAGGCAGAACATGCCAGCGACTGTCCCAGAAAATGCCTACTGCGTATCAGAGTGGTCCACTGGTACAGGCCATTGGACTGATCTCAGACAAGAGTTACAGACAGACAGGGGAGGGAGGGACAGACAGACAGACTTTATTCCTGCTTGCTGTAGCTGAGACTGCCCCTTGAGGGTTCTAAGGGCCTGGCCTTGCAGGAGCAGGAGTTGCAGCCTCAGGGACACCCTCCTGAGAAGTGGGCCAGTGTGCCAAGAGCTACCAGCAGAAAGTTGGGAGTCAGAGTGGAGCTATAGGAAAATGGGCAAAATCCTAAGCTTTCTGTGGAAAATGGAACACAAATTGCCAGTAAATTATTTTTAAGTCCATAATTAATCATATAAATTGTTATTACCATTTATTAATAAAATGTAAAATGTATTATTTATCATTTTTAAAAAATGATATTTCAAGAATCTAATAAAATCAAGAGTTAAGAAGGACATGGGATAGGTAGCTGTTATACCCAGCTGCTTTTGGTTACAAATGGATGGAACCGTGAATAAAATCTGGCTACCTCTGGTAAATTTAAACCTGTATTCCCTGTGACTCGGTAGTGTTCATATAAGGAATATAATTTAAATCACCTTTTGTAAAGAAGCATTAGAATATATGTTCAAATATCTTCATAGAAACTGTGATTATATGAAAGCAAAACAAAAATCTAGAAATAATTGCATCCTTCATTCACAGGAGAATGCTGAATGCCACAGGACAATGGCAGAGCCTCTTATGACTATCAGCTACAATCCAAATGAATGAATTTGAAAAACTATAAAACTAATTTTGAAAAGCCTCCAGAAAATATAAACAGTACAGTTTGATTTATATAATATGCAAAAATATGTAGATCATAAAATAGACTTCTTTTTCAGGAGTTAAGTAGTTATACAGTAAAAGTCCTTTAAAAAAATAATTCTCAGCTGAAAGGGCATGGTGGTGCACGCCTTTAATCCCAGCACTTGGGAGGCAGAGGCAGGCAGATCTCTGTGAGTTCAAGGCCAGCATGGTTTACATCTACATAGCAAGTTCCAGGCCATAGCAAGTTCTCTCTGGGGCTATAGCAAGACCCTGTCTCCAAAAAGACCAAAAATAAATAAATCATAAAAAGATTAAGATAATTCACATTGTTTAAGAATTTGTGTGGCAAATGGAAAGATGTACCAGCTTCTCCTCATTCTGGTACATGTGCATGCATCCTTTGATACAGAGAAAATGTTCATAAGGAAGACTGGGCAGAAGAGGAAGACTAAAAGAGACTCAGGAGGAGAAATGGTTGCCGTGGAGGCTAAGGGAAGGCCTGTCAGCCAAGCAGCTGTTGCTAGGCAGCATAGATGTTGAGGGAAGCACAGAGAAGGGAGCCTGGACCCGGGAGGTTGCTGGAAGCTTCAGTGACTTCAGCAGAAAACCCAAGGCTCAGGAGCAGTAGCAGCCACAGGAGGCTCTGCAGGTGCTGTCTGCAGAATCCAAGGAAGAAAAAGGTTACAGCTCAGGAAAAGACAATTTAGAAGTACTTTATCAAGAGCATAGTCTAGACTAGGCAAAACCACTGAAAATGTCAAAATAAAAATTTGCTAATAGGAAAAAGTCAATATTGATCCAAGAAAATGTCTCTTGGAGAATCTTTGAATTAAATAATCTAGGGGGGGATATTTAATGTTTCAAATAATTATTTCATCTAATTTCTAAAATTTCACCAAAGGATACTTTCTAAATTGTATCATTTATAGAGATTAAGATTCTGTTCAAAGACTGGGTGGGGTGATTCACACTTTTAATCCCATGACTCTGGAGGCAGAGGCAAGTGCATCTCTGGGAGATCAAGGCCAGCCTGGTCTACATGGCAAGTTCCAGGCCAGCTGGGGCTGCAGAGAGACCCTGTCTCAAAAAAAAAAAAAAAAAAAAAAAAAAGATTCTGTTTATGTTTTCAACTTTCTTGCTCATCTTTAATTAGCATGAGTTAGGCCAATTTCACATTATAGTGTACAGCATGGTCAGCTGACATTAGAGAGACTACTGATGTGGATCTCGGGTCCTTCTCTTTTCTTCTTGGGAAGCCTTCACCCTCATGGTAAGAAGTTGCAGGCAAATGTTAATGACCAGCTGAAATTATTAAATATATAGAAACCTGTGCCTAACCATACATGTAACCATACTATAAGGAAAGGAATGTTCATCTTAAAAGTACAAACAGACTTGCAGCTCGAATTTCCATGAGAATGTCTTGACTGGTACAGAAGTTGCTACCAGCAGTAGGAGACTCCATCTGTCAGAGACAGGAGTGTCGTCTCAGGAGAGCAGCATGAGGGGCGGTCGTTTATTTTAGCAACAGGCAAAACTTCTAAAACTTCAAGCTGTAGCAGTGTGCCCAGGAAAGTCTTCCGTTACTGATACCAAAGGGGAGTTTGAAAACATACTGCGTTTCTAGTTTTCTTCTTGAGATGTCTATTTTTGCTGTTTCTATAGTGGCACTGACAGAGTGACTAAAACTTTAACTCCTTTTTAGACTCCCTGATGGCTTCACGCAGCTTCTAAACCTGACCCAGCTCTACCTGAATGACGCCTTCCTTGAATTTCTTCCAGCCAATTTTGGAAGGTAAGAATAAGAGCGTCAAGCTGTGCAACTGTGCTTTCCCTCTGGTGAGTGCTTTACCAGCAACAGGCCATGAGCAGTGCTTAGGACTAGGGCTCGTTGACATGCCACAAGAACCACTGGTTAATTAAATTTTCTGTAATAATTAACATAAAATTAGGTGTCCACGTGGTGTTGGACAATCAAATACATTTTAGATGGATTAAAGTTAAATGTAAAAAGGAAAGACCAAGTAATCTGAAAAAAAAATGCAGGTGAACATTCATAGCCCTTGGGAATCTGCGGACCCAGAGGACAGCATCGTGAATGGGTAGAGATGGCCATCTGGATGCTTTCCAAAGAGAGTGAGTCATAGAACATGAAAGTTGAGGTGGAGCAGTGAACTAGAAAATGTTCCCATTGTATGTGAAAGCAAACAACCTGGCCTTAGCAGACAGAGGACCCCTTCAAATGAGCTCAGAAGCCAAGACCCTGAGGAAGTATGTGCGTGACACATGGGGGCTCGGGACAAGCAGAGGACCTGTGAGCACAGGACAGGTGTCTGCCATCTTCAGGGCTGAGAACAGTACGAGTTAAAATGACATAAAAGGAACGTCACTTGTCCTGGCTTCTTCTGAGGCCAGTTTATAGGGTTTGTGGTCAGAGATCACATGTGTAAAAAGCTGAAAAAAAAAAACAAAAAATTGCCTCTGATTTCTTTTCTAAAAATGCCTCGTGCCACCATCAGATTTTCTGGACAAGTCTGTTTTTCATGACTGACAAAATGAGGGAACTTTCCTTCTAGGATATGAATTACAAAGCTGCACCGTCCCTGTGACAGCGCTGGGCAGCAATGAGTAATTCTAGAAAATTCTAGGTAAGTCTGTTATAACGCAAATACATAAAGTGATTTCCAACTTACATCCGTATGATGGATTCTAAAATCAAGGCTTTGAGTTCATCCAAGCTTTGTCAGTGTCTTCCACGTGCATTTCCATAGAAAGAGAAGCCATTCTGACTTCACCATCAACTACAGTCAACCACATTTGAAACCGTTCCAGTCACAGACTGGGCACAATTCAACACCTGCCTCTTGACAGAGGCAATGAGGAGATCAGGAAGAACCTGACACACTGCAAGTGCAGTTACCCTTCCCAGACTTCCTCACTCTGGTGGATAGAAATGCTGGCATTGATAAACCATCCACATTGGGGAGATTGTTAGTCATGGATTTGTAAAGGAGCATTTCTCTGGCTCCAGCTGTCCTTCAGACTAGAATTACCCTTTTGTTATTGACCAAGGACCACAGTATGCTTTTGAATTAACAAATTATGAAATATTTATGATACCCGGGGACACTTTTCTCTTAAATTTTGTCATTTCTCTTTAAGTAGTCCTAAAATGAGTGAGAGGTTTTGACATACCGCGCACATAATTCCGATACCTAAACTACTTTGAATTGGAATTCAAGTTTTATATAAATTGCCAAAATATGCTCTATAATATTATTATAATCTAAGAAATTTTTCAGCCTTCAGCTAGGTGGTTTAACAAAAGAGTGCTTAAGATTTCTTCCCAAACCTGCACCGAGCTCTGTACTTCATGTGGAATTGAATGACAGTGGAATTAAAGCTCTTTACTTCAGGTGGAATTGAATGACAGTGGAAGTAAAGCTCTGTACTTCATGTGGAATTGAATGACAGTAGAATTAGGTTGAGAACTTGAAAAGAGGAAGACAAAAAGGAAGGAGAGATTGACTAGATAAATTCCTAAAAGCCCATTAGATATAGACTGTGAGAGAGTTTAAATAGGGAGGCATTCCCAAACACTAGAATTCAGAAGATCTGATTAGCATCATTCTAAAGCAGTTGCATGGGAGGACAAACGTACTGTAAACATACATGACAATAGTATGTTCCTGAAAGCTAGTCTTCTTGTAACTACATGTGAGGCACTCTCCTGGATCAAGCAGTGAGGATGAAAGCTCACATCTTCAGCACCCTCATCCCCAACACTGTCACAAGCAGAAGACGCCTCGGGTCTCCAGACACATCCCCTTTCCAAGGTGTTGAATATGAATCGGAGGACAAGCACACTGCCCCACAGCGCTCCATGTCCTTAATGCAGTTAAATGTGTGGTGCACACAGCATCATTTCATATTTTCGGCCCAAAGATTTAGTATCATTATTGCATACTTATTGATAAGGAAACTACAGTTAGAAGAGGTTAATGAGCTTGCATAAATAATGTCATGGACAGAGTATAATAGAGTTTAGGGTTTAGGGTTCACTCAAGGCATCTTTGTACAGAGTTGACGTTCCCACGTTCACTGTTCATTCTGTCTGTCGAGTCCATCTGTGGTCCGCTGAAGAAAAGCATTGCTGAATTCTGATGAACATAACTCCTGCAGTTTATCCTGGATTCGATGATCTATTTACACACAAGCTTATTACACATAACAGTGATTGGGGCTGGAGAGATAGCTCGGCAGTTAAGAGCACTGGCTGCTCTTGAAGAGGATCCAGATCTGGTTTCTAACACCCACATGATGCCTAACAACCATCAATAACTCCAGTTCCAAAGGAATCCCACACCCTCTTCTGGCCTCCACAGCCACTACATGCACATAGGCAAAACACTCATGCACATAAAATAAAAATAATAAGTTTACAATGTAATTTAATACAGCATTAGAAACCTGGAAGACTGGGATTTAAAAATATCCTCAAAACATCTTTATTTTTAGGAAGTGGTTTGTGGTTGGCTAGTGTCGATGCGATCTATTCAGCATGAGTTCTCGGTGCCTCTAAAATCTGAAAACAGCTGAGCACTGCGGTCTGGTTAATGGTGGTAACAGTTACCACATGAATGATTTTGTATGGAAACAGTGAGGAGTAATTTTTTTAATTCTTTCCTACAGACTCGTCAAATTGAGAATTTTGGAGTTAAGAGAAAATCATTTGAAAACTCTACCAAAGTAAGTGATTGCACATTTTCTAAAGTCTGAATTGTGATTTTTCGCTACTAGGAAAAATGGCTGCTGGCTTCCATGCTGGTGCTGTAACCCTTTTGACGGACTTATTCTGCAAATTGTTACTGAAGGTCAAACACTGTGGTACACCATGCAGAACTCATACACTCATACTAAGGGATACATCCTGTCTTGCAAACCTGCACACTGACAGAGGCTTTCATCATGGCTGAGGAGCCTTGCCAAGAATCTGCAGCAGCACTAACAGCCTTGGCATTCCCAGAGCAGAGAGACAGTTTCACAAGGCAGAACCTGGAAGGGCGCTGCGTTCGGCAGCTTAACTTACAGGTTGTGATTTCTCCCTTTTTAAATCAAGAATACCAGAAATTTTTAGGGAAAAAAGATTACAGTTGAGATACTACAGTGGTTGGCAGGGGAGAGGGAAATAAAAAGTCATATTCATATATTCTTACAAACTGACCCTTTTTATTGATCTATTTAAAAGTTGGTTTATATATTTATCTAGTACATCTCAAAGCAAAAGCTAATTTTACACAGTTTATTAACGTGCTCTGTTTCGGACTACTTTCATTTAAACATTAGTGCTAACACGAATTTGTGCTGTACAGGAACAATTATTTTTCAAAACCAAAAATTATTTGCAGTGCATTTTCACTCATGAATTAATGTGATTGGCATGTGCTGTGGTAAAAAACGTTGTTTTTCCTTCAGTATTATAGATAATCAAGTATGTTGATTGGTTTCCCAAGCATTTGGTAGGACTTAGACATTCCCCTTCTGAACTAAGACTTGCTTCTCCATCCTTAAATTCACCCCCTGAGCAAGAGAAGCTGAACGTGACAGTGAAACAACTTCCAGTGCAGTTACGTGTGGCCAGGGATATGGGCTTTTACTCACTGCTATGTAATGTTAGTTTAGGAGAGAGCATCCACAGGGAGCATGTGCATCCTGTGTGAGCAGTGCCTTTCCTGGACTGGAAGCATCCGCCAAGGAACAGGGTGGAGTGTGCTGATCCTCACGGACAGCTGATACCACTGTTAGATCGTGGAGGCTTCTGTTCACCACACTGAAAGTGGAAACACGGCTGGGTGAACAGCCAACAAGATGGGAAAGAAGCAGTAACTCCCCACTCTGAATGCATGCATTGAGTTCAACAAGGAAACACAGAATGCACAGAGGGCCATGTGACTGCAGAGCCGGGAATGCGGACTTAGACTTAAAACACGAGGTAAAACTGTCATAGTTGTCAGGATCTGGGTATTTTTAATGCAAGGTTAAGATCTAAAGAAGACAGATAATAGAGAAGAGGAAAACACCACAGTCTCTCAGAAATGGACTGGGAGTCATTGGCAGACTTCTGTGCCTAACCTGTCACTGTGACAGTGTTTCAGTTTAAGGAGAATTTTACTCACAATTCAGAATGTTTTTTTTATACCACGTCAGCAAAAACTTAAAGAGCAAAGTAGAGACATCAAATGTATGGGGAGCTTACTTTAGTTTTGACTTCTATGAGAGAAAACTGCAGAATTCCGTCTGCCAGATCCAAAGGCCTTTTACTGTATGTCTCTGATCACCAGTTCAGACCCGCAGTTTTGAGGCAGATGTGAGTTTCCACACTCCTATATTTTGCACTTCCAATGAAAATAAGAAATGTAGTTTTAGAAACAACAATTTTAGTTTCATAGCAACTACTCTGAGAATCGTGAACATATGATTTCCTTGGGGATACTGGAAGATGGGGAGATTTTAGTAGGTCTTTAATGATTTTTTTTTCTTCTTATTTTGCCTTGAAGTCTATATATGCCTGGGGGTCTGTGAGAAACTTCAAAGTATAGAAGAATACAACATAATATACGTAAAATGCATTCCTTTAGCAAACTGACTGATTTGATGTGTGTGGACTCTTAAGATCAGTACTCAGTTAAAGAATGCAACCTTCTGTTATCAGTCTCCTTACAGTAGTTGTTACCCTCTGGGTCTGTGAAGGCAGTGAAAGTTAAGCCTTCAGATATTTGTTTAAAACTCACTGAAATGATCAGGCCTCCATGGGGTGTGGTAACAGATGACACTGAACATCTGAAAATGACTGTATAATCCAAAGTAAAATCTTCACATCAGTGATATAATTTTCTATAGAAAAAATAACTATCCTCTTAAGGAAGCATTATAGGCAGTGTTCATGCTTGCGATTCAAATGAATGTTAGATGTGGAGGGAAAGTCGGCCTTTGGTTGCGTCTCTCTGTCTTATTCGTTTTTATTTTCTGGGAGTCAGAATTGGAAGAGAATAGGTTCTGGGTGGTTCTGGGCATCTCCCAAGGTCAACACCTAGATGCTGCCTGCAACCATGAAGAGCCTTTGCTCCCCGGGATCCGCTTCTGATCTGTCCAGGGTGCACATGTGCTCACTGACGGAGGGAGATTCTTATCCACATGAAGCTACTCACAACTTACAGCTAGTTTCCCCCCAGAAAGGATGTGTGTGGAAAGAGAGGGAGAGGGGGAAAAGAGAGAGGGAGATGGAGAGAGAGAGAAACCAAGAAAAACCAAGAAACAGAGGGAGGGAAAGGGAAAGACAGAGAGAGACAGAGGAAGAGAGAAACAGACAGAGAGGGAGAGAGACAGACAGAGGGCAGAGAGAGCACATGGCGCCAGACCACTGCAGAGATGCGTGCCCCCCTCACCCCCCCGCCTATGTCTGTGCTAACATAGCTGCCTATAGTTCGGTTCTGACCTCGCACTAGAGGAACTGGATGTGGAAGGTGGGCTCACAGAATACATGTACAAGGATGTTTATCCAGGCACAGCTTCCTGTTTTCCAGAACACTTCAGAAAAATGTGTGTCTCTGTCTTGGAGCTGTGATGCCGCTGCTGCGTCTGAGACTCTCTTTTGGCCCCTGCGCAGCAGGTCACCCGTGCGCCGTGCCTTTCCTCAGATCCCCCCTCAGGGGTCTTCCCGTCACACCACAAGAAACCACCTGTCTGCAGATCACCTCGGTTTGCCACTTGAGGCTTTCCACGGTGTTTGATTCTCTGGCTGAGTTTCACTCCTCACCTGCTGGTGAATGACGTCACTGAAGACTGTGGTCTGTGCCAAGGGGATGGGGCAAGGAGCATGAGTGTCCGTCTCCTGTCTTGTTGCTGGTTCTTCTGCACCTTTACATGGTGAACACTCACGAGGTGTGTGGACTTACTGAGTCGCAGAGAGGAATGTTCGCCGTATAAACTGGATGTTGGGCCTCCTGTCTCTCTATACACACAGAAAGGGAGATAGGAAGCTGGGAGCCGCAAAGTCTCTGGTGAGTCTTGCAAAGCCGGAAAAATGAGCAACGGTTCTCAGTGACTGCAGAGAGAGGACCTGGTGAGCTTCAATCATAGTCAGCCCCTCCCCCCATTTCACATGTAATAGTAGTTCAGGCATGACAGAGGAGGAGAATGTCTTCAAATTTAGGAAATCATTAAAGAAAGCACAAAACTAATATAACTTATTCATTTTTTCCCAAATGTGACACACCATCAGTAAACAAAATGTAAGTCAAGAACAAAACCAACTTTTAAAATCTAGGCACAATCCTCAAAGGTAGTATAATGGCTTTAAGAAATGGTTAGTAATAAACCGGGTTTTATCTTTAAATAAAACCATTCCATGTAATGAGGAATTTTCTAATACCATCACATTAAAAAGGCAAATGATTTCTATGATCAGAAGAGGAACCAGAGTATATCTTCAAGTTAAAATCAGGCCTTAACTATGAATAGTTCATAAAGACTGTAACTGACTTTGCTCAAATCGAGTGAAAATTCCTTATGAAAAGAATGTGATAAGTATGTAAAGATAAAGAATGCAAAGAAAGAAAAGACACATCTTAACACTAATGTTCATGCATGACCTGCCACTGATGCGTAGAGCGCGACGCCTTGGCCATCAGACATCAGCAGTGACTGAGAGAGATGCTCCCCATTCTCCGGAACGCCGCCTGGATGATGTCAGTGCAGTCGGGTGTGAATGGGCCGGAAGTGAAACAGATCACCCCACCTGGAGGGTAATAAGCCTCTGAAACCTGTGGACAAAGAGGTTCATAGTGGACAGGCATTTCCAGCACAGTAAGGGCCTCTTCTGTGATGAGGATCTAAAGTCTGGTTATATAAAATAAGCCACAGTAAAACCCCTAGCATGCGATGAGGGTGACCCCTAAAGAGCCCTCTTAACTCAGAACCAGGCATGACCAGAGCAAAGTTTAAATTCCTTCTAGAATAGCCACTCTAAAAGATCCCTTTGTATCGAGGAAAGTTTCTTTGGGGCGGTTAATAGGACGGTATTTCATTGTCTATAAAGTTTCAAAATTCCCTAATAAAAAGTTGGTAAGAGATCATGTAGAGAGAAAGTTTCCTGAGCACACACATGAAGAATAATCTGGAGCTGCCAAATCATTACCACACTAGACCCACCAGTACATGCTGAGTCTCCACCCATGTGATGATCTCATCCTTAGGTTTCATGACTTCTGTTAAGTGACTTCCCACTGGAAACTTAGCTTTAGAAACTCTACATTCTTCCTGCTGTGTGAATACCTAGAAATACACACACACAAACACACACTCACATATATGTGTCCACACACCACACAGAAGGTGCTGACATGTTGCACCTGGAGTGGACACACTCTGAACAAAAAGCCTCACTGACTTTCCAGCATAAATGAAGTCTACAGTACCACACTGTAAATGAGAGCAAAGAGATCACGAAAGTCAGGGGAAAGGACTGAGAGGGGTCACAGGCTGACGAATCTGAGGAGCTTTGGCAGCTGAAGCAATGATATGCGAGTGGACTGACTGCTGAGTCCTTACTGGGACTACTGACAAATGCTAGCTGCACAGCAGCATCTGGGACCTGGCGGGGGTGGGCATCTCTGTGGGTGATACTGTGCTGTCTGACAGTAGTGGAGGTCAGCATGGCTGCTGACTCACGTGTAGTTTTGAGAAAACTAACATAATATTTGAGTTTTCTGTGATTTTATTTTGTAACGTAACAGTGCATGTCTCTTGTTGCCCTTGACTCTTACATTTATTGTTATAAGGATACTTACTATGACGTCTACCTCCTCACAGGCTGAGGTATGTGCTACTGTGATGTGCAGTGAGCTGCAGATCTCAGTATGCACTCATGTGACTGAAGAATGCACCTAAGGGAGACTTGCTCTCATTTCCCTCCCTTTCCAGCCCCTGGCACACATGGTACTTGTTTTCTGTGAGTCTAACCACCATAGGTACCTCAGATAAGAGTACTCATGCAAAGTGTGTCCCTCTGTGGCTGGTTCTATCCATTTTGCCATAAGAGAAGAATGCCCTCTTTTAAAAGACTGAGCAATACACTTGCGTGCACATACTAATTATGCATTCATGCTTAGGACACTTAGGTTGTCTCCATTCTGTGGCTATGGTGAATGCTGACACAGTCAACATGGGACAGCAGGTATCACCATGAGGGCGGGATTTGATTCCTTTGGCTTGATGCTCAGAGTGTGTTTTTAATTTCTTGATGAAATGGTTTGTCATGCTTTCCATATTGACTGCACCATTTCACATTCTAATGAAGAAAATATTAAAATTTACTTTTAAAAGTTATTTCCAAAGATAACTTTAAAAGATAAAAACATTTTCAGTACAAAGTTATCACTTTCACTTCTGAATACCTATAGACATGGAGAACAGGACCATTTATCTGCATGAGCTGAGATGATTAAATATGAAACCTGCATTTCGATTGCCAGAGATTTGTATGCAGGTACCACGTGCCTGGTGTAGGCTTGGTGTGTGTGGCAGTGAGTATCCACAATGTAATTATAGCTCATTTCCAAGTACCATGTTGTTTCATATGGTCCAGAGGATAATCCAAGCTAACCATGCTTTTGGTTTCAAACGAGTGAGGTTATCAAGCAGGTGTCAAACAAAAGAAAGATAATGGTAAGCAGCAGATAGACAGGCAAATGTTGTCAAAGCAAACAGCACCCAGATTGACAACTGGAAAGCCTTAAGAGAGAGCGAGCAAAGGGGCATCATGACATTGTGCCTTCATCACACTGTGCTTACAGAGTCCATCAGGAGCAGCTGGGCCTCCCAACCTGGTTTCTCCACTCTGCCTTCCTGTTCCAGCAATTTCCCACCCTCTCTCTGTCACAGAGTTAGGGGCCAGCCTGTCCGAGGCAGGAAGTTTGGGGGGATATTTGAAATAAACATGCTGGAGGCTGAGACAGGAGAGGATCTGCTTGCTCCCAGAGCCCTTTGGAGATGCTTGAACAGCACATGACTAGTTACCAATGCAGTGTATATCACACATTTAATGTGACTATGAGATTGTTCTTTGCTAAGGTTATTCGCTGGCAGATTTGTCTGGAACATACTGTACTCACTGTTTATTCTTTGCTTCCTTCACTCTGTCTTCTATTTTACTACCACTGATGTCACGGGAATGAAGGAAGTTCAGAAACTAGTATGCCTTCTGAACTGGGCAGCTGGGGCTGCAGCCCTCTCTGCTCTCATCTCCGTATTCTCTTAGTGGATATGTCTCATGCAGCGTGCGTGCATGTGCTCAACTAGTCATTTCAGAGAAATGCTTTGATAGATTCCTTGATGCCTTACAGCAAATATCCCATTGTCAGATGTGTTTGGATGTTTCTGTTCACTCTGTAATTCCATTTTGTGACTGTAACACATAATTGGATCTTTGTGTTTAAAATCATATTGCCTTATGTTTCTATCAATGTATATCAAGTTCCAAGCTACTGGGTTTCTGCCAGATGCACAGTTCCATCCCTGAGGATTTTCTTATCTATATGACAAGCTCACCAAGACACACTGTGTCAGTTTCTCTGGATGTAGGGATCTGAGTTCAAAGCTGGATATTTCTACATTTCTCTGTTGTGGCTGATTTTCACTTCCAATGAAATGGGCCATAATGTGACATTCTACATTTAATAGGATTCTATGAATTCCTGTGCACTACAGTAATACAGTTGTTAGGGCATCTTCTAAAATCCAAATTGCTCAGACTGTCCATAGACTCATCAAATGAAAGATTACGAGCTGTCACATGACCTAATTTACATTTTCTGCCCTTTGTCATGAAATGGAGATTTGAGAACACTCTATTTAGCTAGGGTGGTGTTAGGATGTACACGGAGCTGTTGAGAGGGTGTAGAAGGCAGCTATGTGCTGTGAATTCAAGGTGCTCTTCTCAGAGTGCCCCAATCAATGTCTGCTCTGAGCCCTGTTTGCTTCATTGCGAGATGAGACGCCGCGGCTGATAGAATTGTGAGCTTGAAAGAGATTTAGTTTCAGAAGACCTCCAGGTCTCAAGTCTCACAGAGCAATTCGCCTGAACTTGGAGCTAAGGGGAACAGTGCTGTGCTTGAGTGGTCAGATGCTTCATGGCCCCAAAGCTTGGATTTGCAGTCCACCAGGGCTTGTTGCATGAGTTTTTGCCTTCTCTGAGCCTGATGATTTCATTTTAAGGAGAAATGGGTATCATTATCTCTTTTAACTGAAAAAGATATTTTGAGTAATTGTTGATGAAAATAAGACTTTCTAGCATTCAGAATTGAGAAAATGGGAACATAAATACTTTGTGATATTTGATTTGGATGTGTTAAAATACCATGAGTTACAGGGTTTTTCCTTTTATTTCTTAAAAATATCATTATCACAGAAGGATTAAGGCTGATTTTTCATTTCTTTATAGGAAAAGTCGAATGTAATGTATACTTTTTTCATTTTTAGCCCCAAGTCACTTAATGAGAACTCCTCTATGGATAGTCTCCCAATCAGCAAAAATTATTTGAAAAGTTTAAGCATCAAGTTATTAAATCTCAAAGACTAACATTTTCCATTTTTAACTTGGTAGTTATTTGAGTAAATATTGAACCTAGGTAGTAAAGGGTATGATAAAAATAACAAATTACAGTTTGAAAATGTTTAGCATTACAGGAAAGGCGTGCTCAGGTTCTTACAAACTTCCTCTCCACAGATGTGAAAACAGTGTACCATGACAGTGCTCTCTTTCAGTGACGGGACATCTTTCCCGGGAGCCTGCCCTGCACTCTCTTGTCAGCGTTGTCCTTGGTGCCTCCAGCCAGGAAAACACACAGAGGACATAATCTGTGCTCCCAGAAGCTACCTGTGCTAAGACTCGCCAGCCCGACCTGAGCTTTTTGACCTGAATTCCTGTTCCACACTCCTATAACCAGGTTCCCAATGAAATCTGAACTCCAGGTTAGAGCCAAAGGTGTGTTCATCTCCTCACCAACCCACAACAAAGTCAAGCTTAGCCCAAGCACTTTCCTGTGCAGTGCCAAATGTCAGTACCATCACCCCACCCAGAGACTGGAGATGCTCCCCGCTCTCCTACTGCGTCCTTACTGTGGCCAGCAACCCCGTCAGCCCTCAGCGGTCTTCCCTGCCTGCCTCACACTTGCTCTGCCCCCCAGGACACCCTCTCACCTCTGCAGCTGGAATCCACGCTCTCTGTTGTTTCCAGAGGTTTTTCTTCTAAAACATGTCATGGCATACCAAGTCAGGATCTCCCTAGTTTTCAAAAGACAGCCATGTCAGCTTGTCTCCATTTCCAGATTCATTTCCGTCCAGCACAGGAGGCCGTGCTGTGCACTGGCCAGTCAGCACAGCTTTGCATCACTCAGCATCGTGTTTAGCACTGTCTTTCCTTTGTCAGGAAACTCCAAACCCTCCTTTACCTTTCCCATCACATTTGTCATAAAATTTAGCCGTGAATTTTGCATTCATGGTGGCAGTTTGGAAATTATGCCAGAGGTCTTTTGAGGCAAAGTTTCCACAAGATTTTTTATCTTGTTATAGTTTTATTCAAAAGCTAATCAGCTTAATTTGTGAGGGTTTTGTCATCTTGAATATATTATCTAATGTTCCAAGTCCTATGCCAAGCAAATGAACCCTGTGCTGCAGGCTGGCCTTCCCCTAGCACACCTTGTATTGGGTTTAGGGAAATGGTTTCACCAGGGCCCTTCTGAGGTGGCATGCTAGAAGTAGTAATCAGCTGGGTCCAGCAGATATCTTCTCCAGCAGCATTCACAGACTTCTCTGGCACCCAGGCTTTGGTTTTTGATTTGTGACAAGGATTCTTGGTGATTAAACAAAAAGCAGTTACCTGTGGATGATAGCTGGCTCGATGGCTGGACTGTGGGACGAAACCTTCGCGCCTCTTCACAAACACTCCATTTTCCTCTCTGTTCAAGTCAGAGCTGTCTCAAGTCTTTCAATATGCAAAATGCATCTTTTAAAAACTTGCTTTTCTGCTGAACATATGTAAAGGAAATTCTTCTAAATTGCTATAGCTTTCCACAATGTGTGTGACTTTTAAGCTCAGTGCCTGAGCAATATTTAACATAACAATTCACATAAGAAATTACTTTCATGACTTCGGTTTCCTTGTATTATACTTTCTGTTTCTTCTGGAAGGATAAGATTCATTTTGTCCTTCCATAGTCTTTAAACACTATGGTTTTCCTTCTATCTAGTTTATACTTTGAATTTATATTCAGAAAGGCCCACACTCTTTCACTGGCTACAGTATAATTCTGTTCCTTTCTCTTTAAATATAAACTTTATTCTTAGCCTTAGTAGGACTGCTATTCACATTTACCACTCCATAGTAGTATTTTCCAGTTATAAAATAAATGCTCTATAATTTTATGAATAAGATTAAAAATAAAATTAATCAGATTGAAAAGTCATAACTCTTATCAAGTGTTAGCTTATTAAATTTATGTTCAGTCTGAAAATAAGAGGTATAATTCATTCTGATATATGGATTTGTTATAAAGCAACAATTACAGTCCCTTGGAAATGTTCAGGAGCATTTCCATAAGTGGATTATTTTGTGCTTTATTTATACTAAATATTATTAAGGATAATTATTGACTACAGTTATACCAGTTATAATGAAACATTCACAGACTGAACATCTCCAAGAGCAAAGTTTCCATTTTGTTCAAGTGTCTCATGCAATTTCCAAAGGAAAATGAACTGCCAATTCTCCTACTAATACAGTCTTAAAAGACATCTCAAGTTACTGAATCCATCTACCTGAATATGTATTCTAAAACAATACTTCGGTTTTATAAAAAGAACTTTTAATGTCTACATTCTACTTAAGAGAAAATGGAAAACCTAAGCAGAGCTGAAACCTGTAAATGTTTGAGACAGAACCTCTTTCCTCCCATCGCTTCTGAACAGACTTGTAAGCTTATGCCTCCGTATGGATCCTGATAAATTCTCGTTTTATATAATACATGGGTCAGTTAAAAATAACTGATGGTTCACCTGATCTGAGTGCCGTAGGAAGTAAGCTGACAACCGTGGGATGCAGGAGTGGAGTCTCTGCTTCAGGGACTGTCCACTGTGCTGGAAGGGGCCAGACAGTGAAAACAGAAATGGCAGAGGACTGTGCACGGCTGCCAGAAAGAAGTCGGGGTGTTTCGGGATTGGTGGGGTTTGAGGAGAGGGTGGTGAAGATTTCCACTTTGATTTTAGACAGACTGCTCATGGGAGACCTTTGTGGAAACGTAGCATTTGTATCTAGAGGTGAGACTGTGGAAGATGGCTTCTGGAGAAACAAAACAACAGCCAAAGAGACCACCGAGTGTAAACACTCGCAATGTTCATACAACACAGACTCTACGTCTAAAGAGAAAAGGACCAGAGTCATCAGAATGTGGTAAACAAAGTCTGAGGTAGTCAGAGAATGGAGGTCAGAAGTAAGTGAAACAAGATTATGAAGCATCCTGTGAGCCGTGTTTGAGAATCACACGTATTCTGATCACAATGAGCTGCTGAAGCTTTCCATAAGAGAAAACTGTGATTTGGTCTAAGCGCCACAAGGACCAGCCAGTCATTCTGCACAGAAGTGGTTTTAGGCATGCAAAATGAAAGAGGATGCCAGCCAGGACCGACTGCAGAGGTGAAGGTTAAAAGTGGCCCTGCGTGTAGGGCTGTGGCTCCAGAGGTGGTCCGCGGGAAGAGGAGTCAGAGCAGTGCTGGTGGACAGGATTAGGACAAGGGGGAAACGCAGAAATCAGGGAGCATTCCTAAAGTTTAAGGTTGACAAATTGCATGGAGAATTTATGGACAGGGAGAACATCAGAGGAGCAGATGGAGATAGCAGAAGATGCCAGTGATTCCAGAAGAACAGCCAAGTGTAAGCACATGATGTACAAATCATCAGCTCAGGGAGGAGGGCGCACAAGAGTCATCAGCATGTGAACAATATTTAAAATTGCCATACTCATTGAAGATGCCAGTGGAGGGATATAAATAGAGGAGACGAGACCCAGAACTGAGCTGGAACACGTCAGTGCTTGTAGTCCGAGCCTGGAAGAGAAACCCATAAAATACCTTGAGAATGAAGAGCCAGTGAGTTAAACACATGTGCAGACTCAGCTGCAGAAGGGCAGAAAGATGAAAGCCAGCGTCAGCTATACCAAGTGTGACTGAGGAAGCCAGGTGAGATGGGAACAGAAAGCCGCAGATCAGCCCAGCCCGGCACGGTCATCGACAGGAGTTCAGTAAGAACTATTTCAGGAGTGCAGCATGGGCAGCGCTATTCG
The DNA here is from genome assembly GCA_035773235.1 of Eospalax fontanierii. Classification (NCBI taxonomy): domain Eukaryota; kingdom Metazoa; phylum Chordata; class Mammalia; order Rodentia; family Spalacidae; genus Eospalax; species Eospalax fontanierii. The sequence continues at coordinate 8,318,895 of CM069543.1, forward strand.
AGCAGATGAAAGAGAATCTAGATGCACAGGAGGCACATCCAGAGACCTCCTTCAGGCTTAGCTGCAGCCTGGAGCAGCGAGGTGTCCATAACAGAGAAGGGACCCAGTATCACGGAAAGCTTTTATCAAGAGGGATCATAGTAAAGTGTTCTTGCAAACTAGTGGATGGTCCAGCAGAAAGAGGAATTAATGATGCAGGGGGGAAGGAAGTGATTCTAAGAACAAAAACTTGGAAAAGGAAAGGAACAGGTCGCAGCACAAATGGGGGAGTGAGGACAGGGACTCACTGGGACCCTGGGGGCAGGAAGATGAGGAAGCTGTGAAAAAAGTCTGAATGAACAGAGGGCAGCAGAGGTGAGGCATGAAGAATCTCTGTGTGTCTCTCTGTCTTTCTCTTTCTCTGTGTGTCTTTCTCTTTCTTTCTCTTTCTCTTTCTCATTCTCGTTCTTTCTTTCTCTCTCTCTCCTCTCTCTCCTCTCTCCTCTGATAGAAGAATGTGACTCTGGGCAGTGTCAGAGTACTCAGGGAACTGGAAGGTCCATCTGAGATTGAAGGTCATGTACACTTGAAGGAAATCCAGTCAGCAAAGTTCAGCAATCTTCTTGAGAATCTGATGTGTTGAAGGCAGAGAAGCAGGACTGAGTGAGCCCAATTAGGAAGAGGTGCAGGAAGCTGAGGAGGCTTCCCAGACTTCAAAACCTACAAGAGTCAGAGAAGTGGCGTAGGAAAGCCTGTGGAGAAAGATCGTTGTCCTGCTGTACTTCCCAGAGCTACAATGAATTTTGACGTGTAATCAAATCCGCCTTCTCTGCAGAGTCTCCTGACACTGGCATAACTGGTCACTCCTTGCTCTGTGGAGGAGGATCTGCACATCTGCCTGTACAGCCCCATCACATGATTTTATGGTCTGAATATATCCCCAAGAAGACAGCGAACTGTCAAGGAAGAATTGCATCTTATTCATTTATGTTCTTCATATTGACAGCAGTGTGGGACCTAAGAGACATTCTCAAAGAGCATTTGCCAGGTGAAGACATGAAGGAAGTAGCCCTGTGCCTCCAGTGATGCTTAGCAGTGGGCACCGGGCATATGACACAATACTTTATGGACAAGACATTAGTAGGAAGCTAAGTTCCTTAAACCATCTGTGCTCTGCAGGCGGCTCTTGGTCATTGAGAAGTTAATAATCAAATGGAATGTGCTCTTATGAGCACCGTCTTTCTCTCGGGTCACATGGTTGCCGCTGCCCTGGTTTTGGAAAACTCACCACACATTCAAATTATCATTGCTATGTTTTGTTTTGAAAAATGTTGGCAATGTAATCATGTGACTTCAACTGGCCCACTTGAGTAATATGTAGACTTTGTTTTCTTAAATTACTCTGATAAATTATCAATTTTATTTAAGAAAATATCAACTTTAACTGTATTTTTAGATTAATCTTCCTTATGAGAAAATGTTCAATAGTGCATTTTAAAAGGGGTAAGTTTCCACTATCCTAAACAAAATGGAAACGTATTCTAAAGAAAGAAAGGGCAAAATCGATCAGGCCAATGTGAGTCATGTGACTGTTTCTAGACGTTTCTAGATGGAAAGAAAGCAGTTAAAGCACTTTGAATCAGAATACCCATCGTGCAACCATGAATTGCTCTGGTACCTTTCCACAAACTCCCTGTGGCTTACTAAATCCACTGTGCTAGAAATGTTGCAGACCCTTTAAATCATCCGTGGCCTGCGTGCAGTTCTACAGCCCTATAAAGCCAGTGGCTTCCGGATCTTCTGAAATTGCAAGAGAGGTCACTGACATTCTGCCCTACGTGGGTTCCCAGGAACAATCAGCCTCTTCGTTCTTTCCCTTTATGTATAATAAGGACAGAAATGTTTTATTTGCAGTGACTTTTCAGGCTGTCCTAAAAAAGAAACCCATGGAAAGAGTCTGATCTAACATAAAGGCAGACCAGATAACTCAGCAATTGTGGGAGAAAGTGGGTGAAACATGGACCCAGTGACTCTGTAATGTACATGGTATGTGGTTCCTAATCAAATACAATGATTCACATTTAACGTAGGTTCATAAATAAAGTTTACCTCCCTGTGAGTCTGGCAGACATTCCACTTACAGGGATGAATACATTATGCAAAACCTGTTTTCTAATTCAACTCCAAATAAATATTAAGTCAGCACTCTTCTGTCTTTGAGACCCTAGAATATAATTAAAGCAATTAGCTCTCCTAGAATTTCCTGGGATTTTTTAAATTATTATTACAACTTACCATCTACAGCTTTGAACAGAAATGCATATTGGATTTTTTTCTTCAGGGACAACTGCATAAAGGTGTCACAAAGATGACATAGGAATATGAATTTTCAGTATGACATAACTGTTCTTAAACCAGTTTCCTTGGGGTAATGCACTCCAGTAGGAACACAGACATCTTTACAATTTCATACAGAATGGACTTATTTTAAAACCAAATAATAAAAAATTATTGTATTGGGGTCAATGTAGCTGTTAGATCCACCGTCCCTATGGTTTAACAGTAAAATAAAAAGTATTCTGTTGAAATCATGTAAATTTCAAAAACATACCAGTGGTTTTTTAAGTCAAAATTTTTCTTGGAGATTTTTTTCAGGTTAATGAAGCTAAACTTAGATTGTTTCCTTAACACAGGCTGTCATTCCCTGGGCACAGGAAAAGCAGCACATCCAGGGGAGGGGCCTCCAGGCTTGAGGACGGTGCTCCCACCCCCCAGTTTGTAGCCTGTATCATGTAGACAGTGTATTCTCACTGTGTACACCTTCTCAATAGCGCCTTGCGTTAATGCACAGTAAATGGAAGGATTTGCTCTGTTCTTCAACAGAAGACAGAAAGGAAGAGGGAGAAGCTTCTCAGGAGTCTGACCCTGTGAACATCCTGACTGCAGATGATAATGGAGGCAAGGGAAGGAGCCAGAGTGCAGGTCACCTCAGCGGCTTCATGCTGGGCGGCTCTGCTGGCGCTCTCTCTGGGGCCTTCCATCCTTCAGCTGCACAATGTGGCCAGGCCACTGGTCAGAGTTTACCAGTTCTGCCCTCCTTGCCCACTTTCCTTCACAGCAGCAGGTTCAGTGTGGAAGCCAGGTAGCATGGGCTCAGAAAGCAGCGGGATGACTTGGAGTCCCCCTTTCCCCCCCCACCCCCAACCTCAAGTCCGAGACCTATAGCTGGATTGCCGTGTCATAAGGGCCGGTTTTTCGTCTTCCCGGTTGGCTGCACTCCAACCCTCAGGAACTTTCCTGGGACCCTTTTCATCGTGTTCCTCTCAGGAACCTCCCACAAGCCTGGCATCTTTTCTAGAGACAGAGAAGTTCCTTACCTAGTGACGAAAGGTGAATTCAGCAGGAGAACCGGGCCACTGTAGGTGTGTGTGCTCACAGCATCTGAGCAATGACGCACCCAAGGCAGAGACAGACCTGGAAGGCCTGGCCACGGCACCGTGAACTGCGGTCTCAGTCACAGGCCTCCGCTCAAGAAATGAATGTCGCTGTTTATAACTAGAAATGTGTTCTCCTAATCCCCAACTCCCCCTAAAAACGTTAGTCGGGTAGACCCAAAACCAATCTATCATTTCACTTACAGCCCAGAATGGTCCGTATTTCTGCTGAAAGCAGCTGAGAGGGGCTCAGTGAGAGAGAAATGCACTTAATCCTTCAAGAAACCCGCTATGTAAGCAATATTGTCAATCTCATTTTCAAGGTGACATGGGCTCAGAAGCCCATGAAGGGAGGGTGGCTGTGATGTTGCTTAGTTGAGTTTTGAACCCAGGTCTTACGAACCCAGTATGACTTATCTGTACACAGAAAGATTATATAATAATGCATTGCAATCAAACATTTTGAAAATTTCTTGCAACTAGAACGAAAACTTTCATTTGCAATAAGCATGCATGCAGTGTCTAAAATTCATTTGATGTTTTTCTACCATTTCATTTTAGTATTGCCTCTTCGTGTAGATGTACTATATTTCTACCATCAAAACAATCATATTCAATTATTATCCACAGGTTCAATGTGCTATGGACAGACAGCTAATTAGAACATTCTGTCTTCTTTTATTAGTAATGACCCCTGTTATGAGTTGAGCCAAGAATTTTCATTCTCTTATATCGGCTGTGATAATGATTAAGATGGATGGATTCGGATATTTTTAAGTTTCTTTCTTTTGACTAGTAATTTTAAATAATCACTTGAGGAAGAATCTATTAGCTAAATTATAAAAATTAAACATCAACTTTCTCTAACTGCAGTATTAAGAGTTGTCAAAGTTGGCACAGACATAAGGAATTCAAAATTGTAGAAAATAATTTATTCAAATTGACAAATAGGTTAAGTTCATTTTTACACATTTTGGACCAACATAATGTTGCTTCCTAGAGAACCTATTCAAATACTTCATATTTTAATAATATGTAAATATTTATAGACATGACATTAATCTTCTTTTAATGATACATTAACTTGAACTAAGCAATGTTAGAATTTATGCCACATCTACCACAGCCCTCTGATGGACTCAATACTCTGTGTTACCAGTAGTTCTAAAATCGACAAACCTTAATTGGCCATATTATTTGTCTGAATTCATTTTCTTTGATTATGTAAACATCATTTTCTGATTAGGAGTTTTGTTTTCTCTTAATTATTCATTTTAAGCTTTAAATTGTTGTCCATGTTTTGAGGCAAGGTTCCGCTGTAGTCACAGCTGTCGTGGAACTCACTATATAGACCAGATTGGCTTTAGTCACATAGAGATCCACCTGCCTCTGCCTCCCAGGTGTTCAGATTAAAAGTGAGAGCCACCATGCCCTGCAAGCTTTAAACTTTACTGAAATGCATATCCATTGTTAAAGTTTGAATATCCAGTTGTCATATTGTTGGCTGGCATGGCCAGATCCCTTGGGGGAGGGGGTAAGGAGGCACAGAGTCAACCTCAAGGACCCTGGGAGACAGTGGAGCCATGATCTCCTTTTAATTTTAGAAAGGAACAGGATTTATATTTTTGCCAGGCTTAGGGGAGGTCTTTATCTCGTCATTTGATGTGCTTCATTCTGGTAGGTCCTGAACATCTGACAGTCGGAAGTTCATCATTCCCATTGGTCCTGGATGGTTGCTAGCCTGAGAACTGCCCCAGGTTCAATCCCAGGAAGTGTTCACTGCGCACACATGGTCAATATCGGTTCTAGCTCGTTCTAGGCCAGCAGGCCGGGAGCCTGCCTGAACTTGCCAGAATCATCCTACATCATATTGTGTGGGGTCATTTTTATTTCAGGTGGCTGTAGATTCTTTTATCTCATTATTTCACAGATTTATTCCTGCCAGGATTTCATACCTGTCACATGCTGAATTCATGTGTTGCCAGTGTTATATCTGGTGCACATTATGCTTTGGTTTGATGGTGAGGAGAACAAGAGCTAAGCGACTTGCCCAGCATCATATGGTGGCTCCTTCTCTTCCTCTCCTTCCTCCCTCTTTTTTCCATTCTGAGGATTAAATCCCAGGCTTTACTCACACACTGATGCTTTCCCCGGAGTTTTATCCTTAGTCCCAGCATTGCACAGCCTGGATGAGGCACTCAAAGGCAGTTCTGCCTGGCTTATAAATTTGAGTTGAAATAACAGCTGCAATCTTCCTAGCCATGCAGCTTTGCCCTGACAAACCTGAGCCTTGGTGCACTGCTAAAATAAATGAGAATTATTGTACAAGATGGTTAGAAACAAAATAAATAGATGAATCAGTAGTTTGATGCTGCAGAAAAGAAGTCATTGACAAAAACCCTGAAGTAAATATTGCATTCCCTAGAAAAATAAAAGTGAAATTGTACTGAGGAATAAATTTAACAAGAAGGGCATAAAATAATCAATTCTTCATAAGCAGAAAATATATGAAAAATAATTAAAAGACAATATTGGTCTAATGACCGAAATTGCATTTCTTATTACCAATATGCAATCCAGTATTAATTGGGTCAAACTGCCCTTAAGGCATTTAGTTGAATCAAATAATCTGTCTTTACATGAGAAAAAATAAATGATGCTTAACATTTATGAATTTTTAAGAAATCACATTAATAATGGAATATTTACTTTGTAAATCAAAAGATACTATTCAATTCTTATCAAATATTGTTACTAAAAAAGTAACTCAGTGGAAAAACAAAAAGTCAAAAGTCATCCTCAGTAGTTGTAAGAAGTTAAACATATGACAAGAGTGATCATTTAAATTATCAATAAAGGTAAACTATTACTACTTAATATGTTTATTAAAATGTGGGGTCCACGTCATATAGAATGCAGCTGGACTGACTTGTGTCATATGTAAATACCTGCCACCTACTCTTCTTACTAATAATGCAGAGTAAATGCTGAATCATAGTGGCACCCAGACACAGTGCAAACATGGGAACAGCAATTTCTACAGGCCATGATCGAGGGGAAGAAGCCCTCAAACACAGCCTACTTTCATAAGACAAACACTTCCACAGCTCCCCATATCGTGTGTATTTGGACAGGGTTATACAGCAGTGAAGAAAAAATAGCAGCAAACCATGCATGGGCTGGGGCCCCAGAGTCAGCTGAGGATCAGGTCTGAGTGGAAATGAATGACAGGCAAATATGTGACATTTGAAATGGATGTAACCATTGGAAATATGTGTGATGTAATTGCATCTTTATGAAAGTTATACTTTATATATATATATATATGTAATGTATATATAAAACACTATCAAGTAGGGAGGCTGTGAACATCTTTCATTAAGTTTCCTGGGTGCTCTTGGCAGCTTATGAAGTTTATGGTATCCACTACAGGGAGTGGGAATCGCAGAAAAGCAAGAACAGGGCCACAGAGCTAACGAAATGAGCGGAATGCACTCAAGGAAGAAGCCTGACAAATTCATGTGTCCCCTCCAGGAGAAGTGCTTAACTCTAGCACTCTGGAACTTTTTAAAAGTTATCTGATAAGTAAATCTATTCTGTGAGGTCAAATTCTTTGTAGTTTGTATGTGAACTTTCTCTGCGGAAATGATGTTCCATTATGTATCCCAGTCTCTGTGTATCTGTCAGGGCAGTATCTGATGTGCTGCAATTACTGGGCACATTCTGTCATGGACAGTCATTATTCAGCACTGCACTTTCCAATCAACCACAGAAGTCTTCTGTAAGGAAGCTGAGCCATCGCCTTCCCATTAGTGGCATACAGGGATGGTGTGTGGCCCAAAACAGTATCAAAAAGTGTTCACCTAGAGTTCTGGAGCTAGCTTAGTTGAAAAGTGCTCTCGCAACCACGAAGTTCTGAATTCAGTCCCCAAAACCTACATAAACAAGTCATATGTGGTAGTTTATGCTTGTCTTCCAAAGTCAACCTCAGTGGTTGTAGGAATTTAAAATATGACAAAACTGATCATTTAAATCATCAAGAAAGGTAAGCTATTAACTTAATATATTTATGAAAATTAGGGATCATAGAAAAGCAAGAATGTAGCCACAGGTCAAACAAAATGAGTGTAGGGAAAAGGTGGAGATGGGCGGACCTGGGGCTCGCTGGAAGGCCAGCCTTGCTTATGTGGTGATTGCTATGTCAGTGACAGACATAAAGCAGTATCAAAAAACTAGGAAAGTGAAGAAAGAAAAAGGAGGACAAGTCTTAAGAATGGTGTGAGGCTGTCCCCTGGCCTCTACAAGTCTGTAAACACACACACACACACACACACACACACACACACATACACACAAATGTGAAACACACATAATTCACCATAAAGTACACAGCTCTGAATTAGAGTCTAAGTCTAGACTGAGCATGCAAAACCAGCAGTATGTTTCTGTATGTGACATGTAATTTATTCAGCTGGACAGGAATGGAATGGACCCCCAAGGAATCGAGCATCCTTCAACAGAAAATTATGGTTACAAAAAAAAAAAAATCAGAAATTGAAACTGGGGTATTTATGGTGAAGGACCACAAGCATGGTGAGGGATCCAGATTTCCAGCGTCAACCTGGAAACAGTTGGTCTGGCTGCAGCCTAGCAGTAGCTGATAGTCACGGCACCTTTGGGTGCACCCAGTACAGAACTCTGATGGCCTGCTGAGAAGCAGCAGGCAGGCACTCGTCAACTGCAGTCAGCTAGGAACTGCCACCTGAGAGTCTGTCCGGACCACAGGCCTTCACTGACGGCCTGCCCCTGGCTGCTGTCAGAGCCTGGGGTTCAGAGGACAGCTGTGTGGAGTTCAGGGCATCACATGTGCTCTGGTTGGACTCATTCTCTGCAATCACTGTCTGTACTTTGTCTGATATTTCCAAACTCGACTCATAGAAATAACACTGTCTACATCTTATGAATCATCTCAGCCTATCTCTTACTCCCACATCCAGTCAGTCAACAAGCTCTGTCACATCTGTCTAATTTGCTTATTCATTTCCTTTTGCTGGAACTCTGGTACCTTTTTATCAACCAAATTTCAAATCAAATGCCACTTACCAAAAAATGCCTTTTGGGGGCCTCCTGTGTAAAGTGGCCACTTCTGTCACTGGGGTTTTCCAAGCACCCAATTATCATTTCTATGTTGGGATGGTAGGAATCTGACTTCTCCATTAGAACAAGAATCTTTCCCAGCTCGCTCACACCTGTATGCTCAGTGCTTGATGGACTGACCATTGTGTCAGATGCAGGAGATGAACAAAGCCTCAAATCACTCATTATGACATCTAGCCATTGCTTATTAGGCGTATCCAAGGCAGACACTGTGTCGGTACAGCAAATGCGGGAATGGGTAAAATAAATTCTGTCTTTGACATTGAAGCTGATATTTAATCAGAGGCAATTATTATTCTAATAACTGTCCAGCTACATGTCAAATCACAGCTGTCAACAGTGTCTCTCATCCATTTTCCTTCTCCCAGATCCCATGGCTTTTTCCTAAAACATCAACATCACCCAATTCTTGTCCTTTGTTCTCATCATTCTCTGCCCAAGCTAAAATACAAATCCAGTGTTGCATCTGGCATTGAAGTCTTTAAGAGCTTCTGTGAATTTACTTCTTAGTAACTTCAGAAAACCTGTCCACATTCAAGAAAATGGCCTCCACGAGTCCTCTGTCTTTCTTTCCTCCTCTTCATCCCTCTTCTCCTTTCCTGCCTTTTACGCCCCAACCCTAAACTGCAGTCTTATCACTGGGCTTTTGTGCATGTGGTCCCTCAGCTGGATACATTTTTCCCCACTCTTTCATTTACATATTTCCTAGGACAACTGATTCACAAAGTCTCCTCCGAGCCACTCAGAGTATCTCAGCCACCCCTATAGGTTATCCTATCCTCTTGTGCCTCCCAATTTTATATGTGTGTGTGTGTGTGAGTGTGTGTGTATAATTGCTATAATTGTTTATTTACTGGCTTGTTTCCCTTGAAGACCTAAGAGTTCCTTTTGGAAGATCATCATTTATATTTTCGTCTCCAGGGCCTAAAACTGTGACAAGAATATAAAGCCAAGGACAGGACATTTGAATAGATGAATAGATGAATTTTCTTGGAAAAATTAAAAGTGCATGATCTTCAATAAGAAAGCTTCAAATATACACTGTTAAGAATGCATGGAAAAGGCTGCAGACATGGCTCAGTGATACAGTGCTTGCCTAGCATGCACAAGGCCCTGGCTTCAATCCCTGGTACCACCCCCCAAATTTAAAAAAAAATAAAATTGAAAGCATATACAAAGGATTTTGAGCAAAACAGGAAGCTAGAAGCCCATTTTGAATCTTTCAAAACAGTACCCAGAAATTTGATCACCAAATTTATTCTGTTCTTAGTATTAAGAACATCAGCTATCCATATCAATCAAAAACTTGGAAATTGAGTCATCACACAGAATTTTATTGGCAGGGTTCCTGCCTGCATTGAGATACTGTTCAACACAAAGCAGTATCAGAATCCCCTGTCTTCAGTGAGAGAGCTATAGAAGAAGAAGGGATGTGTTAGGCCTTCATTCACTGGAGCAAGGAAGTCCTGGTAGAGACAACATCACCCTGTGTGAAGAAAACTGGGGTATTTGTAGCAACAGATAAGGTCTAGTATAGGCCAGAACTTGCTATGGCCTATTGCTGCCCTACGAAGGCTGGCTCATTTCTAGGGGAGAGAAGAAGATGGGCAGAAAGATAAGCTGGCCTTGGCCAAGTCTCAGGATCAGTTTGCAATCAGAATATTGTTTGTTGTCGTGAGCCATTGATGATAGCAGGACTATGTAAGAGAATGTGAAAATAAGACAGATCTGGTCGTTTCCCCCAGAACCTCCTAGTGGGTGAACTGCTTCCATGCTATCCTCAATTGGCCCAGAGGAATCAACTTCCTTTGCCTCAAAACAGTGCATGGAATAAAAGGGCAGCGTCTTACATCTTAGCCATGACCCCAGCGAAGGCTTCAGCCGCAGAACATACACCCAGTGTTCAGCGGACATTCATTAAGTACCTGTTACATGCAGGCTTGGAGTTCTATGGAACCTGACTGTTGGAAGGAAAAGCTGAGGGTCTCTGGTAGAAAGGAATCAACACTGATAGATACCAGATTCCTTTGGTTGAGGAGCAAAAGCCCTTAAGAATCAGAATGAGCCAGCACTGAAGACAGTTCCCTATACACCAACGGCAAAAAGAGACAGAGACCAGTTGTCTCCGGAGAGCCTGATCGTCTATGACCAGGACAACCTCAGATTCTCCACCGTCAACGTGGAATAAAGTTTGCCTATGTACAAAAATTACAAAGAAACTTAGGGGTAGATGGAAATTTGAGAAGAAATAAGTGTCTGAAGGTGCCCACCTAACTGCCAGTAGTGGGTTCATGTGCCATCCCTAAGATGGTCATTCTCAAATTTCCAAAGAATGGAACTCAAGATAAATTCAAGAGGAAGCTTTGGCTTCAGATGCATCATTATTTCTAGCACTGAAGTCTCAGAATGGAAGACCACAGTGGGGTGAGCCTTCTGGTAGCAAAGGGTGGTTGTTTTTGTTTAATTTTTCATCAGTGAGTCTGAAAAGAAGAAAAAGAATAGATAGGAACAGGAGAATCTGCTCCTGTTTTCTCTCCACCAAGACCACAGATTCTTTGTAGATGCCGTGACTTTCCAGGGGGAGGAGTTCCCTTGCCAGTAAGGGAGACCTGAGGAGAGCTGTGCGGTCTGCAGCTGTGGGGTGAAGCTGGAGAGACCATGGGGCTCTCGGACAGTGCCCCAGCGGCTCTGTGATGGGAATGGGAAACTCTCATGCAAAAAGTAAATAGGAGAAAAATAAAATTGAACTCTGATGGCACACAGCCTTGTCAAACCTGGACTGTCTGATCCAAGGGCTACTCACCGTTTTCTATTCATGAACCTTCTTATGTCTTAAGATGGCACATTCATTACATCAGAACATCTTAAAACTCATAATAAAATCCTAGCAATATCCAGCCCACATGATGGTGTTATTTGCAGCAAGGTTTATTTTCAATTAGCTCCAGAATTACCTATTTGGCAGAGCACGTCAGCTCTGCGTCCGAGATGCATTGGTAATTGCTGCTGCTGTCAGAGCTCCATTAAGTTCCCAAATGTGAAGCTGATGACTACTTCATCGTCCCACTGTTCTTAGAACAGCAGTGCTTTTTGCAGTGTGTTTATTATTTTTCCAAGTATGTGTTAATTGGCTATGCCTTGAAAGGTTATATGTATTAAATTCACAATAAGAATAATATATCACTTTTTCATACTCTTTGGAACAGTGGTATAAATTCCTGTCATTTAGCAAGATTTGACTACAGAGAATTTACAAAAATACTTTATTTCAGTTCTGATTAGGAATTTATTACAAGTTTTTATTTTTGTCTCTCTTCCTTCTTTTAATAGTCTTTCTGCTGTTAACAGACAGTGACTATTTGGCCAACACAGGTGTTGAAACACTGCATCAACACAGCATCTAGTGCAGAGCCAGGTCTCAAAAAGAATCTTGGTTTTGAAGGATCCAATGATCCACTGAAGAGCACTGAGTGAGCAAACTTGGTGGAATTCCAATTAGAAAGCAAATCTGAGGAAGAAGAAGTGAGGAGTCTAGACACAGGCATGAGCCAGCTGCCTGGAAGTGCTGAGCAGAGCTTTGAATCAATGGTGGTGGGTTGGAGAAGACACAGATACGCTTGGGACAGAGAGTCGAACACCTTAGTGAATAATTGTGTTGGGATTATACGAGATCTAAAGAGGAGGAGAGCTAAGCGTGACTCGCTGGTTGCTCTCTCTACGAGGAGAGCTGCTATTTCCGTGAACTTCCCTAGAAACAAATCTGGAAGGTTGGAGAGAAGTGGAAAGGTTGGGAAGAGGCAAGGTTTCGAATCATGAAATTAGCTGTGAACTTGTAATGCTCTAGTGAGATGCGCAAGAGGAAGACTAACCCAGATAATTCCAGGGCGCTGCTTCTGGGGGTGCCGGTTTCTTGGAGGCCATGCTCCTTGGCTTGCAGGTAGTGTGTCCTTCCTCTGCCTTTGCATGGCCTTTCCTCATATGTCTGTTCTAGTCTCTTCTTTCATAAGCGTAGCTGTTATGTTGCTTTAAGGTCCACCTTGATGATGTCATTTAAACTTTATTGCTTATTTTAGAGCCCTATGTCTTAAACCAGTCTCCTTCAGAGGTGCTAGAGATTAACACTTCGACACATTAATCTTAAGGGGCACAACTTAGTCCATACAGGAAAGATGGGTTAGGTTTCCTTTGATATACTTACAGAGTATGAATTTGAGGAAAAAGAGATATATTAACCAGTTATTATAACCAGTCAGGTAAAAAATCAGTCTACTGTGTGAAACAGTAATATCTGAGATGGAAAGAAAAGAGCCAACTTCTGAAATATTTAAAAAATAAAACTGGCATAACCAGCATTTAGGAGACAAGCGGAAAAAGAGCTGTGGTGATATGAGAGAGAGGCTTGGTGGGAAGGAGACTTGGTACTAGAGAAGAGCCAACGCCAATGGCCAAGACTGAGGTGGCAGTTGGGGCTTGAGTTAGAGTGAATTTAGATTCTATGGCACCTCACAGTGACACCTCAGGCTTCCATGTGCTGGACCAGGTAATGGCGTGGAGTACTTGCACATTTATCCTCAACACAAGAGGCTGAGGAAGATGCCAGTCAATCCTGTCCACACCCAGAGCGTACTGCACCCCAAGGAAGTTAGCTGCCTTGCCGAAAGTCAGCCAAAGAATGACAGAAATAGAATCTATCCTAGAATTCCTTCCAGTCACCAAAACATCCATCAGTGGGACCAGAGCTCTGTGGTCTGAAGAGAGAGTGTTTGGTAAACTAAGCTAGGCCGGTGTGTGGCAAGAGCTGTCATTCTAGCACTCTAAAGACTGAGGCTGGTGGATCACTGTGTTTGAGGCCAACTTGGGCTATAGAGTGACTTCAAAGACAGCCTGGGATAATTAGCAACATCCTTCCCCCAAAGCATAAAGCAAAGCAAAAAGACAAAATTAAAGAGTCCAAGTGACTCTTTTCAGAAAAAGGAGAGTTGGAGATCAGCTCTTCTGACTTCCCATCATTCCCCATAATTTTATGTATTGTCTGAACACAGTACACGCTCAATAAGATTTAGTAGGTGAACAGGAAATAAATGCTGAGTTACACCACTATCAGGTGTCCAGAGAAGAGGTGGGATAGGAGACAGCCAGACTTGGAGTGCACCTGGCCTCAGCGTCAGGAGCCCATGGAAAGGGTAGCACTGATGGAGGAGAACGTACAAGACCAAGTTCCTCCTGGAGGAGATGAGCAGAGCCTGGATCAGGGCACAAGTGGAGTCTGTACCTGAATAAAGGGAGAGCTACTTCCTCTGAGGTTGAACTAAAAGAGAGGCACATCTACAGGCTGGCCTGAGGCTCGACTCTCGCAGTCCTCCCCACGTTGAACTCTGAATATCTGTCTCACCACCTCAACAAGCGTTTGCTTTAAAGTTTAACTACCACCCTCTGCATTCCTTTTTTCGTTATATAGGGAATGCTTAAGGAAAAGCAAAGACCCCTACCCAGGCTCTCTTAGAATTATTTCTTGAATTCTCCAACAGATTTTCTCACTCTGCCCCTTACTTGCCCCTCGTTCCACTCACTCCTAATTCTGGAGACATTTGAACATAAACAACTTCCCATTCGCTTATGGAACTCCTTCGTAATATCTTAGCAAGTCAACACAGTATTTCAAAATGTGAGCATTTGAGGATAAAAGTATTTCAGAATTTGATGTAGAGAGAACACAGCTGCTTTTACTTAAATTCAACCTCTTAGATGTGGAAAAAAAAGCTACATGTTTATGTTTTCTTCCTGTTTAGCTAAAGATTACTCTGGCGAGGACTTCATTTTGTAATAAAAGCCACTCTTAATTCATTGTTTTAATAATCTCACACATCAAATGACATACAGAGTAGGAATTTTTATGCCATGTATTTTAGGAATAAAATACTATATACCTATGAAGATATGTCTGTTGGTTACCTTGATGTCTGAGGAAAATGATGTGTACTTGTGCCCTGGCTTTGAGGTCAAGCTGCATGCTGTAATCCCTTAAGCTTTCGACTGGTGTTGAAATCTTGCTGCTTGATAGTGACCTGAGAGTGTTGAATGCTGCTCTCTTTGGCAGATCATTCTTGAATCATTTATGACCTTCGAGAAGCACAGATGATCAGGCAGAGATCTAAGACCAAGTACTAAGACATGCTTAAGTTTGGCAGCTATTAGATAGTATATATAACTATAATACTATATTAAGTTACTTCCCATTTCAAAGGCCTCCAAGAAAAGCACATAAAGAACAGGAACAGGCTCAGCTTGCATTTGGCTTTGGCTGTCTATCATGACTCGTGCATGGCTTATGAAATGAATCCTGTATTTCAAGTCTGAGTGGATCGTATTCTCTGAAATAGTGTGCACATACTCTTGTCTTTTTATAACAAAATAGTAATTTGACCCAGTAGTCACAGGTTACGACATTAATTTCCAACAAATGCCTTTTCCAAATGATGACTTAATATTATGTCCCAAAATAAAGAAATGAAACCAAATGTTTAACAAAATCTGAAGACAAAATCTCCTCACAATGAATGTATATGTGGCCTGTCACACATACAGATAAGGAATATTTACTTTACCCCTGTGCATTACCAGTATGCACTAACTTTTAAATCATTTTCCAAGTTATTCTACTATAATTAATAATTATAAAGATTTAGAAACTATTCTTTCTAGTGTGAAAATACTTTAAGATTAATGTGTACTAATTTCACTAGTTTGTAAAAATACTATAATGAAATGTCATATTCTCATTTTTAATTGAAAATACAGAAGTTTCTTTAGAACAAAGAGAAATTTCTAATGTGGTGAAGGTGTCCAGTCACCATTTAATGTTATGGATAGCCATAATTTCACTTATCTGTGAGATCATAATCTGCTTTGTGTTGCTCTTTGAGCATAATCAATTTTTAACTAATTTTCATTAATAAAAGTATAACAATATGAATAAAATGTATAACATAAAAAATTCTGAACAAAAAATATGCAAGTCATTAATTTAATCTGTAATTGGGCCCTTTCTGGGGGTAAAATGTGGAGAGAATTAGAGAACGACCATGATTTATTGGTTCAGAGTTCTACTGACAAATTCTGTTCAATGAGACTCTGTCATAATGTGTTATCTTCTGTCACTCTACAGTACATTGAATATGACTGATTCATGTGCCTACCAGGAAAAGTGATGATGTGTAAAAATGCTAGCACTTAAAGATAGTTTCTTAACTAATTTGCTTCCCAGTAGCTGGGCTGTGTTGATCTGAGCTGCGGCTCTCTTCCAAAGATGGTAACTAGAATATATGCATTCATGTCTAAAAAGGTTTTTCTAGACACAAATTCATTAAAACTTAAAGAAGTCAGCAAAAATTATCATTCAAACATGTATTAGAAAATAAACGGGAAAGTAATTGTTTGTTTCAAACTCAAATATTCTTCCAGTAAGATTTCCTTTGTCATAGAGAATGGGTCTCAGTGTACACTCCAGGCTGGCCTCAACCTGCAACTCTTCTACCTCAGACTCACAGATGCTAGGATAACAGGTGTGCACTTCCAGGCCCATTACTCATCATCCTCTTAACGTGAGATACACTCTTCTACAGAGGCTTGCTTTTGTATGCGTCTGCCGCTGGATCTTTTGTCTCTCTTGCTTAAAAGGCTTTTATAAAAATACTTCAAGATTAAGCTGACTGATTCTGCATTGCTTGTGACTGTAGAACAGCTCCTCTATGTGAGCATAAATCTTCTCAGAAGGAAGTCATCTTCTCTAGATAATGGTTTGTCACAAGTGGCCACCCTGGGAAGTCTGGGTAGATCCTTTAGGGAAGGATGCACGCATTCTGTCATCTGATCATGTCTCTAAGTTTAACTTTCTGTTTTGTCTAATACTTTTTCCTAATCCTGAAGTTGTGCTTCTTTACAAATATCTTCCTTACAACCAGTTTGTATGAAACTGCATTAAACCAAATTAACTTTCTGCCTCCCCATACTTTACACCACTCGGTAATGATTGTAGTTGCCTTCTACATTAGGAGTCCATCTTTTAGGCATTGAAATTGATTTTTCTCATCTTAGCATCTGAAGATCCTGAGTGTTCCCCTTGCCCAGTCGCCTGAGACTATACAGTGGCACCTTCAGCTGAGGAGGAGGCGGCAGCAGCAGGACCGTCAGCACCAGTAGACTTTGGAGAGGTAGTTCTCCCGAACCCTGTCATGAAACCAAACATTTGTGGGGTGCTGCCTGCGGATGGGGACTGCCTTCTGACTGCCGCACCTAGACACAATGTTTGGTCTTTGTTAAAATTTAATAATGGCGTTCCTGACTAGTGGAGAGATCTGTTTTTTCTCCGAGTGCATTCCATTGCCAGCACTTCTAATAACTACGAAATGGTATCAGTCACGGGAAAACATTAATACCATGTTTCATCAGCTTTATTTTACTGTGTTACGTAAGCTTCTATTGTATGCAATTTGGTGTATCTTTAACAGAGTATGCTATCACTGGAAAGTCATATAAATGCCATAAATAGGCTACTTTCTCAAATCCCTCAAATTCTTCAGACTGAGTGTGCCCCGTTTTCCTGCCGGATATTCTGTTGTGAGCTTATTTTGTACCTTGAAATATCGTTCCCCAGCAATTTCAATTCAAAGTATGAAGTGCCAATGAAATATTGATTTTATGGGTCCTTTCATCATCTGTAATGCGAAACTTACTTCATAGCTGTGAAACATATTTGCTGATTAGCTGTCTTGCTTTCTTTTCATCTCTGTAAAGATGCTTTTGCAAATAGCAGTTGACAGAATGGCTGCATTTACCTCTCACAGTTTAGTCATATTATTAGAAATAGGAGAGGTTTCTTACTGAGGCTTTGAACAGCATGCTGCCCAGAAAACAGAGGCCTGCGTGCCACATCCTTCAGCTCATTCTGACTCCTTTTAGGAAGAAGGGAACACAAAGAATTTATAACCTTTTGGAAGTATTGTTTGGTTAAATTCCATGTGAAGGACTTTTTAGAAAACTGTTACGAATAGAATACATGGAATTTAAAAGTTTGTCCTATATATTGGTTCTATTTTATTTTACTGTCTAGAAAATAACAAATTGTGACATTTTATGCAAAGCATATGCTATTGGACCAAAACATAACTTTCAGGATGTTTTACCATGAAACTGCATAAAATACAAAACTAGATTCTAGATGCAAAGCCCCTGTCTAAACCATGTGCACATGTGAGCATGGATTTTGATTGCTTTGTTAAAATTGCAGTCAGCTTTGTTCTCCTAAACATACTTAGGCATGTGTGTGCACAGGTATCAGATCCCTTGCTTATATGTCTGCACAGCTTGTTTCTAGCTAGGTATACTAATACTGACTCTTACCATTTTCAGGTAATTGTACATCTCTCAGAAACAATGTTCTGAAAAGCATGAGCTATTCTAGGAACCCGAGCCATGGTTCCTTCACACACCTTTGATAGAAATGTACAATCTTGGGGTGGTTATGTAATGCTGTCCTATGAACTTTCAATGCCCTTCAAGTACCACCACCATTGAACTTCCTAAAATTCATATGATGTAGAACGGTTGGCACAAAAGTAGCTTTAAAGATTACAGAAATATTGCTGTTCCACTTCCATGACATCCCGAGAAAGACACTGAATTCTCCACTGCCAACACCCAAAAGTCTTGTAAAGTTGCCACTCCTGTCCACCTCTGGGCAGCGTGCAGAGTGGGATGAGACTTATGCGAGAGTCCTCCTGCATCCAGCCACTCCTGAAAGCCCCTATGTTCCAGAGACAAGTGACTCCAACAGCTCTTGTCAAAGCCAAGGTGGTTTTAAAGCAAATTCAAAAGACGGCTGTGCTGGAGTTAAGGGAAAGTCTCTGAAACACCCCACACTCCCTCCCCCTCAAGCTTCACCTCACTATACCCCAGTGTGTGCTTCACTATGAGTGCTTCAGAGGAGCCCATGGTTTAAATCCTTCTGTTTATGTCAATCCAGTCTTTAATACTAAAAAATCATATATACTAATTTAACAAAATAATAAATGTGTTTATTTTATAAAAGTAATTTTAGTGATAAAACTTGTTTTTTTAAACTAAAGTGGCAAGATAATGTACTAATATACATTTACTGCCATTGAAATAATTTTTATTGAATCACACTTTAGAAATATATTCTGTTGACTCCTGGATGTTGGAGAAAGCATGTTGAACCAGAATTTGGGTAGATATACACAATTAAGGAAATAGAGCACCCACCAAAGAACCCCTTAAAGGAGGGTGGAACAGCCTGTGGCTAACTTAGTTTCTGAGATACAAGGACAGCCAAGGCCTTCCCCTCTGAGGGGAACCTGAGACCGGCCCATGTGCATGAACCTGGGCAGAGACGCCTCTGTGTCCTGGCAGGAAGCGTGGGAGAGGACAGACCCCTGTGCCCCAAGCCCTGCCAGGTTCTGAGCAGGCTAACAGCCTCTGACTCGGTCCTCTCCTCCACAAGGCTTGTTTCTATTGGTTTTTACCAGAGAGGCTCTGCCACTCTGCCCTTCCAGCTCCTCCCAGGGCCAAGTGAGCAGATTTCATTTTGAAATCTTCCCTCTGCACCTACTCGCTATTTTCCCCTTCATCTCTTCCTGACATTCTCCTTTTCCAAACTTCGTGTCCTTTTTTTCATAACCCACTAAATCCAGTTAGTGCCACCCATATGTGCATGGCGGGGAAGGATCCACCGGAGATGGAAAGTCTACCAGTAGCCACACACTCCCTAAAGAATGATTCTCCCTCCTCCCAACCATTGTCCACTGCATCAGACCCTCAGTATGAGGTCGGGGCTGTAGATCATCCATCCCATCTATGCTGGGATTTTGACTGGCTTGATCTTGTGTGAGTTGTGTGCAGGTGATCAGAGTGGCTGTGTGAGTTCAGGATTGTGCTGGCCATAGTCATGTGTGCCCGGGAGGCAGCATTTCGGAGCACTGCTACCCATCTTGTGGCTTCTCCATTCTTTCTGCCTCCTCTTCCGTGGTTCCCTGAGCCTTGTTAGTGGGTCATTAACACAGATGTCCCACCGCTGTGCATTCGGCCTCTTCTTCTCAGCACTTTCTCCATTGACTGCCATTTCCTGAAAAAAGCTTCTAGACCAAGACTGAAAATATCCCAGGTCCATGGGTTGAAGCATAAATATCTAAAAGGCAATTTGACATCATAAGCATTTAGCAAAGAAACGATGGCAGATGCCACCCTGGGTCTACATAACTCCCCAGTCATGGGTTTTTGACCAGGATTACAGTCCTGGTCATGAAATTCCTTCCTGTGAGGCAGGCGCTTGACCGTCATGCCCAGTACTGCACCAGTGGGCACATCTTTCCTTGCCAGTCAGTATTGTAGCATGCAGGGTCCAGTGCTACATGAAGACCAGTGATGTCTCTTCACCCTCAACCGCCGGCATAACACTTTCCACACTATATGAGCCAGCAGGGAGGACGCTTCCAGTGCTTTTGAGATTGACTTCTCTATGTCCTACAGCCAAAGTCTATGTTGTCTTCAGCATTAAGGCCTTACCATGTAGTTATGGTGGGTAACCAAGGACAATATCAACAGCCTGTGCTGTTTTGGAGATTGATCTCGAGGGCCTCCTGGAAATACGCAGATACCCTATGCCTTTTATTGTGGTTTTCATTTAACAGCTCGTGGCTTCTGGGAGTGGCACAGTCCACCCACGGAGGACAATTTCATGCAAACTCTCTTTTAAGTAATTGTTTTAAATTAGCATACTAACTCTTGGGTTTCCATAAGACTTTTTCATCCATCTTTGGTGTTGGCTGACCCACACCCTGGACCCGTCTGGCTGCCCTCCCTACTTAACCTTTAGCCCTCAGCGCCCTCCCTCTTCCTTCATCTCACCTGTGTCCTGCTGTCCCTCCGCTTACTTTCCTTTTAAGTAGGGTTGTAAGATAGGCTTCCGGAGGCCTCTGTGTGTCCTTTCCTTTGGGTTAGCCCTCCCCTCCGATGAGCAGGGAGGGACATGAAAGTAGGAGAGATTTAAATTTTGCTAACAAAAATTATGATTCTTCTATGGAATTTTGGTCAAATAGAAAATGTTCAGATGCCTTGTGAGCAGTTAGTTTTATTGGACGCCATGCTTGTTTCCGCCGCTGGCAGAATATAAGTTATAAAGACTGATGGTGTGTTTATTGGCATGGAATGAGTGCCTGGTGTGGTCATCCTATGAGTGCCTGTCATCCTAGCACTGGGGAGACACAGGCTGGAGGCCAGCTACATAGTATATTTCAAGAAAACCAGGATTACATATCAAAACCTGCAGAGAGAGAAAAAGAGAGAGACAGGGGAGAAGCAGCTCATTGGTGCGGTCAAGACGCAAGCTCTGAAAGAACAGCCAGGGCTAGAACAGCCTGAGGACATGGGAACTGGGCAGTAGCTCACAGTCTCATTGAGGGAAAGTCATCTGCCAACCCAGGAATCCCTACGCACACACAAGCTCACATAAACACAGGCGCACACACAACATACACCGTGGCACATGTGCATGAATGTGCACACACCCTGAATCTACCCAGCTTTGATGTCAGCTACATTTTACATATAGACACATTGGAAATCTAAACCTTCAATCATTTTTTCTGCTTGGGCACATTTTGGAGAAAATGCAAACATTTAATTTAGCATAGTTCGACAAGCATTTGTTGAGAACTGGACCTGTGTTTAATGCCGACCGATTGCAGAGGGCAGCAAGTCCAGAGAACCCACCATCAGGTGCTGGAGCCTACCGGAGAATACAGACCAGTCCAGCTCAATGGGCCATGTGGCACGGCATACAGACCCATGAAAATACAGTGGCTGCACAGACCCAGCACAGACAGGCACAGGCCCCACGTGGGACTGTGAAACCCAAGAAAAAATTCACAAAGAGGTGAAGGCCAAAAAGTCTTTCAAATAGTCAGCTGGAATTCAAATGTGGGCAGAGGGCAAAGGTGTGACAGCTCACAGAGGAAACACCTCGCAAAAGGTGGTGCCTGTAAGATGGGGTGAGGAAGGAAGCCATGGGTGTCACATAGCCGGGGGACTTTTGGGGGCTCATCTCACCGTTCACAGCAACAGTGCATTTATAATGGAAGAGTCCTAATCAGAAGTTAAGCCAGATCTGTGAGTGATGGGACGTGTTTCATGAAGGAAGAACCCAGGCAGCCCAGGGACAGCAGGACACACCATTCCCTCAACTCTTCAAACGGCTTTCGACATTTGAAGCTGTTTTCATTAAAGCAGCTTTAATGATAGGTTTATCCTATGAATCCAAAATATGTCCATTTTAATGACATAATCCAGTGTTTTCTGTAACTTCATGGAGCTCTGCACTTATTACCAGGATCCAGCTTTCCCCAATTCCAGTGCCCCAGTCCCAGGTGACCACCACTTTCTGTCTCTGAAATTTGCCATCTCTGTACACCTCACACAAATGCGGCTATATGCAGACTTTGGTGTCTGGCACCTCTCACTTAGCGTAGTGTTTCTGAGGTCCTTGCCAGGTTTATTACTAGAGAAACAAGAAGTATTTCATGCCCAAATAGGCTACAAACACTGAAGGAAAAAAAGCTTGATAGGGATGTTCCTGAGTCTGAGGGGAGAGGGAGACACAGATCCTTAAGACCAGTACAGTAAGAACAAGAGGCAACAAAGAGCAGCTCCCTGAAGTATAAGAATCGGCCTCTGGACTCCAGGAAGAAGCTGTGACCGAGTGCCAGGCTGTGGGGAGCGCACATTGCAGGACTCTGCTCAGCACTAAGGAGCTCCTGGAGAATGGGTGGATCTAATGACTGGCATGAAAACAAGAATTCTTGACACAGGGGAGTGAGAACTTCCTGGGAGAATGAGCCGCTGAGAAATAGGAAGATATCATAAAGTGCTGTGAACTCAATTGTTAGCACATTTCTACCTCCTATGAATTTAAACATCCTTTACAACGGCTGTATCAGAGTGGATCAGGTGTGCAGGGACACCAGCTGCTCTGATCTGGCAACAGAGGGCCATCTCCAGGAAGCAAAGATGGAGAAAAGCAAGTAGACCAGGGGAAAGATTTTGGAAGTGAAATTCATGGACCTTCAGCAGCGGGAACTTTGTTCTTGGCATAGATAAGGAAAGGCTGAGGAGCTCAAATTCCTTCCAGGCCATTCCTTAATCCAGGCCTTTACTCTTCGGCCCTATGATTTTATTTGAGAATGATCTTGCAGACAGCA
Organism: Eospalax fontanierii; assembly: GCA_035773235.1. Taxonomy (NCBI): domain Eukaryota; kingdom Metazoa; phylum Chordata; class Mammalia; order Rodentia; family Spalacidae; genus Eospalax; species Eospalax fontanierii. The sequence continues at coordinate 8,341,735 of CM069543.1, forward strand.
CAGAATCACATTCAAACGCATGAAAAGCAAGTCACAAGGTCAAAGAATCTCTGCTTAGAGACTGGCTTATCTACTGGCCTATATTATCTCTACTGCTTCCTCATGGCAGTCCTGTGTGCACACCGTGCTTCCATTCCCATAACAACCACTTTTATTTTCATGCCATCAAACTTCCTCAGTCCTGTGTATGAGGAAGAAAAGAGAGACTGGGCTTTGTGAATCCCCTCACTTCATTTAACGTGATGATCCCCAGCTCCATTCACTTGCCTGAAAATAACTTGATTGTATTCTTTAAAAAGTTCACTGTGTATATGTACCACATTTTCTTTATCCAGTCATCCATTGATGGAAACCTAGGCTGATTCCCTATTTTGGACATCGTGTAGAGTACCCCAGGAAGCATGGGTGAACAGGTGTCTCTGCCTCAGTTGACTTTCATTCTTTTGTATGGATCAGTTCTATTTTAATTTGGCCAGAGCTTTCACACTGATTTCCGTAGTAGCTGGACTCATTTACAGTCCCACCAGCAGCAGGCAGGTGTTCCTGTTTGCCCGCATCCTCACCAGCTTCTGTTGTTATTTGGGTTTTTTTATGATGGTCATTCTGATTGAGGCAAGATGGAATTCCAGTGTAGTTTTGATTTGCGTATCCCTGATGGCCAAAGATATTGAATACTTTTTCATGTATTTTTTGAAAAGCATCTTCTTGGGACATTTGCTCTTTGGAGGATATAAAGAACTCAAAACAATTAAAGGCCAAAAGAGTGACTAGTAACTGATTTCTCTTGAGCACGCTGGCTTTCCTTATTGTATCAGCTGAGGTCCAGTCCAGCGTTGGTACCTGCATGAGGATGTCCCCACTTTCCTCATCTAGGTGTTCTGCTACAAAGGCCCATGGCATGTTCGACATAAAGTTTCTAAAGCATTATCCTATTACCACAAGTTACTCGAGGTTCTGCCCCCCACCCCCAAGCTCTACAGAGACTGCCTTTAGCCAGCATGTGTCTCCACCTGTCTGGAGTTAAGTTTGCTGCCTGAGCAGAGGAGCTATGGCAATAGGAGGAAACAGAGTTTCCTGTTGAGTGTGAGTGCTATTAGATATTCTCAGACAGCAAAATTCAAAACCTGAGGGTATTTTGTATATCCATTCACAAAATTCTGAAGCTATCCCAAGAACTTTTCTCATCAACTCCAAACACACTTATGTATCAGTCTCCATCAGACTGTGGCAGGTTGATTATACTCCATCTGAAATGCATGGAAGAAAGGATGTGAATTTGGACGTTTTTATTTGAATTGTTAAATGTTAGCATAATATATCTTGGGGGTGGGACTCAAGTCTCATCATAAAGTTCACTTATGTTTCATAAACTGCTTTTACACAGAACCTAAAGACAATTCTGTATGACATTTGTAGCAAGCCTAGTCTGACTGTGGCATATGCCACGAGACAAATGTGGAAATTTCTATCTGTGGCACCAGATGAAGGTTCGGAACGTTTTGGATTTGGGAGTATTTTGGATCTGATTTGGTTGGTTTGTTTAGACAGGGTCTCCCTATACCCCAGCTGGCCTAGAATTCTATATGTAGACCACACTGACCTCTGTTTCACAGAGATCTGCCTGCCTCTGCCTCCGAAGTGCTGGGATTAAAGCTTTGCACCACACCCCCAATGAATCTGAGATTTTGAGAGCAAAATTACTCAACCTGAAGAACATGGTTGAGTTTGGAGTGGTTGGCATGCACACCCCATATTCATGTGTACACTGGTTCACTTGCAGCACTCTGGTCCGTGTATACTCGTTCATGCGTACTTTGGTTTGTGTGTGCACTGGTTCGTGTGTACACTGGTTTGTGTGTGCACTGGTTCATGTGTACATTGGTTTGTGTGTACACTGGTTTGTGTGTACACTGGTTCATGTGTACATTGGTTTGTGTGTACACTGGTTCGTGTGTACACTGGTTTGTGTGTGCACTGGTTCGTGTGTACATTGGTTTGTGTGTACACTGGTTCGTGTGTACACTGGTTCGTATACACTGATTCGCATGTACACTGATTCACTTGCTGTGCAAGTTCCAACATGGCAAAAGCTCCGACAAGCAACAGCAAACAGATGGGAATGCATCAAACCGGAAAAGCTTCCCACAGCAAATAAAGCACGCCTCAGAGTGAAAAGGCAACCCACAGAAGAGGAAAAGGTACTTGCAATCCATGTGTCTGAGAAGGGTTAATATCAAAATATATAATATAGCATTCAATAGCACAAAAATTAATTACCCAATTTAGGAAATATGCAGAAGACCTCAGTAGACATTTTCTAAGGGTGACATATGGGTAGCCAGTGGGAGTGTGAAAAGGTGTTCAGAGTGACTGATCATCAAATACAATTCAAGACAGCGATAAGATAATGCCTCAGATCTGTTAGGACTCCGTCACCAAAAAGACAAGAGTCCTGGCAAATGTGAAGATGCTGGGGTGTAAATTATCACCCTGTTCTGAACAGCAGATGTCATTTCCTAAAAAAGTGGAGCAGTGAAACCACTGTACAACACAGACAAGGAAATGAAATCAGCTCCTCCGAGAGGTATCTGCGCCGTGTCCCTGCAGCATTATTCCCTGCGGCCAAGATATACAATAAAACAAGTTTAGTTAACTGCTGAATGTGTCGAGAAATAAATACATATATGTGAATATTATCCAGTCTTAGAAAAGGAGGTGGTCCTACCATTTGTAACAGCATGGGTGAGTGTAAAGGATCTTTAGCTAAATGGAAAAAGGCAGACCCCATAAAACACTGCATAATCTCATGTATGTAGACTCAAAGCGAGTCAAACACTGGCCGCCAGACCCTGGGGGGAGGGAGGGAGAGGCGCAGGTTGGAGGGTGTGATTTGTTTGAATGAGTAAGTTCTGTAGGCCTAGTGTGCACTGCAGCCTGCTGACTGTGGTTATGGAACAGATACTTCCAAACAGGCTACTGCAGTCGGTCTTAGCAATCCCATCACTAAAAGCAGCTGTGTACTGTGAATCAGCCTGACATATGGAGTACTTGTGACTTCAGTAAAGTTGAATAGCACTTCAACAAAGCTGGAAATAAAATATTGTAAAGTGCAATGAACAGAGGGGGTGAGGAGAGAGCGTGCAGGCCAGGCCCGACTCCTGTGAGGACAGCAGAAGTTGGCCCGACATCCCTCAAGCACAGCATGTCATTCAAACAGTGCACACATGTGAATATGACCAAAATGCATTGTATCTGTTCTCGGAAATTATTAAAAATGTCACTTAAAGCAATGCTGCTGGTGTTGTGACCAGCCTGAAGAGGCACAAAGCATCCGCCTCGTGACCCAGACTTGGCCTTCTCCTTCAACAGACGATCAACTAGACAGACAGCCATGTCCTGTCCACGTCTCACTCCGCAGTAGTGAAGGAAGCCAGTGTAGGCCAAATGCCTGTGCACTTCCTCCCAACACGCATCGCGTCGCTAACCCTCGTGTAACTGTAAGGTGTGCGCCCTCACCACGGAGCTGACAGGCGAAAGAACCTCTCAGATGCCGCACAGTTCATACCACATCCCCACGGGAAGCGTGGGGAACTGGATTCAAACCGTCTTCTCCCATCAATGATAGTTTTGCTTACATACCATTGAAAATTAATTTAGGCTGGTATCGCGTCCTGATTTTCAGCCCAGGCATCTGATAAAGAACTAGTTTATTAAAGATTATTGGTGATTATAATTCAGGACAAAACTGGTTTATAACCTTCAGGTGTCTCCTTTTTAACACTGTGTGTCTGTGTATGTGCATGTGTGTCTGTGTAAGTATATGTGTCTGTGTGTATGTCTGTGTGCATGTGTGTGTCTGTGTATGTGTGTATATGTATCTGTGTGTGTGCGATGTGTCTGTGTGTACATGTATGCGTCTGTGTATGTGTGTATGTGTATCTGTGTGTGTGCGATGTGTGTGTCTGTGTGTACGTGTATACATCTGTGTATGTTTGTGTGTGTGCCTATGTGTGTGTGCATGTGTGTGTGTGTCTGTGTATGTGTGTCTGTGTGTGCATGTCTGTGCGTCTGTGTGTATGTACTTGCCTGGGTATGCATGTAGAACCTGGGCAGTGCTCCCCTTCCATAATGTGGGTTCAGGCAACATTTACTGTTGAACCATCTGGCGGGCCCATGCTTCTCATTTTTAAGAATGCATCAGATTACATCCTAAATTAACCTGTCAGTCCTCAACCCAAGAGATTAAGGAGATGATGAATGAGTGTTATCGGTTTATGGACATTTCAGTTTATTTGCAGTAATATAATTCTGCCTCTAACTTATGATTTAGTATCTGGTACTATTTTATTTTTCAAACATTTGTAGTAAAGGTAATTTATTGTGCATTTCTTAAACTTGAGATTGAAAATGTGACCATATCTTGCACAGTTAACATGCATTAAACCCTTGAAAGCCCATAAGAGTGCTCTTAGTGCCTACTTGCTCTGCAGATGAACCTCTATGGAAGACACATAGTATACCTCCCATTCAGCCAAGCAGAACTGTAACACGAGCTACCGAAGTAAGACTCGCCTTCTCAGAATCACACGGGATGTACTGATTCTGTTTCAGCTTCTGCTGCTAATGAACTTTGTATTAACTCTGGATTGTATATTAGTTATGTCTTATGTGTTAGCTGTGCATTGTGTATTAACTAGGTGCTTTCCTTGAGGACAGGACTTTGGCATCTTAATTTTATGCAATTGCAGTTGTAATTGCAATTGTAAGTTGATGCCTTACAGAAGGGTTCCATAAAAACTAGTAAAATTTTGAAATATAGATATTTTATTGTATAGTGATTATCAAAAATATTGTTAAGGAGCTTACCATATAGAGTTGCAATTTTGATGACACATTAATTGTACAAAATTCTGTAGTCACTGTGACACTCTCATAAATGGATACTGCATACTTTGTACAGTAATGAGTGAACCGTGGCGTTCTAGGATTCCCTGAGGTACCAGACATAGAAACATTAATCAGGTTCTCTGGAGGAGCAGAACTGACAGTATGTATATAAATATATATAAAGAATTTGGGGCTAGAAAGATGCTCTTGTGCTCTTGCAGAGGACACAGGTTCAATTCCCAGCACCCACATGGTAGCTAACAACCATCTATAACTCTAGTTCCAGGGGATCTGACCTTTGTGGGCACTGCATAACATGGGTGCACTTACAAACATGCAGGCAATACACTCATACATATAAAAAATAAACATTTTTAATAATTTACTAATCAGATTTCCTTCAAAATTGTAACAACAGATGTATCACACCTGAAAGGCTGGGAACCTGGTAATGGCTCAGTCCTTTAGGCTGGGGATGCTTCAGCAATCAGAGAGAATTCAGACCAAGGACAGTCAAATACAAGAGCAGAGATGAGCAAGGAGTTAAATTGTGAAAACCCAGTTCATTGATGTGGGCTGCATCAGCGTGAGCATCAGAGGGATGTGGGGGAAAGCCCACTTTCTTATGCAGTACAGGTAGCAGGTCAATAAAGACATAAGAGACTCATAACGGTGATTCTGCATGCAATGATGCCCATTGGATTTCACCTAATTAGTCAGGAGAATTTTATCTGCTGTAATTAATAAAATTGCTGATATTTGAATTGGAAATTGCTTGTATAGATTAACTCATATAATCCTCACAGTAACACAGTAACTCTGAGGCAGAGGCAAACATCAACCCCGTTTTACAAATGAGGAAAAAGAAACACCTAGAAACATTTTGCCCAAGGTCATAAGGCTGGTAAGGTAAAATTGAACCTCAACAGCCTGGTTCTGAAGCCTCCTTCTTAAGTTATATGATGTAGGCACAGAGAGCCCACCCAAATTACAGTGAAAGTTTGAGGGTCGGTGGTGGTTTCAGAGCTTTGAATATATGTTGAACTCAAAAAGGTTTGGGCAACATTCTTTGGAATCAGCTAGCTCCCTACTGGTGAAAACAGTGTTAGCGATGTAAAGTAAATTGCATATACTTAAAATGTGCAAATTCACAATAACTGAGACACAAGATAATCTGTGTCCATCAGTAGATAAAGAGAAAGTGAAATATGCAGGTCCTAGTTCCATTATTCAATCTTACAAGAAGAAAATCCTGCCATCTGTAAGCTATAAGTATGTGGAAGGTGTGCTATGAAATGAGCCAGACACCAGACAAATGCTGTGATTCCTCTCATATGACACATGGAAATAATGGAAGATATGTAAGGAGACATTAGCACTCTGACTGTCCAGGAAAGGGAAGGACAGTTCTTGCTCAGAATGTCAAGTGCCTGCTCCACAACACAAGGAAGACTTATCACTGAGGTATCCAGTGCTTAAAAAGTGCTCATGTTGAGTACTCACACCACAAAAATAAATAAATAAAACCCCTGAAAAACTTGAAACAAAAACAAAGGGAGTCCCAGAAACTTTAGAGGGTGGGGGGTACTTTATTATCTAGATTGCAGGGACAACCCTGATCATCAAAGTGTGCCAAAGTACAGACTCAAGAGATAAAATGCTTCCTTCTGTTCTGGATGCAAGTTAATTCTAGATGAGACATGAAGAAGGGATATAATCTGGTAAGTCTTGAGATGCACATACACAGTGACAGCATCACCGTGGCCCATGTATAAGTCCTGAGAGAAAGAACCCAAGTGAGGACTGTGGATTCCTTTACACAGAGTATACCATGTGGCTAGGCTGGTCTGTGCTGTCAGCAATGGCAACAGCATCTAAGCAGCGACAGGAGCCAGAGGAGGCTACTTTGGACCCTGGTAATGTGTTTAGTCTTTATCTTTGATGTTCATTGACTGTGCCTAGCCAGGACCATATATGAAAAATCCAATGAGAATTGTATTTCTTATCTACAGTATTTTATAGGTATTTATACATTGATTAAAAGTTAAACATTTTATACAATTGATTAAACAAGTTACCCAATTTATATATGGATAAAAACTAAAATAGTAGAGATTAATTAAATGACTGTGGCTCCATTTGGAGAACCTTCTGCTGTGTGAGCTGTTCTAGTCGGTCTTTCTGTTGCTGAGACGATAAGCACCACGACTGAAAGCAACTTGGGAAAGAAAGGGTTAACCTGGCTGCCCTCAGGGTCCAGCAGGAAACGAGAGGCAGGAGCTCACTGGCCTGCCCCCCAGGATTCCTCAGTTACCTTTCTCATACCGTCCCTTCCCGCCACAGTGGGCTGCTGCCTCCTGCGTCGGACAGCAGCCCTGAAAATGCCCTAGTCTGAGGGAGGAAACTCCTCAGATGAGGGTCCTTCTTCCCAGGTGACCCAAGTTTTGTCAAGTTGACAAAAACCCATCCAGCACACAGACTGTTGGCACGTCTGCTTCTGAGCTGCAGCTCTCAGTTGTCCCCCAGCTTTCCCTGCCAGCCTCCGCCGTCGCCGCTATGCTTTCTACTGAAGTTCATATTTTGGTATTCATTTCTTTGAAAAGGGGAAATACCTTTCTCTCACCTCTCTGCCTGCTCTCCAGCATGGTGCTTCATACCTAGCTGATACAAAATGACTTCTTGGATGAATGATGTGAAACTCTCTTGGTGGTTTTACGCACCTGACCGAGGGTTGTTCCCTGAATCTTTGTTAGTTGGCCTCTGCTGTGTGTTTAGGAGAGCTTTTTCATCCCTTGGCCTCTAATGTTAAATCTGTCAGAACAGGGCCACTCATTGTGGCTGCAGACCACAGTGCATTAGGAGTGTTATAGGGTATATAAGCAGAATAAAGGGCTAAGATCAAATTTGGAGATGTTTTGAATTCGATGTCAAAGAACTTGGGACTTTTACTGGAGTAATATGAGTTCTGATTCCCAAAACTACACAATCGGATTATTTTAGAGATTATTTGGGTGAGAAAAATGAACAGACCAGAAGAAGCAGAAACAGAATCTAGTGACAAGACTGTTTCAAATGCCTGGGTAACTGTCGTCCAGAGAGTCAGGAAGGCTAAACCATGACAGCGGCAGGCGGCAAAGGAGATGCTCAGGGGACATAACGAAGGCAGGATGACCAGGAGGTTGTGACAGGTTGATTAGGAAGGGGATGGCGGGAAAAGATGTCTTGACTAGCTTCTAGGCCTCTGTGGTCCAGGTTCTTGGGAAGATGTTGGTGGCATTCTCAGGAGCGGGGAACAGAGAAGAGGCCTGTTGCCTCATGGAGACGCACAGTCCTACTTGCCCTAAGGAGAAGCTGATGAGTTCTGCTCTGGGAAAAGGCTCAGATGACTGGACCCTGGGGATGCAGCCTGCTGTGGCCTCTGAACCAGACCTGCTCAGGAAAGAATGGCTGGAAAAGAGTCTCTGTCTTCCTTTGAACATAAATGTTAAAGGAAATGACCTCTGACCTCCATGTGGCAGAGAACTTTATTGAAGAAATGTTTTGTTATTTACAGAACACAGCAGAAGAACAATGACGTTTAATGGCATCACTTTACATTGGAATTTTCTTCCCACAGTCTCATTTATTGAACTCTCATTCTGGTACTATCTCATGTGACACCCTGTCTGGGTTGGACCCTGAAATACCAGTCCCATGGCTCTCTGGCTCTTCTGGATAGAATGGACACCAGTTAAAATAAACCAAGACCTTTCATGTTCACTTAATTTCTCAAATTTCTGGTTGGCTTAAGCTGCAGACCTGGGACTGTGCTCTCTTATGCTGCAGAAGTGGTGCCAGGCATGATCAAGCCTTGTGGTAACCATCATTATTAACTGGGAATTTTTATAAAGATTCTGTGAGGCTGTGAGGTACCCGAAGACAACAGCTACATTACAGTTCAAGCACATGCCTAGTGCCTGGCATCTAAGTATGCAAAAGATGTCGGTTAAACTAGTGAAAAATTGTTATGTGGTCAATTTGCAGAGAATTTGGAAAGTGATGTTTCATTGTAGGACAAAAGTAAAGAATTTATATAATCAGCTTCTTTGTCCACATGGTAGCTATGATTTGAGGATTCAGACTTTTCTTCCTCGTTGACAGCCAATGTTTGTCTCACTGAAGGAAGTTCCTCTTGCCTTAATTAAACTCCACGCAATAAATATAACTTTTCCTGAGAAGTTGTAGCACATCCTATGACTATTTTAAAGCAAGATGTACTTTATGTGACATAATCGTCCATAAGTAATAATGTAATTAGACGTTAGTATCTTTACAATGTTGAATTGAAATGAGTTTTCTTATGAAACACATTTGCGATCGTCTCATTTCAAGTAGATTTCTTACCCATTGTTATTTTTATTGTACAGTCCATTATTTCTGATAGATATCCTATTATATTTTATTTCAAAACTTTTAAGTTCTGGATGTTAGAATCATATTTTAGCATCATAATCTTTTTGCTACATTATTTCCATGAGAAAAATTAGACCTAGTTAAAGCCAATTTTTAAATTATCTTAATTGAAATTCATTTTTAAGTTGCCATTGTAAATGAACTTTATAGCCTAAAACAGATTCATTTCAACCATGAAATAAAATCTAATTTTACTTCCGTGTGTCAATAGACACCATTAAGAAATGTACCTGTAATAAAAGCCTTAGTGTTCAGACGGTAAGAGAAACTCAGCGAATACCTTGCCGTGAAAGAGCAGAGTGAATCACCACCAGCTGAATCCAGTGCAAGTGTGTTTTAAAGAGAAGCAAATGAGAAGATCACTCTCAAAACCTGAAGACACAATACATTCGAAAGGATAGCAATGTATGTTTGAAAAATACTAACATTCAGGAACTGTAAAGAAGTAAGAAGCCAAAGAAACAATGGGTATATAGTACCACAGGCAATGTTTCTGCAAAGCAGATATAGAAATCACATGAAAATATGCAGAGGGGCTAGAGAGATGGCTTAACAGTTAAGAACACTGGCTGCTCTTGCAGAAAACCACGGTCTGAATCCCAGCACCCACGTGGCAGCTAACAACGGTCCATAGCTCCAGTTCCAGGGAATATGACACCATCTGCCCTCTGTGGGCACTGCATGACATGGGTATACTAACACACGTTCAGGCAATACACTCATTCACATAAAAAAAAGAAATACGCAGAATAATTGGTGAAAATGAGATCATTACCTGTGACACTAGAATATTGTATGGGAAGGGGACCATTAAAGGTTAAAATCATGCAAATATTTTTCTTTCAGTTTCCTAAATTATTTAATGTACTCTATTTCCCATGATCCCAAAGGCATGTTTTATACTTAAGTTGTGACTAACTCACACTTCTTCTTAATATAACCTTTCTTCATAATGTTTTAATCTGAATATTATCAAAATGTTTTTCTAAAAAATAAAAGTCTTATAATTAATTTTCTTTTCATTTATTTTACCTTACATTTATTGAAAGTTATCATCTAACACAGGATTTTTTTAATGTGTGGTGCACCTGACCCTTCCAGGGCTTCTGTTGAGTGACTTTGGTTTTCATACCAGCTTTGCCACCAACCAGAACCGTGACACTCCATGAGGCACCAATTTGCTAGGAGACAACTGTGGTAGGAGATGTGATAGGAGATGTGGTAAGAGATGTGGTAGGAGATGTGATAGGAGATAAGTGTGGTAGGAGATGTGATAGGAGATGTGGTCATAGTCAATGGGCAGAACACCAATAATCTAAGGCCACAGCGATGTGAGGGGTGTGAATACTAACGCAGAAGCCCCAGTACGAGTGACGAGTTGTGTATGAACTATGCTCCAGAAGCATGAATCCTGACCCACCTCTGTGTGATTGTGCCAGCGTGTGTGTGTGACTCTGTTCCAGGAGTGTCTATGAAAAGGAACTTGATGTCGTTCCCTGCCTTGGTATCTGTAGGACTTCCAAACAGCAACTGTGCTTAAGGACTGGTCAGTAGCCACAAAAGCTCTCCATGAGCAAACTGCAGTACCTTCTAGTGAAAGCAGGCACACTTACAGCTGACTGTGTTGCCCATGACCTTTTGATGGCCTGCCACCATGCATCAGAGAGGGAGCAGTTCCTGAAGCTTGGCCTTAGAGGTAATTGTCAGTTCTTGACTGCACAGCGCTCACTGCCCTCTCAGCAGCAGTGCCTGTGGTCTTGAGTACTTTCTCGCTGGGCAAGAGTTACAATTGGCGAGTGAAAACACTCATGTGCAGGGTAAAAGAACAATTGGTTCAAGGCCCTAATCCAAAGAAGACTAAGATGGCAGCAAAATCCAGGCTTCCCCTCAGCCTAACGAGCTCGTCATCCAAAGCAGCAGTCCAGACCTTGCCCCATGGACCGCTGCGCTTCCAGAGGTTCAGTTGCAGAACTCGGTCTTTCTATTTCACTCAGGTGTACTGGAGAAAGTGGACGCAGCTTACTTGTGAGTTTGCTGCTTCTTAAAGAATCTCTCATTAAACTTGAGTCATTGTGGGAATAAAAACTTCCAAGTTAGTAACATATTAGAAATAAAAGTATGAAGATACAACATGTGAGAACTCGATGAAAATCATGCATTTGAAGTGTTTGTTAATAATTTAAGTCCCACAAAGAGGAACACCTTAATGATTGGTCTAAAAATGGATCTCAATATTCTTTAAAAATAAAACAAATATTAAATTTTCCATATATCCTTCTGGAAGATACCAGAAGACAGTTGGATTATTTGGGGTCTTAGAGTGAATTAACTAGAAATGTAATAGAGTACATAAAAATCAGTAATTTGGGGACTGGAAGGATGGACCAGTGGGTAAAGTGTCTGACACTCAAGCATGAGGACCTGAGGGTGGCTCTCCACTACCTACATAAAAAGCCAAACGTGGCCATCGCATGCATATGTAGCTCCAAAGTTGGAGAGACAGAGACAAATGGATCCCCAGAGCTCCCTGGCCAGCTCTTGTATTGAATCAGTGAGTGCCAAGTCCAGTGAGCTACTGGCTCAGATGATAAGGTGAAGAGCAATGAGGACGGTGCCTGACTTTCACCTCTGGCCTCCACACCTCATGCATATATGAATGCGTGCATATGCACACGTGCGCGCGCACACACAGAACAAAACATACAAAGAATTGTCCATAAACCACTTGATCATAGAAATTACATTTTGTTTGCCATCAGAAAGTAAGTTTACATTGTTTCCTGGTTTGCAGCATTACATTTTAGACCTGCATGATGACACGTGCCAGTGGTGGCAATTTTTTAATTTATTTTGTGTGCCTGTACCATCTCGAGATCGGGGAACAGCTCTCAGGAGTTGGTTCTCTCCTGCCACCCAGTATCCAGGATTGACCTGAGGCTGTCAGACCTACATACAAGTGCTTCTACCCACTGAGCCATCTTCCTGATCCAGTAATCACATTTGTAAAGAATGGTAATTCTTGGGCTTTCTAGACTTTAATGTGTATGCTGTAAACAATGTATAACATGGACCATGGGCTTCCTCAAATGGATACATTATTGACAGCAGAGTCTGAACATGTAAAATTTGCAGGTTTTAATGATAAAAAGCAAAGCCCATGCATTGGAGCATATCCTAGGCAAAGAGTGAGATTTCTTTCTCTAAGATTTGATGGAGAAGCAGAGATGAGCAGTGTAGATTTTTTCTCATCCAGGTGCCATAAACAGCCACTAATTGGAGAAAGCATCTGAGCTCATTTAAAAGATGTGTCAAAGCCAGAATGTGTAAGCTCATGCCAGAACCTCACAGAGACCTGCAAGTCAGCGAACAAGTGGTCCACTGGGGCCTTATGGCGTCCTGCCAACTTCATGCAACCTGGGCTGTAGGGTAAATTTACATGGAGTTTCTCTCTGGCTCAATGAACACACCCGTGGAGTCGGATCCAAATGCAGCAATAACTGACAGGCAGTGGCAAGACATGCCTCTAAGAATTTGATTGATGGAAACAGAGCCGATAGACTCAGCCACTTTCCAACCAACCAATGACTTGAAGGGGAGGGCCTGGGGGAAAGGCTCAAATGCTGGGGAGGAGACGTGCTCTCAGCAAGTGGCTGTTTTGGTGCAATGAACTGGAGTCCACGGCAGTTCTGGTCAAAATGTAGACCTCAATACGAGATGTCACACCATCTCCCCAATACATTCTTTGTAAGTTACCCCAATAAGTAATTTTTCTAATTGGAGAGCATACTTCACTTGCTCGGTGGCCTGGACCCAGAGGAGCAAGGCCAAAAGCCACCTTATCATGAGAAAAATTCTTAAGACACAGGTGTAATCATATATTCAAACAGAGAAAGCCTCTGGATAAGACAAGAAAATTGTAGATTGTACCATTTCATCTATGTGACAGACACTCGGGGATGCTGCTTTACCTGCTATCCCACACCAGCTAGAATGTTTGAACGGATACATGCTTAAAGGAAGAACTTGATTTCAATAAGCACAGTCATGTGAGTGTGTCTGAACAGCAACCTATGCAGCAAGAAGAGGTGATTTCAAAAATACTTGTGTGCAATTTTCTAAGAAAGTCTTCCTAATAGTATTCTTAACCCTAAATTGTCCTATCTGTGTTGAAGAGTTTGAAATTGTCAATGTTCTTGATGGTGGCATAGCTGTAATGTTATCTAGGTGTGAGTTTTTAAGGAGGAATAAGAACTTTGGCAGCCCTGTTTTTATAAATAAATCTTTATTGGAGCACAACCACATCCACTTGTTGACACATCTTCTGTGGAGGCTTTTTCACTACAGTGGTGGAAAGAGCCTGCAGCATTGCCTATCTGATCCTCCATGGAAGCTGTTTGCTGACCCCGTATAGACTAGTGGGCTGCAGAGGACATGGTTTTTGTGAAAATTAAGCACTGGGCACTTAAATAATGACCAACACAAATAAAGTAAATCAGATGCAGATTCCTGCCTGATGCTGGGAAAAGAGATGGCAGTTTGTGCCAGCCATCCCTCATTTACCACACAGCGCTGGCACATTGCCAATTCTGTCAGGAGAGGGAGCACTTCCCTTCACTCAGGTTGCTGAGAACAATGCCAGAGGGAGAAGCCAAGCGAGTGATGCCCAACACGGTTACTCAGGTGGGAACCTTCAGTGAGCCCTGGGCACTGAGATCTACCTCAGTAAGAGAGACCAGACAGGTAGGGAGGCATGAAGCAAGTAAGGGAGCTCTGCAGTAGATCTGTGCCCTTCTGAAGTCTGTGCCTGGTAATTCCATGGACTAAGACTTTTTTCAGCAAGCCTTTCTGAAATGTGGTGGCCATCTGAAACATTTCACTTTTTTATTTTTATTGAAATTCTGTGGTTTTCATACAGTGTAATTTGATGGCATGGTATTTAGGTCCCATCCCCATCCACAGCTCCCTTTATTGCCCATCACCAAATTTGATGTACTAGCTAAGGCCCACACAGTCTAATTTGTGTCGCCTCAATGTCTGAGGGCCTGATTAACCTACCAAGAGTCCCATTCTTAAAAGAGAATGTCTCTTCCCCTCCCAGAAGCCATAAGTTACCAACATTTCCTTATGCTGAGTTGGGGTTTCTTACCCACTTCCCTGTATGTATGGTGGGATTTTGTCTGGTCTGATAGGATTTTGTCTGGCTGTCACCATTGTGAGTTCATAGGAGTAATTGACCAGATGTCTGAAAGACCCTGCTTCCGTGTTCTCATCCCCCTCCACTGGCTCTTACAATCTTTCCACTTCCTCTTCCACAGTGATCCGTGAGCCTTGGGGGGGCAGAAGGTTGCCATAGGTATCCTATTCAGGAATAAGTACTCTGCAGCCTCTTGTTTACACATTGACCAGTTGTGGGTCTCTGTGTTAATCACCATCTACTGCATAAGAAGCTTCTCTTGTGAGAGTTGAGAGCTGCATTAATCTTTATGTGTGACTATAAGTCATAATGAGTCATTTCATGTGGTACCTATTTAGTAGAAAACTACTATTAGGCTCTCTCCTATGTCCTGTGGCCTCTGTGGCCTCAGGTTCCTAAGCCTGATATGAAGCCAGGAAGCAGAACTTAAATCCATTTAGAAAGTGGTTGGTCACGCCCGTAATATTCAAGCCACGGTTGCACCGGTGGGCGTACCCTGCCGGGCGGTTGTTACAATTCACAGGATGCACGGCCGGGCACCGCTGATGAGTCTTTTCTCCTTTCCGTGCACGCATAGCACCTTCCAGCACTAGGAACTAGAGCTAGTGGAGAGGAGGCTCTGAAGTCAGCACTAGCTTGATTTCAACTTGTTTGTTCTGCAGTTCATGTATGTGGTATCTAGTAATCATGTATGTAGTGTGTAGGATAGGATAATAATGGGATATTACCATCGAGCTCTGCTGAGTAAGCAAGACCAGAGGAATGGCCAGTATGACTTGAGAGTTCATGTGACCCCCAGTCAGCAGCTTCTACAGAGGGGGTCCTTTCCTACCATTGAGGGGTTTTTTGTTAGCCTATGATATCTAGAAGGGGCAATGTCCACCTGTAACTCCTTTTATAATGTCTCTGTATATACTTTAAAAAGATTCTCTATGGTAGGTCTTCATGTGACTCTTTCTAAAGGCCTTAGTCTTCATCAACCCCTGCCCTGCCTCCCACACTCCACGCCGCCTCACCCTCCCTACTCTGATGTTCTCCTTGCCCTCCACATCACCAGATTCTGCCAACCTTCCCAGGAAGCCTCTCCCAACCCATGATTATTAGTTTCTTGACCTTTCTGGATTTTCAAATTGAAAAGTGCGTGTCTAAGATTTCAAAGCTAGCATCCAGCTAAGAGAGAATGTACAAGGTCTGCCTTTCTGGGTCTGGGTTACTTCACCCATGATGGTTGTTTCCTGTTCCATCCACTTATCTGTGAATTTCATAATTCCATTTTTAAGAGTTGAATAATATTCTATTGTGTGTATGTACCACGTCTTCATTATCCCCTCATCAGCTGATGGACATCTAGGTTGTTTCCATTTTCTGACTGCTATGAAAAGGGCAGCAAATAAACGTGGATGGGCGGGTATTTCTATAGTAGGGTATAGAGTCTTTGGAGTATATGCCCAAGAGTGGTATGGCTGGGTCATGTGATAGATCAAATATGTCATTTTGTTCAATTTTGGTAGGCCATACATGTCTAGAAATCCATTCCTTTTATGCATTCTTGCTTAGTAGAACACAGACTGTTTTAAAGTGCACCCTTCTGATTTCTGAATTTGCTCTGGGTCTGTTGCGATGTTTCCCTTTTCAACCCTGAGCTTGTTCCTTTAGGTCTCTTCTTTCTTTTGGTTAATTTGACTAAAGGTCAGTCCTGTCAGTTTCTCAAAGAACCAACTCTTTGTTTCATTGATTGTTTATCTGTTTGTTTCTATTTCCTTAATTTCAGCTATGATTTTACCACTTTCCGACTACTATTTTAGGTGTTGTTTGTTCTTGGTTTTCCAAGGCTTTCAGGTGCAAAATTAATTTATTTATAGGAAATGTTTCTAGTTTTCTGGTGTGGACACTTTATGCTACAATTTTTCCTTAAGAAGAAAGGGGTTTGGTATGTTGTATTTTAAGTTTCATTCAATTCTAAGAAAGTTTTTATTTCCTACTTGATTCTCCCATAATGCAGTTTTCATTCAGGAATGTGTTGTTTAGCTTTCATGAATGTGTGCACTTTTTCCCATTATTATTGTCGAGGATATCTAGCTTTACTCCTTTGTGGTCATGTAGAATACAAGACGATATTTGAACTTTTCCTAAATTTGTGGAGACTCGCTTTGTGTCCTAATATGTGGTCAGTTTGGAGACCATTCCATGGACCTGCCAAGAAGTGTGTTCTTTGGTGTTTGGGTGGTACATTCTGTTGATGTCTGTAAAGTCCATTTGCTTTTTGGTATCATTTAACTCCGGGTTTCTCTGATGAGTTTCTATCTGGCCGACCTCTCCATTTCTGACAGTGGTGTAATGCAGTCACACACTCTCACTGTGTTGGAGTCAATCTGAGGTTTTAGAGCTAATAAAGATTTTTTTATGAACTTGGATGCCTCTGTGTGATGTAAATATATGTTTGGGGTTCTAATCTCTTCCTGGTGTGATTTTTCCTTCCTGAGTGAGAAGGGACCTTCCCTGTGTTTGAAGTCTATTTTATCAGATCTTAGAATAGATATGCCTACTCGTTTCTTCATTTCATTTACTTAGAATCTCTTTTCCACCTTTTACTCTAAGGTGGTGGCAGTTATCGTTGGTGAGCTGCATTTCTGGGAGGCAGCAAATCAGTGGATCCTGGTTTTACCCAATTTCTTTACTTAGTTCTTTGAGTATTTCATATAATACATCTTAATCAAATATAGATCCCCTCCCAGATTTCAGGTATGCTGTCATATATGTTCAGTCCTATCCGGTCAACCATTTGTATCCAGATGTCCTTCTGTGCAAGCTCAACCACTGGCATCTAGTGGGCCTATCTAGAGTCACTCTGGTAATAGCGCGCACAGGATCCTGTTCTCTAATCCAGTCAGCCAGTCTGTGTATTATTCCTGGGGAGCTGAGACTTTTAATATTGAGGGTTATTGTTAATTCTGGTTATATTTATCTTCTCAAAGTGCTGATTTCTTCAGCCTCTTTTGGTTGACTCTTCTGGGATAATTTATTTCTCTTCATGCCCTCTTGAGAGTCTTCAGTCCTCCCTTCTGACTGAAGTGGTCCATCCAGTATTCTCTGGGGCCAGGAAGGATCCCAAAGACCCAGCCTGGACTGAGAGCTGAGATGGTGGGGATTCCCAAAATCTACTTAAAGTCACACGATGTCTTTAAGTTCTTAAGAAACTTTTAGGGAAAAATCACTGACTGAGACAATCTCTCAAACTCAGCTAACTCCTCCAGAGTATCTGCATGAATTTGCCTGTATGAACTGTTTCCATTCCTGCAATAAGACTGTGGTACAGGGGTGCACATTTGCCACCCCCCAGCACATTTGCCCCCCCCCAGCACATCTTTGAAAACTGAAGCACAAAGCAGACTGTGAAGATAAGATGCCCTCTCTTACAGGTAAAGAGAGTGGGCATCTGGCCTTGTATGGAGATATGCTGGCCAGAACAGCTGCTGGGTGCTACTGATGTTTAGTGGTAGTGTCTAGTGTCCCCATGCAAGCAGGCGGCTGCTCCAGTGCTGAGAAGCACTGCCTCCCAGGTGCCCATTTTTCTAGGATGCTGGACTTCGCCAGTTCTCACAAGAAGCTTCAGAAGTTCTTCACCTGTGCCCAAGATCTTTCACCTGCTTTGGGAATGCATACCTGTACTGTATGTCTTATTACACAAGTACAAACTCAGCACAGTAGGTTCTCTCCTAGCTTCCAATGCACTCCTTCAGTGTTTCTGTTGTTTCTTTTCAAACGTGCAGATATATGTGATTCATATAAGAAACTTCAGATCACAGTGGAAAGGCCACATCTTCCTGGAATTATTCCTAGTCGAGGAATCTTTAGGCCTTTCTCCTTCCAAGTTCCTCTACACCCTCTTCGCCCTCACGTATGGCCTTGGGAAGCAGTTATTCAGTCAAAGGTCATTCCTATTTGGAAATGAGCCCTTTAGAGGAAAGGCTATGTAGGGTGTGCTAAACATCACACTATGCATGCAGTAGCCCCCATGTCAGAGAAGTCACCAGCTCAAAACACCAGTGATGCCAAGGTTAAGAAACCTGCATCTCAGCAACCATTGCAATACGTCTGTGCACATGCCATTGAAGTAAACATGTTCACAGATAACTGCAACTAGCATAAAAATGCCGTCCATCCTTTATTTTTTCAAGACAGTCTTACTTACTGTATGTGTTCATCTAAAAGGAAGGTGTGGGGACACCTGGACAGAGTGATTTCAGGTCGACAGCTAGCACATGAGTAAAAAGAGGAATGCCATGAGGGGAACAAGACAGAGGATGGAAGGACGCATGATATGCTTGAGGAAAAATGTCTTTAAATGCATACAATGGATACACATATCTGCATACACACACACGTACATGTGTACATGCTCATCACACACACTACCTGACTGTGTCAGGAGCATCTATCATGGGTAATAAAGATAGGAGCTTTCTACTTACTCACTTTGGGATTTATTTTAAATATTTATTAGGAACTAAAGGAAAACCTTAAATCAATTCACCAGTTATTATCTTTTGATGCCTGCTCCCCATGTCAGAGAAGTGACTAGCTCAAAAGTCAGCAGTGTATATTCTTACAGCATCTTCAATGAGATGCCACAGTTTCTGTTTAAATTCCACGTTTACTTCATCATGACAGCAAACAATGCCTGTTCCAAAAATCAAAGGAAAACAAATACTTTATACAGCATCCTTAGCATTTCCAGGATTTTTGGTGCCGGCTCATAAAGACGCTACAGAGAAATCACAACTGAAAACTGACTGTGTCCTGTCACATGCATACTTATGCACATATGCACGTAACACAGGCTGTCTGCATTGAGGGCTTATTCCCTTGTGTTGTCTCGGAAGTCTCACATATTTAGTGCATGCTGGTAACTGATTGAACCAAGCAGTCATTTCTAAAGATGTGAAATGTAGAGATAATCTTGGATGATATCTTTGAAAAAGCAAACACAGACGTAGTAAAGACAGGATATGTTAAGGATCGAAAATATGTAAGAAAAGCATACTGGAAAGAAAACCTCAGAGACCAAAGGATGTGGTCATAGCACGAACCCTGTAATCATAGTTAAAACTTGATGGAAATTGCCATCATTCAAATAAAATGAAATCAAAATTGAAGAAATGTATTTTCAGTAAAATAACTTGAGCTTCAAGAAATAGTTCAGAAGCTGGAAAGATGTCTCAGTAGTTAAGAGCACTGACTGTTCTTGCAAAGGACCCTGGTTCAAGTCCCAGCACCCACATGGCAGCTAACAACCATCTATAATTCTTGTTCCAGGGGATCCGAGACCCTCTTCTGTCCTCCATGCATGACACACAGATGTGCTTACATACATGCAGGCAATATGTTCATACACATAAAATAAAATAGTTTTTAAAAAAAGAAAAAGAAAGAGTTCAGAAAATTCAGGAGGAAGCTTCCTTTCACCCAAACATGAAAAACGTAGAGACTGTCAAAGGAGGGTCGGAAGCGTCTTAAGGTGGGTATAGAAGGACATGTGCTGGGCCTAGGATAAAGTCTGAATCAAAGGTTTCAAAAGCTGTAGCACAAGACTAGAATCAAGAAACAAAAGGGCTGGCAGGTGGCATAGAAGCCCCTGTGTCCCCACCTCGGGAGTTAAGGTTAAACCACACTGGTGGAAGATAAGAAACAACTGTCTCTATACAGAGCA
Source organism: Eospalax fontanierii (assembly GCA_035773235.1). NCBI lineage: Eukaryota > Metazoa > Chordata > Mammalia > Rodentia > Spalacidae > Eospalax > Eospalax fontanierii. The sequence continues at coordinate 8,361,978 of CM069543.1, forward strand.
CACTGGAGAGCAGGCATCGGCCCAGAGTGCTGCCTGCCTCGGCGCTCTGCAGGCCACCAGGTATCTGTCCCAGCAGCACGGTTCCCTGGTTGTGCTGGCACCTTAAGTGTGGCCATGCTCCAGTGAAGCTTTCTTTAAAGAACAAGAATCCTGGATTTGGACTTGGCCCTGTTTTGGAAAATAAACGTTGACAAATTTTAGTAGGCCTTAAAGGGGTATTTAGTGTGTGGAGAGCCTGAAGCTCTTATACAGGGTGATCTGAGAGACCCCAATTTAGCCTAGAAAGGGGACAAATCCTGAAACTAATATATTTTCTTGATACTCAGAGACAAGACACCATCCACATCTTCATTTAGTAAAACAAGTTTTGTCTTGGTTTTTCCTAGAAGGCTCCACTCCAACTCTACTGTTTATACTGTCTACCCTTTAGTAAGAGCCCAGGCTTCATAGGCTGCAGGGACTCAAGGATGGGACTCTGATCTTCAGAAGAGTCTGATTCTCATTAGAAGTAGCCTAGACATACAAGATCACATCACAGGCAGGAGGCTGCTACACCTGTCATCTCCCATGGGCCCCACACCTGCCCTATGACCTCAGGGTTCCCAGAGCCAGGAGAAAAGAAATCTGATTGTCTCTCCATAAGACTTAGGCACTCCTCTGTTTCCAGAAGCATATTCGGTGCTGCAGATGGGTTGAGAGGCCAAGCATGTTACCTTGTAATGCTGAACAAGCCCTCACAAGCACCTGTGGGCCATGGATCCCCACAGGCCCTTATGGGCATAATGAAATATATTTTAAGATCTGGAGGGAGACAGGAGGAATGAGCTTATGAAAACTCACAATTCAGGAAAGTGTGTGCTGATTTCATGTGAGCCTGGGAAAACCAGAGAAATGGCAGGTGAATTCCAAAGACTGAGCTGTTGTCAGGTACGCTACATAAAGAGTGTAACCCTTTCAGTTCGGGAATATTTATCTCCAAGACCCTTTATCCCAGCTGTGCACACACACACACACACTTTACCCTAATTCAAGTGTCTCATATAATGTCTAAAATGTACTTGCTCCAGCCTCTCTCTTCCTCAGCTTTATTCCATTCCACTATTTCCCTGCGGCTTTTCTCCCTAGGATGTGTCTGCGGTCCCCTCTGCCCGCCCCATGTCCTCTCCTCTCCCTCCTCTGTGTCTCCTCCTCCCATATCTCCTTCTCCCCGATTCCCCCTCCTCCCCGTCCTCTCCTGTGCTCCACATCCAGTCATAACTCGTGAAGTCCTTTTCTTTCCAGAGCATGTTGCTGTGCCTCTGTGGAATCTAGCTAACATGTTCTCCTCTGGCCCACATGGATGCCGGGACACACGCTCATTGACCTTCCTCCCTCTGCCCACTTCCCACCTTACTCCATGCTTGCAAAGTTTCCAGCATTAAAATCTGACATCTCCTTCCCATCGAAATAGTCAAGTCCTGTGCTGCATTCCAACTGAACCTCAGACAGACCCCGTGGCCTGGCACATAGGAGCCTTCGTGGCTGTGTTTCACTTACCATGTCCATCACTTTCTGTACTGCATGCTATTCATTTCTCTCTGCTGTTCTTACCACCATGCCTGGCTTTCCTCCAGGCCACACGCTCTTTCAAGCTCTCCCTGATGTTTCATCCTTGTCCACGTCCCAAGATCCATTTGGCCAAAACTCCAACTGAGAGCTCAGCAAAGCCTTCCTGTCCTAACCTCACCCAGGTTGAAAGAATGCCCCTCTGTGTATCTAGCAACAGACAATGCCTTGTCTGTGGAATGTCTTCAGATGAGTCAAAGTTCCCTAAGACTATGAACTCCAATCACAGGAGCAATGCCTCTCATCTTGATAACCTTGAGAGACAGTAGAAAGCAAAGACACTTGTTGCTGAGTACATCCCATCTTGATGAGGCCTTTCCCGATCGCCTTATTAAAACTAAAGTCCCTGTGAGCATTCCCCACCCAACCCAGCCCCTGCCTGACTTACCACACACGTGTGCTTGCATATTACCATATTTTGTGGACTCTGCTCACGTCTGGATACAAAGTCCTCTGGGGCAGGAATTTTTAAATCAGATTTGTTCATTGTACTTCAGACTGGCCCATGATCTCCCAATCATCATGGCCACATGAAGGCCACCCACTATTTATTTCTTCATGCCTGGCAATGTCTAGACTGTAGTAGCCTTTCATTTAATATTCATAATAATCTAATAATTCCCATGTCAATTTTAAAATGAAGAAATTAACATTTATAAAGATTTGAGTTTCTGATGTTTGGAGAGTCTGTGCACGCAGGATTTAATAACACCACAGTAATGGTGGGGAGGCGGAAGTTTTCAGAAACACTCTCATTTATCATGTTGTGTGTTTGCTTAGAAATGGTTTGAGGAAGGCCGACTGCATCTGGAGTATGCCGGGATGCGTTTGAAGCAGACTTTGACAAGAGAACACTGTTGCAACCCCCAGCAGTTGGTTAGGGGTACATGAAATCAGTTGGTGTGCCACAGGGGTTTATGTAATGGAAAGAAAAGACAAAGCTGGTGTTGCAGTTAAGCCTTGATAACTGTGAGGCTATGCTAGGACTGAGTTCATCCACTTGTAGCCAAAAGTCTATTGATTCTTAAAAATATGGTGTGGAGGGCTCAGCAGTTAAGAAGACTGGCTGCTCTTGCGGAGGACCTGGATTTGAATCCCAGCACCCACATGGCAGCTAACAACCATCTGAAACTCCAGTTCAGGGGATCCGATGCCCTCTTCTGACCTCCATGGACACTGCATAACACAGGCACACAGGCAGTACACTCATAAAGATGCAGAATAAAATATTTTTAAAATGTGTGGATCTCCATCCCAAGCCTCCTGGTGTAGGCATTTAAACAAGAATCTGAGAGGCATGAAACAGCTGGCCTTGGACCCCAGTCACACACTGGCACTGGGGACCCAGTGCTGTGTGTTCTATGACCAGCCCCAGGAGGACTTTGGAAAGCTTCTCTGCCCATCTGCAGTTCCCTCCTGAGGAATAGCTGGTGTTCTGTGTGTGTGTGTGTGTGCAAAATGGTCATGCAAACCCGGAGGCATGAAGGGACTGTCTTCAGAGCGGAGTGTCACAAGGCGTCGATAACCATGCCCCCTCTATCTGTTGCAGGTCAATGCACAAACTGGCCCAGTTGGAGAGACTCGACCTAGGCAATAATGAATTCAGCGAGCTGGTAAGCAAATGCGCTTCCTAAACTTGCCAGACAGACTCCTGGAGACTGTCTTTTGCTATGTCTTTGCAACCCTAGGTATAAAGCACTGACTGTGTAAGTATGCATGCCGCATATAAAAATAACAAAGGCTGGGAGCTGGGAGCTATGGTGGTTTGACTGCACACTGAGCCACAGGAACTGCATATTACATATTACATATTACACTGAAAATAAGTTAGTGTTGACGCAGGTACGTGTTGACAATCTGAGTCCTAACTGTGACAGGAGGTACCATGTGAAGTATGTTACATGCGTCATCTCAGCTAATGCTGACCTTACATGCTGTCATGTTAACTCTACATGTGTCTGAAGTGGTCACTGATGCATAATTATTATGTTAATTATGGGGTTTAAAAGGGAGTTAAAAGGCTCGATTAGCTTCGGTTCACACTTTGGAGACCCATGGTAGTTCTTCAGCACCACACAAGGCAGCCAGTCTTGTGACTTTACTTCACAGATGGTACTGATGTATCTTTCCAATAAAGACATGCTTGGCCTCACTGACTGTTAGATAGCAGAATTCTACAGGTCCTTCTAGGTTTTGGTTTTCTTTAAAATATGCCAGTATACCAGAATTGCAAAATCAAATAAGAAAGCAAGAAGAAAACCCTTTCTAGGAAGACTCAGCTTTGTGGATGCATATGTCAGCCTTCAGATCTCAGAAATCCAGTCCTTCTGTAGTTCACCAACAGCCTCTGACTAATCAATCAGCCTTTCCCGCCTTTCTACTGTTGATTGATTTGAGGCAGGTTGCCTAACCTCTCTAAGCTTCATTTTCCTGATCTATAAAACGGGAGTTAGAGTGACTCCTGCTTAGAGAGTCTGTGTTATCATTAAACCAAATACTGCATGTTCAAGACCTGGCAGATATTTTCTCAGTCAGTGGCCTGGGCAAGCGTTTTTATCCCCACTGTAATCTGAATGCACAGAGAAACATCAGTATTTTATTTTATGAGGGCCAGTTTGGGCATTATTCCACCCCTTCAGCTGTTATTAATGGCAAAGGCCAATTTTTATTCTAATGTGATTAAAACCTTTTATCTGTCCTTTCATAAAGACTCTGTCTCTGATGTGCCCTCCTCTCTGCTGCTCTTCCCTCCTCCAAGGAGGAATTTGAATGAGGCAAAGGAAGTGACTCGTCTTTGTGACTCCTGGCCTGGGAGGTTTTCAGTGTGCCAGCTGTGTACGCTGCCACTGGTTCTGGGTCTACCGTACACGCTATCCCGTGTCCCTTGTCTACGACAGTACACACCGTTCCATGAGCTGCAGCACCCTCTGAACCAGAGCTTTGGCTGTCTCCAGCTACGCAGTGCCATGCATATCCCATCCTCCCTCCAGCACCAGAGCACCCAGCCTTTGTTTCTGCTCTTACCAGTCATAACCCAATAGTGACCACAAAGCCAGCCAGCCTGCTCTGAGAATCTTCAGAGTGCACATACTGAGATGCACCTAGGAAAAGAAGATGGCAGAGCTTCCCATCTGCTGCATTGTCACTCAGTTCACAGTGCTCAGATGCCCCCAGTGCTCATCCACCCAGATGCCCAGTGCGGCAGCTGGCACCCAGCCTAAGGCACCCTGGCAGTATTTTTCCCTCCATTTTTGAGACAGGGTCTCCCTGAAGCCCCCTGCTGGCCTGGAACTTGTTATGTAGACCAGGCTGGCCTGGAGTTCACAAAGATCCACTTGCCCTGGTGTGCTGAGATTAAAGGTGTGTACCACCATGCCTGGCATTTTCTCTTTTAAGATTTTTTTTTAAATTAGTGTGTGTGTGTGGTGTCCACAGAGGCCAGGAGATGGTGTTGGACTGTTGAATCTTTATGAGCTGCCTGCTAGAGGGTCCTGGGGACCGAACTCATATCCTCTACAAGAGCAGCAAGGGCTCTTAACCACTGATCCCTCTCTCCAGCCATGCACCCTGGCATTTTTAAAGGATATTTGTTTAAATGGAGACAGAGTCATTGGTGAGGGTGGTAAATAGCATATGTGACATTGTTGGGAATGGGTGAAGATAGATTCGGAACCAATTGCCAAGACCAGGGTTGGCCCAGGCTCTCCTTAGCACGTGTGGTTCGTCTGGCAGCAGAGTGAGTGCAGGCAGTGGTTCACAAAGATAGAACCGGCTGTCATCCTTCCTTCCTCTCTGGCTGGGCCATTTGAGGTCTTCACCTCACTTTGTAACCACGTCTTCTTTATCATCAAGACCACTCCCCTCTATTTCAAAGGCCTCTTGTCAGGTTTTCACGCAAGAAAATCTGCAGCAAACCCTCCATCTGTGCTTTGATGAATGCTGGTCATCAAGGACTTCAACTAGCTTTTCGTATGGATATATGTCAGTTGGTATTTCTCCTGTTAAGACTTGGATCCAGGAAGATGAATAGAGTATGTTTATTCTATGAAAATAGACTTGCCAAAAGCAGGGTGTCTAAACCATCATCTATGTGGAAATATTTGGGGTTTTGATATGGCGTGTCCATACTAAGCACAAAGTGGGGCTTTTGCTTTTGTCTGGGTTTTTGCATTTATCAGTAGAGGTTGATGAGGCTTGGTTATTGGAATATTATCACAGACTTCACATTTCTACTGCTATTAACTCTTAACAAGTACGTGACTTTAGCAGTCCTATGTATGGAACTGGCTGTTCTTTCTTCTGATAGATACAAGTTTTAATAAGAAAACAAGACTTTCCTATCATAAAAGGCCTCTAGAAGCAGAGTCAAATAGAGAGAAGGGTTTCCTCCTGCTTCTACAGCTAGGATTGACACCTCTGAGGTCATCATCAGGTGATTCAGTGTGGCATGGTCAAGACATAATGCAGATGATAGATGACTACCACTTGCAAAACAAAATAAAGCAAAACTGGAACCCTGGGAAAATTGACTGCACGGGAACTTTGCTTGCCTGGCAGCACAGACACCCAGATAAAGTCTGAAGTGCAAACCTCTACCTCTGCCTCCCAGTTTTAACAGCAGAAACTTCTGATAAACGGAATTACTCTTCAGTGACACTCCCCAGAATGTACTGGGCAAATATAAGGAGTATCATAGGATGTTTCTTTCATGGGTAATTGTGTTCACTGTAAATTGTAGAGCATTCAAAGAAGTGTAAAAGATTAGTGAAACTCACCCGTGACGGCACACTTACACGCTGGTGAAACTCACCTGTGACGGCACACTTACACGTTGGTGAAACTCACCCGTGACCTCACACTTACACGCTGGTGAAACTCACCCGTGACGGCACACCTACATGCTGGTGAAACTCACCCATGATGGCACACTTACACGCTGGTGAAACTCACCCATGACCCCACACTTACATGCTGGTGAAACTCACCCATGACGGCACACCTACCCGCTGGTGAAACTCACCCATGACGGCACACCTACACGCTGGTGAAACTCACCCATGACGGCACACCTACATGCTGGTGAAACTCACACATGACCCCACACTTACTTACACACTGGTGAAACTCATCCGTGATGGCACACCTACAGAGCTATGGTTATTTTTGAGTGCTCACCCCACCCCTGTTGCTGTTTGAGTTCAGTTAGAATGGTCTGGGAAGAGGTCAGGCATGGCACACTGTTAAGTTGATATGTCAGTTATATCACATCTGAATACAGTGGACATTAGTCTTCACAGAAGAGCTAGGCCTCCCCGCAGCTGGGCTCTCTGTTTTGTATCTGTGAATCGACCCCAGATTCAAATCACTAGACTACTTACAGCATTCTTGAATTAGGGAGTAAAGTCAACTTATAGACACAACACAGTGAATTAAATCAGAAGTTAGCCCTTGAGTTCTTTCTTACATGTGTGGCCCACTCCCAGTTTGCAGTCTACTTCTGATCTGAGCTATCGATTTTCTTTTGAACAAAATTTCCTCGCTACTTTGCAAATAAATGTATAGATAAAATAAAAATAAATCACAAATTTAAAAGAAAAAAATAAAATCAATTGGTCCTGTTATTTTACTGCCCAAATCCAATGCATATAAAACAAAACAATCAAATGCACCCTGTGACCCAGTTCACATGAGCCAGAACCTCGCCAGTCATGTGTATCTACCTGTCCCATCAACTACAATCCTGATGTTTTCTTTAAAAAAATGTTCTTTGTTTATTTTTAATTTATAAGTGTGTTGCCTGCATGTATATAAGTGCACCTGTGTCGTGCAATGCCACCAAGGTCAGAAGAGGCCTTTGGATCCCCTGGAACTGGAGTTACAGATGGTTGTTAGCCACCATGTGGTGCTGGACCTGAACCCAGGTCCTCTGCAAGAGCAGCCAGTGCTCTAAGTGCTGAGCCTTCTCTCCAGCTCCTGATCTTGACAGGTTTTAACATTTTCTAGCCTCATCTTTAGTGTTAAATACAGTCTTGAATTTTACTTAATACTCCATGGCTCTCTCTTTTCTTTTGGTTTACTTCCAAGAACTGCATTGCTGTGATTAGGCTTTCCTTACGTTTCTGTGGTTATGTCACCACCTACTTACCTTTCATATCTTCTCAAACAATCATTTTTATCCAATTCATTGTGGCCCTGCTGCTATGAATACCCTCCTGATTGTGCATGCTCAAGAGTTCATCCGAGACAGACTGAGCAGTGGAATTTCTTGATCATGAACTGCTCACATATCATCTCTAAAAATAATGCTTTCTTTTTCAACACAGTGAAGTATAAGAGTCCCCATGTTCACATCTTCTCCAGCTCTCAGTATTGTCTGGCTTCTTGGTTTTCTACCTTTTTTCCTTTCATTTTACCAATATAATTAATGGTCATTAAATGGCATCAGCTTCTGGGCTGACTTTGCATGTCCCTGCCCTACGGGCTGGGTGACTTCCCTGTCTGCAGTTTGTGCTGTCTCTTCTGCATACTCTCCTGCTGACCGGCCTTGCCTTGTCTTCATGAAGATGTCCATGGTCTTGTGTAAGACTGTTAACATCCTTTTCCTTGATGTCAGCGCTTTATGGGTCATGCGTTACAGATCTCTCAGCCTCTGAGACGTCTTTACTTACTCTATTTTATATTTTTCATGAACAGGGGCTCTTTGCCTTTAGGTTTTATTTTAAACTGTGTGTGTATGTGCGTGTGTGTGTGTGTGTGTGTGTGTGTGTGTGTGTGTGTTATGTGAGGCTGACTGTTGGTAAGCAGAGGCCAGAAGGGGACATCTGATCCCCTGGGCTGAAGATGCAGGTAGTTGTGAGCTGCCTGGTCGGGTCTTCTGCAAGAACAGCAACTGCTCTTAGTTCCTAATTCTAACACAATGAAGTACGCAATTTTTCTGTGCCTACCAGTTTCCTGTCTTCCTCAGGAAGCCTTCTCCCCCGTCACAAAGATCCACCTCCCCTGTTTTCTTCTACCAGAAGTTTGAAGTCCATTTTTCCAGTGAAGTACATTTCTGTTGGGGTTGGATTGTCACATGCTGTGTTTCTGTGTTTTACTCCTTCTTAGCAGATCCTCAGTTTTCCAAGCCTTGTTCATTACGTGATCCATCCCATGGGAATATAAGCATCACCTTTTTTGTTGTTTTTGCAGTGCAAAGGTTTGAACTTGGGATCTCACATGTGCTAACAGGTCCTCCACCACTAAGCCACTCTCCCAACCCGCAGTACCTGCTCTTAAGAAAAAGTGGTTTTAACATGCTCATACGTTCCATTTTTTCATTGGCCAGTTCATTCTCTTGAAACCACAGTGAGAAATTAGCCAAGAAAAAAAAAAAATGTGTTGAGAGGCCAGCGTCTCTAACACAAACACCTGGATGCTTACTTTTCATATAAATTTTAGAATTAGTTCATCATGTTAACCAAAAAGAAGAAATGTTGGGGCTGGAGAGATGGTTAGTGGTTAAGAGTGCTGGCTGCTCTTGCAAAGGACTTGGGTTCAATTCTCAGCACTCACATGGTATCTAACAACTGTCCATCACTCCAGTTCTAGGGGAATCCAATGCCCTCTTCTGACCTCTGAGGGCAATGCACAATACAGGAGCACTCACACACATGCAGTCAATATATTCATATACAAAAATAAAAATAATAAATAAAATATTTTTAAATATGAATGTGCACATGATATCAGCATGTGTAAGAAAGGCTGGTTACTTTTGTTATTACTTTATACATTTCATGAAAAGTACCAGTAAGAAGTGATGTTTTAAAATATTTCTCTAAAGAGATACTGTCTACTTCACTGCTTAAAATTACCCAGTACCACTCTCCAGAATTTATATGCTTTTTCCAAGATCCTGTGAGAGCTATTTGCAACTCTGAAATTATGTACCATGTGCCACTTGCTACCAGACATTCTGCTGTAGACTATTTAACTTCTGGATTAAAGAACAAAATGTAATTTTAAAGCAGCATAACTAAGAGGCAGCAGCAATAATCTGTCAATAAGAGAAAATATTATCTGTGTAAGAGAAAATAACATTTAATTTTACAAAGACAGTGCAGATGGGTTGGATTTATCATTTCAGAGCATCAACCCAAAATTAATACTAGTGTTTAATATTTGAGAAAATATTATTTTATTAACAATAGTTTATAAAATAAGCCACCAATGAGCGTACTAAAAGGTTTATGTTCTATGAAACTTCTTCATGGAAAAATGTAAAAAAAATTATACTCTACAAATCACAATTTTAAACCCCTAGTGAGGCTAATGATTATAAGAAGGAAGAATTATTCATCTCAGCATTCAGGTAGATTTTGTTTCTTCAGTTTCCTCACTTGAGTTTATGAAAATTTCAGGAATAAATTAAATACGAATTCTGGGATGGAGATACCTTAGTTCCAATAGTTTTACAGATTGTACGCTCAGGCCACGTGAGTAGAATCAGCGTGGTCCACAGAAATTTGAAATGGATCAGTACTTATGCTAATGCCTTAACTTAAAATTGGAAGTCACTGGTTTCTTAACTCATCTCATTAAAAGCATGACAGCAAGTATGTTGGCTTCTCTAGCTTGCCCAAGATTCACTCGTTGTCACCCCAGATGCATGCACACCACAGGCACACCACAGGCACACAGCATTAACGTATCCAATCATCAACTTCATTGCAATTATAACACATTCTCTATACTTACTAATCAAATTTTTCCTATTGTTCTTCAAGTAAAGCTTATTTTAAAAGAACACAGGAAGAGCGGGCTGTTATGTGACAGGCCACCCTGGCTTAGGGAAAAGCATGCTGGTCTTTAATGCCTCCATTTCCTGCGTTTAGAGATCCACTAAGACTGTGAACCGGGTACATGGCATAGATATCATGTCACAGACATCATCAGAGGTATTTACATAGCAAGAAAATTTAAGAACTGAAACTTTTAATGTATTACAGGCACGTCAATACCTCAGTCAGGAGTCGGTCAGGGTGCAAACTATGTCAGTTATTTCCCAAACATGTTTAAAATAAAGGAGTTCAGTGTGCACTGGAGAACTGAAGGAGGGGAGGGGCCACAGAGGTGAGAGATGCAGGGAGCAGCCAACACAGGGAGAGGATGAGAGAGTCAGGAGAGACTGTGCTGCACAGCTGGCAGGAGCGCCCACCTGTTGGTGCCGTGGCTCTGGAGCACATGATAAGGCTTGCTGTTTTGTGGAGAAACCCTGAACTGGGGACATCTGGTCTTACTGGTGTTCAGTATCACCTCAGGGGGAAGAGGTGTTGCTGATGAGGCAGCGAAGACGAGGATCCTTTCTTCCCCTGGCCTCCCAGTTTCCCCAAGATGCCGTTGATGCATGGAACCTATCACAGACCATCAAAAACCAGAATGTGCTGAGCACCACTGCCAAAGCAGAGTGAATTCAGCGTGCGCCCGTCTGAAAGGCCCGTCTGAAAGGCGTCAGAAAGACCAGCAAGTTAGCCCTGTGTCCTAAGAAACAGCCCATCTTTGCTGACTAGACCTTGGCATCATTTTCTCCAGAAAGTTCTCCCTGTGCTGAGCAGAGTACCCAGCTCCCACCTGGCCCTTGGGATGAATCTTTGATTTCAGCAGCAAACTGTTCAGTCGGTTCTAATCACTAGAGCTGCGCCCAGATAAGCAGGTACTCTTTAGTTGAAGCTGAATGGTGATAGGAGTAGAAGAAACCCGTTCATTTATTTGAAAAGGCAATCCATTTATTACAAGCAGTCTTTTAGGTACCAGTCGCCATGTGCTACTAGACATTCTTCCTAACAGGTTATATATGAAGTTTCAAAGTACCAAATTGTAGCCATTCCCAGTAAGTCTGGAATTTGAAAGGAACCCTTGATGAATGATTGAATTAGAATGAATTTTCAGACTGCAAATAATTACAGGCTTTTCTTTCATAAGAACATCTTATCGCCTCACAGCTTCCACCAGAGCAGCATCTGTTTTACAGGATTTCAGTTCCTGGTCTCCACTGTCACAAATGCAAATGCTGAAACTGAAAAGTCAAATTGGAAGTCACCTTGAAATAGCTTGCTTTCACTTAGCCTTCCAGGCCTAAACAGCACTGTGCGGCTTCCCTCGAGCTGGCCTGAGGCAGGTGGGACATAGGCCCTAAGAGATACAGGAGTTTCCCCTCCCAAAGGCAGTAATGTACACAGACCTTTGGAGATTAGAGAGACCAAGAATTCTGCTTTCCCAGAGGGAATCCTTTTGGTTTGTATGAAGTCAGGGGTGAATGCGCCTGAAAATTTTAAAGCTAATTGAATTTACTTTATTACTTCTACAAATCCTCTAAGTTTCTGGCCTTCTGCTCTGCCCAACCTGCTCACTAACAGTGGCATTTTTCCCTTCAGTTCTTTCAGTGCGGTTTTGGTTTTGTCATTTCAGTGGAATTTTGGGAACAATGGAAGTTAAATCCTTTTGCATCCCAAATCAGCTTGCTATTTATCCATGCAGCACATGCTTGCCTTATGTTTACATAGGTATTCTACAAGAAGTAAGGATCCAAGGATTACTTAAATGCAAGTTTGTTTTTTAGAAATCCAAGCCTAATAGTAAAGCAAATGAGACCATGGCAGCTAACCCACAGAGCTGGCCTGAGGTAGCAGAGGCGAGTGGGAAGCTGTCTGCTGCAGGAACAACATAGACGGTCAGGGCAGGGAGAGCCTTGCAAGTCAAGGGAGGAGAGAGGCCAGCTTAGAGACGGCACAGCAGTGAGACAGGGAGACACGGGAAACAGTGTGTGATGATGCGGCCAGATAGCCATCCTTCTGTAGCACAGAGAGGGAAAGATCAGGAAAGAAGCACAGCAAAGACCCTTTAATGCCACTTTCAGCCCATGAACAGCATCTCGATACTGTTCTTGTCTTGAGTCTCAAAGCTCAAGACTCAACTTTTCGTGTCTGAAGATTTGAAAAGTACTGATATAGAAGATGACTTACCCAACATTTCTTTTCTAATAACTCCTTCACAGTGACGTGTGAAGATCATGGCACTAGTGTGGGGAACACACTACTGGAACCACGATGCAGACAGGGAGATGAAGATGGATTTACGAACTCAAACAGGGACAGAGGGATGGAATTAGAGTGCGGCTTTTGGTTATCCTTTGGATGACTTGGTACTACTATAATGCAGCAGGGGGAGGGAGGTGAGCCCCAGACGAAGCAGTTCTGGCCACTCTGAGTTGAGGGACCTCCAGTGTCCAAAGGACAGAAATACAGATCCAGGGAGTAGTAAAGGCATCTAAGCTGTGTGGAGTATCTGAGAATCACGGGCAGAGCTGACCTACCCAGATGGATAAAGACGTGGGAAATCCTGCAGAATTGAAGAAAAGACTGTAAAATAACAAATACACAAATGTACTCATTCTCATAAATTATGCAACATAACTCGTTGCACCACAGTTCAGCCTAACCACCAGACCTCATTAAATTCCACCAGATCAGAGAATTACCTCCCTATCAACCACTGTACCCTAAAACCCAGCCAAACACCTGGAAAATGTGGGAATGATCCCTCCTAGACCCTTTTCCCATTCACCCTGGACATGTGCATTTGTGGCGGAAGCAAATGGGAGCTCGTGACTTTCCACAGGATGCTTACCAACTCTCTTCAGCGGCTGCACGGTTGAACTCATCCCTCTGGTTCTTTAACTCTAGAAAGCATTTCTTCCTCAGATCAATCCATGTAAGGTTTCTACCTCCAGTCACTATAGCTTACGTCTTTGGTTGGCTTCCTGAGTTGCTGAGGCTTTTCCCTGTCCAGGTGCACCTTTTTATACGATGTTAATAAGATAGAGACACAAGCTTAAGGAAATATTTACAGCTAACGTGCAGTAACCAAACAGAAGCACATGTTTATTGTAAGGTTCCTGGGGTCAGAACTCATTACTCGTCTTGAGACACCTCCATCACCTTCTGGGCATGACTTCTTTGATGTCAACAATGAGGAGTGACAACCTTCTGATGTCATCAGAGCACAGAAAACCCAAGTGGTACATCGTCCTTCTAGAGAAATCATGCTGTGTGTGATTTCTATGAATGAAAATGGCCTCTAGTAATCAGTCAACAGAAGTTTTTTAACTCCTGCGGAAGACCAGGTACTTTGTTCATGCTGAGAGGCTTCAAAGAAGCATAAGGTATACACTGCATACTCTTGCCTTCAAGTAAAGTCTGCTTGCTGGGGAGACAAGGCACCACGCGCACCTTAAGGAAGACAGGTGACCGTGGAATCCTCCACTTCCCCCTGAATACATGGGCCAGTCACTGACCACAGGAGATGCTGGGATTCTTGGAATTTGTGTATATTAACAGGATAGTTTATGAGTACAGCAATTAAGGCACATTCCTCGGGGCATAGGACTTCATGGGATTGAGCTGGGAGCGAGTCACCAGGAGATTGGGAGAATCAATCAAAGGACAAGTGAGGAGGACATACAGGCCGGGTGCCAACAATGAGCTTAACAAGAGCCAGAGACTGCAGGACGGAGGAAGGAGTGAGTGAGGTGTCTCCGCACAGCCTAAAACAGACCTCATTGGCAAAGTCTCACTTTCATCTTCATGTGATAAAAGAAAATGTGACTGGTGACTGACAAGGGAGCAGTGGACCTGACTCGACCAGTGTCCACCTCACAGCATGATCAGAAAGAGAAGACTGATGACTTTCCCAAGTGTCTGTTCGAAGTTCCCCCTGAAAAGGAAAAAAATAGATCAAACACATGTTACCAGCACAGTCAGCCTTTTCCATCTGAAGTCCGTAAGGACTCACACTTTCAGCCAAATCTTTTACTCATTTGCTCATATTAAAGAAGTAAAACAGTAATAAAGGAACGCTCTAAAAGAAGATAATAGCATTTTGTTCATACGTGAGGAAAAGATTAACTTGTCACACAGAGGGTGATGCGTATAAAATATCCATCTTATTAGGACATAGGCAGCATCAGCCCCGACATCTGTAATTCACTTGTGCAATCTGCAGATCATATTAGCAATCTGCCACTTGTAGAGCCGAGAAAAATGATCGTGCAGAACCCAGGTGAAGCATTTGTTCTCACGTGATACCTGATACCGAAGACAAAGTGTTAACAAATTTGCCCTCATCCATCAACCCATTAATGCTCTTGGCAGAGATTGGAGGAGTGGATATCACTCCCTGTCGACGTTTTCTTCTCCGTGTGTTGCCCATGCTGAGCGCAGCACCCTGCTCAATGTGTAAATGTTTGGACAACTGCACTGGTCACCCTTTCACATGCTTAAATATGAGGTAAAATGGAAGGAGAAACAGTGCTGCCCCATCCCACCCCGCCTCAAATCCAGTCCTCACTAGACTCTAGACACACACTAACAACCTGACGTCAGATTCCATCCACAACACATGTCCAGACATTTCTAGTAAAATTTTCTCTAGGAAACAACACTTCCCTGAAGAAGGGTCTTGTACTGAAATCCGAACCATGCTTAGCCCCACAAAGAAGAAGAGGAGTGCTTGATCTGGAGGAGGGAGACGCGGTGTCTGCAAGTGAGAGAGAAAGCACCAAGTAGGCAGAAGTAAGGGTCGCCCTTCCAGAGCACCAGAAGCACAAATATTAGAAAAACAGTTCTACAGGAAAGCTGGGCGTTGTGGTACATGCCTTGAACTCATCACTCAAGGCAGAGGCAGGTGGATCTGTTAGACTGAGGATAGCCTGGTCTACATCGAGAGTTCCAGACCAGCTGGAGCTCCATAGTGAGACCCTGTCTCAAAACAAAAAGTATTTAAATAAGAATTCATCCATTTGAAGTTGATAAAAATGCAGATTGACAACACAGACATCGCTAATTCACGTAGGTTAAAGCTACCACCCAAAACTCATTTGTAACATGAAAGTTTGATTAAAGAAAGCAAAAACTTTTAGTACAATCAAAACAATCGAGCATGTAATTTCACATTGTGTAACCTCAATCCTTGTAGATTATGCTAATAGAAATAATAATTTTACTCAACTGCACAGCATCAATTAGCCTTCACCCAGTACCAGGAGGGTAATTTGGGGTACTGATGTGGAACTCTATTGATAAATTAGCATGCCCTGGCAAGCAGTTAACTCAATTATTGTGTAAAAGTAATTTTTAAACGTATTATTAATTGGTATAGTTCATGTGAGAAAATTCCTGCAGAAAAAATTAGGTTGAGACTTTAAAAGAACAGCCTCAAGATGTAGAAACAAGGTGTGTTTGAAACACGCAGAAAAGGGGCAACGTCACCCACACGAGTTCCTATGGAGCCAGAGAGACGAATACAGTCTCTGACTCTGGATTTCATCTCTCTCCCCATGCAACTGTCTGTGCATCCGGTACCAGCCCACACTGTGACCTGAGTTTCCCCACACCCTCACACACATCCGTCCCATTACACAGCACAGGCATGAGGTTGGCGCCTGGCAAGAAATTACAGCGGGACAGCGAACACTGTGAGTTTTAACTCCAGCACCGAGAAGGGCTGTACGTTCTCGCTCTTCCCTCATTTATAATTATCAGAATAATCAGGCTTAGGGCTGTGTGGATTTCCTCCACCAAGCTGTTTATGTGTGATCTGGAAAACAAAGTAATAAACACCCCAATCCTTCATCGGAAATAAAAACAGAACAGTAAAGATTGTGATATAAAGTAAACGTATAATATTGTTCAGGAATAAAGATAAAATATAAGGAAATTTTAATTGTTCAAATTCTACTTAACCCATAGAGCTCAGTGTTCAAAAATATTTGCATTTCTCACTGTCATTTAGGAGCCCATGGTATGTCATATTCTTCTACAAAACACTGCTGAGCAATGAGGCCAAGGGAGGATTAAAGCAAGGTCTCCCCAGACAGCACCAAGCTTCTCATTTTCCCTTAGCAAACATCGCTGACATTTGCCGTGTGCCCAGGAGTCTGAGCAGAAGGCAGACTCCTGACAGCTCAGAGTTCTCTGACTGCTACAGACCGAAGACAGGGTTTCTTTGGAACCCAAATATGGGTGGATTTTTGTCATGACGCAGTTCTTGCTTGCCTCTAATGAGCTGTTCTGTATAACCCAATGGTCTTCACATGGAAAAGTATGGTTTGAATGCCAGTTCTCTCTTGCACTGAGTACATTTAAGGAAAGGACACAGCGGTGGCCCTTCTGCCCTCTCATTTACTCTTTGGAAAGATAATGAATAGGTATCCTTCACAGTCTGGCCTCTCATTTAGTGAGATGCTCACTGCTTGGAGGTTCAGTGATATAATTCCTCTGTGATTTTTATCCTTCAGTCATTGGGCAATACACATGTAGTTTAACAGAACAAATGACCTTACGTACCAGATACTGATTGCTGACTTGCAAAGAGTTCCGTTCCAGAATCACACAGAGCTCTCTGGCCAGCAGCGGCTCTTGTGATTTGGAAATGCCTTATTCCTTCAGCGTGTCTTCACGACCTTCAGGGACACTGTTAGCATCTTTACGCAGGCACACAGTTAAGTGCGGGCATTCACCTTGACCCGAAGCTTGCACTGTGTGTAGAACTCACAGTTAAAACAGATCAGAGAGTATTAGTTTGCTAATAACTGCTCTGTTTTCCAGTCTGTGAAATGCCTAAGTTAGAAAAGTGAAAAGCGATATATCTGGTACAGAAGAAATAAAACCTTTTTAGATATTTTCAGAGGTTAGCTCCTAGGGATGTGTGATGACAGTGTACATCTAAAGTGTCCTAAGTACTCCCAGCACTTCAGATGTTGAGAGGAAGAAAACACATCTGTCACAGAAACTGTAATTTGCTCCAAATATAACTTTCATTGATGAACATTTCTATATCCCCTAAAGAGTTTAGAACCAGAGGTCATCCTGGCAAGTATAAACCTTCCATCCTGCCTGATAATGTAACCAATTTTCTTCAGTCAGCTGGTCTTCATGCGAGTATGCGTTTGCACATTGAAATGTGTCCTTCCTTCTGTCCCTCTGTCCAGTGTTCATTGTCTGACTTTGCTAGGTAGGAACCAAATCTGACTTATGTAGATAATGTCTGGGATCCAGCTCCAATGTAAAGGACTCTTGTTTAATTCAAGGAACAGCAGTGAGTGTGGGGAGTAAGGAAAGGACACTTTGGACAAGGCTGAAGAATTTTCTTCAGAGTGAAAAGTAATTTCTTGGAGGAAGGTCACAGAATAACAAGTATTCAACCCCCACTTGAAGCATTTGTCATGAATGTAAAAAGTGAGGCCCTTCAGCCAAATTGTCATTTTCTTCAACAAATCTTGGTGCTGTTGCAGAAAAGTTCTCTGTTCAACTCATGTTAAGCTCAGCTAGGGCACATGTCAAGATTTTACTAAATGATATGTTTGAGGAACTATTCATAATGGATCCCAGCTTAGGAAGAAGAGAAAGAGGTCAATAGAGACAAGGACAGCATATTAGTACCAGTCACATGGATAACTGTTGAACAGGAGTTCTACGATGCTGGGGTGACGGCAGCAGAGTATCAATGAGAGTCTGCAGATGCATGCTTCCCACCGTGATTGCAAGAATAATATTGATCATTTCAGTGACAGTCTGTTATCTTCAGAGCAAGTGACCGGTAAAGACATGAGTGGACTATTGATTATGAGTATGGATTGCATTCTGTTCAATTTCAATAAAACTGTGAGGACATTCCCGCATGTAAGTTGTTATGGGAGAAGAGACAGAGGTGACAGGTTCAGATCCAGGCTTCCAGCAGCTAGGTGTTCTGGGCTCATTGCTGTGGTTGGAATTCTAACTCTGCAGGAAGCTGGCCCAGTCAGGGATCAGCAAACAGGCTTAGACCAGGTAGCAGGAGCAAACATGATGAAGCAGGATGCCTTTAAGAACCACCTGGAGGTGGCTTTCCTTAAGGTCCAGGGAAAGAAGAGGACAAGGGGTAAGCCAGGGCCAGAGACTGAGCATTTACGTGATCTGTAACCTGGGCTTTGACTTCTTTGGGACATTCAAAGACCATCTTCAAGCAGGAGCACACTGACACAGCTCTTGGCTGCGGTGAAACAGGGTGGTGGAGGGACATAGTTCCAGGTTTTTAGAGAAAGAAAGCAGAACCAGAATGCAGAATCTCTGCATTATGAAAGTATATTTGTTACATAATTTTCACTCTTAAATTTAGATTCTTACAAGGTCAACAAAGTTTGAAATCTAAGTGCAGGATAGTGCAGTCTATTACAAGAACACGGAATTGCACCCTTGAGCTGTAGATACTGTGTGGGGACCCAGCCCAGGAACGTGGACCTCCAGCACAGAGCTCCATGAGGACTGGTGGGTCCAGTTTTGTATCCCCCAGCTGGACCGCGACAGGACCTTGGTAAATATTAACTCGGTGAAGGAGTCAAAGCCGGTCTTTGGAACCTGCTGTCAGGTCACTGCCCTCCTGTGGTCCTGCTGAGAGCAGGACCGTCATTTTCTCAGGAAGTTTCTCTGAAACCTACTCACCACAGCTCACTCAATCCTAAGGGCAAGGCATTACTGGTATGACTTGGAGCATGATCATTTGTTGCTTTAGGCCCAGTTCTCGTAAAATGAGCATTACAGTGAACTCATTGAGCACTGAGCTCCTAGTGGTTTGGGCAAAGCTGGGCTGAAGCTTAGGGTGTGGCAGTTCTGAGAGGTGGTGGGCCCTTTAAGAGCTGGAGCCTAACTGGAGCTATGTCCTTAAAAGACTCCCCTAGGGGGTAGAGATTAGTGTAGTTCTTACAGCAGCAGAGCCAGTTCCCAGAAAGAAGCTGGCCTTGCTCATGTAGCTGGCTCTCTTTTTGGTTAACACTACATTGTGATACAGACAAGACCTTGTTGAAATAGTGGCCTCTTGCTGTCTGAGCCCTGCAGCCCTCAGAATTATGAGCCTAATAAAGTTCCTTACTTCATAAAGTACCACTCCTAGGTATTTTGCTCATAGAATTCAACTCATACAAGCAATAACTCTGGGAACCAGGCTTCCAGACTGAATGGCAGAGGCTGGTTTTCAGCTCAGTTAACCCACCTGGGAGGTGGTGTGGCCATCACCTGACATGGAACATGAGACTTTATGACAGGAAGGATGTGGATCTGCAAAATCCAGCTGGTCATTGTTACTATCACTGCCCATCAGCGCTGGCCCTTCCCTGATCAGCTAGGAAGGGTCAGTGAGAAAACCCATGGATACATTTGTATTGGGGCTGGAGTTGCGGCTCAGTTAGTGGAGTGCTTGCCTCCCGCAAAGGAGGCCCTGGGCTTCGTCCCCAGCATTGCATAAATTGAACATGAGGACCCATGCTCAGTAGATCAGAAATTCAGTCTTCTTTACCTCTGATGAGTTGGATGCCAGTCTGGGCTATAGAAGGACCTATACCCAAAAAAAAAACCAGCAACAAAAACAAGCTTTAAAAGTGCTCAATAGGAGTTGGCTTTTCTTATTGTTTTATTATTTATGCCTTCCTGGGCAGTTCTGTGTATTTGATCAAGGAGCCACTGTATTCCAAAGGGAATTATATTACTTCTTCCCTTGGACACATCTAATCTGGAAATGTCAGTGCTCAGCGATGCAGAGTTTGTTCTGCCTTGCTATGACTTTCACCATTTTTTCTAATCTAAAACATGGGACCTGGTGAGATTCAACGAGCCTCTCTTCTTTAAAGGCCCCCCAAATGTTTAAAGCACATGTCTGCGTGCTGACTCCCTTGTAGATAGCGTGGGCTATGATAGGCATTTCTTCTCTGGCATCCTTTTCAGAAGCTCTGAATAAATCCCCTCTTGTGGAAGATACCTTTGCACGTGAACATGCAGGGGGACAAAATGCTGTCGTTCACTCATGAGCTGCGGCACCCATGGATTGGGACTTGAGAGAAACAGCCCTGGGACAGACTGCTGCCATCTGGATTCCATTCCCAGAGGCCAGGTGGTCTTCGCTATGTAGAGAGGGAATCTTCTAGAACAAATGAGTTCACAGTGATCGCTGAGCTGACTATTCATTAAAGTCCCAATTTTGTTTACTTGAGCTTCTGCCTCCAGACTTCCGTGCTTGGTCCGGTCACAGCTGCAAGACCATTCATGAGTCTATATTAACAGTTACTTCGTGAGAGCTAGCCAGTCCTTAGTACCCAACTCCCTTGCATGCTAATTTCATCATTTCATGTATGGACTCACTGTCCCACACCATGTCATCCATAAATTCTTCCTCTCGTTCATCAGTGTGCTCATCTGAGTATTTAAATGAAATGTATTATGCTCATAGACATTTGAAAGTATTCATAGGGCTGTAAGTGCTATAACTGGATATAAGTCCATCACATTTTATAACCAATGTCTTTCCTCATTGCTGGAACACCTATGTACTCACTCAACAATTACTGAAATATAAAATGCCTTCTCCTAATATGTTACTGGAATTGGGGGATTTAGAGATTTAAATTTTTATGGACATTTCAGTGAAACTTGTTCTGAAATAAGATAGAGGAATAAAACTAATTCACCTTTAAACAGGCCTGGACACAGAGGAGGCAACCTCCTCATCTCCCAGGAAAGTAACTGGAGCGGTCACACAAGCTCAAGGCATGTCATACACCACAACTGAGAGTCATAAGCAGACTTTTCATCAAAACCTGAACAGTCTTCTATTCTTTATCAGAGTCTCATCAGTCGGCTATGAGATTCATGGAAGGAACATTTCCCACTTGAGAGCACTAAAGGGCTAGTAATAAACTAAGTGTAATGTTAAATACAAGATTTACATAAGAATGGAAGAAAATTTCTTAAGCTGAGCAGGTTTTATGAGCTGCAAACATAAAATATTTTTCAACAAAGCTAGAAAAAAATAATTTCTTCAAGCACAGATGATATTGGAATTCAGAAGAAATACAATCAGGAAATTGCGTCACTTTGGTGAGAGAATGTGCCGTTTAAATTTGCACTTTTATCTCACAGCTACAGATTGACAAGCGTGGTCTCATTTAGCTGAATCGCTGGTCTTCCTCAGTTGACTTCTGCATACTGTCTGGGAATAAGTTTTTGTTATGATGGTATCTGCCAGAGAGTCACTTACAGTTTAAAGTTTTCATTTTTCCAGTTCTACTTTGAAAAAAATATATTTAAATATTAGAAATTGTCAAAATTATATAAAGTATAAATAGCAGCTATTATGCTCACCATTGTTAACAGTTTTCTCAACTCCATTGGGAAAATAGATAATAGGGTGTGAACACATGTAATCAAACTCTATTATCCCAATTAGTGAGATAAAATTAATATATAGTCAAATTAGTGAAACAGCCTGAAATTGCACATATAAGACAAGATTACTGAACGTTGTTGTAATTGTTCCAAGAATATGTGTTGCTTGTGCTAATGTGATGTGACAATTTTTGTAACCCATTTTTACTGTTTGTAATAAAATCACTTTAGGAAGAACCCTTAAGTGGTTTAGGAAAATGAACATTTAAAGAAATTAAAGCATTCACTGGTTTTCTTATATTAAAGTAATACTATAGGAAATTGGGAAAATGCAGGTGGAACGTAGGAGAGTTCCTGTTCGGAACTGCTTCAGAACTCCAACCCAGCTAAGAATGCAGTGCTCCCTTGGTAGAGTGCTTGGCTGGTATACAAGCCTGGAGTTTGAGACCTAGCACTGCCAAAACTGGCCATGGTGGCACACACCTATAAATCCCAGTTCCTGGGAGGTGGCGGCAAGAGGGTCAGAAGTCCAAAGTCATTCTCAGCTTTACCAGCAAGAAAGAGAGAGGCAGGGAGGGAGGGAAGAGAACTCTCAAATCTCCAAAATTTGACATCTCACCAATTTTTCGGTTTAATTTTCCATCCCTCTCTGACCCAATGTAAACTTGAGGGCTTTAGTTTTTTTCTGTTTTCTCCTATTCCATTCCCTTCCTTCCCACCCCACTCCAAAGTTATACTATCTTCAAAAGAACTATTTTAGGTGCCCTGGTTTCTCCAAACTATTCCAGTCTGTGCCATCGCCCAGTGACTCTACTAGATAAGAGTTTTGTTCCTCTAACCCAATCACGGACCTTGCTCCCTACCTCATCTAGAATGTTGAAGAGCCTCAAAAATGATTTCCCCACTAATGCTGACCTTCCTTCTACCACACACCCCAGACCCAAACCACCCTCCCTGCCTTCCCCGTGTGAGAGGATGCGGCAGCACACTTCTGCCCAAGCTCATCCCTTCTTCCCGCAGTCTGTCCTCAGACCATCTTGGACTGACTCGTTGTTTTCCTGTCTTGCCTGTCTTTGTCGCCATCTCTCTTTCCTGGTGCCTTCCTGTTACTCTTCTCTGGCCTTGGTCTCTGACTCTTTGTATGAGCTTTTCTTTCCTCCGGAGACTTTCCTAAGATACTCTACCAGAATTGTCCCAGCCGATCTCTGGAGCTCCTTACAATGTTAGCACCTGACAGAGTTACTGCCAAGATTATCAGTGACCCACTGTTTGCAAAAAAAAGAGCTTTGTAGAACCTTGACCTCTGCCAGCCTTGCTTCCAGCAGCATCCCTTTGCCCAGACTTAACACGCCAGGAACTGCTGGTCTCTCCATTCTGTCTGCTGTTTATTCACAGTGCGGCCTCTGGTTAGGTTGCGTGTTCACTCCTCCCTCACTCTGGAGCACACAGGTCTCCATCTCCTCCTTGGTTTCCCACCATATCTCACAGGTACCCTCAGCATGTCTCCCTCACAGCATAGGGACAGAAGCCATGGTATGCATGATGACTCCAGGGACAGACCTTGTGCTTAAGGTTTAGTAAGTGATCGCTTAACAACAGAATGAGCAAATTTGGAAGAGCTGTGTTTGCACTTGGCCTTTTTCATACAGTACCTTTGTGTTAGCAGTCAGAAGTGCTGTGTCACTCCAAGCCCAGCATCTCTAGGATCATCATTGTCGTCACACACACACACCCCCCTGTGTCCTGTCCATGGAGCTCCCCACACTCCCTCCACCTTGCTCTTCAGGAAGTCTTGAGATGGTGGCATCACAATCATGTAGAAAAGAAGCCCACACGGACATGGGACAGGAGGGGACGTCAGCCTGTGTGCTAAGCCACTGAGATTTCAGGATTTGTTACACAGCACAATCTAGTCTCCCCTGAGTAATGCGTGTTACTATAAGAAAATACGCGTTCATCTCTGTCCAATTACTCATCTAGCTGGCCTGTAATGCTTTCTCCTCTCCCTGAATCTGCATAATGCCCAGGCTTTAATAGAACAGCACAATGACATATTTTCTAACTGACCTGCCTGTGGCTTCAGAGCCTCCATCTCAGTGTGCTCTCTAAATATTAGTAGAGTTCTTGACTAGCACATGCCCTGGGTTGGATCCCCAGTACTGCATAAACCTGCATTAGGGACATTCTCCTTCCCGTATGGTGCACACCTGCAATCCCAGCACTCAGTAAGTGGAGGCAGAAAGGACAGAAGTTCAAGGTCATCAATGACAATGAATTTGAGGCTAGCCTGAGTTACCCGAGACCTGGTCTCATAAGCAAGTAAATAAAATAGAAGTGACTTCTCTCCCCCACTTTTCCAGCCGAACATGCGGACAGGCAGGAGATGCTTCTTACAGCGTAATGAAGGTGAGAACATTTTCCTATCCAAAACACACACATGCTTACTTGCACACTGATTCCACAGCAAGGGGCCACCTCTGTTATTTCTCCTGGGAGTTCTTCCTCATCCCTTGCAATCCTAGACCAAAGAGAGCAGAGATCCCCAGAGGAGATCAAGGATGTGTGTGACTGCCACTCCCAGTACTCTGAAGGCAGCTGATAAAATGCTGTTCTTTCCAGAGTATTCTATAAAATGTGCTAGCCTCCAAATGAGGTCCCAGGCCTTCAGCTGTGCATATATCACATGTTGTTGTAAAGTAACAATTCTTTTAGATGAAGCAAGATCCTGTTTCAGATCCAGTTGATGCTCTGTAATCAGGGTCCACCTCTCTGCCCCATGGCTTTGGAATGACCTTGTTCTCAGACCAGCTCTCCCTTTCCTTCCTGACTGAATTCTCAGGCCTGCGCCCTTCCAGTTTCAAATCAGCAGGAGCAATCAGGATTTTGCTGCTGGAACTCTCACTCCAGCATTTGGTGTTTTGTGTGGGTTTGGAATATGTTTTGCCCCATTTCTGAGCCAATCTCTGTGACTTTAACCAGTTAGGCCTTGTTCTGTCCCATAGTGGTCAGAAGGACTCAACTTCAAAGGAAGGAGAGAGTCTGAAGGGAGCGTGGGTTAGAGAAGGAAAGGAAACAGACTGGCCGCAGTGCAGCTTGGCGGCGGCTACTTCTGCACAGCCAGCGTCTCGGAGGAGTCGAGAGACTGCCCGGGGAAGCAGCCCGTAACTCGCATGTTACACTTCGCTCACAGCCGCTGTCCTCTGCACTGCTCGACTCTTACCCACAAGTTTTTGTTTCCAAGAGTATATCTAGATCAGAGGTTCTCAAACTGTGAGTCTCAGCCCCGCATACCGAATATGGGGGCCCTGGAAATCGGACCACAGTGAAATGTTTCTGAATGCGCTAAAACTCAGTTATAAATCAAAATGCGAAGACTCAGAAGTTTCCGGCAGCTTGGCCCTGTTGCATCACGTGACCTCACAGGCGCCTCCACGGGAGCACACCACACACACTTGCACTGAACATGCTGTCGGCTCAGATTGAGGCTTCTGGGTTATGAATTGCTGCGTTTTCACTATGAGCTCAACGTTTTCTGCTCCCATAGAAGCATCATGGTTTAGTAAGTAAACAAAAAATTTCAATACGTGCCTCCATCACTCAGCGTTTGAATATCAAATTAGTCCGTCTTCAGACTGTTTTGTTAGAAAGTTGACTTTAAAAACAGACGCTTGAATTCTGATTGGACTGGAATTTCATTTAAAGAAAGTTCATCCGATGGATTTGGACTTGAGATTTAGAACAGAATTTCAAACAATTTCTGGATAGATGATTATAAAATTAAACTATCAATCGACTCTGAAAAATGTTGAAAACACTCTCCATCCTGCAGCATCAGTCAAGGTTTAATTCTTTGTGTGAAAATAATCATAACCACTAGCCGTTAGTATGCAAATTTTCTTTCATCTTTAATAAGTGGTAAAATAAATATGTGTATCAAAGAATGGTTTTAAAATAAATTTCCTTGTGATTTGTTACCAGTAGGGGTTTGGTTTACATATCTGTTTTACATCTGTACACCCAGAGTCACATTGAAGTTTCTCACAGAAAAAGTCAGGCACCGGAAAGTGTAACCCTCCTTTTCTAGGAAGCAGCGGCAACCCGTCAGAAACGAGCTGACGTTGCTGTGGGCTCGGCACCCCCACAAACTGATGAGTGGTTTGCTGATAAAATGAAAGGGTTCTAATTCAGATTGTCACATCACAGGCCTGCCCTGCTCGGAGCCTGGGGATGTTTGTATGTGCTGCTCAGACTGTGGGCCAAGAGCCACAGTGAAGGTGCAGGAGGGTCCTGGGCTTTGTGGGAAAGAAATGTGTGGAGACTTGAAGTACAATTAATGACACAAAAGATAATTGGAGTATACTTAGGCAGTAGATGAAGCTGTCTAGGTAATAGGTTTTAGTTCTTATAATGATGGTACTGATTGATTCCAGATAAATCTAGGTTGTCTACCATTATACTGGCCTTTTTGGAGGTCTTTAATGGAACTGCAATTTTGTACAGAATTAATACTAGATTCCTAAAAGCTCAAGGTCCAAGAAATCATATCTAATATATGTGATCGAAGACTAATCAATCTCCCCCCACTTTCTCTCCCCTTGCCCCCCACCAGCCTGAGGTTCTGGATCAAATACAGAATCTAAGGGAGCTGTGGATGGATAACAATAGTCTGCAGGTCCTTCCTGGGGTACGTAAGTTTTATCTTTTATGTGCTCTGACACACCACATGCTGCCTCTGTTTTACAATAATTAATTCCAGATCTGTTCTCAATGTCTGCAAAGTGAATTGGCACCTGGGACAGGCGCCCATTGCTTCCGCTACTGCTGCTGAAGGCTCCATGCATCTTCTGTGAGTGCTGCCAGCAGGCAAAAATGAGAGACTGCTCTGCTTCCCCGGCAGGGCGTTTGCTGTCCCTTCTCCTACCTCCGTTTCTTTAAAGCTGATGAATTCATAGCTTTAATTCATATTTTATTTTATAAAATCAACATTATTTATAGGAAAGTGTATAGTGGTGTCTATTCATATTGTAAGAGCTCTTCCATACAGCAAAAATGGTGTTGTCTGTGTGCTTGATGTCCAGTACAACCTGCTTACACATTTGAAAAGTACAAGGCGTCAGATTTTCTCCTTGAGGACAGGAAAGTCCAGTGATACCTCCAGAGAATCCATTTGCACAGGGTATTCATGATTATTCCCAAGCTTTCCATAGTGAGAGCATGGCTTTCTACAGAACCAGGCTCTGGCCTGGTTCCAGGTTGTACACAGGTGTGCAGCAAGTGCAAATCTCCACCTCCCACCTCCTGACCATCCCTGTAAGAGTCCAGGCAGCAGAAAGGGACCGTTCTACCCAACAAAGGTTTCTATACGAATACCCGAAGATAACTGTACTCTTCTTTTGAACTGACAAAATTTTACTTAAAATTATTTCAAAGGCCCACAACATGTATTCTCCTGAATGAACATGAGGCCACAGAACAGAGGCTACATGGGAAAGAGCAAGGGAAAATGTTTTTTTTTTATTTTGAAAGGGTTATATTTATAACATCACAGGTGCAAGCAAGAAAGGTCACACATCTTGTATTTATTGATTTATATGAAAATCATTGTATTAGTTACTTTTCTGTTGTTGTGATAAAACACCATGACCAAAGGAACTTATAGAAGGAGGAGGTTAATGGCTTATGGTTCCAGAGGCAGTCCATCATGGTGGGGAGGCGGCGAAGGAGGTTGTCAGAGCAGAAAGCCTAGCAATCATCTTCAAACAGGCACAGGAAGCGGAGAGCAACCAGAAATTTAACAAGGCTTAAGAACTCTTAAGGTCCACCCCCAGGAAGCCCACACCCCTAAAACCTCCCAAAACAAACCACCAGCTGAAGACAGAATGTCCAGATACTTGGAGCCCAAGAGGACATTCTCACTCAAACCACCACATTACAGTCCCTGATCCCTATGAGTGCCTGACCATATAAAAGGCAAAAATGCATTTAATCCATCTTCAAAATCCCCATAGTCTTTATCAGTTTCAATACTATTATTCAAAAATCCAGAGTCCAAAGTCTCTTCTGAGACTCAAGGCAATCTCTTAACCGTAAGCCCATATAAAAACCAAAACCAAAACACAAATTACTTTCTTCCAACATACAGTGGCTCCCACTCCAAATGGAGGAATGGGAGCATTCTGAAAAAATGCTGGACCAAAACCAGACCAAAACCATCAGCGCAAACACCAAATCCATGAGCTTTCCATCCGACTTCCAGAACTTTAACAGGGCACAGAGGGCTGAGTGCCTCCAGGTTTGCTGAGTGCGACAACCATTTCTCAGGACAGTTCTGGACCCGAAACCATGTGTCAGAGCTGCAAAGACGGAGCATCCGATGACCTCAGCTGCACTGGGAAACCCACACATTAGCAGTAGGCAGGCCTTGCAGCCATGGCACGCGGGGCGCAGGAGCCCCAGGAGCCACAGTTTACTTTCCACAGCGGCAGCCACCAACTGTCCAAAAACAAGGCAGTCCCAAAAAGGAAAATCTAGATATTTAAAGCCAATTTCATTAAAATACATTGTTCTAATTGTTCTGTTTCATTGCTAGTTTTGCTATTTAATTGATAAATTTCATCCTAGGTAAATGTATACAGAAATCACAGATTATACAGGCTTGAGTCATGAGCACATTTTCAGATGTCCACAGAATGTCCTAGAACTTATCCCCATGAATAAAGGGAGGTCACGGTATGCACAATCCCTGGAGAACACTGATCAGACACCTCTCAGTTCTCAATCAGCACCTGATGCACAGGTTGCAGAGTGGTAACATGTACCTGTTTGGAAACTGACACCTGCCTCTTGAATGCATTATTCCATAAAAACCAGTTACTTTGCATTTTTCGTGAGTTAGACACTGCCTGAGTGGTTTATAAATATCTGCTCATCGGATCCGCCTAACAACTTTGAATAGGTTCTATAGAGTCCTCACCTTGGAGATGAGGGAACTGAAGCACAGAGAGAGTGGATGAATAGACAGGGTCATCAGCCAGTGAGCCCTGGGGCTGTGAGTCTGTGCAGCTGCTTTTGAGTTGCCCAGCAATGCCCGACCTCCCCATGGGTGTCAGCCTGTTCTCTGGAGCCCTGGAGGTGAGGCCTGGGGTGATTGTGCTTTCACTATGATTGTACAGAATCCAAAGGTGTAAGCCAGGGCATCCCGATGCCTTGGTGGGCTCATTATTCACATGGAAAATGATGAAACAGTGGCCAGTGAGGGAATTCCCCAATCCTCCCCACCCTAAATAGCCTTTTTTCTGAAGGTTAGCTATTCAGCTGTCCCTGGTCTTGAGCTGTCCCACAGGCCAACATCAGTTCCAGTCAGTCTGGAAATGAATAATCCACAATATTTACTGTTAAAAGACACAAGACGAGCAAATCCACTTTTGTCCTATTCGCGCATCCGAATACATTAGGTTGTTGTTCTTTTGGAAGTCCGCACTCTTATTTTCTTCTCGTTCCTCATGAGTCAGAGAGCCTGGATGACTGAGCATATCATCCTCCACACAGCTGTCCACACAGCTGTCAATCTAAAGTTAACCCACCAGCATACGACAGCAGCACAGCACGTTTATATTGCTTCTGAGCAGAGCCCACACAATTCCACTCCTTCTCTGTTTCTGTGGCTCACTTCCAACCCTCTGTGCACAGAGGTGGCCAGGTAGGTCCACATCGCAGGGACTGGAGCCTTCTGCCACAGGCTCTCAGCACCTTTGGAAGGTGTTTGAAAGACTGAAAAATAAACTCAGACATGACATTTCATTTCCAGATGGAATGCTTAAGACAGCACAGCAAATACTGAGTCCTGGAAATAGTAAGACAGCAGTGAAACTGACCTTGAGGGTGAGAGACTCTTCCCACAATAGGACAGAAAAGTAAATAATATGCGGAAGCAAACAGGCTCCTGTATGCCAGAAAGAGTGGCCATAGCGACCCAGTACTACCTTCCGCCTCTTGTCCCCTCTCTCCCTCCCACCTCTCTCTCCCCCCTCTCTCTTTCCTCCCACTCTCTCTCCTCTCTCTCCTCTCTCTCCTCTCCCTTTCTCTCTCTCCTCTCTCTCCTCTCTGTCTCCTCTCCCTCTCTCTCTCTCTCTTTCCTCTCTCTCTCTGCTTTCCACTCCCCCCCCCTTTCCTCCCTCCTCCTCCCTCTGTCTGCACCCAGGAGTGCTGAGATTGAAGGTGTCCACTGCCACCCACACACTGCCTCTTCTTTGTTCTTCCCTCCCCAAGTTCTGGGTCCTCTCGTCTCTGTTCCTCTCCTCACGGGACCTAGGGTTAGGGACGGGCCTGGTCTAACGTGGATGGTGGGATGGCTGGCACTTCATGGACCTCACTTGACCTGGGAATGTTACAAGAGCGCCGGCTCCTGTGTGCCCCTCAGGAATGTTTCCCAGCTTCTGAAAACTCTGCCCGTGCCCCCGCAATCCCTAGGCCCAAATCTGATCATGTCATTCCCTGCTGACAAATTTTTAGTCCTCGCCTGTGAACCTGTGAGACATAGTTCTGGCCTCCTTGTGACACAGGAAGCCTGTTTCCAACTGGCTCCTCCCTGCTGTCTCCACTTTAGCACATTCTTCAAACATGCCTGCCTTCCTACACTTCTCTGAGAGTGTGCGTGCTGTTCTGTCTCCCAGCTTTCTGCCTTTCATTTCCTTTTCTATGTGTGTGTGATTGTGTATGTGTTTGCATGTGCATGCCTCCATGTATGTACATGTGTGCCTAGGCATGTGTCTGCTGCATGTGTGTGGGTACACATGGGTGCATGTGTATATGTGCACGTGTGTGCATGAGTGTGTTTGTGGGTGTGTGCACATGTGTGTGTCTGTGTTTGTGCACATGTGTCCATGCGTTTGTGTGCGTGTGTGCATGTGTGTGTATGTATGTGCCTGAGTGTACACCCATGTGTGTGCAGCTGGGCTGGCTGGCCAGTCATGAGCTCTAATCTCTGAGCCGGGGCCACCATGCCTGACTTGTTCCCGGGGAATGGAGTGTGAATTGGGCCTCTGGCTTCTGAGGGAGGCATTTTTCCTCCTGAGCCATTGCCCACCCCAAACTCCCTCTTTCTGGACAAGTGAGGACTGCTGGGCCATGTGCAGCCTCTCCCTTTCTCCCTGGCATTCCCTGCATCGACCTTTCCGCACACCTCAAGGGAATTGTAACTGTTTATTTGCATGTTGCCTTCACTACTGTAAACTCCCTAAAGACAAACCTTGCTTTAACCATTCATGGTGATGCACTGCTGTGAGCCCAGCACATAGGAGCCAGAAACAGGAGGATTTTGAGTTGAAGGTCAGCCTGGGCTACATAAGGAGAATCTGCCTTAAAATTTTTTTTAATTTTATTGAATTTTCACAATTTTCATACAATATAATTTGATGCTATTTAGATTCCCTCCCCCCATCTTAAAAAATGAACGCGGTGTAGGGGTGCATGCCTTCAATCCCAGCACTCAGCAGGGAGAGGCAGTTGGATATCTGTGAGATTGAAGCCAGGCTGGACTACTCAGGAAGTCCCAGGCCAGCCAGGGCTACAGGGAGACCCCGTCTCAAAACACAAAAAGCAAACAAGCAGAAATTTATTTTCAATTTCATTCTCATCTTGACAAGTTCCTCTCTAGATACATGTCTGGCTCATGACTTTTTTCTGCACTGTATAACACAGATAATAGCATATATAGATCCTTAAAAAGGGCTCTTGGCTAGACAAAATACTGACCCTAATTAGGAGACAGTCCAAATCACAATTTCCAATCTTTCTCAGGCATTTGGAACTTTAAGGGTACAGCGTCCGCAGCTGGTGCCCTGGTGACAGCTGTGCTTATTAGTTGTATCAGGACATCTTGAGAGTTGTCCCCCCACTGCTGCATTAGCTCATAACTTATCTTCCAACCCCTGTGGTCAAATATAACTCACAGGCATTTACCACAGTGGGCTTTTCATCAGATGCAAAGTGTTCCACAACCATCATCACAGTGTAACTTCAGAGCATTTTCGTGACACAGGAAAGGAAACTGAATCCATTCTCAGGCACTTGCTCACTCCAAGTCCTTGAACCCCCTCCACTTCCAGCATCAGGAACTTGCCTGCTCTGGACATTGCACAGCAGCAGAACCCTACAACCTATGGTCTTTTGTGACCTCACAGAGTTCATCTGTTTTGTAGTATGTGTCAACAGTTCATCTACTGGCGCCCTGCCATGCAGACAGGCCGCCTTCTGAAGCCTGCGCAGGAAGTGGTGCAGGTTTGGAGTGACACCACGTCACCACTATGAAGAACACGTCTGGAACCATTTGAATGCCCATGTGTTTCTGTTCTGAGTACTGTGTCAGGGACATGTGGGCCAGGAAGAGACCCCCATGTTTCCAGATGCACCATTGTGCGCTCTGACTAGCAATGCATGGTGTCAATTTTCTATGCCTCTTCCAGCGTTTGTTGTGGTGGTGGCCTTAAAATTGATCTCAATACATTGTGTTTCTTACAGCTTTAAAATGTCTTGTGAAAGTTTCTCAACTAACCCTGAGTTTATGCAATGTCTTCAAGTCTATAGGGAAGTTAAAGATGTTGGTATACCTCGATATGTCAAAAAACAGGATAGAGACAGTTGACATGGATATTTCCGGATGTGAAGCCCTCGAGGACCTCTTACTGTCATCCAATATGTTGCAGCAGCTGCCCGACTCAATAGGTGAGGTGTACTGTTTTGTCATAATTATGTCAAGTGTACAGGTTTCTCTTTGGCACTATAAAAATGTGTTTATGTATGTATAAATATACCACTAGCCTGGTACTAATAAATGAGAAAATCACTATGCAAGATAAGATAGTATTTTACAAATACCTTAAAATGAACTGTTAACTTTAGCTGTCAAATCACATCTCTATTGAAATCCTTAAGTCTCCTAATTGCACAATACCAGGAGGATTTAGTTGTTTATAATGATAGGTGTGTCCTTATATCACTTTAGGGTTGCAACATCCATAGGATGTTGATCAAGTCTCCTTTAATGTCATTACAGCATTGCTGTAAATAACACAAAAATGTGTTAAAATGAAATCTCTCACTGGCTCTATTAATTTTGGAAAGGATGCATTGTCCTTAACATACTATTAAGATGCTTGCCAGGGAATAATGTGGAAACGGATAGTTAACATGCACTCAAT
Organism: Eospalax fontanierii; assembly: GCA_035773235.1. Taxonomy (NCBI): domain Eukaryota; kingdom Metazoa; phylum Chordata; class Mammalia; order Rodentia; family Spalacidae; genus Eospalax; species Eospalax fontanierii. Next base: position 8,395,006 of record CM069543.1, read on the forward strand.
CATTTTTGCTTATGATTTTGATGAGTAAAGTTATAAAAGACTAAAGAATGGGTTAGCCTTTTGTATACCTTTCCTATTATTTATGAGAGGACTCCACTAGGAGAATAATCATCAAATTACTTAGCTTTGAAATTAGATTTTAACCTGTTAGGAATAGATAAGTCATGTATTCTGCAATTCACTAATGTTTCAGAAAATCATGTCACAGGCTAGTAGCCGAGCTGAGGGGAAACTGAAGGAAGGACAAGGTGGTTTGCCAGCTGCCTTCAGTTCCTCATCACCACTGACTGCCCCTTCAGACTGGCAGAGAACACTGGTTTCAGCAAAATCACACCAGCTTTTCCTTCTTTAAATCTGCAGACTTTTTGATTTACATGATCACATATTTTAAGCAATTTTTCTCCAACCATCAGACTTGACTAGGAGCTTTATTAAACCTGCTATACTGCCAGGCTAGTCTCGGGAGTTTCTGATGCAGTGAGCATGGTGTGCTAGACACCCTAGGTGAAGCCTGTGAGCAGAGTGGAAAGTGCTGGTAAAGAGCCAGACCCACTACAAAAAGGATGCCCTGGTCAAGATCATAGCATGTGGCCTTCCACCTCAGCACGACACCATACAACAGAGAATGCACAAGCAAGATATGCAAATCCAGAGAATGTGTTCTGCCCATCATTGCCTCCCAAGTGCTGAGACTGCATGCCTGGCATGTGCTGAGCCCTCAGTAAAGGAAAGAATTTATCCATGCTTATGAAGAGTGAATATCTGTCTGAGCCTGAGCTAAGATAAAAATACAGCAAGGATCTAAGGAAATATTGGAAAATATAAGACACCTGGAAATGTGCAAGAAACCTAAGTTATATAAGCATACTACAAGTGCAAATACATTTGTTAATAAGTGTACTGAAATAAAAATTCATACTTAAATAGAAGTAAAATATATACTGTAAACTAGCAGAGGAAGAAGGTTGAAAAGAAATCCATACAGAAGACGAAAGAAAAGATTAAAGAGAAATGAAAAGCAACAAAATTATTTTCCATAAACCACAGCAAATAGAACAATTATAATGAGTTAAACCTGCTTTATTTAAAAGAACCAGTTATTTCAGAAAATTGGTGTTATTAGCTTGATAGGATTGTTTAGCTTAGCTTTCTTTAAGAAAGCAACCTAGAGAAATTACCAAGTGGAGGAAAGCATCTTGTTGGTTACAGAGAGCACTGGTCGATGTGCAGCTGGCTTAAGAATACAGGACAGGAAGACAGCCTCATCCTCCTAACACCTTTTCAGACCTTGGTGGTTCTGGCAGGAAGAAACAACTCTGAAACAACAGCTACTCCTCAAACTGTCTTTGGACCATATTGAAAAGTTACAGGACGCTGTGTTCAGATATCTGCAGAATTGCCCAAGACCCAGTTATAGACATGGACCAACTTTCCTCAGAGAATCCCTCTCATGAGCAGAAATGTCTGGAGAAGACACAGAGCTTTGTTCTGGGTCCCACCCTAGGCACAGATGCTACCTGGATGAGAAATTGTATTTCCTCTCTTATTTGAGCATGGATTATCTAACAGACCACCAAGATTTTTTAAAAATAAGAAATAGTATCAGTATCTTATTAAAAATAAGAAATAGCATCCATAGTATCAATAAAGTGAAATAAATGAAATCAAGCTTCCTCTTCCGCCCTCAGCTGAGGCACAGTTGGAGCAGCAGGCTCAGCCAGCCCGGTGCCCAGCCCCTCTCCTGCGCTGCTTTAGGAAAGCAGAAGGGCCTCTCTCGAATCTGTCAGTTCAGCTTCTTGGAACAGCAAGGAAAGTCAACAGAGGAGAATATAGAACTTTACTTTCAAATCATCTTCCCTTTATCACTTAGTAATTAGTGGCCCTGGCTCCGAAGTCAAGTCAGCTGAGTTCAAACTACTGTGATAGCCATGTGACCTCCACATCACTTAATTTCTCTGCAGGTGTAATATTAACTGCAGCCTGTTCTCATTGTGAGGAACACACTAATTGACACAAGACTGACTGCCACAGGCCCTGACATACTAGGTGTTCAGTCAGTGCCAGCTCGTGTAAGAATGCAGTAATTTTGATGCCCTTAGGTTTGCTGAGTGCCCAGCTATTTGCTTTGAAAGCTCTATTGTATGTGCATAGATGCCGTGCAAATGGTATCTACATTAATGAAAAGCTTTTAGAGTTTAATACATCAGTATTAGTTAGGTATTTCTATAGAGGTCCCTAAAAACTCGCAGGAATAGCCCTCCTCTTTCTGTCAGAACTGCTGAACTGGAGGTGTAGAAAGAGATAGCGAATCTGGCAAGGGTAAGCTGGGTGGGCATGTCATGGAATCATCCTGAGAGGAGGACACGAGCCTGGGTGAGGCTGGCGCTCATGGCACGATCACACTCCTACCCAAGCTCTGGCGTCCGTCCAGAGTGAATCCTTGGATGGTGCTTGAACGGCAAAATGACCACATCACAATGAGCGAGTTCCCATAAGTCCACAGATGCATTGCTGAGCAGAGAGGCCTAGCATCCTTCAACCGTAAAGCTTTGTGTCAGAGCCCTTCCTCCCATCTGCACAAATGTCTGTTAAGCTCACATTTGCCGGAATCTTCAAAATGCCTCAGGCTTTTCTCAGTGTTGCTTTAGATCTTGAGGAGTACCCGGCAGCCTGGGTTTCCCAATGTCTGCCCCACCATCTGTAGCCTAGCCATAGCTTCTTGTGATCCAGTCCAGTGGTAAAGAGACTGCCAAGCCTTTCCTGCCCCACTGGGAGGCTGGAGCGAGTCAGTCTGATCAGGGCTGCAAGCTGTAAAGCATCTTGCTGTAATTCATGGGCCAACCCATAAACAAGCCCAGGTGTTCATTTCTATTTCCAAAGCCAGTATTTTAAAACATGCTGGAGGAGCTGAGATTGAAACTCTATGAACACAGGTGAATGACCAGGTGGCGGTCAGACCAGGACGATAACTGCCCCTTTGCTGAGCTGTCCTGCCTCCCATATGCTGGTCACCAGCTGGGTAATCAAGTTCCAGCCTTGTGGAGCTTCACGGCATCACTGACAGGGCGATGGTACTCTCCACCAGTGGAGGTTTTGACTGCTTATGAAGAGAGCATAAATGACTGCATTGAAATTCCGGGCCGTGGCTGTTCTTCCTCTGGCTTTTAAAGAACCATCAAAATACTTCAGTACACCAAAGCATGGGTTTTACAGGAAGCTTGGCACACCTCTGCATGTGGAAATATGCTCACACATTGCACAGACATAGACACATTCCAGGATGATTTCAAAGAACCACATTTTCACATTATTATAGCAAAAGCTCCTAGAAAAACTTCATTAAAGAAAATGGTATAATTTTGTTAAATTTGACATTTCTCAAAAGACTTTTGATGATAAGTTTAGCATATTTTCTAAACAAAGTTTCTGCAGGACACAGTAATCTATAACATGTGGTTCCCATATAGGCCAAAAGTTAGCAGAGCACTAATGCTCTGGCCTTGAGTGGGCTATTTAAGCCATACCGATTGTCCAGGCTCTGTGGTGTCAGGGAAGGAAAGCGATTATGCCAAAAGCATTGTTCTCCCATTACTGTGTGGTGCAGCACACGAAAGTGCTGGAGGGAGAACAGTTATAAAGTATGACAGGCAGATCTGATGGTGAAACACGTAGTGTGAGGGTCAAGAAGGCTGCTCGGTGGTTAAAGTGTGTGTCAGACAAGCAAGAGGGCTTGGCTTTCATATCCTAGGACCCACATAAATGCCAGGTGGGTGTGGCAGCCCACCTGTAAGTCCAGCCTCAGAAAGTAGAGACAAAGTCTCCTGCAGCAAACTGGCTATCCAGAGAAGTGGAATAGGAATGCTCTGAGTTTGACTCGCAGACCTTGCCTCAAAAAAAGAAAAAAAAAGAATAAAGCAGAAGAGAGACACAGGAAGATTTCTTATATCAACCTCAGGCCTCCACAGACAGGTGCATACATATGTGTGACATACATATACGAAAACACATATACGCATACATGTGAAAAAATAGGTGAAACGTTAATCATTAATCCCTGGCCAGTTCAACCTGGTAGATTAGAAACTGCACAGATTTGGGGCTTAATGCTGAAGGAGTCAAGGGTTTCTGGAATCTGAGAGAGCTGGCCATTGTGTGTGGTTATCTTCTGGTTGGTAATCCTAAGCACTTCGTGACAGGCCCTCCCATTGCTTGTTGGCTATTCCAATCTATCACAGTTTGTTTATGATCTGTATCACAGAAGGTTAGTTATTGGTGCTCAAGACTTAAGTCACTACTAAATCTCAGCTGATGCCGTCCATTTGTTGAGGAACAGGGAAAAAGGGAGAAGCCTGTATCAACACAGATGTGTGTGGACCCCAGGGTTGCTTGTCGGCTTTGATGATTTCCGCTCCCATTGTCACACGAGAATTTTCACAACCTGAACTGTACCTGCTTGTGGTTCATATAAGCAGATGCAGCCAACTGGAACACGGTACACTCGTCACAACCAATCCCAACAATTCCCCTATACGACATTTCCAGCTCTGTGCATTAATCAAATTTCTCTGTTTCAGGACTGTTGAAAAAACTAACTACTCTGAAAGTAGATGACAATCAACTCACAATGCTGCCCAACACTATCGGAAAGTAAGTGCCTACACTTCACCTGCTTGCAACAGGAAATGAAAGGCTGTGTTGCATTTTCTACCCCAACACTGCTGCCAATTGTTTCTTTGACAACTTATTTTAAATGGTATTTAATTTGGTTTTATATATATATGTATATATGCATATGTCATAATTTAACCTTAGATCAGCTCTAACTATATAATATAATGAGAAATATTCAACAGGAAATTTTCACAAGCAAAATGGTGTCCCAGAGTGGGTGATAACACTGTTAATGGTATTTTCCAGATGTATCAATCTGATATTTTTGACTGAGTAGCAGCTATAAATATACTTAAATATTTCTTATAAAATATATTAAAGTTTTCTAAGACTTTATGGTATTTGTATATGTTACAATTATACTTTAATAATCTTATATATAGAGAAAAATATATTTTTAGACACTGAAGAAAAAAGCATTTGCTTATAGTCAGCATTTAAAAATAAAAAACTTTGCCAGGTGTGGTGGTCCACGCCTTTAATCCCAGCGCTTTGGAGGCAGAGGCAGGAGGAATTCGGTAAATTCTATGTCATCCTAGTCTACATAGTGAGTTCCGGGTCAGCTGGGGCTACAGAGACACTGTCTCAAAAAGACCAATAAATAAATAAAAAGTAAAAACTTTTAAGATAAAATTCCAGCACTTCCTATAAAGGAGAAAACTTGCTGCATATATTTGACAAGTCACTTCAATTTCTATTAACATTTGGTTCACAATTTTTCAGGAAATGTGCATGTGCTGTGTGTCTCTTGAGTGATTTTGCTTACAATGTACTTGAAGAAGTCAGTGTTAAGCAAGGCTTTTCCATTGGGATCTGACTACTTCATCCTGGTGTGAAGGACTAGATAAACCCTTTCACTTAACAGAATTGGATATACTCAAGGACAGAAAGCTTCACTTGTAAAAAGTAGCTTTATTTATTAGTATAGGGTATAACTTCAGTAAACCGCCTGTTTCACTCCTCAATCTGACGAGTTCTGACAGAGGGTTTGGCATTAGCGTCATGGCTACCACAGGCTAGGTAGTGAACTTGTCCCTCCCTCTTCTCTCCCTGCCAATGCTCTAGACAGCTTCACTTTTAAAGGGTAGAACATAGTTTCAGGTTTCATATTGAGGTCTTTGATCCATTTGGAATTGACTTTTGTTCAGGGTGAAAGATAGGGTCTAATTTCTTTCCTCTATGTCTTGGTTAAGGTGGGTTTTTTATTTAGAGTTGGGGATTTAAGGCAACACGAGTTGTACAGTGCCCTATATCTCCATTTTATTTGTGACTGGAGTGAAGGTTTCGCAGTCAGTCCGCACTGCCTTCCCTTTGTGTTTCCTAACCTACAATAAAGCCTTCAGCCCATGTAACACACATTTCATTCAATACGGATGGAAAACAAAGGCCAAGTTTGTGTTCCATCTGGATTTCATTCTTGTGGGAGACAGAGCAGACCTGGTGACCATCTGGAAAGAGAGACATGCCCCAGTGGATCTGATGCTTTAGTATGGCCCATCCATGGCTCATCAGTGGATTCGGGTGCCATTGAGCATGGCCCAAGTCCTATAAACTTTACTGTTGGGTGTTGGGTTGCCTCATTGAGTCTCAGAACTCTGGTTGACATAGTGTAAATGTCTGCAGTACAGGTGGCCTTAGGAATGTCCCAATGGGTTAGGGTGCTAAAGAGTTTAGTTTTTTATCTTTCTTCAGCATTTTTGAGAGGGGGACATTGGCACATGGCTAATTCAGATTCCATTTGGATCAGTGCATCTGAGAGCATTTGCTGTTCGGGCACAGGACCTTTCCCACCAGGTTCCGTATTTAGGAGAATATCCGTGTCAGACTTGGTCCATCCCAGTGGGTCTTTATTCTGTTTTGTTATGACCCCCATCCTTTTCCTTCTGTTTAGAGGGATAGGCCCACTTGATGGTCTGTCTTTGGAAAAATCCCTTTTCTCTAGAATTTCTTCACCCTTGACCCATTCTGTCTTATAATCCTCAGTCTTGTTTCAGTGACCACCCCACCCCACCCCACAGATCTCAACATTGTTAGGATCTTGCCCTGATCCAGTGGTATATGTAGCTCCCAGTCAGCATCACCCAGACTGTATCAGAGTCTCTGATCCTGAGTCTATAGAACAAGATTCCCAGAAAACTGTCAGTTTGATGTGAGTTTAAAGCATGATCTGGGTGTTCTGTAAGTTTAAAGCCTGATCTGGGTATTCTGTGAGTTTAAAGCATGATCTGGGTATTCTGTGAGTTTAAAGTGTGATCTGGGTATTCTGTGAGTTTAAAGCGTGATCTGAGTATTCTGTGAGTTTAAAGCGTGATCTGGGTATTCTGTGAGTTTAAAGTGTGATCTGAGTATTCTGTGAGTTTAAAGCATGATCTGGGTGTTCTGTGAGTTTGAAGCCTGATCTGAGTGTTCTGTGAGTTTAAAGCATGATCTGGGTGTTCTGTAAGTTTAAAGCCTGATCTGGGTATTCTGTAAGCTTAAAGCATGATCTGGGTATTCTGTGAGTTTAAAGTGTGATCTGAGTATTCTGTGAGTTTAAGGCCTGATCTGGGTATTCTGTGAGTTTAAAGCGTGATCTGAGTATTCTGTGAGTTTAAAGCGTGATCTGGGTGTTCTGTGAGTTTAAAGTGTGATCTGGGTATTCTGCTATGATTAAATAGTATGAGGACCTGCTGAAGGGGGCATGGAATCGTGGTTGGGGTACCACAGGGTCCCCAAGAAAAGGACCACCAGGAAGAATGGCATCAGATAGTAACTTTAGGCATACATCTTATGAAGAAGAAAGAGCAAAATTAACCTTATCAGAAGACTGACCTCCATGCAGCCTGGACATGGGCAAGGCATGAAAGAGACTTATCTGAGTTTGGGGATGTTGCCTCCTGAAGTATTCTCAGATCCTCCAGAGGATCACAGGCATAGTGGGTCTCAACAACACACTGGAGTTCTTTAGTCTTTCCAGACTGTTCTAGCGAGATCCAGGGTTTGACACAAGTGTGGTGGGTCCAAGCATTCAATAAGACCTTGGTGGGATCCAGGTTCTTAATAAGTACTAAATCTCCTAGACAGAAGGAGATGGTCCTATCTGCTCCTCTTGGCAGAGTCCCATAGGCAGATCAGAAATGACTTGTTGAAATTTGACTAGCTAATTTGTGACACTAGGTAGGTGGGCTCAGGCTCTAGTATCAAATCATTGGTAAGGAAGGGTCTACTAGATAGACCTTGAGTGGAGTAAGACCCTGACGATTGGAGGTGCTCTTGAGTCTAAGCAAAGCCAAGGAGAGAATTTTGGCCCATAGAGAGTAAGTGTCCTGAGTTAGTTTCTTTAGTTGTCCTAAGGAGTTCACTGGCTTTCTATGCAGTTTCTGAGGACTGAGGTTACCAGGTACAATGAAGGTGGCACTGTATTCTCAGAGCCTTTGATGAACCTTGAGTGACATTATTGATGGGAGGCTCTTGGGTAATCCAAAGCAAGAAGTTACTTCTGAGAGTAATATTCTGACTACTTCAGAAGATTTTTGTGTTTTGCATGGGAATGCCTCTATCCAGCCATTGGGAGTATCCACTAGGACCAAAGGCATTAGAGATGAGGTCTCCAGGTATATGGATGAAGTCTAGTTGTCAATCCTCACCCAGATAATCCCATCTCTGGATTCCAGGGTGCTGTGAGCACCTATTAGAAGGGTGTTTATTACATATCTCACAAACCTGTATTATCTGTTAAATTGTGTCCCTGAGGCCTTGTCCTTTGAATATCCTTCTGACTAATATATAGTTTCTTGTCCTAAATGAATATCCTTCTGACTAATATATAGTTTCTCATCCTAAACGATACAATGATGTAAAATTTTAATTACTTTCCACTGTGTACATTTAGGGAGCAAAATTTAGCCCTCAGAAGCTAGTCTCTATCCCCAACAATCTAACCGATAACTTTCTTTTGTGGCTAAATGTAATTCTTCTGGGGAATATTCAGGTATCCTGGGGTAGTAAGGACTTCTCCAAGAGGACGGGGCACTCTCTGTGCCCAGTGTGACCTGTTGGCCTCCAAGCCCATGGCCCTGCTACCTCTAACTATTGGCTCCTCTCCCTTATGACAGCCAGGGCAGTGAATTACTGCTGCTTGGGAGGAGTTTGAGGGTCTTCTGAGAGTGTTTTATGGGGGTCTCTGCTGTGGCCAAGAAACCTCGCTCTCCCCAGAGGGCAGCATGGAGTTTGAGGAAGGCCTATTTGGAATCAGTGTATATATCTACCCTTATGCCTTTTGATGACTTAAGTGCCCAGTAAGATCTATTAACTCTCCTAATTGGGCACTGGAATTCTGGGGAATGAGCCCTGGATCAAATACCCCAGAGTCTACCCTGTACGAACCCTTCTTTTATGAAGGAGGTCCCATCAGTTTATGATAAGTCTGGGTTCTCCAAGGGCTGGCAGCTAGATCAGAATGGGCTGTATACTTCTCTATGAAGACCTCTTCACAAAAGTGAGGGGCTCCCTCTCCTCCAGGAACAAAAGTGGCTGGATCGAGATTTTGTGGGGTTTTAAGAGTAATCGCAGTTCCTTCAAGCATAAGGGCCTGGTGTTTAAGCAAATACCTGGTTTTTAGGCATAGTTTCCCTTTTGAATTAAAGATGTCATGGGATTTTCAAGAGAAGCCCTAGGGTCAATTTCTGATCCTCTAATATCAGAAGATCTACAGCTGCCACTGCCCAGAAATAGGCCATTCCTTGGCCACTTGGTATAATTCCTTACATAGATCTTCTAACAGTTGAGGAGAAAGTCTTATAATCTGAGTAAATATTCCCAGGGCTGTGTCCTGTTTTTCGGTAACATGTAGTTGGAATCTCTATTGAACTGTCAGGCCTTATGGAGGGGCCTGGGTTAGGGCTCCTTTGGGCTTTTGAAATTCCGCTTGTGATTCCTGAGTCCACTTAATCTAATTAAGGTCTCCATCTGTGCCTCTGTAAGTGCTTGATAAAGAGGATTAGTAAGTTCTACATGCCTAGAGATCCAGATTTTACAATGTCCAGTAACTTCCAAAAAGCCTCTTAGTTGTTTGATGGTTTGGAGAGAAGAAAAGCTAGAATTGGCTAGATCTGTTCAGGTCCCAAAATGGCTCCTTTAGAGCCAGACCTAAGTAGGAGACTTAGTCTAATATACTTGAGCTTTCATTCATAAGACTTTTTAAACTTTGTTATCCAGAAAATTAAGGGATTCTGTCCCTCAGTAGTTTGCTCAATTGGACCACATAACAGATTATCCACATATTAGATTAGAGTGGTTCCTGGATAAGTCTAGTCCATTAAGTCTTGGGCCAGGACCAAACCGAATAAATGAGGACTGTCTCTGAAGTCTGATCATGTGACTTGGCCTGCTTTTTGAATAGGGTCCTCAAATGCAAATGGAGGTTGGCTGACTGTGTGATGTGGAATGCAGAAAAACACATCCCCTAAGATCAAGCACAGAATAGTAGGTAGATTTGGGGGGAATCTGAGTCATAGGGGTACAAGGGTTAGAGACCACTGGGTAGAGAAGAACCACTGTTTCACTGATCAATCAGAGATCCTGTACTAATCTCCATTTGTTGGGGACCTTATGACTCCTAATATGGGTATTATAGAGCATTCAATTGATAATCTTTGTCATCTTGTTATTTATAATGGGAATTAATCCTTCCCTAGTGTTAGGGTTAAGAGGATACTGCTTCTGATGAGGGGACTAGGACAGATCTTTAAGATGGATAACCACAGGGGTGACTCCTCTGACTCTTCTGATAGTACCCCATCAATCCATACTGAGTGAGAAATATTGGTTTCCACTAAAGGCCAGTCATTGTTTTGTCCCAGGGGAGTGGGGGCAGAAATCATTGTACTTTTTGTTGGGACAACAAATCCCTCCCAATAAAAGGGGTAGGAGAATCAAGCGATGTTAGAAGAGAGTAACAGGAGCAGAGATCCTCTCATGAGCAAGCACCTGGTCAGCCGGGTAAAATAACATTCTGTGTGCTTGTCCAGTAGGCCAGACAGTAGTTAGATTTGAGGATGGGGGTGGGGCAGGGCTGAGAATCCATCCCCATGTCTGTTAGGAAATCTCTTTGTTTGTCCTCTATAGTCAGAACTGCTCCTCTATGTGGATACGCAGGACAGGACCTGTCTCGATGTCACCCCAATCTATGGGGCAGGGGCTCCTCCAGTGATCCACCCACAGTTGGGGCAGGGGCTCCTCCAATGATCCCCCCACAGTTGGGGCAGGGGTTCCTCCAGTGGTCCCCCCACAGTTGGGACTGGGGCTTGGCAGGGACTTGTGGGCATTCCCTTCTGAAGTGGACTTCCTGTCCACAAAGGAAACACTTTTGGGGCCTGACAGATTTCCCACAAGGAGCCCTCGTGGTGGCTATCAATTCCCCAAGACATTTCTCTTTTATTCCTTTCCTTCTCTTGCTCTGGATTATAGTAAATGAAATTAACAACTTGGGCTAAATCATTCAAGGGCTTGCGTTTTTTTGACCAACAGCTTTTGAAGCTTCTTACAGATGTCTGGGGCCAGCCGACTGAGAAAGAATGTTTCCCTCAGGAGAACCTCCTCTATTCAGAATGGTGATGGGGGACTCTGTCTTCTGGATAAATGTGGGACAGTGGCGAATAGTTCGAGGGTTCAGCCTTAGCCTTTGTGAGACCCTCTATAACACAGTATGAGAGGTGACCCCGAGGTGTCAATCCCTCCCACTCCCAGGCTCCATTCTGGATCTTGAGAGGGAACTGTCTCATCTCTGCTGGGTGTCTTTGAATCTCTTTTTTGTCTTGATTCGTGTGGTTTAAAAACCATTTCCAGCCCAAGTGGCCTGGAAAGAAATTCTTCTTTCTAGGAGAATTACAGTGTTCCAACAGCAATGTTACATCCTTCTAATCCAGTTTATATAATCAATCTAGCTGCTGGAAGGATTGTACATATTGTTTAGGATTTTCAGTATAATTTTCCAGGTCCTTTTTAATCTCTTCAGGTTCATCCAAAGAAAAGGAAACATGGATGAGTTCCTGCCCTGGTAACTCCGAGAGTAGACGACACTGGGCGGGGCAGTCATCAAGTATTCAGCAGCCTGTTTGGTTTGTGAAGGACCTTCCAAGGGGTCCTCAGCTTGTTCTTCATTTTGTCCAGGAGATCTTTCCCCTGGATTAGAGCATACTTCTGCCAGAGTCTGGGAGTCTAGTCTACAGGTTTTGCTAATTCTGGGTGATCCTGGATATGAAAGAACTGAGCATAGAGAGTCTCAGCCTCTGTTCCTTTCCTCTTGCAAAGTCAATCAAGTATGAATATAGTGTTACATAACGTATGGGCTCCTCTAGTGTTACCTATCTCTATCCCCTAAGGGGCAGCCGGGCCAGGAACAGATAGGAAAGAAAGGAAGAACTGTCCTATTGAGGGTTGGGGGATCTAGTCTTACAGCTAGTCAGGAGGCAAGGCAATGGAGAGCGAGGCAGTATCTTTGAAGCTGTGCTTCCCATCTGTAAAGAGAAAACAGGATGGAAGAGGCCGAGAGAGGATCCCCTAACCCTTACTAGCTCTCTCTCAGACCTTCTTATGGAAGGACAGCTCCAGCCCTTGGGGGGCTATTAACATGGTCTGATTGTATCCCTCTACCCTGGGTCTATTTCCAGAGTGGGACTGATTCATGCTTGCCTGTGATTGTGATTCTGGACCTTGATAATTACACCTATCATAACCACCTGATGCCCCCATTCTCAGGAGAATAATAGTTCCTACCTTACCTTCTCTAGAAAGGGATAGATGGAGGCAGAAATGTTAAGAGATGTAGATACAGGCCCTCCTTTTCCGTGAATTTAAGACTCTCTGGAGGATTTGATTATAGGACTTAAAAAAGACTGAAAACATCTATGTTCAGGCAGAAGGAAGCACATTCCCAGTTGATCTCATAGACAAGCCTGAAAAGCTGGTGTACTACCAGCCGGTAGTACATGCTTGGTTCTCCATGAATGTCTGGAGTCCCCGGAGCCTTGGTCGGGAGGGGAAGGATGGTGACCCAGTTGCTGGAGGAAGGGTGGAAAGCCCCCGGGCGGGGGGTGTAGATTGTGAGGAAAGCATCCTTTCCACTGGGGAATTTGTTGAGAGTTTCTCTATCCTCCCCTCCTGGGTTACAGGGGGTAGGGTAGGGTCGGTGGATAGTAGAGGCACCCCCATAAATATTCAAAGTCTGAACTAATAGTGGCCCTCCAGGTGTCTCTTTAAAAAGAACCCCCAGTTTTGCAGGGGACAATGTCTTGATCCATCATCCCTAGTCCTGATCCAATCATTTTAACAGAGAGAGAGAAGGAAGGGGGAAGGAAAGGGAGATGTTTCCAGGTCCCATTCCCAACCTGGGACTGTGGCACCTTCTAGAGTCACCAGGGGGGCACTTTCTGGGCATGAAGTGGGCCAGAACAAACCTCTGACTAGCACACTTCCAGCCCAGAATATACAGACCACTGCCTGGCCATGTGAAGGCATGCTCTCAGATCATCCTAAGGAAAAAAGCCTCCCTACTCAGTGTAAAAGAAAGTCACCAATCTGGGAAGTCAGCCACGCTAGGCATGACAGGGGTTCCCCTGTTTCCAAGATCCACAAGAGGTACACTCATGGCCACATTCTCTAATCCCTTGGCAGTTTGACCTGGTTGTACTGACTTTTAAGTGGTCTTTAAATGGGCCTCAGGAAAGCCCCAGTACAGACCACCAGTTGATCTTTTAGGGGTCTTTTCTCTGGTCTGTTTCTTTGCAAGGAGAAGTTTGCAGTCTGAGCACACAGCACACAGAGACTCCCCACAAGTGAGGGCCCAGAGCCGCGGCACTGTCTGCCTCCTGAAGAATCTGGGCTTTCACATCTGATAGGATAGGAGGTGGGACAGGACTGGGCTCCCACCTTTGGGACGGGACAGTGCAGGCTGCATGATGTTGGTGGTGCACTCATATGAAAAAAGAGAACCTGACTGCGTAACTGGAGGGCTGGAAGTTTGGAATTCAAGCCAGAGGGAGCCCACCATCGAAGAGAGGCACACCAGAAGAGCCAACTTTGGGCAAGAACCTGGATGTGGGCCATCTTGGAAGAAAGTGCAAGTAACTGGACCTCAGCTGACTCTCATTCCCTGATTATCTCCCTAATTTAGAATTGACTGTCTCTATGTTCTGTCAAAATAGTGGCTCGATCATTACACTTACTGTGCTCAGAGGGAGCGGGCCTGCACACACCCATTGACTGACATCTGCAGTTGGTTGGACTTGGTTCAGAAAAGTAGGTGAGTAAGTAGGAAATAGACAGTCAGTGTCTACTAACACTGAAAAGACAGGATAGTGAGACCACGCTGTTCTTATTAAACATCAGAAGAAACACTCGCGCTGGGAGAAAGAAGTGACTCTAAGAGCTGGACTGGCAAGTGGTTCATTGAAGGAAACTGGTGCTTTACTGACCACAGCAATGTTAGCCTGCATCACCGTGGACTATCCAGGAGCCAAGCATTCCTGTGCAGACACAGGAATTCACAGGGTCAACTGGAACTGGTTGTTCATATGATCCTGACCCCAGGCATGACCTCCAGTAGAACAGACTAGACACAAGTGGGCCAGGAAGAAGCCCAATTCATGGAGGAAGCGTAGATGGAATTCAGGTGGGCCTCTTAGAGAAATGTGTTCTGAACAGCACATAGGGTGAGGCTGTGCTGGTTAAGAAGGCAGAGGGTCTGAGGGTCCAAGGCTGCAGGCCCAGGTCCTCCAGAGCACTTCTCCAAGCTTTGCTGGCACACTCCACTCTCCCCGGCACACCACGGGATCCCAGGGAAATGCCTCCACCCACCACCACACACTCCAGCCGTGGACTCTATTTCCTCACCAGGAATGGCGTCAGAATAGTTGGTGTTTTCTGTTCCTGCCTGTGTTGGTCAGCTTTTCATCATTGTAAGAAAGTGCCTGAGAAGGTCAACTTAAGTGAGGAAAGGTTTCTTTTGGCTCATGGTACCCGTGGGTTCAAATGCACAGTGGTTCAGCCGTGTGGCTCTGGTTCTGAGTTGCAGCAAGGCACCAGGACTGGAAGTCTGTAAAAAGGAACTTGCTTCATGGTGACAGAAGCAGAGAGAGAGGAAGGGAATGGGGGACAAAGATAGTCTTCAAGGGCCTAGTCCCGGTGACGTACTTCTCCAGCCAGGACCCACCTCCAGTAGTCCATTAAGCTATGAGTCCTTTGTGAGGTTAGAGCCCTCAGGGTCCATCGCCTCTCAGAGCTGCACTCTAATCCTTGGTGTGCTCAGTACCCAGCCTTCAGCATTTCTGCCTTGGGGGACACTTCACTTCCAAACCATTGCAGCACCCTTCCTGCCTCCCGGGAACTCAGACCTTAGACTTTGCCCTGCCCCTTCCTAAGGATTTATAGGCTGTTGGGGGAGGGAGTGACATTATCTTCAGTGGCATAGCCACCAATACATTACCCATGCTCCTGTAATAACTGTCATCTGTGCTTCTAAAAGAATCCTTAATTAAACTCAGTGGTTCACAAAAAAAAATAAGGAAAAGAAAGAGACAAAGAAAAACTGCAGGCTTTGTTGCTACAGAGTTGTTATGCTAACTGCTGGAAAACAACCAGCATAATGTTAGAAAATGAAGATATCGTATCATCAAACATGTAAGCCCAGGCTGCACTGATCTGGTTATGGCAGTGATGACACCTGCCATCCATCCGTCCATCGGTCCATCCATCCCTGGACTCTTTCATTCTCTAGGCTTCCTCCACTCTGGTCTGTGCTTTGCACTTAAACTGTGGTCACCTTTGACATGCTTCCAGCTTTCTACTTCTTGCCTGGAGTAGTCTCTCCCCACTCCTCCAGAGTCTGGCTGTGCTTCCCCTTTAAGTCTGTGCTCTTAATCTGTGACATGCATCCCGGGTGCCTGAGAATCTACTCTACAAGGCAGGCTCTGATCTAGCAAGGCTGAGACCTGAGGGCTTGTGTGTCAACATCTTCCCTAAATGTCCAGATCCTATCACAGCTCATGATCACAGTCAGCACTCAGCAGCAAGGCTCTAGGTCTGAGTTTAAACCTCCACAGGAGACTTGTTCTTGATCTCCTTGATGTCTCCTACCAGCAGATCCACCAGAAAATGCTTTCTCTCCCTGTGACTACTGTCAGGCAGGTGCCTCGCCTGGCTTTTTGCATAGCACTTCCCAGTTTATAATTCACAGGGTATCTTATTCTGGCCCATGAATGCATATAATACATCTCCATGAATATATTTCTTTAAATCCTAGCTCCAGAATTGTATAAAGCTTCTAAAAATTACAGTGCCTAGTTTGCTTTTAGTAAACTGTGTTCCTGTGGGGTTCTGTGTGGATTTGTATTTTTCCATAAGAGGCCAGGCTTATCAAGCTGAACAGGGCAGGCAACGGCTGTGTCTTCTTGTGGACTCCTGTTCTTTGGTAAGAGGTCAAGGGTACCCAGCTGCGTTGGAGGGGTACTGGGTGCATCTTCCTGTTTAGAGTTCCTGTGCTTCTACTTTTCAATAATTGCCTTGGCTCAGAACGAAAATACAGACTGCAAAGTGAGCAGATTGTGCAAGTGCATAGGGCCAGTGAACAGGTCGTGCAAGTGCATAGGTGCCAGTGAACAGGTTGTGCAAGTGCATAGGTGCCAGTGAACAGGTCGCACAAGTGCATAGGGCCAGTGAACAGGTCGCACAAGTGCATAGGGCCAGTGAACAGGTCATGCAAGTGCATAGGTGCCAGGCCGCTCACAGCCCAATTTTCTCTTCAGTAAAGTTAGCAAGTGCCTTAAAAGTATGAAAAAGACTTATCAAAGACGAATGGGACCACTTACTTCAAGGCTGCTAGCTGGCTTGCAGGGGTGAAGCTTGAGGGTCCTGTCATAACAGCTCATTTTTCAGAGACTTTTAGGGTACTTGTATTCCTTTGATTGTTGCCGCAGGGATAGGAGGGACACATCAGAAGATTGGACCAGTTCTTTTAAAAACTAACTTGACAATCAATAGTGGGTAAATAAAATATAAAATAGTGTCAGTCTGGCATTAAATTTTTAGAGGGGTTCATGACAATGTGCTTACTATGCATTTCATGTTATGGAATGAGGAGATGGCTCAGTCAGTAAAGTTCCTGTAGCCCAGGTATGAGAACCTGCTTTCAGCCACCAGCACTCCTGTGAAAAGCCAGGTGTGGTTCACCTACACGTCATCCCCATGCTGGGGGGCGGAGACTGGAAGGTGCCTACAGCTCAGTGGCCATCCAGCCCCAGGCCAGTGAGAGACCTCATCTCAAAAACACGGTGGACAGCTGATGAAGACTGAATCCACAGATGTCCTCTGACTTCCAAACACACATGCGCATGTGTGCACATGCACTCCCACACACATACATGCACTCCCACACACATACATGCACCCACATAAAAAGTGTTATTTATACTCACATGTCATGAGTTTGTTTTTATTTAAAAGCAATTTTTATTTAAAATCTTTTCTTTAAGTTCCTGCCTTTGGTGATGCCAGCGGATATTGCCCACATCAACAAATGCTCTTTGACGCTGCCAGTGGCATTTTAAGAGTCTGAAAGGTTTCTAAGACCACTGTGTCTGAGGGGTTGTCCCACACACGTCATGGCTAGATAGTGAGATTGTGGCGCCTGTTGTCTGACTGCTGCTCTCACTCAAGGTAACCCTTTGCACAAAAATGTTTGGATTTCTTGTATAGTTAAAAAATAAACTATATTTCTAATGTTTCACTTTATACCTTAAGACACAAACTATGACTCTAAAAATAGTAATACAATGCCTTCACTTACCTTACAAAATCAGAATTGCAAGATCAGAAGCTTAGTTCAAGGACCAGAGACAAAATTTGATTATTAAAGGACTCCACAACACATACAGAGAATATTATGTAAATAGTCAAATAATCTGTTGATAATATGCAGCATTCTCAGTAGAGCTGTAGGCAGTAGAGTCCTAAAAACACTGGGACTGACAGCCCTCAGCCAGATAAAGAATCATTTCACAAGACACACCTCAGGCTG
The DNA here is from genome assembly GCA_035773235.1 of Eospalax fontanierii. NCBI lineage: Eukaryota > Metazoa > Chordata > Mammalia > Rodentia > Spalacidae > Eospalax > Eospalax fontanierii. The sequence continues at coordinate 8,412,728 of CM069543.1, forward strand.
AGCCTGCTCTCTTTCCTTTATGCCTTGGGTATGTAAGAGCACAGAATATGTGACTTTATAAGTCATTCTTGGGGGACTAGAGAGACGGCAGTGGCTGCTCCTTCAGAGTCCAATTCCCAGCACCCACATGGCAGCTAACAACCATCTGTAAGTCCAGTTCCAGGGGATTTGACACCCTCTAATGACCACAGGCACTGCACGACACAGGTGCACCTACATACATGTAAGCATTACCCTCGTACAAATAAAAATAAATTTAATAAGTAATTTTTTAATCATTCTTTGACCCAATATGGGCAAACAAAATGAGGGAGGTCTAGCCTAGGCAAGACAGGCAAGCCCCTCCCATCTATGGAGCCTGAAGGGGCCTGAAAGGGCAGGTGATCAGGCGCTTCAGAAACCCCGTGCTCGGGTAGAGCAGCAGTGCTAACCTGGGACATTTTTTCTGGGTCTGGTGTGCATTGTATGTCTTTTGGACCACCATTGAACTGCTCATCTTTTTGCCATGGCTTCACAGCTAAAATAAAGGCTTCTCCAAGGGCTGCACTGGCTGGGACTGTGTTGTGAACATCTCCAAACTCTGACATTGCTCTCAAGCAATAGGATATGAGTCTCAACACTGTAGTCTTCAGCCCGGCGCAAGATAATCAGTTGACCTTGGGCAGGTCGTTTCCCACCTCAGAACCACAATTCTCTCATCTGAAAAGTGGAAATGTTTTTCAGAAGTTGCTGTTAGGCTGATGCTTCACAGCCTCCGTAAACTGTAACTGTTGTTTCTGATACTAGAACTAGATGGGCCAGGGAGAAGGCATAGCAGGTAAAAGGAACTTGCTGCCAAGCCTGACAACCTGAGTTCAAACCCCAGGACCCACATGATAGAAAGAACTGACTCCCATACTTGGTCCCTGATCTCTGATCTCGAACAGCACTGCATGCACACTGCCCCCCGCCCCACATAAAATAAACTAAAAGTAAATTTAAAAGAGAGAGAACCTGCAACTATCAGCTTACTGCCCCTCACCTCTGTTCTTCCAAGTGGGGAGTATGGCTGTGCCGGGAATGAGAGGTCATCACTCCCTAGGAACACGTTTTATGTTTACTTGGGAGGTAATGATGCGCTGTCACAAAGTCTGCTTGACCAACAACAGACCAGATGAGGTGGCTGGCCCAGCAAGACGGCCTTCGTCGGGCATGGCTCCCTTAGCCTTCCTGCCCTGGCCTTGCTGGTGTGGTCATGTGACCTCTCCTCAGCACATGGGAGGCAGTGACCTCTCTTGTCACTCACACAACTTACCCATCCCACTTCTCAAATGTTCCCTTCACCAGTCCCTTCCCATTGGGAAGTGGGCATCAGCACTGGAATTTAAGAAGCAAACAATTCAGTCCAAAACATGCATTTGAAACCTTTAAAAGGCACTGTTACAAAATGAAATGTACTGGAGAAATGGCTCAGAGGTAAGCACACTGTCTGTTCCTGCAGAGGACCCAGATTCATTTCCCAGCACCCACATGGTAGCTGACACCCATCAGTAACTCCTGTTCCGAGGATCTGATGCCCTCCTCTGGCCCCTGTGGGCACCAAATGGCATGGGTACACTATAAGCATGCAAGCAATACACTCATATACCCATGATTTTTTTATGTTTATTATTTTTTTATTTTACGTGTATGAGTGTATTGCCTGCCTGTATGTAATTGTACCCATTCATGCAATGCCTGTCGTGTAATCTGTGTGTGCATCTGTATGTGAAGGCCAGAGGATAACCTCAGTGCCTCGGGTTCTGTCCACCTTCTTTTTAAGACGCAGTTTTTCATTGGCTGGAGCTCAATGAGTATGCTAAGCTGGTTGACCTCCAGGCCCCTGGGATCCACTGTCTCATGTCTTCAGCACTGGCGTTCAAGTGTGCCATTAGCATGGCCAGCTTTTTTAAATGGGTCTTGGGGATCCAGATTCAGCTTCTCTTATTTGAGCAGCAAACTCTTTACCCACAGAGTCTCCCCAGCTTGGCATGTTTTCCTGCAGAGACCTCAAGAACAAACTGTTCAGACTCATGCCATAGCCATGCATCACTGATGATGGGGACATGCATGTTATCATCGTGTGAACCTCACAGAGGTGCTTTCTTCCACACCGGAGCCATTCAGGGCTTCCTCAGGCAGAACACCTGCTTGCAATAAGCTTCAGTAGAAGTAAGGAAAACACAGTGTCCTACTGATGTAAAGCATAACCTACTGAGCACATCAACCAGTACTGTAGCATTTGCTGACCTTACCGAGTGTGTCATTGCCTATGCTGCATTCTCTGACTGGCCACACGGTAGTAGGTCCTCCTACAGGAGTGATGCAACAGACATGAGTGCTGCCCTGAGATGCAAGGTGTCACTAGGCAAGGGAAGTTTGGTTTTGTTTGTTTGTTTTGTGTTCTGGGGACCAATTGCATGGTTTCATACATGTCCAGCCAGAGCTCTGCCACAGAGACACGTTCCCATCCTTGGCAGGTCCATTATGATCCTGTAGAACTACTGTCATAAAAGCTGCCTGCCACTCACAAAAACACTGTTATATGGTGAACTAAATTACAGGTCAAAGGTTCAGAGAAATTTGAAATTCACACACACACAAATGAGACGCATTGCCCAAAATGATAGATGTTCTCACATTCACACACACGAGTTTATTGAGAAAAGTCACCAAAAAGGATCAAAGGGAGCATAGCTGATGGGTTTTAACAGCATAAAACTAAAAGACAAAGGCTGTCCTGGCACTCACTGAAGAGCCGTTTCCTCCACTGACAGTCACCAAGCCAACATCTTGCAGCTATAATTGTGAACTGTAACTGTACTTACCACAGCATGTGAGAAATATTCCCATGGTTTGGACTGCTTAAGGAATTTTTAATAATGGGATGAAGAGATGACTCACAGTTAAGAGCCCTGGTTGCTCTTACAGGAGACCCAGGTTCAGATCCCAGCAACCATATGGTGGTTAACAACTGTGCGTAACTCCAGTTTCAAGGGATCCAACCCTCTTATGTCCTCTACAGGCATTGCATGACACAGGTGCACTTACACACAGGAAGGGAACACACACATGTACATAAAATAATAAATACAATATTTTAAAAGAATTTTTAGTGTCCTCCTTTGGAGCCATTTTCTCCCAGATTTCTCACACATTTTCTAATGGAAAAGTGACCAGCAGTATTTTGCATTTTGATGACAGTTTTCTCCTGCAATCTGAAGTTACATTTGCAGTCTTTCTGTTCAATCAATCCAGCTGGCTTCCTAAAGAGAACTAAGGAGAGTGGAGTTTCTGGAAGTTTCTGGAGGGGTGGGAAACTTGGTCACATGAAAAGTGAATCCTATCAAGTGGTAGAACCACTGGAAAGCATTTCGAGGCAAAATCTCCAAGTGATTCTGTTTCTAATGCTGCTTCTTCCTCAGTTTCTCAAACTCAGCTTAGATGGGGATTTAGAATGAAAACAGGTGGATTTCTCCAGTCAACAACAAAGAATTAGCCTGCCTGGAATCCTCCAGTGTCTTGTCCTGGAAGCAACTGGAGCAGCTCACCGAAGGGAGATGGGAGAATGAGGGGTGAAATCTAAAGTGTAGCTCCTAGCCTAAACTAAATGAAACTGATTCACAGTATCTGAAAATAGGAATTATGGAACTCATCAGAGTACGTAAAATAAGTCAGAAAGACACACATCATGTGTTCTCACACATGGAAAACTGAACGTAGAAGAGGGATCATCTGAGAAGGAGGAAGACCAGCAGGAGAGCGAGCGGGTGCTCGGCAGAGCAGGCGTGGCAAAGTGTGCTCAGTACATGATTCGGGATGTCATGATGAAGCCCACTATGCCATATAACTGATGCACAGTAGTAGAAGCATCTCTTTAGAGAGAATAGAGCAAGAGCAACTCGATGGGCACTGTGCACACTGAAGGGCTTGGCATGCCAACTCCTCACTTCTGCTCAGGCCTGACAGACATACTGGAGTACTCCTGTCACCCTGCTGTCAGTCACCCCAGCTGTCAGTCACCCCTGCTGTCAGCCACCCTTGCTGTCAGTCATCCCTGCTGTCAGTCATCCCTGCTGTCAGCCACCCTTGCTGTCAGTCATCCCTGCTGTCAGTCACCCCTGCTGTCAGTCACCCCTGCTGTCAGTCACCCCTCCTGTCAGCCACCCCTGCTGTCAGTCACCCCGGCTGTCAGTCATCCCTGCTGTCAGACACCCCTGCTGTCAGTCTCTCCAGCTGTCAGTCAACCCTGCTGTCAGTCAATCCTAGCTGTCAGTCACCCCTGCTGTCAGACACCCCTGCTGTCAGCCACCCCTGCTGTCAGTCATGCCTGCTGTCAGTCACCCCAGCTGTCAGTCACTCCTGCTGTCAGTCAACCCTGCTGTCAATCACCCCTGCTTTCAGTCACGCCTGCTGTCAGTCACCCCAGCTGTCAGTCACTCCTGCTGTCAGTCAACCCTGCTGTCAGCCACCCCAGCTGTCAGTCATCCCTGCTGTCAGTCATCCCTGCTGTCAGCCACCCCTGCTGTCAGTCATCCCAGCTGTCAGCCACCCCTGCTGTCAGTCATCCCTGCTGTCAGCCACCCCAGCTGTCAGTCATCCCTGCTGTCAGTCATCCCTGCTGTCAGCCACCCCTGCTGTCAGTCATCCCAGCTGTCAGCCACCCCTGCTGTCAGTCATCCCTGCTGTCAGCCACCCCTGCTGTCAGTCATCCCTGCTGTCAGTCATCCCTGCTGTCAGTCATCCCTGCTGTCAGCCATCCCTGCTTTCAGCCACCCCTGCTGTCAGCCACCCTGCTGTCAGTCATCCCTGCTGTCAGTCAACCCTGCTGTCAGTCTCCCTAGCTGTCAGTCACCCATGCTGTCAGTCAACCCTGCTGTCAGTCTCCCCAGCTGTCAGTCAACCCTGCTGTCAGTCACCCCTGCTGTCAGTCACCCCTACTATCACTCCTGCTGTCAGACACCCCTGCTGTCAGTCTCTCCAGCTGTCAGTCAACCCTGCTGTCAGTCAATCCTAGCTGTCAGTCACCCCTGCTGTCAGTCACCCCTGCTGTCAGTCTCTCCAGCTGTCAGTCACCCCTGCTGTCATTCCTGCTGTTAGTCAACCCTGCTGTCAGTCTCCCCAGCTGTCAGTCACCCCTGCTGTCCAGTGACCAGGCTGCAGCTGAGCACACAGGCAGCTTGACTAGATGTTCTCTCTGCTGGTTGAGTCCAGACTCCAGCCCAGCACTCTGCAGTTTGCTCTCCCCCAAGCTACACCTGCACATTCACACCAAGTCTTCAGCTTTAACAAGTGAACAGCCCATAATAACTTCTGCATGTTTCAGAAACAGGATGTTGAGGACGTTTTATTTCCTTGGCGTGCTGTCCACCTCCAGTGCGGCCACTTTAATGAACTGCTACTTCCACGCTTAATGCTGGGTTTTGCCACAGCTAGTTCTAACCAGTTGAACCCATTAAGGCTCCTGAGCCTGTAGGGACCCTGACCAGAGTCATACTACATAGAAGGCAATAGCTGTCCCCCGTTCCTGACCAGGGGTTGGCTTCCTAACTTTACTCAGACTGTTGAACTCACTCTGCTCTTTCTGTAATGTAAGTCTTGGGTCTCTCTGAGCAGAGCCTGTGGACCGGCTCTCCCGGCCCACCCATGTTGCAGCTTTTCATCCTCAGATACCACATACTGAGTTTCTTTTCTGGTATTTCAGCCTGGGAGATAAATGAAGCGGCTTTGTTTCTGAGCCATGTTGAGGTTTGTGTTCTTTATCAGTCATACATGAGTAGATGGCAGAGGTGGAACACCAGTATCTGACTGGCTTCAACTCTGTGCTTGGTTTCCACACGACCTTGTTCACTAAGGGATGGGGAAGCCAGTTCCTTGGACTTTCCCCAGTTAGTTCATCCACAGCTGACTGTCAACACCCTGTCTCGGAGGCACGGTGATGGTGTTAGTGTTTCAGACCCTGCTCTGCTTAGGGCACATTCCTTGACCTCTGAAACTTCAATTTGATCATCTGTAAAATGGATTTCAAAGGTAGATGTCTTATACAGTTGTTAAAAGGAGGAGACGAGGGCAGAGGTAACCTCCAAAGTGCTTAGTAAAATCAGGTGCAGCACCCCTGCTCTGTCTTGCTTTCTGAACAAATTAAGTCATGTGCTTGGTGATATTCAACCCATTTGACCAAACTTATTAAGTAGACTAATTTATATATTATTGCTCAGTCTTAAATTAATAATCTTTGGTGAATTTGGACATGTGGCTTTTCTAAAGCTTTTTTTTAGCATGTAGCTTGTTAGAGTGTCTAACTAGTGTGTTTGACTTCTCAGCCTATCTTTGTTGGAAGAATTTGACTGCAGCTGCAATGAGCTGGAATCACTCCCTCCCACCGTCGGTTTCCTCCACAGTCTCCGAACCTTAGCTGTGGATGAGAACTTCCTGCCAGAGCTACCCAGAGAAGTGAGAAGCAAGCTCATTTCTATCCATTAGCTTTCATGAGTCTGTTTTGAAATGAAACCCTAGCAGGTGCAGCAGAGTAGACCTATTAGATGAGCCGGGAAAATGTGTAGGAATTGCCTGTTTATATAAGTATATGCTAATTATTGTCTTTTAAATGACAAACTCCAGATAATGCATCTGACTTAAATACTGCATGCAAAGAATAATAAAATATGTTAATCAATGCTAAGGGATATGATTTGAATCATTTAATTTATATACTTTGCTTTTAAGAATAGTTATATATAACATTTAGAATAATTACATTTCCATTTCCAAAGTAAAAGGGTGGGATTTTTTTTTACCATAAGTATGTTTGTGAGGTTTCATGTTCCTTGTACCTTCCAGATACATCAAGAGTTTCTGTTAATTTCTATCTCTAAACTGGTTTTAATTTACTAATGTTGAAAAACAGCCAGAACCACCCTGTGAAACTCTGTCCCAAAAAGCAAACAAGAAAAAAATGTATCTGTGATTTAAATTGTTCTTTAAACTAGAAAAGTTAACATGAAATATCAGTACCATGTGATTCCTTTTTAAATATATGTGTTACTCTCTGAGCATCCACACTGTGGATGACCCAATCTGGCAATCCCACTCCTTTTGCCTCCTGCAGATCGGAAGCTGTAAGAATGTAACGGTTATGTCTCTTCGCTCCAATAAGCTGGAATTTCTGCCTGAAGAAATTGGACAGATGCAGAAACTAAGAGTCTTAAATTTGAGTGATAACAGGTACCTTTGCAGCATTCCAGTACTGCATGTGTTACTTGCTGAACATAAGTTACAGCTGTTTGTCCATAATTTCTGGAACATCTTCTACATGTTAAGTACATGCAGTGGAAACATGCATGCTCTAGACAACATCAGAGTTCATCTTTTATACCAAGTATTTCTTTTACTATTTTGTTATATTAAAATCATGTTTATGATAGATTAGGCTATATATAATCCATATGCTATGTATATACCAGAATCTTCTGTTAAGCAGAAGCATCATGATATAAGCATAATAGAAAATAATTATGAAAGTCTAGACATTCATTGAGATGTGTGTATGTAAGACATATGTACACATATATGCTTTCACATATTTACATTTCTGGCCACATGTGCCTCTCTCGCATACACCCACACCCACTCCCACACCCACCCCACCCCCACACACACGCCAGCATGCTGGTAAGGATTTCGTTAGTCAGTTGCTACTCCACAGGGAAGGACAACTCTAAATACTGAGTCATGTTCAGAATGAGAGGGTCAAAAAGAAAGGGCAACCTTGTTATGCTCAGGGTGTTCTATCGGCAAAGGGTGGGAAGGAAGATCGAGCTCTGCAGCCAGTCATTGTTTCTACTGTCTCCCTGAAAACAGCTGTTGCTGAACAGGAGACTGGGAATAACCACCACATAGACCATGCTCACAGAGTAGAATGAAGGAACGCTGTTCCAGCAAGTTCTGTCAGATGAGTAATGGCATTTGCAGAGGTTTCATCAAAGACCGCCAGTTGTAATGGCATATGCCTTAAATCCCAGCACTTGGAAGGCCAAAGCAGGCAGATCTCTGTAAGTTTGAGGCCAACCTGGTCTACATAGCAAGTTCTAGGCCAGCCAGTGCTACACAGTGAGACCCTCTTAAAAAATTTAAAAAGGCCAGTGTTTAGGAAATCATAATACATACTCACAAAAGTTCTTGTTTTTTGTTTCCTTAAGAGAAAGTAATGCGCATTTTAAGAGCTATACCTAATTACTTCAGAGTGGATAAGTGTTCCAACATAAGAAAATAACACATTTTATTAAAAAGCTGGGAATTTTATTTATAAAGCAAAGTGACAAAGAGATACCCAACCTTATTGGTCATGTCCTCTTTTGATTAAATGATCAGACTGACAAGGGGCAACACACTGACTTCAGAAAGCTTTGGTTAAAATCTTTCAGTACATTCCTATGAGCTACATTAGGAAGTGTGACCATGGAAACACCATTGAAAGCCATGTCTCCTGGCTTCTGATTCATCCCAGGGCAAGCATGAGAGGACTGGTGACTCAACCCAGTCTGGGGGCTTATCAACCTGAAGCAAGACTTTCATGACAAGCTGCAGAAGACTCTTAAATTTTTGTTTTTCCTTGAACAGTCTGAGTGATTATATAGAAAATCCACTTACCAAACATCACACATGACCCATAATTAGGAGTATTCATACATTGGACTTCCTTGCCCAGCAAATCTAGTAGACTTGTGGCCTTTCCATGGGGTGGACACACTGCTAGGTGCTGAGGAACTATGTTTGAATAAGACATTAGGGACCCCCAAAGCAAGAAGTTTAAACTACCTCATCAGGCCAGAAATGGATGTTTAAAGCATCGTATACTTCACATATGAAGTAGCTGCAGGCCACAGCCAAACTGATATTTTCAACTAATTAGTCAATTCATGAATCAAAGGGTTAAAGAAATCAATGTTCAAGGAAATCTGAGGCCAAGGGTAACATCAACGCTGAGAATGAGCTGCTTAGAGGAACCCTTAAATGAGACCCATTATCCATAAACAGTGATTGCTGCCATTTGTGCCTAAAATATAGTTAGATGTAAAGTTTGGCATTGTAGCTAGGAACAGTGGCTCTTCTGTTCTGTCAGCTACAAGATGGCACCTTCCACTACACATTATAAGGCTGAGCAGAGGCCACCCTTCGACACAGGTGGCGGGAAGGACAGAGCGGTGACGTCCCCGGCTCTGCGATGCCTTCATTCCTTCCTACTTCATACCATGACTGGATCTCCATGGCCTCAGTGATGCTGCTGAACATGATGTACACGTTGGACATGTTTTCATTGACACAGCACCTGGTGGCAGCATTTAATTTACCACATATAATATGAGAAATGCTCCCATCACCCATACAGCTCACTCCGCAGTCTTTGGTGTGAGTTATCTAAATAACTTGGATAATTTAGTTCCAAATTAAAGCTGTAATTCTACCAAGAAAGACTCATGATATGATTTGTAATCTTATTTGTTTTACAAATAGTCATTCATTCAGAAAAGTGACTCTATCTGATGCACTCTTAACATTTGTCTTGGAGGTCAATCTCTTTATACTTACTACATGTCTTGAAAGTGCTTAATTACCTTTGAACATAAAATTAATTCCACATTAATTATCACAACACTTTTTTACTTCTTTTCCTAAAATGCATTTATCGATTGGCTAATAGAATTCCAACATATTAAACACTTAAGGAAATGTCCCCCGCCAGTTATATGCGGAATGTTTTCATGTTCGGAAGTGAGCCTGTGATTCACCTCGTTGGTGTATTTGTGTGGCTCCCTCTGCGGCCCAGTGGCGATGGTGGCCTAGGTGATTAGATGTGCTGGTGGTGCACACCAGGAGTGTCAGGGAGTAAACTGAGGTAGATATTTGACAGTTTGGCCTTCCTACCTGAAGCCAACACCACAGACGTGACTGACTGCTACAGCCAAGTCCAAACTTCACCTGTCTCCAAAGTGCTATTTTTTAAGACTTCTTCTTGGAATGTCACTGTTCATGGAACAAGGGATGAAAGAACAGGACGACACGTTTCCTGGAGATCTGCATCACTCCAGAACTGGGAGTTGATTTAGACACAAGGCAGACATGGTCCTTGCCCGGATGGAGCCTACAGATTTGTGGAGATAGCAGACAACAAACAAATAATGACAAAAGTTAGTTGCACATAAAAACAGAATTCTTTGGTGAATACAAAGGTGTTCTGAGAGCTGACTGGGTGATGTGGCTTAGATAAGGGCCCAGGGAGGCCTCGGTGAGAAAACGGCATTTACAAGAGCTACAGAGCTGTGGGATTTGGTCAAGTGAGGAGGACGCTAGAAAACCTGGGCTGGACCTTGCCCTGGGTTGGTTGAGGCCGGGATGCACCGCAGCTGGAGTAAAAGAGCAGCAAAGGCAGCACTGTGGCACCCCTAGGTTCGGTTTGTGTACATTTTATTTAATTTTTATTTGTGTGCACGTGTGGGTATGTGTGCCACATGTATACAGGTGCCTGCAGAGGCCAGAAGAGGGTATGGGATCCCCTGGAGCTGAAATTACCTGCAGTTGTGAACCACCTCATGTAGGCCCTGGGAACTGAGCCCAGGTCCTCTAGAAGAGCTATACATTCTCTTAACCACTGAGCCATCTCTCCAGCCCCAGAGGCACATATTGTATGGCCTGACCATGCTTCTTAATCATACTTCTATTCAGATACTATGGAAAGCATTTGAAGAAGTGGGAATATATTCATCTTTTGGGGCCTGCAGTATAGTTCAACAGGTAAAGGCACTTGCCTTGTGCCAGCCCTGTAACCTGAGTTTGATTTCTGGAACCTACCCAGTAGAAGGAGAAAACAAACTCCCACAAGTTGTCCTCTGACCTCTACATAGGCACAAACTCATATGCATACAGACACAGAAAGGAAAGAAGAAGGAAGGAAGGGAGGAAGGAAGGAAGGGAGGGAGGGAGGGAGGGAGGGAGGGAGGGAGGGAGGGAGGGAGGGAGGGAGGGAGGAAGGAAAGAAGGGAGAGAGGGACGGAGGGAAGGAGGAAGGGGAGAGGGAGGGGAAGAGGGAGAGGGAGGGAGAGAGGGAGGGAGGGAGGGAGAGAGAGAGAGGGAGGTTTTTATTGTTTTAAGGCTAGTCAGGCTGTTGGATGGAGAAGGGGGAAGAAGCTGCACCCGCACAGTAGCATGTGTGCTCTAGAAGTGAGCTATGCCGCCTGCGCTGTGAGAACTCTCTTGTCCCCGCAGGTTGAAGAATTTGCCATTCTCCTTCACCAAACTTAAAGAGCTTGCAGCCCTGTGGCTTTCTGACAACCAGGTAAACATGCTCATTGCCTGATTTATGTCATCTGTCAGATGAACTACAATTGAAACTTTGGGTTGCTAAGTGAGTCCTCATTGAAAGATTTGACAGTGATTACAAAATATAGATTCTTTATCCACTAACGGAAAGATCTGTGTAAGGATCCAGTCCACACATTGCTGTGGGTGACGTAGTGCTGAAATCTCTGCTCTGCTCACACCCTTCTATTTAATATCAACCCTACTGTCGGAGATCCAGTTCACACACGATCATTTTTATAGCTTGTTGGCTCCAGGCCTGAGAGTCCATACTGTACTTATATGAGATAGAATGAGAAATAATCGATCCTGAAATCCACACAGTGGGACTTATCAGTTCTGTCACACAGTGGGACTTATCAGTTCTGTCTTCCCTTTCTTCACATGCTTTTATTATTGAGATAATTCTAAAACTTTCTTCAAGAAATTTGCTGAAATATGGTCAGCCATCAGTATTTTCTGGTTATTTTATATTGTCTTATATACTCATGAAAATAGAATTGTTGCATGTTGATGAATAATTTTATTAACTGGAAAATAAGAAGTGATGAGATACCCCTGACTTTTCCTGAGAAGCAGCTGCGGATCATTACATAGTTTACAGTTCTCATTGTTTTCTTGAGTTCCTAAATTTTTGAAAGCCCTATTTGCAGATGTCAATGGTCAAAGGAGAACAACTCACCCTCCACGTAACTTTGCATTATTTCCTACGCGTGAACTTTTATTTCTCATTATTAAGTAGTTTTGTAAAAAATTAAAAGTAACTTCTACAAATTGCAAACTCTAAGCGTAGAATGTTTGTGTCTACCTGCACTTCCATCTACTGGGCGGAAGGTTGGATTGTCATTCAAGCTCAAATCTTATGGGTGAACTGCAGCTCTTCCACACCCCATCTCAGTCATTTCTGGAGCCAGAGCTCTGTTTTTGGAGGAGTAGTCTCCAACCAGGAACTGGGAAAATCCTCTAATTCCATGGTTTGCTATTCTGGTGCGAGATTTACCATAAAGGTTACTGCATCGTTTGCCTTTAATTGAGAAAGTGATCTAATGTGCTTCAATTTCCTGAGACATGCCAGGTTTCCTTGGCGTCCCTCCTATTAATAAGAGATTTTAATATATTGGTGATGAAATCATTTCCAGTATTCTTGTGGAAATTATATATGAGTTCTAAAGGTATGAAATATAACATAAACATGAGATACAGAGACACACTTTTTGCCTATATATGGGGCTTATCTTTAGTTAGAAAAATACCTCTTAAAGTGAAATGATTACTTTCGTTTCAACCAAATTAAACCCATAGGTAATCTTGCTCGGACATCCCTTCCTCTCTCCAGAGCAACAGAGCACAAGAAAAATAAGCCCACAGAGCCACACTGATGGCTCCCTTAGTGGAACAGTTTAACACATCTGGTCTCTTCAAGATTAGACTGAAGGGGCACAGTTCAGTCAGTTTGGATAAGTTCTTTAATAGCAAAGAAGATGAAAAGCTTAGCATCTAAGAAGCCTCAGCAATATCTAGTCCATGAAATCAGACAACTGACCACTGTCCTATGTAAAGCCTCACCTAATGTGTTCATCTAACCAATGCTCATGGCTTCCAGTCCAAGGCCCTCATCCCTCTACAAACAGAAGCCCACCCAGAAACCAAACAAAGGGTCCTGACCAACTACATGTTTCCCCAGCAGCCCCGTGGTGATGAAGGTAAGTTGTCATTGGCTGTGTTTCTTTAATGTTCAGAATGATTGTGGATAAAAAGGATTATTTGTATTCTAATCTCTGTCCAGGAGCACTGGTTCACAGGCATAAAGAAAACTTCATAGGACACATATCATCTAGGAGTCTATGTATTTCCATGCTATAATACTCGAAGTAAGATTCCGAAAACAAGGCTACCTCTTTAGGGCTGAAGAGATGGTTTAGTTGGTCAAGTGCTTGTCATGTAAGCATGAGAACCTGCATTCAATCACCAACCCACATAAAAATCCCAGCACAGTGGCACATGCCTGTAATGCCAACACTGGGGAGTGGGGCAGAGAAAGGAAAACCTTTTATTTCACTGGCTAACCACCCAGTTTGGTGAGCCCCAGTTCCCAGTGAAAGACCGGATCTCAAAAAATAAGATGGATGGGGCTGGAGAGATGTCTCAGAGGTTAAGAACACTGGCTGCTCTTATAGAGGACTTGGGTTCCATTCCCAGCACCCACACTGCAGCTAACATCTATCTATAACTCTAGTTCCAGGAGCTCTGATGCCCTCTTCTGACCTCTGAGGGCATTGCACAACACTGGTACACCTATATACTCAGATAATACACTCATACATAAAAAAAAATAAAATATTTTAAACAGTAGAGATTGGGGCTGAAGAGATGACTCAATGCTTAAGAGCACTAGTTGCTCTTGCAGAGGACCCAGGTTTGATTCCCAGCACCCACACAGAACCTAACAACTGTCTGTAACTCCAGTTCCAGGGCATATGACACTCTCTTCTGACCTCCACAGGCATTGCATGACATCAGTGCACTTATATACATGCAGGTAATACATTCATACACATAAAAAAAATAAAAATAATAAAATAAAAAGATAGAGATTGATCGAGGAAGATACATAATGTTGGTCTTTGGCTGGCATAGCATATGCACATATGTGCATGTTGTATGCACATATATGCACCCAAATACACATGGACATGCACAAGTACACATCCTAAAGAAAGGAAAAAAGTCTTCCTTTATATCATACATGAAAATATTATAAAAATTTCAGAGTGACTTCTCTTAGGGACTGTAAGACACAGAACTTGTCCGCCAAATGTCCTGGCAGAGAGTGCCCAGAGCCCAAGAAGGACTCACTAGGAAAGAGTCATATCCTGCATTCACATTTATACAAGCACAGTTTGAGCCTCAGAGCAGCAACCTTGGACTCCTGGTTAGCAGAAGTTAGCAGAAGGAGACTTACAGCACTGACTGCTTCTTCTTTACCAAGTTGGAATTCACTAAACATAGCACCTATGACAAAAAGAACTAAGCCTGTCACCGTGATTAAGTCTTCTGTGCTGAGATCACATTATTCACACATCTTTAAAGAGGCTCCTGAGTCTCCTGACTGAGCAGCCCAAGCTGGCCTGTTCTCTGTAGTCATGCAGAGAGATTCTTAAATGGTGAACCCCGCTTTAACATAGTCACAGGTAACCTTTCCGCTCTGAGGCCAACTGTAAAATGATCCATTGCCCATATATTTCTCATTTCCAGGGTTGATGACAACAGCTTTAGTCTTTGACTTCCAGTGAATCACTTGAAGACCTCTGAGGATATTTTTATTAAATTTTGACTTACAGAAGTAGGAAAAGGAAAGATTATTTTGAAATATATGTGTCTTACCTTAATAAAATTGATCTTTTGAATGTATGACAGGTAGTATGTTTATGTAGCACCTAAGAAAGCTATCAAGTAAAGACTGGGATCTAGTCACATAAATTTTTCACATTTCATTTTAATATCCCTAGATATTAAATATATATAAATATATTTCAAAGCATTCCATTTTAAGGAGACGTTAAGGAGAAGCTAACAGTCCTCCAGATTCTCAGGTAATTTCTGAGACCCAGTCTGTGAGCTGAGTCCTGATTAGTTCTAGGGTATAAGGTGACCCTTGGCATCAAAATGTTGCCTTTCCCTGGGTGGATTTTCTGTTTGTTTGTTTTCTATTGAGGACAGAAGATTTGCTATAATAATTGAAATTTTTTTCTTAAACTCCAACCCAGTCAAATTCTGGTCTGGCAGGCAGGAAAATAATAAATGAATTTTCAAAATTCTATAAAACAAGGAATATATATATATATATATATATATATATATATATATATATGAAATTCTTTGGAAAAGAATTTAGCCTCAACCAAATTCTTTTACAGAGTCTTCATGTGATTTTCACTATTTTACCATTATCCAACATTGTGATGTAAATAAGAGATGTTTCCATTGCTTTTCTTGCTTATCTGAGACACATTTAAACAAACTGAAGCCTTAGTGTTAAAACTAAGTTTTCAGTGTGTTCTCACCATGAAACTGAGCTTGCTCTTATCACACACACTCCTGATACCTGCATTAAAGAACCAGCAAGAAAGCCATCCCTCTTGGGCACTTTATTGAAAAATCACAGTCATGTGGGATCTTGGTTTGGTTTTTGATTGTTTTGTTATTACTGTTTTGAGTTTTATTGCTTTTTTTTTCTGCAACCCAAGCTCTGCAGTCACCCAGACATGAAGTAGAATACTGTACTAGTACACTAGTGACCGTGAACTGTGAGCCTCAGAGAAGGATCTGAAAACACACCCAGCTTCCTCCTCAGTTAAATAAGGGTCAGTGAGACTCTTACACTGTCAAGAGGATAAACTGAAAGTGCTTTGTCCAGTTCTCCAAGCTGTTCCTTCTAGTGCCTGGAGGCTGACCCCATGCCAGGAAATCCCAATACCCTCCTGACAGTAGTGCAAATAGGAACAAACCCAGGGAAGAAAAATCTAGAGGAAGTTACTACTTTTCTGCCCTTCCTGTTTCCCTCTCCTCCCCTTTCTCATTCTTTCCTTTCCCAACCTTTTAAATGAAGGTATTGTATTTGTTGGTAGTTCTTACTGGTTTTGCATAATATATTAAACTCTACTGATAGCCTTCTGTGTATAAAAGAATAGAAAAGCACTAACACCTTGCACTCCATAGATTTCCAGTCGGACAGCGACAGTTTCAACCCCACCCTGTGGGAAGAGCAGAGACAACAGCGGATGACTGTTGCATTTGAATTTGAGGAAAAGAAAGAAGATGATGAAAGTGCTGGGAAAGTTAAGGTGAACCTTTTGTCTTTATTTCTCTGTTCTTGTTATCTGTCTGTTGTTATTCAGATAGGTTTGGAGTAGGTTTGCCCTCTCCTGAAGGTCACTATCATCTTCTAGTCTCTTGAAGGTACCCTAATTCAGTAGCCCCATGTTTTGGGAAGCCTTGGTTTGACTCAGAACGAGACAATTGTCCTGGTTCTGACTGAGCGAGTTTGATGTGCACCTACCCCCTTCCCGTCCTCACAGAAGAACATGAGAGAGATTCAAGCTGAAAGTGGAAAAAATCTAGGTGATGTCCCTTACCCGAGTACTTTGTGTCCTCTGTGATACCATTCCTTTAATCACTGAGCCAAGTGCAGACAGGGCCACCCACCATGCACACTGTAGAGGGCAGGCTGATTACCGTGCTGCAATGACATTAGATCCCCGAGGATTCAGTGAGAAGAACGTACGTTTCTTTAAATGTAAGGACAAGTTTTGAAAGGAGATGAGTGTACAGCCACAAATGAGGATCTTTGGGGGGAAAAAATACGTCTATTTTAACCATATTTTAAAGACATTTTACGAAATTTGAGTGAGGAAACCAGGTTCAATTTTACATCGGAATTGGTTTTGGTTTTATTAACACATAATTTTCATGTTGTTGAGGTAGCGTCTTGAATCTCTCATTAACTTCCTTATATCTTACTTATGCACTTTTTTCAAAAACACCATGAATCCTAACAGCTTTACCTGCAGTGACTAATCTTCTAAGCAAGGACATAGACATCTTATTAATGCATTGGGGTTGCATGATGTGTTCTCTGTACCCACTTTCCCATGTTTTCTAAATATTACTCCTTAATCCATTCAGGAAAACCAAAAATGGATTCATAAGCTATAACAAGTTTTATTAAAATTCAGGTTTAAGAAGCAATCTGAATGGCTAGTTATTGCTTCCTAACAACCAAAGAGACATATTCTAAAACGCTTTAATTTTTTGAAAAAAGTATGCTAAACTCTATACAAACCTTTGCAACCATTCAGTTCCTTTCTGAACCATTTTTTGTCTTAAGTTATGGGTGATGCATTCTCTGTTGGACTCGTTGCCCATTTTTATATTTCATTGACTTGTCAAAAATGATGTGCTCCCTCCTGAAGACCTCAAGATGCAAGGAAAAGAGCACATCTAATATTTTCCAGGAGGTACGTTGATAAAAACGTGAAATATAGAAATGGAAAGCGTTATTTAGAAGCCCTCTTTGTGTGCTGTGTGATTAGTGTCTTTACACTGGTAGTAGGTTCAGAATGCTCTAGAGTGGCTTTTTCTCAGCATTATTTGCATTTATTTTATTTATATTTTGGTCAAACGATATGTTTTTCCAAAATCTCAAACTATACTTGGCTGTGACTAATTTGGTCATTTCCGATGCTATTGGCTATTGGACAAATTAGAGCACAAACATTTCTCAATCCATATGTGGAAGGCCTCACCTGGAGCCTTACACTGGATCACACTCTTCTGGTTCATTACATGGACATTAAATTTAGTACCATCTTACCTTGAATGTTCCTGAAGTTTAAAAAGGGCCATGGGCCAGCACCATCAGCTTTCAGTGGGACTAGAGTATAAAGCTGTGTGTTGTGTGAATGCTGCCTCGCGAGATGGGGACCCACCCGCAGCCTCATACAGTGCGGGCACTGTGGTGCTACATGGATTTAGAACCGCCATCTTAAGCGCATTGCCCAGAGTGAAGGGAAGTACCAGAGTAAGCAATGATAAGGTGAACGTGTTACTGCTCCTGTTTCTCCCAGAAAATGGAGACTCCTTCTCCCACAGGCTCTCTCCTGCCAAGCCCCCTGGGACAGGGGCCAGCGTGGGATCACGCTCCAACCTGCCAGGCTGTCTGGCGATTGCTGCACACCGTGGGCCAGGTGTGATCAGCAGATCCAAGATATGCCCGTTCCCCAGAGCGACCCCCAGCTGGCATGGGGCTGTCTAAGTGGCCTCCGGCAGGACAGGAGCATGGGTCCTCCCTTGCCAGTGGCGGCACAGGCCACCACTCTTCCCTCTCTGAGTGGCGGACAGGTAGGCCTAGGCGACTGGGGTAGGAGCAGCCCCGGGGACAGAGCTCTGTGGGGTGTGTGCTGCATGATACACTGCAGCCTCTGCGCTGTCAACGTCTGAGCCTAGTGTAAAGTTCTGGTGATTGACATTGGCAGGGGTGGGGGAGGCCTCAGTCAGGGAGGGGACATCGTGAGGTGCCTTTCGGCGGGGTATCTGGCATGGCTTTTGAGTGTGGCTGCGTTTTTATTTACTTTCCTTCGGTACTTTTCTTCCAAGTGTGGGGTACTGGCAGTTGGTCAGAATTAGAACTGTCTGCCCCCATGTCCTGCATGCTGCTCTCAGGGGAGACTAGCTCAAACCGGACTCTTAAATAGCATAAGCAGAAATTGAGGTTTGCTGGGAGTGGATTCTGAGCAAGCAGAAATTTCTGTCCAAAAGCAGCAATTCCCCTTAATTTGAAGACACAAATGATATGAATTCCTGTAAGAGAAGACGTGGTTGGGGTTACGGCAATTAGAACCTTTCTTTAAGGCTGGGTGTTTAAGAGGATAATTAATAGGAAAAATATGCCTTCAAGGAACAAGATGAGCACAGTTTTTGTAAACTTTGCCCTCCACATGTAATGGACTAGATTCTGACGCTGTGTCTTATATTCTCTCACAATATAAGACAAGCTGAGAATGCACCCTTCTAACTAAACCTGCTGTTTCCTTTCTTTACCAAACATCCCCATCAATCCCTAGAATAAGATGATATTTAGTAAGCACTAAAAACACTATTATTTCTCTTACTGGAATTTACAGTCAAATTAGAATTTACTGAGGATGTGAAGTACATTATATTACGTGAGTGTAATATAATATACAAGAAACCACTCTGAGTTTAAGATACCATTTCTGATCACACGACTGTTAAGTAATCCTGCTCTGGTGAGCGTTCAGGGTCGCCAGCACGTCACAGTGGCGATTTGCATTCGTTGCACTTTCTTTAGAGGTAGAGAGTACTGCGAAGCACTTTATCTCCCCAAATTAGAGATGTCTATTTTAAAAGTCTTGCATTCTAATAACATGTATATGTGACATAAGCAAATACTTTATAGTGAGTGATAAACGAGACACTTTCTCAACATGCAATTCACAAGTCTGCCTGTCAGTGAGCAACAAATTAATTTCAATTTTACCCCATGTGAGAGGAGAGGGTGTTTCCAGCCCACAATTCAGAAATAAAAGAACTGCTTCTAGATTTGAATGTCACGGAGCTGATAACACAACTCATAACCATGTCTGTTTCCTCCAGTTAAAAAGTAAGAAAGTGGGGAATGGGCATAAATGATCTTGTACAGAGCTTAAAATGGAATTGAGTATAAAATACTGTAGTTTCACTTTAAAAGAAGTTATAAAATATGATTCCTTAGCTTTATTTCTTACAATTGTAATTATCTTCTTATTTGACAGCAAATATCACATTTTATATTCATAGCAGTTTTTCCCCACAAGATGACACAATCATGTGCTTAGCTATACCTGAAACTGTCTCCGGACTAAGCAACAGTATGTACACTGTGGTGTTAGGAAGACCCAAGTGTGAGCATGACCTCAGGTAAAAGTTACTTTGACTGTCTGAACCCCAGCAACAGCTGCCTGGAAAGACTGAGAATTTAAAGAAGATGCCACTACAGATGAATGGCTCATTCTCTAACAGCTATTCATTATTCCATATATAAATGGTAATGTACATCCAAATCTACAGAAATAATCATGAATACTATTGCACTTTCTATAGCTAACTCACAGTGAGTTAAATTTCCCTATAAAACATCAACAGGACTCCTGGGATAGAACAAACACTGAATGACTCTCATCACACATAGCCTGAAGGAAAGACTGCGCTTATAGGTGGTCCCGTTAGATATGTGGAGTGAGTCTCCATTACCAAAGGAACCCAGAGCTTTAAAATACATACATAAAATCTGAGTGGGCATTGTGGCATACACCTTTAATACATCAAGTCACTTAAAAAATGACCAGGAGCCTTTACCACCACAGTGATGAGGAAGCAGCCACCCAGCTATGTGGGATGGACGTACATCGGCGCACCGGAGCATCTCATTCAGTTAAGGAGGAGCCCAGCATGGTCCTCTCACCTTTGATCCAGTTCAGAAGCGTCCCTTCTGAGCTCGTCTGACTTGCACAGATTGTTTTTTACTTATTTACCACTGCTTTTTCAGATTAAGCAATGTTCTTCATTGACATGACAGAATGCCTGTCTACACTTCACAGCTCACAAAATGCAGATTTTTCTGTTAGTTCTTTGATAGAAGTGCTTTTAAACAAGTTCAATAATGTGGTTTCAAATGTGTGCAGTTCTTAGCTAACATTTCTTATATTCCGGGGCATCTCCTGTACCATAAACATTGTTTTGTGTTTACTGCAGAATATATTGCAGATTAACCCCTGGGATATATTATATTAAACTGTAACAGAAGTCCAATTTTGTCTTGGGTTATTATAGCTTTAATTCTATTGATTTTTAGTTTTATTTATTTGAAAACATAAATGAAATTAAATTTTACTCATCCCAGTTAAAGAAAAACTGGTTTTTTCATTTGCTTTCCAAACATATATTGGAAATAATTATATATATTATTGTATATGATATATAATATCCAAAGGAATATTGGTAATCATGCTAGTGATGTCTAGTGGTGATGTCAAATTAGGCAAATGAGCCACAGTGAATCCTCAGAACACCTCCGTTGGTGGATTTGCGTTTGAGTTCTTGTTCATAACCTCCACTCTGTCCCACGTCACGGTCTTCTCCATGCCACAGCCTACATGGTTCCTTCTGCTCACCTCTTCCTCCGTCACTTCTCCACCACCTCCTCTGCCCCCACCCACCCTCACACATACTGTCCACTGATACATACTCACTGCAATGGCATAAACCATTCCATTTTGAAAAGTTGATTCTACTCAGATTCAAAAAGACTTGGTTGTTGGCACAAGTCAAGTCAAGTAAGTCTGTGTCTTGCTTTTTTCCCCATGTCCCTTCAGGCAGCATGAGTGACTTGTATTGATCCTCTTCTAAATACATTATAACAAGTCCTCTCCTGGTGGAATATTCTTGTTGTTGAGACCTCAAATCCAACAGCTAACACAGAGCAATATATTACACAAGAAAGAAATTCAGTGCCTAGAAGAGCCCCTGTATGTGTTCCTGAAAGTCAGACTAATACCTCAACTAATATAAAGCTAGAAATAAACATTTGGAAAACTATAAGCCAAAAATGTATAAATTTACCTAAAATATGTTAGAAGAGAGAGAAAATTTTTTGTTTCTCTTCACATAAGATAGTACTCAGGAATCATATGACTTTATCAGGGTAAAAATAAGTTTGAAAGCCAATCCCAATGCATTTTTTCTGAAGTCTTGACAAGAAAATGCTACCCCGCCTCTGGATGTAGCACGTTAGTTGTAAACTTGAGCTAATGGCCATTTGGCTTTTTCAGTGCGTAAGTCTACATGTAAATCTTTTGGGGTCTCTTCCCAATACCTGCATTGAACTCCAAAGACAGTTTACTGTGAAAATATGACGTTCAAAAATGAGGGTAGGTGAGGGAACAGCCCCTGAAGTCTGGCACAGTGATGTTAAGCTGATTCAGTTTTTCAAGCACTAGCAGTCACTTGGTCTCACGGCTATTTCAGCCATCGACATAGAACATGCTCTCCAGATGGCTGATAATAGAGAGTAGGAAGGGCTTGGGGCCAGCCCGTGCGCCCCCCAGCAGTTCCTGGGCAGCTCAGCACTCACTGTATTACATTTGCTTTTGCTACTGCGTGTGCAGTGGAGTTTGGTGAACATGTTTGCTGAAGTCATTTTTGTGTTAAATTTCTTTTTATAAACTTCTAGGTTGAAATAAACCTAAAACGATACCCAACTCCTTACCCAGAGGATTTAAAGAATGTGGTAAAATCTGTTCAAAATCTGGTGGGTAAGCCAAGCCACGGAGTGCGTGTTGAGACCTCAAATCCAACAGCTAATACGGAGCAAACTGTGAAAGAGACCTTTGAACACAAGTGGCCGGTGGCCCCAAAGGAGATTGCAGTGGAGGTATTGAAGGGTATTGGTAATTGCCAGTGTGGTTTGATGTTTGGACTGGATGCTGATGTTTCTTCTGACCAAACAGATCCCTTTGATAAGTATAATAATGCACTTTTCCTAAAATAAAAATGACCCACTTTTTGAGTCACGAGGGTTGCATTTAATGAACCATTGGTGAGTGGCCCCCTTAGCCAAAGCCACCACTCTGACACCACACACAGTGGCTAGCCAGGATTGCATTGTATTGATGAAATTATTTTGGCTGCCCCAAACTTTATCATTTCATTTGCCAGGAAAAACTAATGGAAGATTTTTCATTCTGACAGTCGCAGTAAAACTCCCCATAAAGCTCAGAACAATTTTTTTTTTAATTCTTTGAGTTGCAACCTTTATAAAAAACACATGCAAATAGCAGAGAGGGAAAACGACACTCATGCTCATGTTAATCCAGCCGTGAGAAACCCGACTCCGGCCTGTGAGAATAAGCTGGATTGACCTTTCTTGATTCACCTCGTTGGTCTGAAAAGAATTCAACTACACTAAGCCTCCTCTACCGTCTCATCAGCTCTCCGACTAGTTTAGTCACCATCTTTTGCCTTCACTAGAAAGGTCGTTGGAATGAGCATGTCTGGTCCATATCACCTCTCTAAAATCTGACAGAACTCTTACAAATCTGCATTCAAAGCATCAGTTTGTGGCATTTGAACTCTAGCTGTACATGCAGTACTGTGTAAACGCTGTGAGAGGAAGCGCTAAATGTGAATGTGTCCCGGGTTCCCCAGTGACTCAAAGCCAAGCCAGGCAGTCTCAAACATGAAGTGATCCCAGGACTCTTGCTCTGGGTTGGAGCTGAATAACATGTTGGGGTGATTCTTTCTAAGTAGAAAGCAGGACACAGCATCCTACATAGGAGAAGTCCTCGAGCAAAAGCAAGCGTAGTCCCTGGGGAGCTGACATAGGAAGACAACTGATAGCTTGAGGCCAGCCAGGGTTACAGAGTGAGTTCCTGTCTAAAACAAAACAGAACGGTTACAACAAGAAGACCTACCACCCTCCCTGGAAGAGAGTACATGTTCCTGTTAGAGGTTACACCCACACCTAAAGAAGAAAGTCCTCGACTTTCTGGTTTTTCCTCTTTTCCTAATGGAAGAGGCCCCGCTTTCTCTTCCTTTGGCACTGCACAGGCATCATAGAGACTCCCATCTAAGTTGTTAGAACAGTATGAACTGGAAAGGAAGCAGTATTTAACAGGTCCACAGTCAACGCACACGTGCGTGCATACACACACACACACACACACACACACACTTTGTATTTAAATTTCATGGAATCTCTGCTTAACATCCATTATGACATGATTATGAAAACCTAAACCTTGAGTGAGTTTAGTACAAAAGTAACGAAATCCTTTAATTGCTGAATTTGCAAATGATATAGGTAAAGAGGGAGTTTAATATTAACACTGCAGTAGATAAAATGTCATAAAAGTCTCTCACAAGAATGCCAACAGTCATAAATCCAAAATTAAATTTCACATTTCCTCCCCAAACTTGTGTCTGCTCCAACCCCTGACCTTTGCCTCAGTCCACAGTGTTACCACAAGCTC
This sequence comes from Eospalax fontanierii, assembly GCA_035773235.1. Lineage (NCBI taxonomy): Eukaryota > Metazoa > Chordata > Mammalia > Rodentia > Spalacidae > Eospalax > Eospalax fontanierii. The sequence continues at coordinate 8,436,688 of CM069543.1, forward strand.
TCTCGGGCTAGAAACTGGGGGCAGACCCCAAGCGCTTCTCTCTGCTGCTTATCCCTCCGAACCTGCACATTATCACCTGAATGCATCTCAGGTCTGAAGCCTTACTGTCAAAGTCATCAAATTCTTGCTTCACCTTGCCCAGCCTCCTCGTCCCTTGGAAATGGTCTTCCTAAAAAGAGTGTAAATCTAATCATCTTCTTGCCAGCACCTTCTTACAACCAACAAAGAGTCCAAGCTTCTTATCCAGCTGGAGAGGCCCTGGGGAGATGGGAGGGGAAAGCCAACGTTTAACTCCATGTCTCTCACGTGACCTGCTATAGCCCTTCCTCAAGTTTCTCCATCAAATCTCTGTCAAGAGAAGCCCCACTGGAAATTTCAACACTTCCCCTGGAATGGGGACGCCATCTTCTTTCCCTTTAGTCTGTCTAAGGCAGGTGTGTCATCTTCTTATGCTAACCCAACCAAATTAAGGGCAACACCCCATTTCACTCAGTGTCCTGATGTAAAAATATGGAAAACCAATCATCTTGCTAATTATGTAAGCTCAGTATTTATTATATGTTTTGAATCTGTAGACTCTTTTTATTTTTGGTTTTTTATACAGGGTTTTTGATATTAGCCCAGGCTGGCTTTAAATTCATGATCTCCCTGCCTCTGCAACTGAAGGCTGAGGTTATAAGTATGCTCCACCTCATCTGACAATAAGCCATTTCAAATCTTCACTCTGTAGAATGTGCAGTAGAGAACAGAATCCCTAAGCCAGGTGACTCAACGTTTAAACCAAGGGAGGAAGACAAGGAATTGAGTGCCTGGAAGAAGAAAGCAGAAAGAAGCCACCGGGTGCCTGGTGTGGTAGTGTACTTGGGACACAGAGGCAGGAAGGTCAGGAGTTCAAGGTCATCTTGGCTACATAGTGAGAATGAGGCTAGTCCGGGCTACATGAGACCCTATCTCAAAAAAGCAAAGCAAAAATAGTAATTATATTCCACAAGTGAGTGGCAAAGGAAAGCCAGTCCCAGCTCATGCCTTTATAACACCTGGTCCCAGTCCATTTTCACACAGGCTGTGCTAGATAAAGAACAGGGCTGGCACAGCCAGGAGGGCCAGTGTCAAGGAGGCTTTGCTTTCTCCCTCTTCCTCCAGGATCTTTCTGGGCCTTGTGCTCGAGGTCTCTCCAGCTGGTCACACAGTTACCATGCGCTCACCCTCAAGTCTCTCAGGACCACCCTGATCGATCTGGTCATCTGGCATGCTTGGATGCATTACTCTGTTTATTTGTGTTGAATAGAATGAGACCATTTGTGATATGTTATGCAGTAACTTCAGACTAGGCATCTGAAAGCAGAGACTATTTCTGTCTTGTTTGCTAGGTACAGATGTTGGTTCAACTCAGGATCCTTCAACTTTGTATTGATACCAAAGCTGTTAGCTTTTAGTAGAAACCACATCCAGTTTTGAACTTTAACCTCTTGCTGGGCTAACAATACACGATTTGATATTTCACTGGGCATCAAGCCATGTTTCTCGGCCAGTTTCAGGGTCCCAAGTGCACAACGCTCATTCCTACAATGGAAGGAAGATTAGTGGGCTAGGAATGTCAAGTGTATTTTACTTAATGATACTTTCAACTTAGGCCAGGGTGACTGCATGCAACTCCATCATGAGCTGGGTTAATCTATATGTCCAGTGTCCTGAACAGAAAAGCCACACAATAAATATTTCTTGAATAAAATGATGATTGGTTAAGTCTAGTATTATAAGTCTTAACACATGTCTGTCTCCCTGTCCAATTAGCAGTTCACTGAGGTCCAGGATGATTTCTGAGCCTTTGTTGAACTGAGGATTCATCCATTGTTGACTGCATTGTGTCTTCACAGCTTACCACCTGTGTGTTGAGGAAATGCTTAGCATATGAATGGCCTTAATATATCATTTTGTCTTAGTGGATTTAGACTGAAATAATACTTAGTGTTTCCTTTTAGTATCAAGGCACAACTTAATAAATGCACCCTGCTTAGAGGCCATTGAAAGCTAACAAGCAGGAACTGGGCAGGAAAATGTTTTGTCTCATTTTAGATATGTTATTATTTTTATTTATGCGTATGAGTGTATTGTCTGCATGTTTGTAAGTGCACCCATGTTGTGCATTGCCTGCAGAGGTCAGGAGAGAGTGTTGGATCCCCTAGAACTAGAGTTCTGAACAATTGTTAGCCACCACGTGTGTGCTGGGAACTGAACCCAGGCCCTATGCAAGAGCAGCTGGTGCTCTTAAGTACTGAGCCCTCTCTCCAGCCCTTGACTCATTTTAAAATAACCACAGCCAAAACACTTAAGTGTGTGTACCCACTAGATACCTGCAGCCTCCTGGAAGCTGGGAGTCATGGTGAACATCACACTAAGCTGTTCACACTGGCTTCCAAAGCTCTTACTTTTTTATATCAGTCATCTAATCCAGCTTCACCAGGGATATGCAGACCAACCTTGAAGCCAAGTGCCACACTGAGCTCAAGTTCATGCATTCTCTAATCTCAGTCATGGAAAGAACATTCCCTGCGACCCATGACAGCCCTGTGAATTAGCAGCCACACCTAGGAGTACCTCAGAACATAGTTTGGGAACCAAAGATAAGGGCTTTTACATCTAGGTAACAGGAATTGCCCTTTTGGCACTGATTTGTTACTTAACAATGAAGTTGCATCTGAGCTTTGTTTCTTTACCACTAAAAAATACGGATATTAGCCCCTTTTAGACTTTGTGGAAATGAACTCAAACGGTACCAGGTATTGATACTCCAAGCCCAGTTCTTGGTACAGAGGAATGCTAGAGTAAATGATAATGCCAAACCATTCCTCAAGAGAATAAAACCCCAGTACCTTCCCCAATCTCGTTAATCCTGTTAGTCTTTCTGAAAGCCTGCTCACCATGTGTGCCATAGTAAAAATGACATGGCCCTCTTCCACATGAGGAGACAGCCTGATTTCCCTCTAAGGAGAAGCCAGATCTTCTCCCAATAGTAGAAACTAATCAGCTGCCTTTGATTTTTGTCCTTGAGTTTCAAAAACTCAGAAATAAGCTTCTATTCTCCCTGATTTCTACCTTAGAATCTCTTTCTCCGTGTTACTAAGAGCCAAAATTTTAGGAAGGACACTGGGATAAAGAAGGAAATGTTTCCTTTCTTTCCCCTTTACTTCTGTCTCGTTAGCAGAAGGAGTCTAGATGAGCTTATAGTGGGCCACTTACCTCGCTGACTGCCTGCCAAAAACTCCCACCAGCTTCCCCAGTGGCAGTGGTCTCAGACATCACTCAATTTTGAGCAGGGTCAGAAATTCATCGCTGAGTTTGACTGTAGGTTCCATGCAGAGTCCTGTCACAGTTTTGAAAAGCTGATGCATGTAAGCAAGATAGCCTGACTGAGCCCCAAAGGTGAGATGCGGTGAGACGGAGCGGTGCAGCGTCCCATGCTTGCTCAGCTTCAGCCTCATTTCTGTTACGTTTTTATTTCTGTCTTTTTTTTTTTTAGGCCAAAATTCTCATACTTTATTATGTGCCATAAAAAGCTGTGCCCTTTCTGAATTGTTTCATACAAATAAGTTACGATTAGCTTCAAAGAGTAAGCAGAAATTGGCACTGATTGCTGTTGCCACCTTCATTGTACTGATAAGTTGGTCATGGGTCAGAGACCAACTCCAACTTGCCCAAGGTAACCTGAGTAAGAAGGAACAAGGCAGAGCTTAGGCTCGAAACACCCTGGAACCAATCGTTTCGACAGGCCAGTGTGTCTCCCTCCTTCCCTAGTATTGGTCCTCAGACTGGCATCTAGTAAAGTTCTCCCAAGCCCTAGAAATGCTCTTACTCTTTACTACAGCACCTCAAAGTTTTGCCATCTCTTTCTGATTCTGTACTATGAGATCTTGTGAAAATACAGATTTTTCTCTTCAGCCCCAGGCTTTTCATCAGCCCAATTTCCTTTGGGATCCCTTTTCAAATCGGATCCTGTGTTTCACATCCCTGATTCTCCATCACTGGAAGAGAGGCTAACTGAACGGAACCATGTGCCAATACTGTCTTTGTTAAACATCTCTGGGAGCTTAGGGCCTAAGCCAGATCCATGGTCCAAACCTGCCTCTGGATAGAGAGATGCTTGCACTAAATGCTTTCAATCTTTGTCTCTGGAAATATCCTTTCTAAATATTGACGAATATAGGGTTGGCTATGAGGCTATGGCTCAGAGCTTACGAGCACTGGTTGCTCTTGCAGAGCACCCAGGTTCGTTTCCCAGCACCCACATCACAGCCAACAACCGTCTTTAACTTCGGTTCCAGAGGAACCTCACGTCCTCTTCTGGCCTCCATGGGTACACTACATGACACAGGTGCACTTACACACAAGCAGGCAATACATTCATACACATAAAATAAAAATAATAAATAAAATAATTTTAATTGGTAAAAATCAGATGCCAGTTTTACACAGGAAAATACTCCCACACAAACCCATCCACCTCCCACACACAAAAGAACCCCCAAAGATGGAGTGTCAGCGAGGAGTTAAAGAAATGGATGTGTTTTCCGGAATATCCAAGCCCCAACGCCATCCCTGTGAGTGTCCGTGGACTTGTATAGCACCTGTAACAAGCTTCTGTCTGCTCATTACCCCACCAAAACTTACTGGGCACCTCTTTTTGAATTTCTGATATTTTGTTCAAGAATATTCTGTCTCTAATTTAACAAATTATTTCTACCTGTGTGAGTTTGATGTTCCATACTAATAAGATACTAACACACAAAAGAATGGAACATTCTTTGCTCAAATCAACATAAATATTTTAAAAGACTTATCTGCCACACACAGAAGAAAGTGAGAATTTAGAATTTTGCCTTCTTTAAAGCTTTCCCGCTACGTAATAAACTGGGAATCATGATCTGAAGTCTAGAAATTAAAATGCACAGAATCTTTACATGATCGTTCTCACGAAGTGGTATTCTTGTTCCGCTGTTATACACTACACTCAGTATTCAATCCATAATGTAGACTGAGCAGGCCAGACATGCCATGGAAGAGTAGAGACCTCAGGAGGAAGGCAAGGCCAACCCAGTACCTGAGGACACAGCCACCTGAGACCGCAGCCACTGGAGGACAGGAGTCGGGCACAGGATCACTGGGCCACCGGGTGAAGCTAGAAGAGAGGTCCAGCTGTCCAATGATGGGTTTTCCCCTTGGAACGCTCAGGAGTTCATCCCTAGAATTCTCTCAGCTTATGCAGCTGTGAGCCGCACTGATTACAGACAGCTTAGCATAATTCTATGCTGTGAAAATCAGTTCTGCCTCATCTCAGCTAGGCTGTAAATTCCCAGACCATCTCGTGTCTTTCTGCGAAAACTCCACAGTTGTTTGCACAGTGCCAGGCATGTAAACAGCATTCAAAAATGCATCTGATGAATAAATGGACTCACATATATTGGGTCTCAACTCAGAGAGACACATGGTTCTTTTCCAATGCCCCTTGGTGAATTAAGCCTCAGGACCACTGCTTTGGTTCTGAGCCAAATGAAGATATTGCCGTCTTGGTTAACCATTGTTTAAATGTTCACTTTCCTTTGTCCTGTATTATTATATCTCTCAGGATTCTTTTGTTCATCCAGCTAATGAGATGAGGATTGGGGAACTTCACCCTTCATTAGCTGAGACCCCTCTGTACCCACCCAAACTTGTTCTGCTAGGGAAGGACAAGAAAGGTAACCTCGTGAAGCCCATGTGGAAACTATGCGTGATGCATGTGCATGACAACCCACCGGTTATGAGTTACGATGTGCTGTGGTCTGTAAAACACTTCACAGATGTGTGCCTCTGCATTCATCCACATGGAATCTGTGCTGCATTCTTCTGTTGTGCCCATCAGTGTTCATAGCATTGTAACGTGTTTCCCCTTTAAATTTCAGAATCCACTGATGAGTCTGAAGTTGACAAAACTCACTGTCTGAATAACAGTGTTTCCTCAGGAACTTACTCAGACTACTCGCCCTCCCAGGCCTCCTCGGCCTCCTCTAACACCCGGGTTAAAGTGGGGTCCCTGCAGACAACAGCTAAAGATGCCGTTCATAACTCCTTGTGGGGTAACAGGTGTGTTGAGAATTCCCATGTTTACATTCCCAAAAGCTCATTTTCAGCAACTTTTGACAAAATGGAATCTGCTTCATTTTGGAATTGTATTTGGCACAGAAGATGGAAGAGGCAGGTGGGTCTCACCGGAACTTCCAGAGTTTCACTGCCATCCCCGGGCCCAATGCAGGGTGGTGGGAGGAGACAATGGGAAGACATGGTGGGAGCAAATCACTTGGAAGTAAAAACTTGTCTGTAACCAACACGAGCCTATGAGCGTCTGAACATGTCACCATCCAAAATGGTATGAGAAGGACTCCATGATAGAGCCAAGCGCTGCACGGGTAAAGCTACTTGCCTAGGGCCCTGGGTTTGATCCCCAGGACTGCAAGAAAGCAAAATGACATTGTAGATTAAGATGTGTGTAAGCACCCCAGTGCCTGGCACACAATGAGCACTCAGGTTCTGTCTGCACTATCGTGTCCACCCAAAGTTAAGACTTGGGTAAAGGCATAGATCTTTCCCTCACATCTCCCATTCTATGGATGAAAAAGGAAGCAACAACCAAAGAGACAGAGAGTCTGAGAGACTCAGAGAGAATCATGGAGACCCAGGGAGACCCAGAGAGAGCCAAGGAGACCCAAACAGAGCCAGGGAGAGCCAGGGAGAACCAGAGAGAGACAAGGAGATCCAGAGAGAGCCAGAGAGACCCAGAGAGAGCCAAGGAGACCCAGAGAGAGCCAGGGAGAGCCAGGAAGAACCAGAGAGACCTAAAGAGAGCCAGGGAGACCCAGGAAGAGCCAGAGGAGCCACGGGAAGTCTGAGACAGCAGAGGAGAGCAGTCTGCTCACTCAGCAGTGCAGTGCTTGCCCTGTTCAACCTATTCTCTTTCATAATGTGCTGCTGTAATTTTTACTGAAAATAGTAAATGAAAATTGTTATATGATATAGATATTCAGTAGCTCGCTCACATTTAATGACACTGTCGCCCTACTTGGCGATATCTTCACTTGTAATTCCTCTTTCCTCTACTAAGTCTAGTTCAGTAATGCCATGATAAAAGCCTAAGTTGTTTAAGCTCATAAGCTCCTTTTTGTTATGTGAGTGGAGGTTAATTTGGGCATTTCTGAAAGATGTCTTCTAAGTATTCTTTGTTTCAAGTAGCAGAAGTACAGTCTTTTACTCACTAATAAAAGATGTATGTGTGTGATTCTGCATTATTAGTGTGTACATGGGTTAGAACAGTCTCAGGAAAGCAAGCATGTGCTAGCATGTAGACCTGCCCAAAGAACAGCCTAGACAGGGATTCCTGAATGCTCTGCAGACCACTGGGCACCGCGTCTTCAAGACCTGGTTGCATGGGATTGTGAGAGGGGAGGAAATGGTGGCAGAACATGTGTCACATGAGGCAGAAGGGCGGATCTGAGGAGAGAAGGAAACATCCAGAGTGGGGCGGGAGGCCCACGGAAGAGCAGGGGGAGGGGACTTAGAGCAAAGTCTGATGGCACAGGATTCTGAAAATGCCATAATGAGTCCATTGACTTTTATGCTAACTTTGAAAATTGATAAATAAAAAAAAAAACAAAAGTGAAGATTGAGTCTTATTTGAAGACAATTTGAATTCACTAGAAGTATCCAGCATTGTTGCATAAAGTACTCCTAACCAATGGCATAGAGATGTCCTGAGTCAGAATCTTTAGGGATCAGTACTAGGAAGTTTCCTTGCCAGCCAGGCTCCAGGACCACAGCTAAAGGCTTACATATTTCACCCATTCATTCATTCATTCATTCAACAAACACTCCTATCACATGCCAGACACTATGCTGAGCCCAAGGAGAAGCAATGTCATGCTTGCAGAGGGAATGAGATAGTCTACACTGGGAACATAAGCTTCCTGATGTGCTGGAAGCACCCTGTTCCTCAGAAGACATAAAAGTCAGAGCAGGTCAAAGTGGATGTTTGGATGGTGGACGTGAAATAATGCTATGCTGATCTAAGTTGAGTGGGGACAAATAAGTTACAGAGGGCAGCAGGCTTCTCTGATACTTGCTCTTGCTTCTGGAAAGGTCTCCTTTTCCTCCTGGTCATACTTCTCCTCCTTTGTCCACAGGATTGCGCCACCTTTCCCACAGCCTCTCGATGCGAAGCCATTACTCAGCCAGAGGGAGGCTGTCCCTCCGGGGAGCCTCCCCCAGCGTCCTGAGAGGCTGCCAGTGAGCGATGCATTCCCTGACAACTGGACAGATGGCTCCCATTATGATAATACGGGCTTCGTCGCAGAGGAGGCCACTGCAGAGAACGCCAACAATAATCCTCTCCTAAGCTCCAAGGCCAGAAGCATGCCTGCTCATGGGCGCAGGCCTTTGATCAGGCAAGACAGGATTGTTGGTGTTCCACTGGAACTGGAGCAGTCCACGCACAGACACACACCAGAAACAGAAGTGCCTCCTTCCAATCCCTGGCAGAATTGGACCAGAACCCCCAGTCCATTTGAAGACAGGACCGCTTTTCCTTCCAAATTAGAGACAACCCCTACCACCAGTCCCTTGCCCGAAAGGAAAGATCACCTGAAGGAGCCTTCAGAGACCCCAGGTCCCTTTTCTCCAGGAGTCCCATGGGAGTACCACGACCCCACCCCCAACAGGAGTCTCAGTAATGTCTTTTCTCAAATCCACTGCCGCCCAGATTCATCTAAAAGTGTTATTGCAATGAGCAAAAGCACAGAGAGGCTCTCCCCACTCATGAAAGATGTGAAGTCCAGCAAGTTCAAAAAGTCTCAGAGTATCGATGAGATTGACATCGGTACCTACAAGGTTTATAACATTCCACTGGAAAACTATGCCTCCGGGAGCGATCACTTAGGGAGCCACGAACGGCCAGACAAATTGTTGGGGCCAGAGCACGGCATGTCCAGCATGTCTCGGAGCCAGTCGGTGCCCATGCTGGATGACGAGATGCTCATGTATGGCAGTAGCAAAGGGCCACCCCAGCAGAAAGCATCCATGACAAAGAAGGTCTATCAGTTTGACCAAAGCTTCAATCCGCAAGGAACAGTGGAAGTCAAGGCCGAGAAGAGGATTCCGCCCCCTTTTGCACACAATTCTGAGTACGTGCAGCAGCCCAGCAAAAACGTTGCCAAGGATCTGATCAGCCCCAGAGCCTACAGAGGATACCCACCCATGGAGCAGATGTTCTCCTTCTCCCAGCCATCTGTGAATGAGGATGCCATGGTGAATGCACAGTTTGCCAGCCAGGGGCCCAGGGCAGGCTTCCTAAGGAGGGCTGACTCCCTGGCCAGCTCCGCTGAGATGGCCATGTTCAGAAGGGTCAGTGAGCCCCACGAGCTGCCCCCTGGTGACAGGTATGGCCGAGTGGCCTATAGGGGAGGGCTGGAAGGCCAGAGCGGCATTTCAGTGACTGATCCCCAGTTCCTGAAGAGGAATGGCAGGTACGAAGATGAACACCCTTCATATCAAGAAGTGAAAGCTCAGGCGGGAAGTTTTCCCGCTAAAAGCCTGACCCAGAGGAGGCCACTCTCTGCCAGGAGCTACAGCACAGAGAGTTATGGGGCCTCCCAAACCAGGCCAGTTTCAGCCAGGCCTACAATGGCAGCCCTCTTGGAAAAAATACCATCTGACTATAACTTGGGTAACTATGGTGACAAGCCGTCAGATAACAGTGATTTAAAGACAAGGCCCACCCCTGTGAAGGGGGAGGAGAGCTGTGGTAAAATGCCGGCAGACTGGAGACAGCAGCTGCTTAGACATATAGAAGCTAGAAGGTTAGACAGGGTATGTCTGGTGTTTCTCTGTAACAATTCCCCTCCAGCCCTGGGTCTACCTTTCCCAGCATGTCTGAGCACAGGCCGTGGCGCCTGAGCCACGTGGAGGATAGCTATTGGTATTTTACTTACCTTTAATCTTGGGGGTGGACGATGTAGTTGGCCATAGATCTTGCTTACTGCTTTCTGAGAGGTGTTAACTGGCAAGTGAATTGTTATCAAAACTAACCCAAATACTGTTAGCAAGAGTTTGGCACATTTACCTGGGGTGGCATTTTTCACAGGCTTTTCTGGCCATGAAGGCCAGGCAGAAGCCACTCCTGGGACCCAAAACTGTTCTCTAGTGGCCTAAAGAGTGTTATTTTTATTGAGTCTATAAAACTGCATATTTGGCCCTTTTTCACAGACTCACATCAAACTCCTGCTTGTTTATAAAACTGCACATAGCCACAGTTCTGTAGCCACTAAAGTGACTACTTCTAATGAGCAATAACAGTCCAAGCAAGAAACAGAAAAATAAAATAAGCAGATTAAATGCCTTCCTACACACTATCTGATTTGATTTTAAAAAATCTTGTCATTTGGAATATTGGCTTTTATGTTAGAAGGAAATGCCAAAATCCAAGTCAGAATTCAAGCAACAAAAACAGATGATGTCTCGACAAAGACTACAAATGTACAAATTAGTTTGTGAATTAATGTGCATGTTGTAGCCAAAGAAAAAAATTAATCCTAATTCACTTCTTAAAATGAGACACCACACCATGTGGAATGGGCAGTGATGAGAGAATTTAAAGAGAAAGAACAGAGCCTAGAATTACTTTCTGTCTCCTGCTTGAATCTCTAAGAGAAACCAGGCGCTTCACTTTCTCTCGCCCATCTGAGCCTTGTGGCTCAGGTGCAGGGGGCTGTGTAGATGCGGCCTTTTCTTCTCACACTCCAGGTTTAAGTGTTCTGGGGAATAAGCTATCCAAATGTTTCACGCAATCATTTTGCTGTTTTATTTGGTGCCCTGATAAAAGAACTATATTGATTATGTATTAATTCAATACTAAATTTGTGTTTTCAGGTTTATCCTATTAGAATAATGATTTGTAGGTCGTGTCTACATGACAAGAAAACAGTTTTTCTAGGAAAAGAAGGAACTAGTAGATGTGGGTGTAGGTGCTGGTTTATTCAGTGTGGAAACTGGTTCTGCCTTGCAAAATATTTCATCAGAATAACCGTTTCAATAGGTGTGCTCCAGCCCACTGAAGGGAGGCTCATCAAAGCCTCATGACTGGCTGTAGTGGGAGACACCTGGTCGGTCGGCCCCATGCCTTACCTCAACTCATACCCTCCATGTAGGCAGATAACTTGGAGGGCGAAAATATTTGGGGCCAAATAATACAATACAGTTTGGGAACTCTGGCCTTGTGTAGACACGACCATACATAACAGGGTAAGGTGAACTAGTTAAGAAAGGGGTTCTGCCAAGGTGTCTGGAGCATGCAGACAATAATTAGTAATCTGAGGAAATGAAGAGTTGGGTGGAAACAGTGCAAAGATGGGGTAACAGGATGTGGAGTATCTGGTGCCATTTATTGACTGGTGTCCCAGATAAATGGGTCCCCTCCTATGAACCAAGCCACTGTAAAGGTGACTCCTGTGGCTGGAGAGGGGAGAGGGTTGGGAGGGATTTAGATAACAGGAAGGCCAGGCCTGGTCCTAGGGTGAAGTGAGTTCCTGTGTACTTTCCATTGCCGGATGACACCTCCCCTTTCAGTCGAGCTCTGCTTGTTTATAATTCCTTGGTTCTATCATTAACTTTTCAGAGCCATTTCAATATATATTCAGTAGATGCTCATTTAATTCCAAGAAATTGAGTCACCTTCCACTTTCTTCTAGTTTGCTCCAAGTAACAGTCCTCTCCCAGCTCAGCTGAGTGACTGAGGCACAATTCAAGGCACAGTTCCCTAAGAATCTCCCAGCTACTCACACAGATCCAGGGTACCAGAGCACAGATGATGATGTCAAGCTAGATGACAGGGCAGAGCTATCAACATCCCATCTGTGCTCAGACAGCATAGCGATGTGGAGTACCTCTTCCCCAATGAAATTTAGTCGGGCCATTTCAACTCTGAAAGGAACAGTGCCAGAAGCTACAAGAGCTCCATGATTTTACACAAAAGGCAACTGCCTAGTGGTCTGGTCATGGGAGAGGCTTAATGATCCAGCATACAGCTGACAAAAGACCTCAGTGTTGACCTTGGAGAGGCAGCTCCGAGTACTGCACTCAGGAACTTTCTGCTGCTTTCTGCCTTGTTTTAACCCCAAGTGCCTCCATGACAGAGCCCCACTGTGACAGACTGTAAAACACACACCCGTGTGTCTGAGATTACCACTCTTCTATAGAAGTTCCATGGGCCAGACTGAAAGGCTCCCAGTCTTTTCTCCTGCATGGTAACAGAGAAGGAGTCCTGAATCTGTAACAAATACAACTGACAGACAAGCACAACAGAAGAAGTGTAGGGTCTGTGTCCAGCTCAGGAATGCTGGTGTTAAAATTCATACTTTGCAAACAGTGCTCAGAATCAGTGTCCTGCTAGGCAGTTAAGAAAAAAACCCAATGTGCTAAGTAAGAAAATAGCAAAAGAAGTACTGTCAATGGTGTAGACAGTACTTCTAGTGACAGACCATCTAACAAAACTACTGTTTTTCAGTGAAGCCCTGTAGGAAAAAATACCTAGTGAAAAGTAGCCACAATATAAATATCACCAGAGTGCTGTGCAGATACATTTGTACTAAATAAATAGCATTAACTATTCTCAAATTATAACTGTTTTGGTGCCATGAACTTCTCTGGTTTAAAGTATAGTTGTTTTCAAACAGAATATTCAGATTCATGTGCAATTTATCCAATTGGTACAACTGAATTAATTAGTAAACTCAATCAAACCAGTGGTCAAGTTGAATGCTTTGGGGGCTCTTTGGCTGAGTTGCCGTAATTATACCTCTAGACTCAACAATAAATAAGAGTCATTTTGACCTTAATGTGGGCACCCATTAGCTTAGGCAGAATTAGAAGTTAATGGTTGGCTTTTATATGTGATGATCTCACGGTGTGAGACTGAGACTGTAGCAGATAAAATATGATTAAAATCTCACAGTTTAAATCTTCAGCATTAAAAGACCACCACAGAAGAGCAGTACTTGTCCAGAGCCACGATCATCAGTATGTAAGAGACAGACATTTTGCCTTTGAGTTAGAGCAGGTCTCGAGCAGAACAGACCTTTGCTTTTTGTCATTTCTGTAGTTCTGGATGGTACTCACTATGTGCAAAACTAACACCAACTGTGTGCGTTTGTCTGATCAAGTGCATGTTTATACTGAGAGTTACTGTTTGCCGCTTACTGCTCAATGTTATGAATTTAGACTGTTCATGTGATAATCTGTTTGTGGAGCACGTGTTGACACCCTGTCACATGGTTATCTCCTCTACTCAGAACGCTGCTTACAAACACAACACAGTTACCCTTGGCATGCTGCCCTATGGAGGTATTTCAGCAATGCATGCAGGCAGAAGCATGAGTTTAAACTTGCAGACTAAGTCTAAATTTGACCTTCAAGAACTACCTCTTCAGAAAGTAAGTATGGACTGCCCTACATGTGTCAGCATACCAAAGCCACTTAATGTTGTCTGCTCGCCTGTACTTAGGTTGTACGTTGAGCCCTCTTGTTGCAAACCCTCCGTAGCCCAAAAACACCCGGGGCAGAAAATGTAGAGCCTGAATTCTTAGCTATTCGGTGTTATTTGAAGTTGGGCTGGTTACCAGATTCCTGCTTTTTGGACTGAGCAGGTTCATAGCATTTGGGGGTGCTATAAGAATCATTTTTCTTCTTAATTTTTCTGTTCTTTTTTAGTTTTCTTTCTTTTGTATTTACATATTTATTGTTTACTTCAAAGAATAGCCTGCCGTCTGCTGGTAATGCATTCTGAGCACAGAGCCAAAAATTATTACTGAATTCATTGGTTCCTTTGAAAAAAGTCTTAATATTCCAAATTAGAATGGTAGTTAAACGTTGGCAGTATAAGTGCTTTCAGGCCACTTTCTTTGTGGGAAATGGATCACAAAATTAAGAGATCAGAGCAAGCTTACAGTTTAGCTGACAATTGTTACTCTTCCTTGGTTATTGGAGACATGACAAGTTCATGTACATTTAAACAAAAATGTAGGCATATTGGCAAGGAAATACTATATGATAACAAGAGGAAACATTTCCATTGTCAAAGAAACATTTCTGCTTAGCTTGTTCGGTCAACACGAGATACCCATTTCACCTTACTGCTTTTCCATTACATCTCAGCGGAAAGTAGTGAGTCATTTTCATACAATGTCATTATAACTGTATGTTAATATAGTCTAGGAAAAAGCAGGAAAAAAAATCAGGATGCAAAATGACAGCAGCCTCCAAACATTTCTTCTTTCTAAAGAAAATTAATGAATTTTGGAATTCCTATGCGAGCACGATAAATCATAGTATCTCAAATGCATGTTTCATGTCAAATTAGCATCTGGCAACATTCCCAAGCTCTGGATGGTTCAATCCCTACTGTGGACAGCATAGCTAAGTTGGAGACTTACTCCACAGCTGCTCATCTCTTCACAACATAAAACAGTGCCCTAACCAAAGAGGCAGCTTTTGAGCTCTCTCACTTGCTCAGTCTCCCAGGGCCTGACCAGTGGTGTGCTGAGAGCTTCCTTCCCAGGGGGACAGTTCTGATTACAATATTTGCTGGTGCCAGATAGCTCCCATTGCAGCCAGCCAGCGTTCTGTCCCCGAACTTAGGCTTGGGAGCGTGTGGAGTTCTATTCTTCAAGGCAGCCCAAGTGCCGTGTCATCAGCACAGCCTTTTACCTGAGTCCTGCTTTAAAACCGTTCTTCCTGTCCTCTTCAATGTCCAAAGCCCCTCATCTTTTTTCCTCACAAAACCAACTTTCTTAAAACTTATCCACACTAAGGACTTGGGAATTAAATGCAAATCAGACTTTGAAACATAAATAAGAATTTAAAAATTTTAAAAGATAGTGAGTACATTAAAGGGATCTTGAAATGAAGAAAATGATCATCTGAACCATCTGAAATGATCTAATGGAAACAGCACGATTTGCCTGATTTGGGGCCATCTTTATTCTATGACCCACACATGATCTAGATACATGTGGCATCTGAAAAGCGATGGTGTGCTAGGAAAGTGTCTCTGATATCTAAATTATTCTCAGGAACATTAGGGGTAGCTTCATTGCCGACTACTTTCAGGATGTGGTTGGTGTGCCCTGGAGAAGGGATTCATTATCTGTTACCATAGCTACATGTTCTGCAACAGAAATAACGAAGCCATGTAGTTGAGGACCAACCTCTGAACCATCCTCTTGGGCAAGGAGATGACTTACAGGAAGTCTCTTTGAAACCACATTAAATTGCAAACCAACAACAATTAATGCACTAAAAGAGTCCAAAATAAATTACTGTCAATCCTTTATCTCCTACACAACAAACAAGGAGGAGGAAGAGACAAGAAGAGAAAGAGGAAATGGGGAGAAGAACAGGAAGAGGAGGAGGAAGAGGAAGAGGGGACGGGGAGAGTAATGAAAAGGCCATTTCACAAACTGTCAGTTTAAGGTCTATGAAAATACAATACTCAGCCTGGCGTGCTATAAATGTGAAGAAACAACAGCTCCAGGCCGTGCTCCATCCCACAGATTCCAGCCTAAGTTGCTGCCCCTACTGCCCAGATTTATCTCCTCTGCAGAGCTTAGATTCACACATTCTAGGGGCGGTGGGGAGGTCCTACCAAGAGGGTCAGCCTTTTATTAATTTTTAAATTAGCAGACGGAGGAATGACTGTTGTTACAGACTTTCATGCACACTCCTATCATCCTCTCTCCCCTCAGGTCTCCCTCTCCTTCCCGGTGCTCCCTGTCAGTCCCCTGAGGCTTGACACCACAGCGTAGCACTAACCTCCCTTCCTGCCTTCCCCACCCCTCTCCCTGCCTCTTCCTCTTCCGTGGTTCCCTGTCCAGCTTCATGACCTGCCCCGCACATTCACAGATGCACATGCACAGTTATCAAAATTAAGATCTAGGCTCCATATGCAAGTTAGAAAACATGCAGTATGTGTCTTCTGAGTCTGGCTTATTTCACCCAACATTATAATTCCAGTTCCAACCATTTCCAGGAAAGTGGGCAGAACTAGTGTTACCCTTTTAAGTGTGAGACTCTCTGGCATGGCTCTTGGAGCCATTGCTAAGTGGTCCGTGGCAGAGGTATGGTGACCCTGAACCCTTGTTCATTTGTTTTCTGTGCCACAGATTACTCCCACGCATCTAGAAAGAATGATGTTTCCTGAGGAACTTAAAGTCATGTCTAAAACGTGCTGCAGCACGCTTGTGGAGTGGTGCTCTTCCCAGGATACACAGGGGCTGAAGCCATGTCTGTGGGGTCCTCCGCTTCCCATATCCAGCCTCTTGCATGAGGAGGAAGGAGCACTCCTCTTCCCACAGTGCACTGACACTATCCTTATGTAAATTCATAAGACAATTGAAAACACAGCTGCTCTCAGTGAAGATGATTCCACACTAGAGAGTTTGCGTGCTCGGTATTCATGTATGTGGAGACTCGCTGATTTTGCTATTTTGAATATTTCTCCTTTTTTATTGCATGCCAGGAGAAGTGTACATTTTTCATGGATTAAAAGCTAATTCTAGGCTTTCTATTCTATAAGCAGAAAATTACACTTTCTATGATAATTTCATGAAAACTTTTAAGATACTTTTGAAAATGCCAACAAATTAGTGTAGAGTTAAATTCCTTTATTATTTTCATTTGTTGGCGTCTATACTAAACTCCCAGAAAGTTTAATTGCATTTTTGAATAGTAGACATAGAAGTCAGACATTAGACATCAAATTGTTGATATTTTCTATTTCTTTTTCCATTCATTCACTCATTCATTCATCATTTATTTGCTGCCTTTCCAAAAAGCATTCAAGGCAACTTCCTATGATGTTATTAATGGTTCATGTGCTTCTTTGGATGTTTTATTGTAGCTAAAATTGTCTTGAAGTTTTATGTTATCAGAGAGAAATGCAATGTAAAAATGTCAGTTTAAACCACGCTTTTATCACCTTAATTAATGATAGAATGAATAAACATTTCCACGGGAGGAAAACAAAGCCTGGTACTCACCAAGGCCACTGTGTGCCTGGTACCACAAGGCACTTAAAGTACTTTTTTCCTTGCAACTCACAAAACCCCTCAAAGGCATAATTATCTCCACAGACAAGGACAGTGAGGCTCATGAGTCACAGACATCTCAGCAGCACTTGTTTTAGATTTATGGCCCCAGGACTTAGCATGGTGGTAGCTAGGCTGTGCATTTGTCTCTCTGGTTCCCAGTCCACGCGCTTTAAAATTAGTGAGACCTGATGTTTTCACACAACATGACTCCCGAGAGTTGACAGAGTTCCTTTGTTTGCCTTTATTGTCTTACATCATCTTCCAAGCAACCCAGGGTAATCGATGTTATGGGAGGGGAAAAAGGGGGCCCACGAGTGGAATACCTTCCCTGGCCCAACAACACAGGGCCCGGTCCTGCGTGGGCAGTACAGGTGCAATACGTGCTGGCAGCCATCACCACGTGCTTTAGCAGACCCTCTTGCACTTCATATTATTAAGTGTCACAAACCCCAGTCTCACACATCCACCATGTACACAGCAGCACTACCAGAAAGCAGAAGGGTGGAGAGGAAGCACAGGCATTTCCGAATGCCATCTACAGGGGGCTTGTGTGGAGCAGAAGTGTGTGGCTTCCACACAGCAGAGACGTAGAGCTCTCCTCTTCAGTGTCTATTGCCATAAAGCTACACGTGGAACATACTGCTTGTAGGCAGTAGTAGAAATTATAACTCAGAGAAAGGGATGCTGAAGTCATAGATAGGGATATATTCATGTATAGAAAGTAATCATCTCACTGAAGTTACCTACAAGTGGTCTCCTTATCATTCCAATTAGCTTAATAAAGTCACTGATTCTTGTCTCAGCAACTCCTAGAAATTTAGAGAGCAGTGTTTGTCCCTGAACATGTCCTTTGTGAACATGCCAGTGTGGACGATCGGATTGGAGGACCCCAGCATATATTCACTCTAGAGCCGAGAGTCACTTATGCAATGCTGGCTTTTTTTTTTTCCTGCTGAAAGCAAAGCAAGATCTATGTGACTCTGCAGGCCAACTGGTGCCTGTCGTTTCTATTGATTCCATGGTATTTATTATTGGCTCCCTACCCCTCAAGAAAGATCTGTTCAGACTTCTAATTATAAGAAAAGCCTTCAGCCTGCAACTGAACACGAATCCTCACAGATAATGGCTAAAATAACCAAATAATATCAGCATCCACGTGGATGATGCGTCATCTCAGTTATGATGAAACGCTCATTTAAAAACCATTACACACCCACCCACAGAAGGAACCCTGAAATCCTAATCATTTAGATTTATCCTGAGTATGCGTTCACCTGTGTAAGAAAAATCTTCCCCAAAAGGCGTGCTGGACCAATAATATAACGATAATCCCACTTAGAACACTTTGGGCAAATTACCTTGTAGTATTCTGGTTTTGTTTTTGTTTATTGGTTTGATGTTGGCTCTGTTTCCATTTTTGTTTTATGCAGGGTCTCACTAGGTAGCCCAGCCTGGCCTCAAATCTGTGGTCCTCCAACTTCAGCCTCCCTCCTAAGTGCTAAGATTATAGGTGTGCACTACCATACCTGGTTGGGGCAAATAAACCTCTGGTAATGCCCTTTGATGACTCTGTACTAATTACCTAACAGAATGGATCCTTGCATTTGTCAAAGCTATATCCCAAGACCTTTGCAACATGCCAAATTCTGTTATCACTCCTATATTCTCTTCAGTAAAATGACAGTGTCATTTCACAAGCGTACTGACTGTCCATTCACAAGCAGACAAGAACACAGCCACTAGTTCTGCTGGGCTGATTTCTCATGGATCTGCCTCCACATAAGTGCATCCACATGGACACACACGCACATATACATACCTGCACAGATGAACGCAGACATGAATGGAGAGATGCACACAGATCCACACACACCAAAGTCTCAGCAAAATCAGAAATTGCTGCTTTCACTAAATAAATACTGGTGAGTGATGATTCACGGCTCTCAGAACTCCAGCTGCTGAGTCTACCGACGTCCACAGCAGACTTGAGAGCTAGTTCTGTTCAGCTAACCTTTCTGACTTTCTGCCAGATCACACTGTCCATGGCTATTTTCTTTGTTACTCCAGTAATAATGGCCAGCAGCTAAGGCCATGTGCACAGGGACAACCTGCCATGGGGGCCAGGAGATTCTATGTGATGAGGAGAGTCAGACTCTTCTGCTCATGAGGGCCCTGGAAGGCTGTGCTGGGAACGTGGCCGGGAACCTCAGTTTTGGGTGATTTTCTCTGGAACACTCAGTCTGAGCAGTGACAGCCTTGCCCCTCTCAGTGGTCACTTTGCATCTTCTAGACAATTCCAGCAGCAAAAGTCACAGACCTACCTAGAGCATGTGTTGTATGCTCCTTGAAAAACAACATACACATGCCATGATCTTTCAGTCACCGCACTGCCACCCAACATCAATTAGTTGTTTCCGTGGTCTTTCCCTTTCTTCA
Organism: Eospalax fontanierii; assembly: GCA_035773235.1. Taxonomy (NCBI): domain Eukaryota; kingdom Metazoa; phylum Chordata; class Mammalia; order Rodentia; family Spalacidae; genus Eospalax; species Eospalax fontanierii. Next base: position 8,456,286 of record CM069543.1, read on the forward strand.
GGGTTTAGAGCCTCTTGCAGGGCCTCATCTAGGAAAATCAATGGCAGCTCATTCTTGAATTAATAAAGGAAATTGTTTTCAGAAGTTCCATTAATTTTATTATCTAGTGAAAAAGTACCTCTGTGTTTTCTGCTCCCTCCTGCCTCTCAGTATGAAAGAATTGCTGCGACTGTTAATTCTAGCTTTTGAAAAGAGACAAATTAGTGTATAAACCAGTGAGTTGCCTGGATTATGACACAAGGGTTTTGTTAAAAGGAAGATGCCTCTTTTTTGGCATTCCAAGTAGTTCTCAGACAGGATGCGTGTGTGAGCAAATGCAGGAAGGGGAACAGATCTGAAGACGAGAACGACATGTAGGGAAACGAAGCCTGTGTTAAATTCTGTACACGTCTCAAACATGCCATGCAAAGCTATCAGGACACGAGGTGTGTTATCCAGTTAGGACAGATGACCCAAGCCAGAAGAGATACAGGTACCGAAGGCCTAAAACACTGCTAGTGGTACTTGAGGGCATAACAATATGTCTTGGCTGCTTAATTTGGTGTTTTGATTTGCAATATATTAATATCTAGGAAAGTTGTGTACAGGCACATGTAAACATTAGTCTAAAAGGGAACACCTAGGAACCCATGTGATCACAGACAAACATCAGATAAGTACTTTCAAATCACACACTCTTGACATGTGCCATTCTACACTGGAGTTTTCAAACCCAGATTCACTCTTAACTAACCCAAGAGCTTACATTCAAAAACATTTTTCTCTTTTTTTTTATTTCTGTTGGGCTTATGAAAAAAGAACTCACACAGTCAAAGCCAAGGACACAAAGGGAGAGGTCTCCTTCTTTATTAAACCCATTAGACTCATACAGAGTCAGAAAACCTATCTTTAAATATTTCCAAGCAGGTCTTTAAAAAAAAACAAGCATGTGGTCAGAATACAGACAGGGTTGTTATGGGATTGTTTGTTAAAGACCAAAGTAGGACTATTTAGTGTAGCCAAGAGGGGTCTGGCAAGAAGTTCTCTGTGGCCCCGCCCACCCTGCCTCACAGAATACCAGACTCTCCTCGGGGTCCTGTCTAGAGAATGGTGCCCGTAGCAACTCCCTCACAGAGGGATTCCCTGGGAAAGCAGGCAGAACTTGCTGAAAGTCAGGGAGAAAAGGGTGTTTGCAAAACTGCACATACACGCATGCACACATATGCACACACACGTGTGTACACACACATCTGTGTATACCACCACATGCATCTCTCCAATGGGAGGCTGCCTTTCTGATAATGTGTGATTGCTTACTATTGCTCTTGTGAGAGTATGGCTCCTCCCAAAACATCTACTGTCAATAGTAATAAAAACACATATGTTTTTATTTGTTAAAAACTATAAGCAGGAAGACAACCAAAATTAAAGTTCCTGAAGGTTTTCCTATGTAAATAATCTATATAAATAAATGAATTTAGTAACTTAAGCAGTCATGGCTAGCCTGCATTGTGATTCCGTCAGCACAGTTTCTGTTGCTGCCCCTCAAAGCTGCCCATTGGTGGTGGCACATCAGACCCCGTGCAGACCCCGTGCTGACCCCGTGCAGACCCCGTGCTGACCCCGTGCTGACTCTGCTGTGCATTGGTGGAAGGTGAAGGTCACGGTCTCACAGTTTAGGTTATAGCTTAGAGTATTGGATGTGCCAGTGTATGGAGTATATGATTCCAATTTATATTCTAAATGGTAAGATCATAGTAGGAGACAAATTAGGCAAGCTTAAAATGTCTTGGTTTTTAAAGCATTGATTATTTTATCTTTATCAAGGTACTGTTAAAAAAATCTAAACTTTTCTTTAAAACTCTGTAAATAACTCTGAGCTGATTATTTTTCTTATATTTCTTGCTTCCCAAAATCTGTTAATTTAGAGTTCTTACTCAGTAAATAGTGTTATAATAGTACTTTCAGTTAGGGTATATGTTTAATATAACCAAACAAAATTAATTTTACCATAATTATTAGGGGCTCTATTCAGAAAACTATGGTAAATTATCACATCACTAAAGAATGCCATACCATTTTTGCATAGACCCCGTCCCAGCAAAGCAACATTTTAGACAATGGACAAGAAGATGTCTCTCCTAGTGGCCAGTGGAGCCCTTACCCACTCGGGAGGCGGGATGTACCTCCGGACACCTTTACTAAAAAGGTAATCCATTTCACTTGACGACACAACCATGAACTTCGCACGTCCATGGTATATGTAGTCCGTGCCTGTGTCTTACATCCTTTCTAGCTTTGTGGTAACTCTAGGGCTTTTGGTTAACTGTAAGTGCATTGTAAGGAGTCATGTGGGCCTACCTGTTCCGTTAGTGCTGACTTTGTGTAAACAGCCCACACCTCTGTGGATTCGCCACTCTTGAGTGCCAGGATGTTCTTGGAACTTTAAATCCAGATGTGTCACACATACATCTCTCCTGGCTTCAACAGTGCTCATAGTCAACATCTATAAAATGGTATTTGACCATGAAAAGGCTGATTTACCACTTCTAAAGTTGTAATGGGGTTGGTGAGATGGCTCATGGGGTAAAGGCACTTGCTGCCAAGTACAATGACCTGAGTTTGATCCCCAGAGCCCACAGAGGAGAAGGAGAGAACTCCCACAAGTTGTCTTCTGACCTCCATACTTGCCCTGTGGCATGTATTTTGCCCACATACATACACACATGTACACAGTAGAAACCTGTCTGACTGCACAGCAGGTCACCACAGCAAAGTCAAAAGAAAACCATAACCTGAGAGAAGACACTTGCAGTGTGAGAGGGATGGGAATTTGTGTCCCTTTCTGTTTTTAAACTCTTACAAATCAAGAAAAAGGACACATAACCTAATTGGTAAAACACAAGGAGTACAAAGTAACTAAAGCAAAACTGAACCTTTTTATCATCCAGAGAAATGGGAACAATCCCATTTTCATTTACTCAACTGACCAAAGTAGAGGTTCAGGACACGTGAGCTGCTTGTGTGACAAACTCTTTATACACCTTGTAGAAACGCAAAGCACAAATGAGTGACCCTGCGCCTGAGCATGCCCAGGCCTGCTGTACTACCAGTCTCTAAAATCATTAACCAGAAGCATTCTGTTGCTTTCATTTAAGGTCACGTAATGTTTACCAGAGAACTGAACAGATTCAGGTGCCTGTCAGCAAGAAACCATGTAGATTCTTCTGTTTGCACAAAGGAATATTTCACAGCAATAAAAAAATGACTAAATTTGATTGTGATGTGTATAAATAAGCCTTAGAAACATAACTGAAAAAGAAAAGTTTTCAGGAGATGGTGCAGATCAGGAATAAAAAATTTATAAATCTCAGGCCGAAGATATGAGAAAGAAAATTATTTTTATAAGGACACAAGAAACATGTTTGGGGTTCTGCATCCCTTTGGGAAGGCGCTGGGCGAGGTCAGGGAGGAAGCAGAATCTGCTGTTGGCATTTGACCCCTTAGGTCCAGCTTGGATATAACCAGTGAGGCCCCAGAGCCCATCCTGTCATAACTGCACTCCATAACTGACATATGCATTCTGTTCATACATTGTTTGTAACCTGATGCCTGTGATGAGTTTTAAACACATATGTAACATCAAAGATTTTTATTCTAAATAACCAGAAATGCCACATCTCCAGGCAGGCTGCACGTCTTCGTAGGGTTCCTGATTGTGGTCGCCCCTGCAAAGGGCACCATTTGGAGAGGAAGCTGAGACAGGGGCATAGTGTCCAATAAGCTAGAAAAATAAGCAAAAGCCAGATCATGCTGGGCTAGACCCTGCAGGAAATGGAAAGGGGACAATGACACCATCTGAAGTCCATCTAGGCCCTCCTCCAGGAGGACATACTGCAGAGTAGGAAGACTAGAACCAAGCCAGCTGGGAGGCTTCTCTGATTATCCAGAGGAGAGTGGCTGGAAACAATTAGTGGAGAGAAAGGCTGGCTTATTGGTTTCAAATATCTTTACATTTCCTATTGGAAGGGTAAATGGATATTGAATGATATTTATCTGAAGTTCAGTAGAGAAATCCTAGGCAAAGATCCATGCTTCGAATCATCATTGCATATGACTCAGTCAAGACTGAGACAGGAAGATGACACCAGCCACGGGGCTCCAGTTTTGAAGATGTGGGTAGAAGACAATACAGAGGGACCATAACTGAGGACTCCAGCATGGATATTGCTTCTCAGGGATGCAGAAAGCCCAAGAAAAACTTTCTAGCATAGTAGTTCTGTATCCAACTTTGACTAATTGGAGTACAATAGCTGGTCCTCCAACCCAATGAGATACTGTAAAAGGAAGGGGGCACTTTGGGAATCAATAGAGGAAAATTTGTTTTAAAGAGAGGTTAGTCAAGAGCGGCAAATGCTCCCCAAATCAAGCACTATCATTATGATGAAAGGCCCCTCATGTTTCCTAAGGAAAGAGCAGATTACAGTGCGGTCTAAGGGAACATAAGGGACATGGACAAGAAACTCAAGATGGCAGACGTTCGAGCACAATTACAGGCTGAAGGGCAGAAGTTGCCAGTAAAGGGGAGTTAATGTTCTGAACAAGAAGGAAATCTGCCATTATGAGAACATGAGGGAGGCTGTGAGCAGTGGCAAACACTGAGGGAGCCCCCAGCACAGCCAAGGGGTGCCGCCCGGCTAAGGAAGGGACTGTGCACTGATGCGACTGCCAAGGGCATTCTGAACTCTCATTCATGTGTTACTCCAAGTGGAACTAGCCTGTGTTTACATTCTCTATCACACACCCATCTGACATGAAGCCCATCTTCAAAGCTCACTGTCACCTGCTGAGTCACCCCATCAGCACACACTGCAACATCACTCATCTACCACAGCACTTACACAGAGACCCAGTGTAATCCCATGATTGGCTAGACGTCTGTGAATTGATGGACCTTATTAAAATCTAAAATAATGACTCTTTCTAAAACTTCATACTCCTTGTTGGCTATGAAATAACACATCTTTAAACTTTGGGTCCTGTCTTTAGCGGTCAGTCTTATGTCTTCTCATTCTCATAACAAGGGCTTTTGCTTATCATATAATATTGCTATTTTCCTGAATCTCAAGTTTTAGAACTTAAAGTAAGTAAGTCTGTTTGTTGCTTCACCAAATAGAAAGAGTGAAGAATACTTTAAATATTCAAATTCAGCTGTTACAGCCGGATTAAACAAGTCAAGTTAATGCTCAGTGGGAATCGGCTTAGAGAAGTTGAGGCTGGAAGCTATCTGCCCAGGCTGTGATGCTGATGAATGCAAGTGTGTTACTGAGCTGATCGCTAGGTTTGCATTTCAGGCCTCAATGAAGGTCAGTGTTGCTTGGACAGTTGTGAACTGAATGCTCATTACAACTTGAGAATGGAAAGTTAGGCAGTGAACTACAAAGGGAATGCCAGAAAGAAAGTGGAGAACATGCTCAGGGATGTCCACTCCACGTCCTTTTCAGAAAAAAGTTATTGAGTCTCATATCTGATCCTCACATATCAGGTCTGGTGTGGTTTGCAGAGAAGTAGTCAGAAATCAAATTTTTGTCATTGTTGGGGTTTTTGTTTTATTCTTTTGGTTTCGGGTTGTTGTTTTGAGATGGGGTCTCCCTGTAGTCCCAGCTGGCCTGGATCTCATTCTGTAGATCAGGCTGGCCACGAACTCACAGAGATCTGCTTGCCTCTGCCTCCTGAGTGCGGGACTGAAAGGTGTACCACCACACCCAGCCTGAAATCAGTTTTCTGCAAAGGCTTTGACTGGACTCGCAGCTGCTGCTGTGGCAGTCTTAACGGTTTGGCACTTGATGTTGCAGTACCCGCAGCCATCCTTCACGGTACCACAAGCACTGTAGAGGACTGAATGAGGGCAGATCCATGCTGCAGACCCAAAGACTTAGACACAAAATAGTCAGGAAAGTGCTGAGCTCAGAGGCTTCTGCATTACGGGCCTGTGTGCAGACAAAGCTGGTGATGGCAGGGTTGAGGGCTTAGAGCCTGTCTTGCTTTTGGATGATGCAAGTCTTTTGACACCTCCTCTTGCTAACTCGGTCCTCAAAATCTCCACCTCTGATGCCCATCAGTTCAAACACTAATATTTGCTTTAAAAAAAAAAAAGGCACTTCAGTGTAGCCGCTCCCCCAAATTCTGGTGGTTCTGCATGAGAACATCAAGACTCATCACTCATCCTCATTAAAACCTCCACAGTGAGGCTGGGAAGGTGTGTCAGTAGGTAGAACACTGGCTGCCCCAGTGGAAGGGCTGGAGTTCGGATCCCCAGAACCCACATAAAAGCCAGGCAGGTGTGGTGTCCCCATGTGGTCTTAGCACCCAGGAGTTGAGACCAGGTGATCTCCAGGACAGGCCGGCTAGCCAGACAGCCGTAATCAGCACGCTCAAGGTCAGGTGAGACACCCCACCTTAACTGATAAAGTGGAGCGTGATCAAGGAAGAGTCTTGCCTCAACTTTGCACACATGTACACGCATGTGAACAGACATACATCCAGACACGATGTCTGGAAGCACCATGGTTGAGTATTCATGTTTAGAAACCTCTTTTTCCTTATTTAATTGAATTTTACAAATTTCATTTAATATATTTGGATCATATTTGGATTCCATCCTCTTTCTGCAGCTCCCTCTTCTCCCCCTGCCCAATTTCATGTAATCAATTGTGTGTGTGTGTGTGTGTGTGTGTGTGTGTGTGTGTGTGCCTGTAGAGTCACATTTATGTCCCCACTGTCCCCAGTGTGGGCCCAGTCACTGGGGCTTGGTTAACACACCACGAGTCACAGTGACTCTCCCTTCCCAGCAATCATTGGTTGCCAACAGTTCCTCAGGTAGGTTGGGGTTTCTTATCCGCTCCTCATGTCTATCCTGGGATTTTGTCTGACTTGAGCTTATGTGGTGTTTGTACGTGCTGCACCACTGCTGCGAGTTCATATGAGAAACTTCTCTCTGCCTGCAAAACTCTGTTCCTACCTCTGGCTCTTGCAGTCTTTCTGCCCCTTCTTTTGCAATGAATCCTGAGTCTTTGGAAGCCAATGCTTTGTATAAGTGTCCTATTCAGGGATAAGTACCTTGCAGCCTCTTATTCTCTGTATATTGACCAGCTGTGGATGTCTGTGTTAATTACCAACTGCTGCATAAGGAGGCTTCTCTGGCGAGAGCTGAGAAATACTTTAATCTATGGGTATAATAGTAAGCCATTCGGAGGCACTTTGATACTATATCTGTTTAGCGGAATGACAGTATTAGGCTCTCCCCATGGCCTGTGTCATGTCCTGTCTAGCAATAGGTTCCTAGGTCTGATACCAGTGTCAGGTGTGGCCTCTGTCCCGTGAAGTAAATCCAATTAAAAAGTGACTGGTCACTCCCATCGTATTCACACCACTCTTGCACCAGAGGCGTTGCCTAGCCAGACAGACCAGGTGCTGCTGAGCACACAGAATTCACAGATGGGTAAGGCTCAGGACTCATTTTCTCTTCCCATAGCCTTCCAGCACTGGGAAAGCTACTCGGTAGAGATGATGTTTTGAAATCAGCACTGGCTTGATTTCTATTTGATTTTTCTATGACTCATGTCTGTAGTATCTTTAGCAACAGGATCATACCATCAAGTTCTGGTGGGTAACCAAGAGCAGGGGTGATGGCCACTATGGTTTGGGGGTCTGTGAGATCCTGGTCAACAGCTTCAAAGAAGGGAGTCCATTCCTAACCCCGGGCTTCTCCCTTGTTAGCAGGGTCAGACGTTTCAGTGGGGTCAGTGTCCTCCCTGTTATAAGGCAACTACTTTTAATCTGCTTTTCTAATGTATATACTTTAAGAAGATTTTACAGTAGAATGTTTAAGTTTGGCTTTTTCTAAAGGCCTTGGTGTTAGTTGCCCCCCCCCCGTCCTCCCGCCTCGGCCCTGCCCTCCCTTTCTGCACCCACCTGACTCTTCCTGCTCTGATGTTCTCTCCTGCTTTACGTCACTGCATTGGCCTCTCCTCCCAGGAAGCCTCCCATGCTTGACTGTTATTTGTTTCCTGACCTCTCTGTATTTTCCAACTGAAACTTGCCTATCTAAGAATTCAAAGCTAGCATTCAGCTCTGAGAGAGATCATGTGACATTTGTCTTTCTGAGCCAGGTGATCTCACTCAGGATGATCATTTCCAGTTCCACCTATTTACTTGCAAATTTCATGATTTCATTTTTTGACAGCTGGCTAATATTCCACTGTGCAAATGTACCATGGTTTCATTATCCATTCATCAGCTGGTGGACATCTTGTCTGTTTCTGTTTCCTGACTGTTGTGAAAGGCAGCAGCGAGCACGGAGGAGCAGGTCTCTCTGTGGTGGGATGTAGTCTGTTTGGTATATGCCCGACAGTGGTAAGGCTGAGTCATGCGGTAGTTTGATATCTGGTTTTGAGGAATCTCCACAGTGATTTCCATAACAGCCACACGAGTTTTCTCTCCCACCAGAGAGAACAGGAGTTCCCCTCATCCTCACCAGCTCTAGTCCTCGTTTGGTGTTTGGATCTTAGCCATTTTGACTAGAGTAAAATAAAATTTCAAAGTGGTTTTAATTTGCATTTCCCTGATGACTAAAGATGTTAAACACTTTCCTAAATATTCTTTGGCCATTTGGGTTTCATCTTTTAAGAACTCCCGAGTCAGCTCCTTGTCCTACTTTTTAATTGGGTTTTTTTGTTCTTTGATGTTTAGTTTTTTAGATCCTTGCATATTCTAAATGTTAACCCTCTGACAGAGGGTTAGCTGGCAAAGATTTTTCCCATTCTGTAGGCTGACTCTTCACTCCATGGTGATGTCCTTGGGAGTACAGAATCTTTGTAGATTCATGAGGTCCCATTTATGAATTGCTGGACTTAATGACTGTGTCAGAGTCCTGCACCTATAAGTTCTGGTGTACCCTGCTTTCTCCTCCATCAGGTCTTATGTCGAGGTCCTTGATCCATTTGAACCCTCATGCTTTGCTCATTCCTTCTGACTCTCAAGTTCACTTAAAGATTAGACCCCAAATATTAAATCAAAACACTGGGTCAGGATCGGGTTAAACACTTGCCTTTTCTCATCTAATCCTCACAAAAAAATCTGAGTTAAGCACACCTCATTCATGATACGAGTAACCTAAACTCTATGACATCCCATTACTGCAACAGGCATCAGAAAGTACCATAACTGTCACCGGTAAATAAATTCAGACATCACATTCTGATTGGCTAATTTCCATATGAATCTCAAGGTTCTATGTTTCATTCTAAAATGGCAGAAATGGGGCTGGAAAGACAGTTCAGCTTTAAAAGCACTTGTTGCACAACTATAAGGACCAGAGTTTAGGTCTCACAAATGCCTGTAACTCCTGCTCCAAGAGAGTCAGTGTCTTCTTCTGGCCTCCATGTGTGCACCAGTGTACAACACACACACCTGCACACTACACAGATACATACACATACAAATAACTAAAATCTTTTTATTTAAAAAAGTCTTAAGTACATTGAATATCCCTGAGGAAACTTAAAATTGTATGAAAATGCCTGAAAGGGTGCATCAAGATTGTTGAGACAGAAAGCAGATTGGTACGTAAGCAGAAGAGTACAAAGTCCTCAAGACATGGAATCTGAAAATGCCTCAGTATGCAAAGCCTGGGTATTCAAAGGTCTGTTTTATCATTAGTGAATCCCCTCCCCAGTGTCTGTCCCTTCCAGAATGCTCTCAAGTAACTGTGTTTCAATGCCTAGTAATAATCCACAGCAAATAGCTGGGTGAGCATCAGGTAGCCGCTCCTTAACTCCGCCCTCTGGATGATACAACTTCCCACCAGCCTTTCTGTTCCCACCAGAGATACCCATATGCACCCTCCAGACAGGAGCCGTTACTGCAGTTTATATCAAAATTAATTTATGGTTAATTTTATTGATAAAACTGCTAGGCATACACCCAACTCAGCAGTACAAGCACACAGAAATTCCTAAAACATTTAATGATATGTGAGTGGAGTTAAGATATCAGTAGTCTGCCCAACTAGCAAATCTATGCTTTATCCCTGCTAAATTTTCCCAGCATGGTCTGACAGTGACTTGAGTGACTCTTCTGAGGTAGAACAATTGCTTGCAGGTCGAGGTTTACAAGTTGTCATACGTAGAATAACCCAAACAACAAGGTACAGAAATATCTAAGGTCCCAAATCAAGCTACACTGTCTCAAGTAATCAGTAAGCAGACAGGTACTGAGTTAATTAAATAGCTGTACTCTTTTAAAAGGATTGGCTATCATGTTATCTTTTACAGAAAATTGACATGTTTATTTCTGTGCTAGAGAAATGAGAACAAGACTAGTCAGGACTGAAGAGATGTCACTGCTGTTAAGAGCATGTGCTGCTCATCGAGGGCCTCGGCTCAGTTCCCAGCACCCAAGCCAGGCGGCTCACAACTTCCACTCCACGGAAAGCCTACAGGCACCCACACACATGTGCATCACACACACACAGACACGTATCCACATAATTAAAAATATTAAGTATTGCTAAAAGAATGAATACGCTGCTTAGGTTTGCTGTTTCCCCCCACTGCAAGTTACTAACATGAGACAGAGACAGCCGGGAGAGATGGGGAGAAGCGGAGAGAACTGTTTGCCAAAGTGAGAATATGTGATGAGACTAAGCAAAGACTCCCACGCACAAGACTCTCCAGAGGCAGTTCCACGACTGGGCAGTAGCTGAGTCAGTAGATTTGAAGAGATGATGAATTTCCTTTTCCCTGATTACTTGTACTACCGCCCAGGTTACATACAAATTTCAAAAGCTGACTCTTTCTGCTATGTAATTATTCTCAAAAAGTAATGTCTATTGGAGCCTCTGAATATGGAAACAGGAGATTCTTTGGAAGCAGAAATGACAGGTGAGCAGCAGGTGTTGCATGTCAGAGTCGTTGTTTGCTGGGTGCCCACATATGGGCTCTTGTTTTTTAACTCATGGAACACATACCTTTGCTTCCTGACACCAGTGTGGCAGTTCTGCTGCCACAAAATTAGTGGACATTCTCAACCGACTGACTCTGAATTATCCCACTGATAAAATTCCAGACCCCAAAATTGTCCATCAGATAGCTGTTAATCGAGAGGCAGAAAATAAACTTGTCACAGATTAAAGCAAGAGAGAGTGGCAATTCATCCATCAGCCTTTGATTAGATGTTCTAAAACAAATGACTACTCTTCCTCAAAGAGTTTAGAGAAATCAGTCACATGCATATTATCTTTGTTTCAAGAAATATCTAAAAGCAAAAATACAAAATTAACACGCTAAAAAGGCTGCATGATTGACTGCAGATCTAAAGACCCAGATAACATGGCCAGTGGGGACCCAGGGGAAGACGCCATTTCTTGCCACAGGATCATTAGCCTCCACACTCCATTACTCACAAATTCTTAGAAATATTAGGAATGAAACTGCTCCAAGCTTTTACCCCTGTAGTTAATATCTCGATCTTGTTTCGTTATTTGGGACATGCACGCCAGTGCTGTCAGCACGCTGTGGCTGAGGTGTAGGCACGTGGTGACTTTCATTCCACTCTTACAGATGCTCCATTGTTTCCCATTTAGGTTGATAACTTTCAGTCCTGCTGCTCCACTCTGTAGGTTGGCATTTAATTATAGAAAATGTGCCAATAGAGATTTGCTGAGTCAGGAACGACTGCTCTCACACACCGGGCTCTGCCCCCTGTGGCACATGCACCAAGGTGAAGAGCCCTCTGCTTCACCTTTTCATCAGTCATTAGAGATGCCACAGTGTGTCAGCTGCGTCTAACCGAAGCATTCAAGATCAGCAGGAACTGTGAAAGTCCCATAGGCTTCAGACACGCTGCCAAGCTCCATGAGGCAGTACCCCAGCACCCATGAGCAAGGGTGGGCCTTAGCACCAACTGAATAGCCAAATACACACTACAAAGAAGAATTCTGCATAACACTGTAGTTGTAATCATAAAGAGACCAGTACAAAGCAGCACTGACTAAAGCTTTTCACACAGAGGTCTCACATCTTCTCTATGGCTTCGTGAGACATGGGCCCAACCCTCAGTACAGAGCTGAGGAACAGGGAATTTAAACCCAGGGTTCTCTGGGCATTCGGGTTGCCCAGGATGCCCCATTGGTGCATACATGGCACAGGGTACTGGATTGCATAAAGACATTTTCATACAAATGCATAGTGTTCTTTGAGCATAAGTCCCTGTTCCCACCCCTTCCTCCGGATCCATTGGTCCCATGGCTCCCTGGAGGGCTTGCCTCTACTTTCATGTAATAGACACATGCGTGACTTTATGGAGCTGCATAACAAGGAGAATGAAAAATGAAAGAAAACGTGATGCTTACTTTCCAAGACAGACTTAATTCTCTTAACATGATTGTCTCCAGTTGCAACCATTTTCCTACAAAGGACATAACTTTGTTCTTCTTTGTGGCTGAAACAAATTCAGTGTACATGTGTGCATGTTATAAATAGATGTATGAGCTGTTGCAAACAGCACTGCAATAAACACTGGTGTCCTAGAATCTCTGTGCAATGTTGACTTGGAGTGGCAGAGCTGGGTCACATAGTGGTTCTATTTTCGATGTTTTGAGGAGCCACCATTCTGGGTTCCATAGTGGATGGACCAGTTACATTCCCACCAGCAGGGTGTGTAGGATCCTTTCTGTACACATCCTCCACAGTCTGACCTGTTATTTTTGGAAATGACTGCCATTCTGACTGGGCAGAGATGGAATTTCAACATAGTTTTTATTTGTATTCCCTGGTGGTTACAGATGTTGAACTCTTTCTTATGTTTATTGGCCATTTGTAATTCATCTTTTGAGACCTCTCTGCTCGCTTCATGAGCCCATTCATAGACTGGGTTGTTCGATTTTGTGTTAATTAGGGGTTTTATTTATTTGTATTTTCTAGATAGTAATCCTCTGTCAAATGTTCCCCAACTAGGCAGTCTCTTCACTTCTCTCCCTTGCTTGGAGAATACTTTGGATTTCATTAAATCCCATTTGTCAGTTGTTGGTGTGTTTCCTGAGCCCCTGGAGTCTTATCCGGGCCTTACCTGTGCCTAATGGCTCAGTGGTTAGCGTTAAGCTCTCTGTTTGCTGATTCTCTGCTGCTATTGATGTGAGACTTGTCTTCTAGCAGGTCAGTGTGCCATGTGGCTCTCTCTCAGCCGTGCTTTAGCTATATGCCACAGATTTCTGTATCTTATGTTCTCACATACAGCACTTCCTTCAGACTCCTCACTGAGCCAAGATTATTTAGAAGTACATTATTTCCAGTGTTTGGAGAGTGTCCTTCCATCCTGTTGGTTTAGACTTTGGTTGAATTGTAACTAGAGATCATTGTGTGATTAAGTTAAATTTGTTGAGTTACTTTTTGGTTCAGGTTATGGCATCTACAAACATGCTGCAGTAAGCTGGGGAGCCTGACTATTCTAGACGTGGCTGTTGGTGATGGTTAGTGGGTAGTGATGCTGAGTTCCTCTGTATTATATTCTTGACAATTTTCAGTCTAGTTTTTCTATCAGTTATTCAGAGAAAGTTATATTCATCTGCTTCTCTTTCAGTTCAATATCTTCATTTTTATGCCTCACTTCTGCTGCTGGACATGGAACATAGCAACTGTGACTACTTCATAGCTGAACTTCTTCATACTATAAAACTCCAGTCTGTCTCTGCTAAAAGTTTTTCTTCTGACATCTCTCTTATTCGGTGGCAATACAGCTACTTTTCTTTCTCTTTGATTAACATTTGCAAGATGTAACTTTTTAGACCCATTTTACCTGCCGATGTCATTGTATTTGAAGTTGTCTCTTGTAGTATGTTTGACTCTTTAGATTAAAATAAGCATTGAGAGGTGAAGAAATGGCTTGTTGGTAAAGTGCTTGCTATTCAAGCATGAGGATTTGAGTTCTGATCTCCAGAACCCAAGAACAAAACTGGGAGCGAGGGTCTCTGTGTGTAATCCCAGCTCTGGGAAGGCAGACCTGAGCCACCATCGAACCAGTGAGCTGCAGGTTCCATGAGAGACCCTGTGAGGCTGAGAAAGATACCCACTGTCAACCTCTGGCCTCATGCACACACATGAACGTGTATACACTTATACACCACACATACACAAAAAAAGTAGTTGATCAAGAACAGATACATTAGGACTGGAGAGGGCTCAGTGTTTAAGAGCACTGGCTGCTCAGTATTGTCTGGCTTCTTGGCTTTCTACCTTTCTTCCTTTCATTTTGCCAATATAATTAATGGCCATTAAATGGCATCCGCTTCTGGGCTTACTCTGCATGTCCCTGCCTCTATGGGCTGGGTGACTTCCCTGTCTGCAGTTTGCACTGTCTCTCCTGCACACTGTTGATTCCCAGCACCCACGTGGTGGCTAATAACCATCCTCTTTTGGCCTCCACAGGCATTGCGCTCATGGGTACATTTACATACATGTAGGGAAAACACTCATACACACAAAATTAAAAAGAAACCCAAAGAAATTTTTAAAGAGCAGATAAAGCTTAAATCCCATTGACTATGGATTTATATGTTTCTGTGTTTCTTTTCCTGCTTCCTGTCAGTTATTTAAACATTTTTAGATTTTCATTTTGCTTTCTCTGTGATGTTTTTGGTGTGTCCATCTATATAGCTTTTGACTTTGCTTCTGGGAAACACACACACACACACCCTTTATAAGGACAGATATAGCAGTTGAAGTGAAGTTCACAAGCGAACCTCCCTCTTTGCAGTCTGGCACTGCTCTGCATTACAGAGCTGTCTTCAGTCTGTCCTGTGTGTGCCTGTGAAGATCGGATAATGTCAGAATTTTGTTTGGGTCATAAAAGAGAACTGTGAACGTTGAAGAGAAGGAAGCAGCAGGTCCACAGCATCCCTCTTCCCTGCTGACCTACAAAGTTTCCCTTCCCATTGCTTCCTGCTTCAGAGCTTCTCTTAGACAGCATTTAGGACGAGCTCTCGGAGCCGCAAGTTTCCCCCACCTGAGAATGTTCTGAGTTCCCTTTCATGGCTGAAGAATATTCAGCTGTTACAGGGTTTGAGGCTGACAGTTCTTTCCTGCTGGCACTTGGAAATGATGTCATTTCCTTCTGTCTATAGCTTCTCAGAGGACAGCTGCTGTCATTCAGATGGTTTTGCTTCACAGAGATAGCTTGTTTTTCTCTGGTTTGTCCTTGGCTTTCAGACATCTGGTTCTGATGAGTCTGCACGTGGTGTCCTTGGTTGTCTCCGTGTTTTGTCAGTTGCCATATTTCAAGGTTGGGGCATTGTTTCTTCACGTAACATTTCCACTGCACCTTCTTTTCTTTTCGATCAATTTGACATGATTACTAAACTTTGTGTAGTCCTATGGGTTTCCTAGACGTTTCTCACACCATTCCAATGAGTTTTCTCTCTGCTGTTCAGACTGAATAACCGCTGTTGTCCTGTCTTCCAACCCCACATCTCTCAGCTCTCTGAGGTCTCTTGTTAAGCTCATCCATCCCTTGAGCTTTCTATTTCAATCACTGGATTTTCAGTTCTACAATTTGCATATTGTTTCTTAGGTCTTCTCTTATTTGCTGAGACTTTATATTTCTTTGCTAATGGCTTCCTTTTTCATGTGTGTTGTTGAGTGTGTATAATTGATTATCAGGACATTTTTTCTGATGGTGCCTTAAAAGAAGATAATTATAGCACATTTGTCTTCTTGGCATAGACAGCTATTGCCTATCTTCATTTTATTTGAGATCCTGACTCTAGGTATGAGTGATCTTTCCATTTAAATATAGACATATATATTCTACAAAACTCTGGATCTTATTTCAGTCTTGGTGTGTATGTGTGTTCACATGTGTGTTCATGTTGGTGTGTATATTCATGTGTTTGTGTGTGTGTGTGGATGTAAAGGCCAGAGGACACTGTCTACATTTTTTGAGAGTCCTGGGACTCACCTGCCAGTCCAGAGATCCACCTCCTCAGTGTTCTTGCTCTTTAACAGGAGTTCTGGGGATTGAACTCAGATCCTCATGTTTGCAAGGTATGCACTTACCAACTGAGCTATCTCCATTTGATCCTTCCATTTGAGCAGGTTTCTCTAATTCCTTTTCAGTTGAGGAAGGATGTGGTGGAAGTAGAAGGTGGACTTCTCTTTCACCCTTCATCGACACCTCCAGCCGAAGACCCTGCGTAGTGCCAAGGGGAGTGGAGAGTCCAGCTGCCCAGTGGCTTCCCCTGAAGCCTCATTACCACTGGGTCGGATGAAATCTGACTCCATCAGGCCTTCTCCAACACCCAACTAGGATGATAGAAGTACCTCATTGAGTGGGTCTCAGTACTAGTCATTTGAGTTCTCTGGCATGTTACATGGCCTTCTCTGGATAAGGGAGAATAGGGAAGTTAACCTCTGCTGCCATGTGACCATGGTCTGCCATGTCCTCATGAGGACATGAATCTAGCATCCCCACTTGTTCTCTGTCAGTACTGCTGGCTTCAGGCGGTGGTTTGTTCTAGCATATTTACTACAGGAAAGAAGCCACTGTCTAGAGGGCTCTGTCAGCATCTTTCCTGATCCTTCAACTGAAGAGGGGAGAGGAGGTTTTGTTCAGAACTTCCTTATGGGTTTTGGTGGTGGGCTGATGC
This sequence comes from Eospalax fontanierii, assembly GCA_035773235.1. Taxonomy (NCBI): domain Eukaryota; kingdom Metazoa; phylum Chordata; class Mammalia; order Rodentia; family Spalacidae; genus Eospalax; species Eospalax fontanierii. The sequence continues at coordinate 8,472,964 of CM069543.1, forward strand.
TGGTGCTGGTGGTGATGGAGGTGGTGGTGGTGGTGGTGGCAGTGATGGTGGTTGTGGTGGGGCTGGTGCTGGTGCTGGTGATATGATGTTTTGCCAGCATCCATTGACAGTCTCAGATTGACCCTTGATTCAGCTCAAGTTTGTATGTAATTCAAGGAGCACACCTTTGTGTTGTGGCTTGGTCTCTGGGATTCTTCTACTTTTTAGTCTTATATTTGCTTACATGTATACCCCAAGATTTTTATCATACTTAATGATGGGATAAGTAGAATCAATGTAGTCCATCTACAGGAAGCAAAGGATGGCTAGCTTGCCTTTTGAAGCTTAGCCGGCATCACAAAGAAATGGGCAGAATACACGTGCAAAGAAAAGTTGAGAACCAGGCTGCTGTCACCCTGAAGTGTTACGAAACTGTTTCACTAGAATGATGAGATTTCTTAAAGTACATCATTCTGTGCTCCTCTGCAGATGACCTACTGCTGAGCCTGCTTCTGAACATTGTTAGAATTCTTTTCGACTTTACTTTAGAGCATAAATCATATACTTTTGAATGTTCTAAGAGGGATGCATTGTCATCCTTTGAAACTCTTGACTTCTGGAAGCAAACCCTAGTGGTCCAAGAGCTAGGATGGATCATGGCCAAACTAGGTAAAACAACACTGTGAACCAAACCATCTCAGTGATCATCTTTCATATCCTACAAACACCTAATAATTCCCCATAATATACCTGATTGACTGAGGGATGAATTTTGCATGAAAAATACCATCCAGGATCAAATCGGTATTCTTTTCTTGGGCTTTGCCAGGAGCATTTTCTTAGGCCCTGTGCATATTGGAGAGTCTTTTTTCTCTGTAAAATCTGACAGCTTGCTTTTTGGGCCAACTTAAAAATTATCTTGTTCCATCTCTGTTCTCCTTGAATATAAGTTCTGTCTGGGTCCCCTGAGAGTGCCAAACAAATGTCATGGTGCCTCTGTTTCTCTTTGCCATTCCAAACATGTCAAACAATTTTTATAGAAGTCTTGTGGGGTCTTCCCCATCAGCAAGAGGCAGCAAGTGCATGTAAATGGTTGGCTTGAACAAACCCAGCCCCTGACATTCTCCACGCTTCTATCTGTGCTTTGGACTTCATTGAAAGCATCTTTGTCCCCTTCCAGAAGCCTTTGTGCCACTCTCTAAATGCCTTATCATTTGCTTGCTTAACTTTGCACACTTTGGGGTCATTCTGTGCTCTCTGAGGCAGTCACTCATCCTCATTCATCACAGCAGAAGAGCCGCTCATGCGGCCCTGGGCAGAATCACTCTGCAGCTCCTCCACACACACGTTCTCAGACATGAGCTTTATTAACTTAGCGTAAGGGAAAGTTTGCTAAATGCAAAAGCACCATCCTGTTTGCTCTGGTATGCTTGACATCCCAAGCAAAGTGTCTAAGCATAATTCACCTAGTGAGAAATTCAAGAGCAGCTGGAGAGCTGAGTAACAGCAGCCTGGCCCTGTGGCTCCAGCAGTCCCCAGCCTGGCCTCGTAGCTCCTTCCGCATGGTTCCTTTGCTGTTCTCAGTTGAACTGTCACAAGAGGGCGGATTTGGAGAAAGAACTTTGCAGTGTAGAATTGCGTTTAAAGAATGGCCTCAGATAGTTTGCCAAGGGCTGGTCCTGCCCATTCCTGTGATACTAATTACCTGGGAACATTGTATAACATCTCCCAACCTTAGTTTCCTCTTCTGCAAAATTGGATAATAATCATCATCACCTCTTAATGTTGCTGGGAAATCTAAAGTAGGCAACATGTGCAACTGCATGAGGACCCCGTTCAGTTCACATGTTTCAATGATAGCTGTTATTTAATGCATTTACTATGGCACTCGCTGAGAACAGTAGGAGGTATGGTCTTACCCTCTAAACTACAAAATAGGGGCTGGAGAGATGGCTCAGCAAAGTGACTGCCACACAGGCACGGGAACCTGCGTTCAGCACCCTGTAAGAAGCAAGCATGGAGGCTAATGTCTATAACGTCAGCACTGGGGAAACGGAGGCAGGAGATCCCTGGAGCTCGATGACCAGCAAGTCTAGCCAAATCAGTGAGAGAGTGATTAAAGGAGACACCTGGTGTCATCCTCTGGTTCCTACATGGACACACACATGTAATTGTGCACCTGTGCACAGGTGAATACACGCATGAGCACCTACATACACCACATACAAGATAATCCAAAAGTCCATACAATCCTAAGTTCAAATTGGCCCATCAGAAGAAAAATACAGCCAGAAAAACATGCCTAAAGCTTACTGTAGTTCTGTGCAATAGAAAAACAAGTTTGCAGTCTTGGATATGCACTTTTTTTTTCCAAATTAATCTGGAAGGTGGCTCTTAAATAGGCATTATTCATTTTCTTCAAGCTGATTTTATATGATGGGACCAGAGCTACCAAATTCTTTAGCAGTGGAGAAGGAAGCAGTATAAATGCAGAAATCAACTGATGGCCTAGAGCCAACCCCCATCAGCCTCTACTTCCAGCTCCCTGACCTCAGGTCATTCTCTCCAACATATAACTGAGCACATCACTCAGGTCATTCAGGACACAACAGCTCTGAGTATGATTCCTACTTTCTACCAAATGGGAGAATGGAAAGTCCATGGCAGAGGAAAAGAGCTACACTTGCCGTCAGGAAAGCCTGACTAGGACATTCGGGCTTCTAGACTGGCAGAAATGGTCACGTTTCCTGAAGGTTTTCAGAGGCACTGATCGGGGAAGTGAGCCCCCCAGGCTGTGGTCGGCTCTGCAGCAGGAACTGTTCGCACGTCCAGGTGTAGACTAAAGCCTGCAGCGTTCTCTCCAAAATCCCTTGACTGAAATGGCTTTCATGTTTGTGAAATTAGAGAACTGTACACAACACCAAGACAGTCAATTGAGCATCTGCAGTACAGTCAGCGTCAGGCTATTTTGTCCCTTATATTGGCAATAAATTTGAGTGTTTTCTTTTTAAATTACCTTTTGTTTGGAATCAACAGTATATCTTCCCTCTGAACAATATTCTGTTTCCATTGTGGTTGCTTTGTTTTTTAAGTTGTTCTTCAGAATTGTGAAACAAAGAAATATGCATAGTTCATTCTAATGATGTCCCCATATCCAGGGTCTCTGCAGACTGCACCTGCTCACTGGAATTGGCCACATATGAATTTCTAATGTATCTTAAACATTCCAAAGCCATCTTGGTTAAATATGTGGCAAATTAATAAACATTGATCATCCTCTACTGAACAAGCGTACGATGCACCTGTGTCATAAAACAAGCAATTTTGTTGCTTTGTCCTATGAAACGGGTTTAGCTTTCCTCTGATTTTAGACAGATTCCACATCTTTCTGGGTTATTTTTCAACATAAAATACCAGGTTGAGCTCCCCTTATTTTTATTTTATATTATTTGTTATTTTTATTTTATGTGTACGGGTGTATTGCCTGCATGTGTGTAAGTGCACCCATGTCATGCAATGCCCAAGAAGGTCAGAAGAGAGTATTGGGTCCCCCGGAACTGGAGTTTCAAATGGTTTTTAGCCACTATGTGGGTGCTGGGAATCAAACCCAGGTCCTCTACAGGAGTATTCAGTGCTCCTAACCACTGTGTCATCTCTCCAGCCCAGCTCCCCTTATTTTTAAGTTGTGACTTTTTTTCTTCTTGAGATTTTTCAGATGAATTTTGGTCCCTTAAAATCAGAATTCAAATAATCTTTGGCAAGTCTGCAGGTGACTGCCCCAGTACAAACATTTCCACCAACACCAGCAGGCAGACGCTGCTGAGAGCCCACACAATTCCCCCTCCCCCTAGGGTAATCACATGTGTACTTTCTGCTTGGGTCACACCCCTCAGCCTGGAAGTGTGGCCTGATGTTTCTGTTCTCCACAGGCAGGCAGCCACATTCAGACCCTGATGGGGTCACAGAGCCTTCAGCACCGCAGCAGAGAACAGCAGCCATACGAAGGAAACATCAACAAAGTGACCATCCAGCAGTTTCAGTCACCGTTGCCCATCCAGATCCCCTCGTCACAGGCCACCCGGGGGCCTCAGCCTGGACGGTGCTTAATCCAAACAAAAGGGCAGAGGAGTGTGGACGGATATCCCGAGCAGGTGAGGACTGCTCTCGTACTAATGGGAGGTAAACCAAGCTGTGTGATGTCCGGCACACTCGGGGCCTGGTGTTGAGTGTGGTGGGGCACTCCTTCTGGTGCTTAGTGTTCTCGGTGGTCAGGATGATGATGTGGACGTATGCTGGTAAAATGTTCTTTCCCAGGAGGGAGCCATGTTGGCTTTCTTGTCCTGTCCTTCCTCCCCACTTCTCACCCCAGTTCAATTCCTCAGCACAAGTTCGAGTGTCGCAAGGAACCTCTGAGGGTTAGTACATGCACTTAAGGCCCCTGGTGAAACTGAAGGTGTAGAAGGTAAACTATTATCTTCCACACCCTTTTGAAGAAAAACATTTTTAATTCCTGTCTTCTGGCTGTTGAGTGTACAGAGTATACAAAACTCTAAAACCTGATAGAAGAGAAATGTTTTTTAGATGCTCCCAAAGCTGCTGATGATTAATGCCATGTAGCAAAATAAAAATGGCGATGACTGCTGTTCTTCCTCCTTGTCTACAGTCAGGGCTCTGCTTTTCCATTGTAGAGATGAGAAAACAGTGGCATCTCACCTGTTAAAAGCTTAAAAGGACTGTAAAACCCTAACACATAAGGTTAGCTTCTCATATTTCACTGTTTAGATTATTAGAGTTTTGTGACGTCACTCACCCACATGTGTTTTGAAAGCTTTCGTTCTACCATTGTTTATTTGAAGCTTTTGTATCAAAAGCTGTTTCTTCTCAACCTGCCTGTTGGAATTATCATCTATCTCCTCAAGTTACTATGAGTCATTTTCACTATGGCGCCATTGACTTCAATCACTCCCACTTTCTTAATGCCCATCCTGCATTAATCATTCTCAGAGTCAAAGGAGCTCTCTTCTAGACAATTCCGTGCCTCCTTTGTTGATCCAAGCCACATGTTGGATTCAGTGTGTGACAAACCAGACAGCTATGGCTTCTGGTTCTCCAGAGTTTCTAAACAGTTAATGGTGTTTAAATGATGCTTTAACAAAGGCATTGTTCATATCTGACACTTCAGGAAAAAATATATCTTCAGCCCAGGTCTCTGACTCAGCTGTTCCTGTTAGTAGCTGCATGGGTGGTTTTTCATGTTTCATGTGTTTGATTGATTGTAGAATTTCTCTTCCCAAATCAATGCCCAGTTTCCACCTACTTTGAATTGAAGGGAGATAATCTGAATACCCAGACATGCATAATTAAAGTTAGGATTGCTAAATTTTGATTTTCACACCAAAATTAAGTTTAAGATGTCATGATTACTGCACAGAGAGTATCTACACAGAGCTTTTGGGTGTGTCGATTCAAGGCTTTGATATCAACTTCAGATAGAAAGTGTACGTAAGCATGTGGGGCCACGTAAGGGTCCTGAGTATAATTCCTTAGGCTGATCAGGCTTTTTGCCTTAGTCTTGATTGAAATGGATCAGAGTGCCAATACCAAAGCTTTGGATGACAGTAATACTTTGAGAGGCCTTTAAACAGCTAGACCTGGTTCCAAAGCACACTCTTCTGCCCCAATCATAATTCCCCAGAGCATCATTTGAACGAGTCTCCACTTCCGCTCTCACACTGTGTACCACTGCCAGGCAGTGCAGATGGCTCACTGCTTGGGCAGCTCTTCCCAGCTTCCTGAGGTGATGCCCCTTCAAAAAGCCAACTTTGCCGGAATAATTATACCACAAAGACTGGCAACTACCCAGAAGCAGGGAAAGTGTACCCTGAGCAGCTGGTAGACACCCCTAGGCTCCCCAGCCTGGCCTTCCTTACTGAGCTCCCCGCCGAGGTCTCGGGGCCTGAAGCTCTTCTTTCACTTTTGCAAGGCCTGAGGCCCCAGCCACATCATTAACACTTCCTGCAGTTGTTTCTTTTCATAAAATGAAACACTACCATCAGTGACCAGTGGAGGACTGAGACCTAGGAGATGACTCAGTCCATAAAATGCTTGGTGTGCAAGTGTGAAAACCTGAGTCTAACCCCAGAACCCAAATAAAAGCTAGCACACACGTGTAGTACTAGAGCTGGATAGGGGAGACAGGCTGATCCTTCAGGCTTACTGGCCAGCCAGCTCCCTACTCCATGAGTTTCAGGCAACTGACAGACCCTATCTCAAAAGAACAACACCCAAGGGTGACCTCTGGCCTCCATGTGCATGGTCAGAGGTGTACACACTTCAGACCATGAGACTTCTCTGAGAGTGTAAGAAACAGGGAACAGAAGAAATGGGGATAAAGAATTTTGAAAATTAAAATATTGGAAGGAAATTAATGATTATCAGTCCTACTTCCTTAATCTCCAGAGAGGAAAACAGAGCCAAAAATAGGCCAGGGTCCTGTTCATGTGAAAGTCCACGTCATCTTCAAATGTTGTCAGCATTTGTCCTCCCTATTCCCATCCTCCCTGCCCCGTCCTCCCTGTTCCCGTCCTCCCTGTTCCCATCCTCCATGCCCCGTCCTTGCTGTCCCCGTCCTCGCTGTCCCCGTCCTCCATGTTCCCATCCTCCATGCTCTGTCCTCCCTGTTCCCATCCTCCCTGTTCCCATCCTCCAAGCCCTGTCCATGCTCTGTCCTCCCTGTTCCCATCCTCCATGCCCTGTCCTCCCTGCCCCATCCTCCCTGCCTCAATACTGTGTATCAGATATTCTCAGTCTTGGCTAACACTAGAACTGGTCAGAAGCTTTACAGAACACCCTGGCTCTTGCTTAGACCTCTTTCCAGTTCAGCTGGTTTCATTTAACCTGCCAGTGGTCTGGGTGAGGGTATTTTGGGGACTCCCCATGTAATTCTCCCATTCGGTCACCTTAAGAGCCACTGCCAAAGATGCTCTGCAGCCCAGCCGCCTCCCAGCTCAAGAGCACATTGGAACCCTCCCTATCTAGGAGCTACAGAGCTGAATAGTTTCTTAAAGTTCTTTCCTTATGCATTCTGACCGGAGGCAGAGCACAGAGAAGTCAAAGCACAAGGAGAAGCATGGTGCTTGAGACCCCCTGAAACCCTTCCAGGGATTGAGGGCACAGTTTAATTGACAGCTCTGTGATTGGTCTACTTCAGTTTTACTGGCCAGAAAACAGACTAGAATGAAGTGCTTGGCTGTGGTGAGATGGCAGTTTAGAAGCCGAGCTGGAGTCAGGACCCAGTCTTGGGAGTTTCTGCATTACACATTGTAGCCTTCAGAACTATAGCCCCAGTCATAGTCACAAGAAAGTTCACATGGAGAGCATGAAGCACTGGAGTGTGACCTACAGCAGACAGTCGACTGCACGATAACACGCAGCTTCCAGAGTCAACTCACAGAATTCACTGTGTCAAGTCTCACATTCTTTGTTAAACTATGAATCATAAATTGGTACTGAAGCATGATTCTGGGGACCAGTACCTAAAATATATACAAAGAGCAGAACTTTAGGAAAGGCCAGGTGGGGTATAAGACATTTCTGAAGGTCTCTGAGTAAATAGGGAAGTTCCAGACAGTAAATGTATAAATTTTTTCTTGACTAAATTATTACCATTCAATTTAAGATCTGTATTTCTTCTCTTCTATTTTTTCTTTGAAGAGCAAGCCAGGGCTTATTTACAGTAGAGTGACAGTGCCCCATAAGAAAGAGAGGTTCTGAAAATTTGTTGCCCCTTGTTTTTCTTAGTGTGTATTAATGTACGTATTAATGGGGTTCAGTATGATACTTCAGTATTTACACACACACTGCCCTAATCAAGTACAGCCTTCTTTACCATCCCTCCCACTTTTCAAACCCTAGTGATCACTGTTCCACATACAGGGTAACTGTATTTAAGCCTCAGTATACAGGAGGCCCCTGTGCATGTCGTACTTCACCTAACAGTACGGTCCAGTTCCATGTGTGCCAGGAGTTCTGTCTACAGAGTTGAGTCACATTTCACTGTCTGAACTGTGTGCATCTCCTGTTTTCTCTGTCCATTCAGCCATACATAGCTCTGTGATACACAGATGAGCAGGTGCCTCTTCACTATGTCTGAAGTATGCAGCAGAGATTTCATCTTGTTCCCTATAATGTTCTAGTTACTCGGCTGACATGAAACAGGAGTTCTTTCTCCAAATGTACAATATTGTGTCTTAGCTGTTGTCTCTAACGGCCCTTCTAACTGCAGTGAGATAGCTTTTTGTTGCAGATTCTTTTGTATTATTATTGAAATTTTGCGATTTTGATGCAGCCTCTACACTTAGGATGAACGATCTCTTAAAGCCCACCAGAGAAGTTTCTTTATACAGCAGATGGTGATTAACACAGAGACCCACATCTGGCCAATGTGCAGAGAACAAGAGGCCACAGAGTGCTCATCCCTGAATAGTAACAGTTACTTTACTTGTTTTTAAAGTAACAGTTTAACAAATCTCTCCAAGCTGTTTTTATGTCACTCAACGTGATGTACCTTCTTCAGCCACCACAGCAGATGAGAACGTCTGCTGAGGTCTGGTATGCATGTCAGCAGCTGGCGAAAACAGCTGATGGAGAAGGTCTGGGATACTGTCAAAGTTGACATCTGTTTGCCACTTTTATAAGATCAGCATCATCTTTACTATTCCTATTGTTCAGAATGCATTAGACAGCTAGTCTCAGAGCCACACATGTGGCATTTGCTTTCCTGAGATGCTTGCAGCAGATTTACAGTCATACACAATAGATAGAGTCACTGCCTTGGAAAAGGAAGATGGATGAAGGAAATCTGCTCATTGTTGTGGGTTTTATCATGACCCTGGGGAACCCAGAAATATACATCTTCCATGTTATTCATGTAACACTTTCACAGAAGACAGAATTAAATCTGTGGTTGTTGTACATACATTATTTACATATATATTTCATTGTACACCAAACTGTGGTTCCCTAAGGACATTTTCATGCAAGAACATAATACACTTTCAGTGTACTCCTCCATCTGTCTCTCTTCCGTGTACTCCTCCATGTGGCTCTCTTCCATGTACTCCTCCATGTGGCTCTCTTCCGTGTATAAATATAAATAAAAAAAAATCTAGGAAAGAAGGCAGTATTAGTCTTGTTGAGAATGAATTTGCTTAATATAACATTTAGAAAAGTGTGCGTCAATGTGCAAGGTACAGAATGGGCTGCTTTCCTCTCATTTTCTAACTAATAAACTGCTACTTTGAATAAAGCTAAAATATTCCCTCCCATTACATGAACTGCTCTGTATTCACACCCAATAGTTACACACTATTATAAGGTATAATTTCTACCACTCAGTGAAAACTAGTTTTAACAGATCTAGCTCAATTGAGGGAAATGTTATAATTAAGCATATCTTTAAAGTAGAAATAAGTGGACTGGAGAGATGGCTCAGCAGTTAAGACCACTGGCTGCTTTGTAAAATCTGGGTTTGATTCCCAGCATCCACATGGCAGCCAACAACCATCTATAACTCCACTTCCAGGCGATCTATCATCCTCTTCTGCCCTCCAAGGGGATTGCACAACCTGGGTATGTTTATATACATGCAGGCAACACACGCATACACACTCGGGAATTGACCATAAAAATCATATCCATGGATGGAATTTTTGCCCTCGTGCAGTAGGTCAACCAGGTGATGTTTCGACATTACCTTCACTGTGAGGATGGGATGGTGCTGCCAACCCAGCAAGCCTGGCTCACCTAACCAGCAGCTAGGTCCATGTTAATTAAGTTTGAAACAGGATTCACACTTACCTTGAACTGTCTAAGAGGAGAGCTGGGAAGTGTGTTGGCAAAAGCTTGTGCTCTGGGCATTCAGATTTAGAAGGTCAACAGACTGGACAGGACCGTCAGCCAGAAAGCATAACACTGCTCACGAAAGCCAGTGGCTCCCATCATCTTCAAGAACTTTTCTATCCTCTATTTACATAGACCAGAACATATGCTAGTCCATTCCTGGTGACTTTTTTTGACTCAGTCATCTGCCAGCTACTCCCCTTGCTCCAGAGCTGTTTCTGCACTTAACATTTATGAACCTCTTCTCTTTAACCACAGTGTGCTGCCTCTTGGCCCCAAGGCTGTCAGTCATCTGGTATTACATTTTATCCATCTAAATGCAAAGCCAGTGTTTTTGCTCGGCCCACACAGACCCTCAGCTCAGGATCACCCGGAACTCTTCTGTGTGTCTGGGTGTCCCCAGGTCAGCCTGGTGCTGGCTTCTTTTCTGCTGAACACTTTATCCACTCTTTGTACTAACATGAACAATTCCTTCCACTGCAGCCTTGGCCTACAGTGGGCCATCCACCTAACGCATACACCTTGCCTGGGGGAGAAACAGCACCCCATATTAAGACACACACCCCACAGCCCAGAGCACACTGTTCCCATCCCATCTCTGTCTTCTGGACCAGGCCCTCTGACTTCTTCAAAGTGCCCTTTGATTTTGAGACTTCTGGCTCCTGCTGGGGGCAGCTGCTGCCAAACTCAGTCCCTTCGCTCAGCATTGCTAGCACCTCCACTTCGGCCCCACCCCACCTGCGGGACTTCCGTTTCTCAAGCTAAAAACCCTGACATCAATAAACGCTATCATCACCTTCTGAATGAGGCGCCTCCCTGACCCGACTTGAACTGCTATCTGTGTTTGAGAGCTTGCCCTCACTGATTCCTGCAGTCCTTTCTAAGTTACCTGGACACAGGCAGTTAGGGGAGATAGACATTGCATGCTCAGGAGGTTTTCAGTTTCAAACCTAACCTGGGCATCAGAAAACAGCCTTGCACAGAGCAACAAGGGAGGGCTTGACACTTCCTGCATGCCTGGGACATCTCAAGCCAGTTTCAGTCATAATGGAGGTATAGAGGGACAATCCACCCTCCAAAGGAGTTTATTGTGTTGTGGTAACACGCCAGGTCAAGATAGACTCACGAAAAATGTAAGTCAAATGTGAACCTTACTTGAAAGTATCTCATTTTAATGGTGACTTGATAACCTTTTATATCTTTTTTACAGTTTTGTGTGAGAATAGAAAAGAATCCCGGGCTTGGATTTAGTATCAGTGGTGGAATTAGTGGACAAGGAAACCCATTCAAACCTTCTGACAAGGTAGGAAATGAATTCCTTGATAATTTTAGTTTTTAAAATATTATCTTCTATTGTGATATAATGGTTAAAGAGAATTGTTAGTATTTTTGTTGTGCTTTAATAATCTAGCTAACCAAGAAGGTTGTTTGAAACATTTCCACATAGGGAACAAAAGAATCTAGTATTGTACTTGATGAAAATTATGAATGAGGAGTGAACATGAATTATTCTATTCATGGTTAGATTTCTTGGGGCTTTGGGGTATTTTTTTTCTTTTGACTTCACACTTGTCTGTGGTAAAGAATGTTATATTGGCATTTTATAGGACATTTTTCCAAAGGTTTATCCATAAATTCATCCTTTGTTATTTAGGAAACTGTTTTCTTACTGTGACAAGATGATTCCACCACAACTCATTGCTAGGGCAAGCTGACTGAGCTCACCTCGCCAGGCCTGTGAAGGAGTTCATTAACAGGATTTTAGAAATGAAGAACCCCAGAAAACTAAAGTTGGAGTTAGCAGAGCCACGCACTCCTCTCATCAGCCTAGGCCACTGCCACCTGGCCTGCCAGCCTGGTTCCAGGCTGGACCATCTAACTTCCTAGATCCACACCTTTACCCTGAGCTATTTCACCTGCCTGTCGCTGTTAGCGTTCAAGAATCTCCCATTGAAACCAACTGGAAATTATAATTCAGTGCTAATTAAATGATCTACCTTTGATCTCACCAAACTTAACTCCTTTAAATCATATTGTAAAATACTGAAAAGGGGAAGAAAAAGAAAAAAACAATCTGAATAAAACTTCCCCAGCCCACCAGTTCATCTTTGGCTTGGGATCAGCCCAGTCTTTCAACTTACCTCTGTTACAAAAGTCACTCAGAGATCAGCTAATGATTATGAAACCTACTTCCAAAAGAAGAACTTTACAGCTGGGGAGATGGCTCAGGAGATGGAGCACTTGCCGTGCAAGCATGAGGTCCAGAGTTCAGACCCCCACAACTCGCATACGAGCCAGGTAGGCACAGCACCCAGCCTGTAGTCTCATGCAAGAGGCAGAGACGGGATCCTGGAAGAAGCTAGCCAGATGTGCTGAATCTGAGAACTCTATGTTCAAGGGAGAGATCCCGAATCAATAGATAGGTGGAGTGATGAAGGAAGATGCCCAAAGCCAATCTCAGTCTTTGTGGGCACAAGTTCAGACATGTGTATCACACATGAGAACACACATACACACACCACAAAAAAAAAAAAAAAAAAAAACTAAAACTTGAGTTGTCCTGTCCAGGGACTCTGAAGCTGAGATGGCCTCCTACCCATTCCTTCTTAACTTCTCAGCCATCTTATCCCTGGCTTTTCAATATTTTGTCTTCTGGTCTGCCTTTCCTTCTTTTTTTCTGGAGAAGGGTAGAAAAAATTGGACCCAAAATGGGTTTTTGTCACCCTGGCATGTACAATAGGAAGGAACGAGATGGCAGTTACCATCGACATAGTTGATGGCCTCTTCGGCCAATAAACTGGAACTGCTATTTCCGCATACAGAGTGAATATGAGACAGGAGAGTACCCGTTGGAAATGCTGGGCCAGCTTCTGCATTTACATTCTGAACTGATGCTGTTTCATGGAGTTAAAAGCTTTGATGATTTAACTGGAATGACAATTTAATTTTTTAAATTATTAATAAAAGTTCAAACTATCAGAAACATATATGGTATGTTATTCAAACTCCTGGTCATCATGGTTGTTCATTCAACCCCTCTTTAATTCTCATTAATGTATACCCATTGCATGAAGCAAGGAGTTTCATCAAGACATCGTCACTGAGTTACGCCATGATCCTTGCCAGTGTGCGCTGACCATCCTGCCAGTCCACGTTCTCTCCCCCATGTTATGTGCCTCATGTAGACAGTTCAGAGTTCTGGATCCTAAATAATGTCTTTGATCCACTTTCAATCGACTTCTGTGTGCAGTGAAAGATAAGAATATAGTTTCATACCTACATGTGCTACATGTTAATTGGCACTCTTAGTCAAAGAGGCCATCCTTTCTCCAATGATGTTTCTGGCATCTTGGTCAAAGCCCAGGTGACTGCATTTGTGTACTTGACCTCTCTTGTCTCTAGCTTCAAAACCCTTCTCCAGATTGTTTCATTTCTGCTGTTTTCAAGTGCAAAGATTGATATCTAAGGTTTCAAAATTGTTTCCTGTGATTCTTCCACTGTGATGGCTATGAACTCCTTCTAACTATTCATCAAATTCTTTGGGTGACTCTGCTGAGTCTGAACTGTGTCTGTGATCTGATAATTTGCTATTTGGGTTAAATCTAGCAGATATAGAGTTTGAATTGTGTAATGTGTCCGTTGAAAGATTTCCCCTTGAAAGCACTTTTCTTTGCCTGATTACACTCAAAACTACCTCCCAGTCTAAAAAGTGAATCTCCAATTTAGCAGAACTGAAAGCAGAATTTCAAACCTACAGAACACTGTTCAAGTTATTAACTACTTCTGGTGGCAATTCAAACTTAAGACTTCAGATGGATTCCTGATCAACAGCACTCAAATGACCTAAGGATATTGGCTCCAACAATGCCCACAGAATTTAGACTATTCATAGGGAACAGGTTTATGTCTTCATAAACCAGCATCATTTCTTTAGCCCCGTGCTCCATGCTGACAGTGATTCAATGTGATTTAGAATAAAACCTGGGGCTGGGCTGAGCGGATAGATCAATTGAGAAAGGGCGTGCCTCTCAAGCCCAGAGCCTGAACTCCATCCCCAGACACCAAATAACAAAAAGGTGGATGTGGTGGCATGCACAGATCCCTGGAGTTCTCCAGCCAGCCAGCCCTGCCTGCTAGTATGCCCAGGCCAGTGAGAGACCCCATCTCACAAACTGGTGGCTTGTGCCCAAGGGACAAAGGACGAATGTGGTTCACCTCCAACATCCACACATACATGTGCACACAGACATCTGAGGCTGCCCTCCAGCTTCCACACATATGTGCACACCTTCTTACTAGTTGGATAATTGACAGCTGGAGGTGAGAAGTTCCAAATTAAACAGCAATTTAAATTCAGTAGATGCTATTTACATCAGAAGCAGATGCTTTATAGAGAAGAAGAAAGTACATACTTTCTTCCAGTGAACAAAGCATAGGTTAGCCATGTTCTTGGATGCTGTCTGTGTTAGTGTACTTACTGGCTATGAGGTTTGAACCCTTTGCAGCTGAGTCTAGTGTCCTGACACACTGAGGAGTGTCTATGCGAACATAACACGAAGTTTGTCTCACCCTCTTCAGATTGTCCCTGGGAGCCCCACTGTTAGAGCAAAGACCTGTCAGTGTGAAGTCAGGTCCAAAGACCAATCAATGGGAAAGAATACCCACCCTAAGGACAGACAGGAAGAGCACTGGATGGTCTCCCCACTGTCGAGAGGGAGAGTACAGGCTTGGGGAAAAGGGAGCTCTGCGGCGCAGGCTGCAGACATTCTAAGTTCTGGGTTGTAGGAGATTCCTGCAGTAAATATCCTGAAACAGCCCCATAGTTCACTGAGGCTTTAGACGTATTTGGGATTAATTGTCACGTGACAGACAATTTTTCATCAGACTTGGAGGACAGTCTCTGGAGTGAAGTTTACATCTTTCCAAGACCCAAGGTATTCCTGAGCAAGTGTGGTCTCGGAGAAAGGGACAGGCAGCATCGGCACGTATGCTGTCGCCAGAACAGTGTTCAGTGCTTGAAAAACCCACGTCACCCACCACAAAGTCCGTCACCTTGGAATTCATCATCGAATAAACACTGGATTTACGTGCTTGTGAAGAGAAAGTGACAGAACGTGGCGCACAGTAGGCCCTCTGCAATGCCATCTCTGCCCTCTCGGCAAAGCGAGCAGAAATCATGCTCATCAGAGAGAGGTGCTGCCACCATGGCAGCAAAATGCTACAGACTGGAATACTTCAGCCCAGTGAGTCCGGTGGTGACGTAGTGAAACCTGATAGCTTTTTAATCTACCCTGTGCTGGGCACCATATGAAGCTCATGGGTTTAATCTCATACAACCTTCTTAGCAATGGCTATTGGTTGGGTAGCATTATCACCACCATGTGACTGAGTCCTACAGCAAGTCCTAGCTTGCCTGAGCTCATTTAGCTCATCTGTGACAGACAAAATTCAAAACCAAATTGCTCTAACTCCAAATCCTTTTCTTTCAACAAGCTGTAAAACACATTCTTCAAGCTACAGGTGCCGCTTGGCACAGGACAGACTCCCCCTGCAGAGCTGAGATTAATACAACACCCTAATATCGAGAGTCAGATCCCGCCGATCGGTCAGAGCCAACATGCTGGCTTCAACAAGCCCTTGGAAGCCAGCGTGCCCCTCTGCTGAGCCTCAGGAATTAGGTGCCACCAGCGCAGGCAGCTTGCAAGCGTCACGTACCTTGTGGATTGCGGCATCCTTGCAGTGGTGGCTGACAGTGGAACGACGACACTCTCTGTATTAAAATACTCATCATACCCTCATTGCAAAATCCAAGGAATTTCACAGTGTGATTTCCACAAGTGGCTATTAGGAAGAAGCAACTAGATTAACAGATGAATGAAGTCAGGCTTCACAACAGTTCAGAAAGAAACCCAAGATTCTTCACATGAAGGAAGTACTAATGATGCATTCAAAGCTCATCATTCAGTCACTGCCTCACTGCATTTGAAGAAAGGACCCAGTGCCTAGAATTTAAAATTATGAAGAGAGACTTGTACAAAGCAGTCCCAAAAAATAATCATTTGGTCATAGGTTCCCAGGAAAGCTGTGTTATAGATCCAGCCTGTCCACAAAGGGCTTACCGCAGGGGACAGCCAAATGGGAAACCTGCTCTCCACAGTTCACCAAACACAAAGTGTGGCCAACACCGTGAACTCAGTCACCTCTCAGTCAGTCTGGGAAACCAAATCTCAACGTTGCCACAGACGTGATTACAGAGAGTGAAGAGTCCATGTTCTTTACCACACACCTGATATGCCTATGGTGCAGGAAAGGGTCCAAGGCCTGGGAGAATATTGGAAGCACAGAAAGTTTAAAGCTCAGTCACCAATAAACTTCAGCTAAATGTCTAGAATTTCAGGATTATCGTGCTGTGCATCATTTTTGAATCATTGCCTGGAGACAGCCAAACAATCTGCAGCAGAGCCGGCGCCCTCCCCACTCGGCTCCATGACCTGCTGCAGGGCTCGAAGCCTCCACCCACCCTTCTACTCCTGAACGCAGGTGGACTTTTTCTTTTGTGTGAATATGAGTGTTTTCATAGGGTCAATATAAGAAGGGTGGTTAGACACGCAGGGAATCAGGCATTTATTGGGCGCCTTTACCCAAAAACCCAGAGACACACCTGGTAATGGCCACGTCAAAAGTGCCCCAGAATTATTTTCTCATTTTCTCAGCCATGGGATGCTGGATGATTCATAGTCAGTGTGATGCAAAGGATGTGCTTTTAAATTCTGGAAAGTCATATACTCCCTGTCTGTTTCCTGTTTCTTCAGGTATATAAAAGCATGAATAGCAAATGCATTTGTCTGGAATTCTCCATCACCTGTGATTTATAATTACATAAATATCAAATCACACATAGCATGCTCCCTTATACAGCTCCCTTTGTACAGCTCCCAGACAGATAGGATTTATTGTCTGTATTTGTAAATTCATTGTGTAATACATGGAATACATTCATATGTATATATCTCTATATATGTATCCCATTCTTAGCTCTGATTATGCAATGCAGTAAGATTTGGAGATGCTATGAATCATGATGAAAAGAACACTGAGGCATAAGGGTGGACTTCCTGCTGCTCGGAGACCCGATCTCAGTGATTTTTATTACAGGGGATTGAAAGGGATATTGTTTCATGTGTAAACCTGGACTTTTTACACCTTTAGGCATATGTTCTTTATAACACATTGAGTTCTCCATCTGCGTCTGATTCACATCACGATCTGAAGTTTAGGATACTACTTGGTTGTTTCAGGACAGTAAACGTGAAATATGAGGGGTTCCTAAATGAAAATGAATTCTTGACTTTTTCCTTCATTTCCTAGTATCTGGAATAGTACCTTGAATCTATTCAGAAACATGATCTTTACAACTGTCCCTTAGTAGCAATGTGATCTTTATAATCAATTAATAGGATTCCTATAGGTTTGGCCCCTTCGTAAAGCTCTATTTAAAAAGCAACTGGTATGTATTAGTCAATTGGAAAATGTCAGTTTCTAGATACTTTAACAGAAAGAAAATATGGATTTGGACTTATCAAAACAAGAAATAGCATGTGGTGTAGACTTAGTTCTTTACAAGAACATCACTGAGGCATGCATGTAAAGAAAAGGGAGGTACAGCTGGAGAAATGCAAGTGAAGCCGCAGTTAAAAGCATGTGCTGCACTTGCGGAGGCCTCAAGTCTGGTTCCCAGATCCCAGCATCAAGCAGCTCACAGCCACGCAGAACTCAAGCTCCAGGGGCTCCAACAGGCTCTCCTGAACTCAGCGTGCATGCACATATACAAACACGCATCCACATAAGTTAAAAAATAAATCTGAAAGAAAAATAAAGCGGTTAAAATACAGCATGTAGTTGGCTGTGGCAGTGTACACCAAGATCACCAACACTCAGGAGGCTGAGACAGGACACACACACAAGTTCAGGGTCAGCCAACCAGGACTGCATATTGAATTTGAGCCTGGCCTGGGCTGCATACCAGAATACTGTCTCAAAAGAAAAGTTGTCTTAATCAAGTCAAAGCCCACGTGGCTGGCCAGATGTGCCAGGGGCTATAGTTTTATTAATGTTCTGACTGCTGTATGACCTTAGCTGTTCAGCACAGAACACAGAAAGCAAGACCAAAAGGGGTGGAAATGATTTGAAGACTGTTTTCAAGTTTCCAGTCATTGAAAAACGTCAAACACTTTAAATTTCACTCATAAGTCATGTCTCATGTGATCCTAAAAAGAACTGACAGGTGCACCCATGGCAGGTGCACACACCAACAGCGCACACACACTACAGGACACGCATGGACTCCGTGACACCCCACTTACAGAGTGGCCATGTCTTCAGCTTTGTTTCAGAAGCTCACAATGTTCTAGTCTTCTATTTGAAATGATAATCAACTAGAATCTTCAGAACTATTATGAAGCTATTTTTTAAAAACCATAATGAATGAATGGAAAGTAATACTTGTCAGGTTTCTAAATCCAAATAACACTTGAGATACACAGGAAGTACTCATATCTTCTGTTTCCCCTGATTCTTCCCTGAAGTTCTGTGCTTATGGGAATCAGCATTTGCTCTGCTAATCCTGACTCCAAAGAGTCAACAGGGCAGAGTGTGTGTCCTCTGTGGGGCAAGAGGCCGCTGCAGAGCTGTGAGCCTTGTAGCCTGTGTCTGTCTCAAGTCAGTTTCTCAAGCCTGAGATGGGGATGCTTGTGAGCCAGCTTACTGGAGTCATTCTTGGGTGGACTCCACCAGGGAATTAAAGACACAGGGAAGTCAGAGGAAGGAAGTATATCTAGCAGAACCCTGGCCCCACAGGCTGCCATGGGTGCAGCCACAGAGCTTCCTCAGCCTAGGAGGGACAGCTGTCAGTATTTCCTGCTAGCCAGTCCTGGGCTACAGGCCTCCCCTGGAGAAGAGGGTACAACCTTCTCCACATTTTCCAAAAGGGAAGCTCCAGGCCGAGGGCGCTTTTCAAGGGAAAAGTGCCCAGGAGATTCCAGTAGCACCTGCAGGAGGAGGCCACGGTCTGGTAAAGGGATTCAGGACAGATTGCCACCACAGCTTTATGGAAAGGGATTCTTCCATTTTCCAAGCTGAGCATCCGGGAGGTCAGGAGCATCCAGCATGCTCCCCCACCAGAGTCGCTTTATCCACTTTCAACCATGGCATCCACTTCCAGCATGTCAGAGTTCAGGCTAGACCCCGAACTTGTCTGTCAGTAAGACTCATTCAAAACTGCTGTAGGAACAGAGGACGTTGGGGTGAATACCCTGAGATATAGGATTTTGTTTTATTTATTATTTTAATTTTATTTGTATGAGTGTATTGCCTGCATGTGTGCAAGAGCACCAGTGTGTACAATGCCCAAAGAGGTCAGAAGAGTTTCCCTGGAACTGGAGTTAAAGATGGTTGTTAGCCACCCTATGGGTGTTAGGAATCAAACCCCGGTCCTCTGCAAGAGCAGTCAGTGCTCTTAACTGCTGAGCCCTCTCTCCAGCTCCCCCAGAGATATAGTTTTAAAGTCAAGTGTGAAGGTCAGTGAAGACCAAATGTTTATGTTCTTGTCTGCTTGTGGCTTTGCCCCAACTCATCAAAAAGATCTTAGAGGGATAGCAAGATCTCTCAGTAGGTAAAGGTACTTGCCACTGAGGGATGACTTGAGTGTGATCTTCAGAACACACATGGGGCTGGAGAGATAGCTCAACCATTAAGATCACATACTGTTCTTCCTGAGGACCATGCCTAGCAACCACCTCAAGCACATCACCACCACCTATAACTCCAGTTCTTGGGGGGAAAACCCCTCTGTTTCCCATGAGCATATACCAATACCCATTCACACATACACATGTAATTAATTTTTTAATCCACATGGTGAAAAGAGAGAACCAACTCCTCCAAGTTGTCCTCTGACCTTCATATACACACCACGCTATGCATACCCACAGTCTCTCTCTCTCTCTCTCTCTCTCTCTCTCTCTCTCTCTCTCTCACACACACACACACACACACACACACAAACTAAACTAAATAAATAAATGTGAAAATCAAGGGACTCTAACATTAACAAAATGCTCTTAGGAACATCTCATTTACTGTGCTTTTTTTTCTGAGAAGAGTGAAACCAATTCGGCCTAAAGTCCTACAGTTATGCTGGAAAGTTAAACCAGTACAAGTATTTTTTAAATTTTACATATATATTATATATTTACATATAATTACATATATGTAATTTAAAGATAAATCCAAAGTTAAATTAAGCAGTAATAATTACAAGATACCAAATTACATACATGTATACAGCTGTCTGTTGTCTTTGACATAATGAATATTCATAGACATATTCTTAGTAACTGATACAGAGAACTGTGTCCACTCCTTGAAATTTTAATTAAACCCACTCCAGACACAGACTGGTTTCTTACCACTAAGAACCCGTGCGGATATAATGCAGTTCGTTTCAGTGCTGGACTAAGGGGTAAAGGGGCGTCATACCCTCATTCTTTGTTTGCATCTTCCTTCTGTTGGGGTCTCTGTTACCTTTGTGTGTGTATTGGGGGTAAGGATGTTGGTCTTTTTTGAGACAGGGTCTCCCTGTAGCCCCAACTGTCCTGTAACTTGCTATGTAGACCTTGAACTCACAGAGATCCGCCTGCCTCTTCCTGAGCTCTGGGACTAAAGGCATATGCCACCGTGGCCAGCAATGGGGTCTCTGTTAATATAGAGAAATTACGTGCTCTTCACTGTCAAAGAATGGCTCTGCCTTGACTGAAAATGACCGATTTAGCAGCTGGCCTCGACTTGGTATCTCAGTTGCCTTCCTGGTGGTATGGTAAAATGCACTGGCCAAGCAAGTTAAGGAAGGAAGGCTTATTTTTTGCCTATAGTACCAGGAGGATGTATTCCACACGGCAAGGCAGAAGCCAGCTGACCATGTTGCCTGGCGGTCAGAAAGCAAAATGAACAGGAAGCAAGGCCAGGCTATAAAATGTCAAGGTCTACCCACAGCAACCCACTTCCTCCAGCATGGCTCCACCTCCAAAACCTTTCTCCTTTTTTTGAGACAGGGTCTCACTTTGTAGGCCTGGCTGGCCTGGAACTTGCTATGTAGCCAGGCTAGCCTTGAACTCACAGAGATCCACCTGCCTCTTCCTTCCAAGTGCTGGGATTAAAGGTATGCACCACCATGTCCAACTCCCTAACCTCTCAAAACAGAGCCACCATCTGGGGACAAAGGGTTCAAACACATATTCTGTGGGGACATTTCACATTCAAACCACCACACTTGAAACTGTTTATTCCTTTATGGCAGAAAAAGATGCCTGGTTTGGTTTTGTACGAATTGTGCACATCAAGTGGCTGGTTTTGATGCCCTGAAAGTGTCCATCTCTGAGCCATAAGTGAGAGTGGTCAGTGGGACAGAGAGGCCCAAGAAGCACTTTCCCTGAGGAGGCTTTGTGGGTTCTGCTGGCTGTGAGAAGCTTGGTTTACAGGCATTGCAGGCATATCGCCCCCATATGTAGAAAGCTCCTTTTCCTTTAGGATATACCTTTTTTAAAATGGCACATTTAGGGGCTAGAGAGATGGCTTAGTGGTTAAGAATACTGGCTGCTCTTGTAGAGTTTCCAGGTTTGAATCCTAGCATGTACATACCAGTTAAGAATCCTCCGTAAGTCCATTTCCACGGGATCCTCTTCCTCTTCTCATCTTGAAGGGCACTTCCCAACACAGGTGTACTTCACATACAGACAGGCAGTACACTCATACACACAAAATAAAACCAATCAAATATCTTAAAAATTGCACATGTTGTCAGTACAAATACTGTCTCTATAAAGGTCACATAACACAGGAGCTGGGAGTGTGACTCAGTTAATAAGAGTATTTGCCTAGCATGCGCAAATCCCTGGGTTCCAGCATCGTGTAAACCTAGTGTGGTGGGGCACACCTGTAACTCCAGCATTCTGGAGGTGGAGGTAGGAGCAGCAAAAGTTCAAGGTCATCCTCAGCTACACAGGCAAGTTTGAGGACAGCTAGGGATATAGGAGACCTGTCTCCAAAACAAGCAAATACTACAAAAATCCAGAGACTGGAAGTGAATGACAAAAGAAAAGCCTCAGTGTACCGCTCTCCCCAAGACTCTCTTCACCCATCAGCATGTTTGGAATTCTCACCTGCAAGGTCTGCTGGACATTGTCCTCAGATATTTTGACCTCTTGATTTCAATGTTACCTCTAAGAAATATTTCTAGAATGGTTCTATTATACAACAATGTCTTAGCCATTAAATAAAGCAACATTAAACCTATAAGAATCATGGTTTGATCTTACATAGTTTATAAGGAACACATTCTAATAAAACCTTATTTTAGCAAAAGTGACAAAAAAATTTAACCAGATTCATCACTTTTCAGTTCACTATTTTTAAATGCCTAGTGTCCAAAAATAACACCCTGGGAGACTTTGAGGAAGCCTGCAAGGGGTAGTAAGTGGAAGCCTCGGTACCCCACTAATTTAGGACTTGCTAAGAGAAAGAATTCAGTCACCTCCAGTTAGATCCCGGGTCTAGTAGTTTCTACTATTTTATGATATTCTGCAGCCATCAGAGGCTCAGACAGAATCAGTAACCTGTGCAAAGCTAAGCCATCCAAACTTTCCACCACTGCCCACGTCTTACATTAAACTCCAGCTGTGCAGGACTCACACCACAACAGGAGTGGAAGCTGTCTTCCCTTTTCCATACAAAGCCAGAAATCTAGAAAGCCAGTAAGTAAAGGTGATGATTGTTGGTTTTAAAAGAAAATGCCACAGTGAAGTAACCAAGAAATAAATAGAATGCAATCATTCTTTCAGTCCTATTAGGTGATTAACTGTTAAGACACTAATGGGGTCGCTGGTGCAACTGATAAAATTAAAAAATTAAAAATATTAACTATACAACAGCCAAAAACACGGTGTTAGCTGCTACACCCTAATTCCCTGAACAACAGGAGTCTGTCATTTACAGCATCAAGTTGTAAAGAATATTCTAGTACATGAGTTTGTCATTTCTAAAAGCAGCCTCATAGAAAACAATAAGTTGGTTCTTTTTGGGTGCTTTTAACAAGTCAGAAAACCTGTATCCTGAAGATGTTTTTGGCTACTAAAAAGTTTTTAGGATGAAAAAGAACAATAATACAATTCCAAAGACCAAAGAGTGTGTGCTTTCTTCTAGGATATTCTATTCCACTGTATTGCAATTAAGATATTTGTAATCAGTTTCTGTGAGCTCCATGAGGCTTCCTGTTGCTCAAATACATTGTTAATATTTTTATACATTTTCTACATTTCATACAATAGACCTCTTCCCCTGTCTATCCCCCCAACCCTCCACTGGACCTCATATATTCAGTCATACATGTTAAATCCTATCTAGTCAGGCATTTGTGCCCTTTAGTGCAAACTCATCCACTGGAGTCTGGTCAGGCTAGCTAGAGATCATAAGTAAGGCCTACTATCCCACTTCCAGTAGAAGGCAGTCTCCAACAGTTCTCAGTCTAGGTCTGGCCCACCACCAATCTCCATCGCTCCTCTCTGGGCCCTTGTCTAATTTGAGTGGGGGTGGGTTGTGTGCCTGATGCCCCCATTGCTACAAGTTCACATGTGCAAGCTTCCTGTGGCCTGAAAGCCTCTGTTTTCCTTAGTTCATGAACCTGCCCAGGGCTCCTACAATCTTTCCACCCCCCTTCCACAATGATCCCTGAGCCACAGGTGAGTGAGGTTCAATGCAGGAGTCCTTTCCAGGGATGCACACTCTGCAGTCTCTTATTCTTTAAAACTTGGCCAGTTGTGGCCTTCTGTGTGCATAGCACTATGTTGTATGAGGATGCTTCGCGGCTGAGAGTTGAGTTCTCTCTACTCCTTGTTCTGCAGTGTTCCATGAGCCATAGGTGTAAAGGTTCCACTGTAGATGCGTCACCTAGGACTGGGCATCTCTCAGACATACATTCTCTGTGTCTGACCAATATTGGGATTCTGCAGTAGCCTCCATCTGTTGCATAAAGACGCTTCTTTGACAAGTGGTGTATGCTTTGCTTGTCTGTAAATATAAAGATCCATATTTGGTAAGAAATTTCGTGTCTCTGGAGCTATGACAGAGATAGCGTTTTCGCTAAGCTCTGTGTCTCCTCCAACCATGTGACTGTGTTCACAGTTCTACCCATGAGTTCACTCCCACTGGGAGGGCTTTAAGTTCAGTTAGGTAGCTGTTGGTTACCCCGAGATGACAGTGCTACTACTGGACCAGTAGAGGTGCCGTGCCGTGCCGTGCCGTGCTGTGCCGGGCCGTGCCGGGCCGTGCCTGGCCGTGCCTGGCCGTGCCGTGCCGTGCGTTGTTACAGTCATTAGAATTTAGGGTTGGACTGGACCATTGATTGATTTTCTCCCTTAGCAGTTTGCATCTTATCATCTGGCATGATAGGAGCTAAACTTCAGGCAGAAAGCTTCCAGGTCAGTTCCTGCTCCATTGCTCCAAGTCCTCTATCCAAAGTATGTCCTGTCTTCAGTAGTAGAGTATTATTGATATTTTTAACAAATGCAAGAAAATGGTTTTCATTTTAACACTGTATTAAAATGATGGCAGTGAACTTGAAATTCCTCTAAATCTCCATGCAGAGATTTTTGTAGTATTTTTAAGACATTTTTAAAAGTCAGTTGTAGAATTTACATTTGTATCTCTGTCTCAAATTTCCTAGTAAAATTCTAAAGTAATTCTTCTTTCTAATCATCTTTACATTAGTGACTTTCTCATTGCTGTGACAAAGTCCTTAATAAAAACAATGTAAGGAAGGAAGGCTGTGTTCGGTTCAGTCTCCTGTGACAAGGAAGGAAGACAGCGGGAGCATCCAGGGTGGGTCTCCCGCTACAATTAAACCTCCCTGTAAATATCCTCAGAGAGGCCCAGGGCTGTGTCACCGAGGTGGTTCTCAGTCTGGTCTAGTTTACGCTGAAGGTTAACCATCACGATCTTTTGTATCATTATTACAAGTATCTATTCGGTGTGTGTGTCTGTGCAACACAGCACAGTTATGCATGGCGTGCATGTGGAGGTCAGGACATCTTTCAGGGATCACTTCTCTACTTTCTACCATGTGGGTCTAGAGATCAAACTCAGGTTTTCAGGCATGGCAGCATCTCACCTGCTGAGCCATCTCACTGGCCCCATCACAATCCTTGGTGATTGTAACCTTGTGAATAAGGTTCAGGTTAGCACAGAAGCATCAGCTCCAGCCTCTAGTGACCTTCTTTCTCTCCCAGTCCCTCAATCTCCAGCTTCTTCTCTTCTTAGTTTCTAGTAGCCATGGGATAAATCTCTTACTGCATGTAAAGCCTTCTGTTATTAAGGTAGTAAATTGTACCAAGCCTAAAGTTTGACACTTATCAATTAAAATTAAAAGAGCTTTTCATCACACAATATTACTAATACCTTTATCCTTGATATATAAGTTCTAATAATCATAGAGACTAATGTTGCTTCTATAAGCCACAATGTAAGTAAATAATGTTACCCACTTTATGACGGAACATTAATATTTACCATCTCTCTGAAAAGAAAGCAGCATCCCTTGGAGCATTATGGTCCGCCTCTTTTTGCTATTTTCATGAGTCACTTTTCCTCTAGAAACCTCCTTTGAACTTCCATAGCTATAGTAATGTGTGAAGCACTCATCTA
Organism: Eospalax fontanierii; assembly: GCA_035773235.1. Lineage (NCBI taxonomy): Eukaryota > Metazoa > Chordata > Mammalia > Rodentia > Spalacidae > Eospalax > Eospalax fontanierii. Next base: position 8,498,593 of record CM069543.1, read on the forward strand.
ATATATGATGTGTTCTAGACTAGAATAGTATATCACTTTTCCTTGAGGTGTAGGCCTTCCTAGAAACCACTTTCTAAGCAAAACTAGAGCTAATACTTTGGGAATTTTAAAGAAAACATATTTCACACCTTGAATTACATGTCCCATGAGACATGTTCTATTTCAGTGGCCACATTTGCAGTGACTAAGACTGCCACAGTCACTCACCCTCATCATTAAAAAGCCACATAAAGTATCTTTCTCCTCTAAAGTTAGAATGAGAAGTGCTAGCCTTGTAACAGACCTAACTTCCCGAGCCCTTTGTTTGTGTCCGCAGGGGCATAGCCCAGGAAACCAGTAAGACAAGGTCAGTTCTTAGCACTGTGAGAATCTCACCTTAGCCTTTTCAAAAGCACTTGTGGAAAATGGAAGTTTTTATAAGGCGTTAGAGATGCTCCTTGAATGACTCGAATACACAGGTTGGAATGAGGCAGAATATGAGTGACAGACACAGGCCATGTCATGTGCAATGCAGCAGCCAACCAGAGCTCTCTGGATTAGCGATGGTGAAAATCTACATGGGTCTCTGATGCATGCCATGCACACCCCAATGTTGGTGTCTATGGATTCAGTCTTTGGAAAGAACTCCTCAACACCTGCCATGCTGCTGTGGTGTGAGACACTGAGTAAACCACTGTGCCTGACCACAAAGGAACCATAAACTAGAGCAGATTCTGCCAACCATTTGAAGGTGTGGTGATTCTGGCTTGAAAACACCAACAGAAAAGTCCCTGGATGCCATGGAGAACCATTGGAAAGCCCTCCAGGTGGAACCCAGGTCCTCTGTGGAGAGTACCCAGCGACTAGAGCCACTGACACGGTGATCTCCCACCTGGAGCCCACAGATGAGGCTGGAGGAACTTCCCAGTCATCCTTTCATCCTTTCCAAAGAGGACACCATCAGCCAGGAATGTGCACGTTCCTAGAAACTGCTCTAGAAAAGACAGGGAAATGAATTCTCTACACAATAACTTGAAGCATGCAGCTCTGCTGGTGTCTTTAGCCCCACGACAGAAGGGTTGGAATTCTAGCACTGTGAGATAATGAACTCGGTGAGATTTTCAGTCATGAAATCTGTGGTGTTCTGTTATAGTCACAGTAAACACACACACACACACAGACACACACAGACACAATACACAGACACCTACATACACATACACACATACAAATACATGCACACAGAGACACACACATACACCCAGACACACACACAGACACACCCATGCACATACACACACACAGACACACACATACACAGAGACACACACACACATACACAACAAATACACACTGTAGTACTTCCCTGTTGCTGTGATAAAATGAGCCACAAATGAGCCACCTTACACATGGGAGAGTTTATCTGGCTTATAGTGGAGAGGACACTCCAGAATGGTGGAAGAGGGGAGGGATGCCGGGAGGTGGGCAGAGCAGGAAGCAGAGAGAGGCACTGGACATGGGACTAAGCTGTGAACTCCCAAAGCCCACCCCAGAGACACACTTCCTCTAGCAAGGCCATTAAACCCCCACCAACAGCCAGTGGGAACATACATGTGTACATGAGCCTATAAGGGACATTTCTCATTCAAACTACTACACAGACTGTCTCAGTGAGAAGGATGCCAGGGACACCCTTCCTCGGATAAGATGGGTTGGCTGTAATTCTGGTTCATAGCTGCCGGTTTAGCACCTTGTCAAATGTTAGAAGGAGCTGAACATGCTTTAGATTCTACCAGGGCGTTCTAGGTTGCTAAAGTGCTTCACTTTAGCTCTTTGGTACACACCAAATGGCTTCCTATTTTTTCAAAAACTTGGGAGATACCTTTTCACCAGAAAGAAAGTCATTAGTCTAATTTTTTTAATACAAAAGTCTGATGATTCTTCACCAATATCTGTTACCAGTGACAAAGTATTTTGCAGCTTGTTACCAAAATCACCTTAGGGACTGGAGAGATGGCTCAGTAATTAAGAGCACTAGCTGCTCTTGCAGAGGACCCAGGTTTGACTCCCAGCACCCACACGGCAGCTAACAACTGTCCACTAACTCCGGTTCCAGGGGATCTAATGCCCTCTTCTGTCTTCCACAAGCATTGCACACACATGGTACACTTACATACATGTAGGCAAAACACTCATACACATAAAAATAAAGATAAAAAAAGTCAAAAGAGATATAAAATCACCCTTGTGGCTGCCTGGTGGATTGGTGGACCCTGTGCCAGCAGTAGGCAGAGGGAGAGACATGAAGCCATGGCTACAGCAGCTTCCTGGTCTATGAATTTATTGACTAGAAAGAAATAATAAAGTTTTGGAGAAAATTAAGAAAAATAAATGCTTAGAAGGTCAAGCCAGCACAAAAGTCACCCTCAGAGCAGCAGCAGAGTCCTGCAGAATCAAGTAACTGATGAAATTAAACCTGCCACAGGAGCTGCTCCATGTCCTCCAAGTGGATACCAGAGTGCGGGAGGTCCTCCAGCATTGTGGACATGGTGGTGTAATTTAGCCCCAGTAGCTGTGACTATAAAACCCTCAGTAAACTTGCCTACTGGGTGAGCTGAAGAAAGGCAGTCAGGAATGACGGAGTGGCGATCGCTGATGCGGCTGTGAAATAAAAGTCGATACTTTACCTCAGCAGTCAGAGAAGCAGCGGCTTGTTTGGGGCGATGCTGCCATTCTGCCTGGTGGTGAAGAGAGGGACCTGCCCTGGGGGCTGACGGCAATCAGCCACAGTCCCGTGGGTAGATGGTGCATGGGAACCATGAGTCGGAGGTGGAAAGGACTGGGGAGATCTGTTTATCATCACACGGTGCCAGTCCACGCAGTGCCCAGCGAGATCAACACTGAGCTTCATTCTGCTGTCTTTTCAAACCACTAGTTTCTTTCATCTAAATTTTCCATTTTACAGCCAAAGTGAACAAGTCTCACTTTGGGCTTGGGGTTTTCTATTTATCTGTTTGCTTGGTTGCTTTGGGGACATGGTCTCACACTCTGGCACAGGCTGGCCTGGAACTCACTATATAGCCCAGGCTGGCCTCAAACCCACAGCCATCCTCCTTCCAAGATTCCTGAGTGCTGGGATTACAGGTGAGAGTTACTCTGCCAAACTCACCAACACTGTTTAAATGTGCTGCTGTGAATTCTGGACAGCACTGGAGATTGAACCCAGGGCATGGCTCGTACTCAGCAAGAGCTCTACCACTGAGCTATACCCCAAACCTTTTTAATGCTTTCTTGGCCTCAAACTTGCACTCCACCCCCAGACCCCTGAGAGCCGGGTGACAGCCGTGTTCCTCCATGCTGGCTCTAACTTTTTTCAATGTATATTTTCATTGAATTTTTATGCATTCCACACAATACAATAACCCTCCCCTATCTGCACCCCATGCACCCCTCCCCATGACTCCCCACACCAGATTTCATGCATTCTGTCATATATGTTAAGGCCTATGGAATCAAGTTTGTGTAGCCTCGGTGCATGTTCATCCACTGGAGTCTAGTCAGCCTATCTAGAGTCACTCTCTTAAAGATCAACTCTCCCTCACTCAACAGTAATCAGCTTCCTTAGGTCCTCAGCTAAGGTTGGGGCCTGCTGCCCATGTCCCCAGTTCTGCGCTGGGTTTTGTCTGAGTCAGCATGGGTCTTGTGCATGCTGACATCACTGCTGTAGGTTCCTATAAGCAGGTTCCCACCCTGGAAGACCATGTTTCCTTATGATCACACACCAACCCCGGTTCTTACATCTTCCCACCCTCTCCTCTGCAATGGAACCTGAGCCCTGGGAGGGTGGGGTATAATATAGGAGTCCCACCCAGGGACACACACTCTGCAGTCTCTTATTCTCTACACCTTGGCTAATCGTGGCCTTCTGTGCACACTCTGTTGCCTGAGGAAGCTTTGCTAGTGAGAGCTGAGAGCTGCCTTAGTATTCTCTCTGGCTCTAACTTTTTTTATGACCTGGTTTTCTCAATGCTGTTAAGTATGCATAATCACTATAGAAAAATAAGAAAAAACTTACCTTGCACAGTGCCAGTATCAGCACTCAGTGCTTAGGGGATAGTCTTCTGAACATCTTCCCATGTAGATATACACATAACACTTTTCAGTCTGGACAGCATCAGCTACACTGTATATTCATCCTTCTGATTCAATAAACATCCATGTGCTTCTCTCAGCCATCGAGAACACACACCATTCCTCTCTATGGATTCACGGTGATGTCAGTACTAGGATCCCATTGTTAGACATTTGGCTGTAATATGTCATTTTGTTATTACAAATAGTACTATTAAGACCATAATGGTATATGGATAATTCATATTTGTCTAGTTGTTTCATTAACATAAGTTCTAATCTAGTTAATAGGCTAAAGAATGTAAAGCTTTCTAGAGATTGCAATGCCTGTCTCTGATAATTATCTTTAATGGGGAGAAAAAGATTAAAATTGGAGAGACAAAAGCTATTCAAAGTCATTAAGACATTTACTTTCATAAAGATCAGAAGTACTAAATTAAAACACAAGTAAAAATAATTTGATTTAGATTACTTTGTTAAATATAGTTGATAGACCATGCTGTGTGATCAGACCATGATGTATGAATTGACCACACTGTGTGCATAGACCATGCTGCGTGGACAGACTATACTGTGTGGACAAACCACACTATATAGATAAACCATGCTGTGCTGATTGATCATATGCTGTGTGAATAGACCATGCTATGTGGATTGACAGCTCTGTGTGGATTGACCATGCCGTGTGAATAGGCCATGCTGTGGACAGACCACACTGTGTGGACAGACCATGCTTCGTGGACAGACCCTGCTGCATGGACAGACTATGCTGCATTGACAGACCATGCTTCGTGGACAGACCATGCTGTGCGCATAGACCGTGCTGTGTGGACAGACCGTGCTGTGTGGACAGACCGTGCTGTGTGCAAAGACCACACTGTGTGGATAGACCATGCTGTGTGCATAGACCATGCTGAGTGCATAGACCATGCTGTGTGCATAGACCACGATGTGTGGATAGACCATGCTGTATGGACAGACCATGCTGTGCGGACAGATCATGCTGTGCGCATAGACCATGCTGTGTGCATAGACCATGCTGTGTGGACAGACCATGCTGTGTGGACAGACCATGCTGTGTGCATAGACCACACTGTGTGGATAGACCATGCTGTGTGCATAGACCACAATGTGTGGATAGACCATGCTGTATGGACAGACCATGCTGTGTGGACAGATCATGCTCTGTGGATAGACCATGCTGTGTGCATAGACCATGCTTTGCGGACAGACCATGCTGTGTTCACCCTTTCATCCGCTCGTCCTTTAGGTGTCCATAAAAGTATCATCACCACAATTCTTAAAATCCTTCAGTAACCCCTAAAACTGATCATGGGACTAATCGTGGGACCTGACCTTTGGCCATACTCCCAAACCCTCCATTCCCACCAGCCCATCAAGGTTCTGGTCACTCCATAACAACGTTCAGTTTTCCTTATGTAACGTGCTCTGGAACTGAGGGTATGTCTTTTCCCTATCTGTGTGGGAGCCCACCACTTGTCTCGTGTGATCTCTGTACCTCTAGGAAGGTAGCTGGGCGCATCTGCGTCGTACAGCTCATAACTGCACAGTTGCTTTGTAGTTGTCAGGTCTTCTGGCCATCCCTCCTGCTAGGCAATAAGCTCACTGAGGTCAGAAACCACATTCCATCTCTTTATCATTTGCACTCAAGGCCTAGTGTGTGGTAGGACTTCAGAAGTGGTTGCTTTATATACATGGCCAAAAACTTAACTGGACAAAGTGAGGTCCAGGCCAGCCTAGGCACAGTGCATGGTTCTGTCCCAAAGAATGAACAGCAAAAATATGAAGTTGACGCTTTAATGAACTAAATTAATTTAGGGCATTTATAATTACATAGACATATAATTTAATTAAAATGCATGTCATATTGTTCTCATGTTTCATTTGTTTATATAATACTATACTCAAATTCTCAGTAAGACTTTTAAGGTAAACATAGGTAGTATTTTAATATAGACTAACTTTAAGATTCTAATTTTCTTTATCTATTTACTAATTAGTTGATTTACTTAAGATACTGGGGATTGAACCCAAGGCTTTGCATAAAATAGTAGGCCAGCACTCTATATCTGTCCCAGTTCTCTTTTTACTTTTTATTTTGAGACTGGGTCTCACTAAGTTGCCCAGGCAGGCCCCAAACTTGAGATTCACCTGCCTCAACCTCATGGGTACTGGGATTACAGGCCTGTACCAGCAGTTCTAGCAGATTCAGAATTTAAACAAAAAGTAGTTCAAATTGAGAAATGTCATGAGGTCGGTGTATACACAGTTATACCTTATGAAAATAAGATCATCTTTGTCCTGCATGTGACTTTTCTTAAACTTGGCTTTGCAGAGTGGTAGTCTACTTAAAATACTGTTAATGTTTTTTAAAGTATAAACCAAGACTTTTTTTTCTTTTTTTTGTAAATCTATTTTCACTGTTTTATATGTGAATGAAAATGTTTTTAAGTACACCTCGTTGTTGGTGATAACCTCCTAACCTCTGTTACTTCTGACTTATAGGGTATCTTTGTTACTAGGGTTCAGCCTGATGGACCAGCATCCAACCTACTACAGCCCGGGGATAAGATCATTCAGGTAAGATACACAAAACAGGCAGGCCATGCCAGCCCCAGAGTGTTGCCTGAAGGGCTCAGATTGAATCTGACCATTGGTTCTTTCCACATTTCATTCTGTTGGATAGAACCCCCTGTTGGGAGTGCTAGCCACAGTTACACCTGGGTAAAGCTCCTCCATTTTAGCTAAACAATGGCAATTCCGAAGACTAAAGTGATTTGATTTCTACAACTAAAGTAACTTGCTTTTTCTAGATTCTGCATGCAGGCCCCAGATTAATAGACCCCCTCCCTGGCTCTGCCCGATAAGAATTAGAAACAGCCTGACTGCAAGGCTGTCAGGATTGGACTGCCCATCAATCATGTGGTGTAGAACTTCCCCCTCCTAAAATGTCTAAGAAGGGACTCCCACTCTGTTCTGCGGTCTGAGCTCTCAGAGCCCCCACCAGGCTGCTGTCTCTGTCTAAGGTGTTAATAGCTTCTACTAAGTCTCTTAACCAAAAGGACAGTTCATCTCAGTGTCCCCTTATTAAACCTCAAACCCGAAATCTTTCTCTGAGCACCCGGCACAGGCTGTTGGGTTGAATGGAATTTTCATGGTGATAAAATACCCATGCACACAAATAAAGCATATGAACCCATGAATAGTTATAAACTAAAAGAGAGAATAATTGAAAGCCTAACAGTAGGTGTCCAGGTGGGAAGGAGAGCAAGTCCTACTTAAACTTATTTCTGTCTGGGGGCTGTGTCTTGCATGTTTATCTGTCTATTCCTTCCAGAATACGAGATAAGCTATATATAAGGTAACTTCTTAAAATGTCTGATGGAGAAACTTTCTCAACTATAGAGCAGTTCATACACTCAGAAAGCAGTCACTCTACTAAACAGTTAAAGAAATGCTTGGCTTAGTCTTACCCCAGGAATCTTCCTGCCTTCCCCCCAGAACTAGGGTTACAGACATGTGGCCACCTCCAGCTTTTATGTGGGTGCTAGATCTGAACTCAGGTCTTCATGGTGTGCACTTTGCCCACTGAGCCGTCTCTCAGCTCCCATGACTCTCTTTCCCGCCACTCCCTCTACTGTTCGGGAATTATCAGCATGTTCTCTGAATTACATGAAAATCTGTACATGAAAGTGCCCATTAAAACATATTTGCATGAGTTTTCTGGATTTCACCATTCGTTTTCCTAGCGTAGACACACTGCAGCGGATGAGTGTATTCCAGGGACTCCGGGGTGTTTTCCTCTAAACAGTGTGGCATGTAAAAGGAGGCTGACCTTCAATGCAAGGAAGAGGAGGGATGGGCTGGGCGTGGTGTCTCAGGCCTTTAATCCCAGCACTCAGGAGGCAGAAGCAGGTAGATCTCTGTGAGATCAAGGCCAGTCTGGTTTACATAGTGAGCTCCAGGCCAGCTGGGGCTACAGGGAGACCCTGTCTCAAAAAAAAAAATCATTAGATTGGACCATGTGTGTTTGCCAATATCCAGCCATTTCCAAACGGTAATTTTGTTTTTTAACATCATAATTTCTTCTTTCTAATGTTCTTTCTATGTGAAAGAAACTTTCAACCTAATTTATGATATGCTTTACAATTCCAAATGTAGTTGCACACAGAAAAATTTACTAACTGTAATTACTTTGTTAGAAAGATGAGCAGATTGTGAAAAATATTACACTTGTACTGAACACTGCAGTTCACAATGACAGCCTAATGCTTGCTTCTGAGTGCATCGGCGTCCACTCTGGCAGGGCAGCCCTCACAACCCTCACCTGACAAAGGAGAAAGTAAGTAATTTATACAGAATTAGTTAATAGCAACTAAATTTTAGCAGCTACCAAACAGATTTTTTTCCAACACAAGGCATATCAGTGTATCGCCCAACTGAAGATACGTACAGACTGTAATACCCGATGGTCATTTGAGAGATTTGGACCTAGTAATGTATACTCCTGGCCCATGGCTGTATATCTAAGATACCAAAATAAGACAGTCATGGTGGTAATAAGACAAATCAGGTATTTCTCCTTTTTTTGCTAATCTTAAAAACCACAGCTCTGTAAGTCATGCAGAAGTTCAAAAACTCATAGTCAACAACCACCCCTACCAACAAATACCTGGATTATAGCAATTAAGCCAGTGTTAAATGTTTCTTGTTGCTATTGTAGTTTGGAGGGCTCAGAGATCTATATTTTGGCCAAAATCATGAAATCTGGTGTTCAGAAGGCCTGTTACTTCCCTGTTCTGCTCCTCAACCAGCGACCACTCACCTATCATCACCACCTCCGGATTAAGAGGGGTGACTTAGATGTGCCTGTGCTCCAGCACTGGGACAGAATGCCTGAGGAGATAACTTCAGGGAGGAAGGGTTTGTTTTGTGTCTAATGTTCCGGTCCAAGGTCCCCTGGCTCTTGGCTTCTGCATGCTGAGGCAGAACTCCGTGGCAGACGGCTGGCACTTGGAGCACAGTGGCTCAGCTTGTGTCCAGCAGAAGCTGAGAGGCGGGAAGGAGGCAGCTCAAAAGGGCATTCCCTCCCCCGCCAGCTGCACGGCCCCCCACTGCACGCTCCGTGCCACGCACTGCCGGGTGCTGCTCCGCCCTGCGCCTCCCACCCCGCGCTGCACCCCTGCCTCCCGCGCATGGCCCTTGGTGGCTTCCTCCAGCTCCGCACCGTCCTTTCCCGCGACTTGCCAGTAAAGCCGTCACAGCATGCCTCGGTCCACGGAAGAATCCACTGAGGGGTCAGAGCCCATCGCTTCCCACCCCTGCTAACCAAGCCCCCACGTGTCAGCCTTCGAGTCCACGGTTCAGCACAGTCATCAGTGGGGCAATCACGGCCTGTAAGGGAGCAGAGTGAGCGAGTCCAGGAGCCTTAGAAGTCTCGACCTTGAGGCCCGGGTGTGTTTGCTGGGGCTGCACGCCACTCGGAACATGAAAGGCAGGCGAGGCTGTTTCTCGCAGGAGGGGACTCGATGAAGCCACCCACAGACTGCAATGAAGGCCCAGATGCTAAGCCTCCACTTGCTGCCACACTGAGCCAGGGCTGGACCATGGAGACCTGGACATGTGAAGGGAAGAGAAGGCGCCTCCGCCCGCCCAGAGGACAGAGCTCCTCCCAGCCTTGCAGGGAGAACTGGAGCAGAGGGAGTGCGGGAAGAGTCAGAGTCCCCGAGGACTAAACTTTAGGTCAGGAGCGGGGTAGAAGGCTTGTGCCCCAAAGTGAGCACCGAGTGCGACAGAGAGAGTGTGGAGGGAGATCTGGGCTCCTGCCCTAGAGACATGAAGAAAGAAACCGAGTCTGCCCTGGAGCTGGGAGGGTCAAGCTTGCAGGTGAGCTGCAGCCTGCTGAAGGATGTGCTGAGATGCTTTGGAGAGTCTGAGCAGGAGAGAAAGCCTGGGCTCTGCCGAATCCTCAGGTCTGGCTGTCTGCTACACATACCCACAGTGCTGTACAGCCGGAGGAGGCACACTGTCCTTTCCGAACGAGTCCTGTGGCTCTGCACTGATCCAGTAGCTAACAGAATTGTCTACTTAAGTAAGGCTGTTTATTCAAAAGCCTCAGCTATCATTAGCAAAATCATAAAGAGGAAAATAAAGTGCTTAAGAGAACCCACAGCTAATGTGGCAAAATTCCAGCATTGGGTCCATTTCAGGGAGGATTCAGTTCCTTCCCGGAGTTTCTCACATAGGATTCCAGGCTGCTCCAGGAAAAGCCTTTGGGCCCAAGCACATTGCCAGAAGCAACCTGTCGCAGCTTTCCTGTGCAGGAAGAGAGGGGCGCTCTTCTTTTCAAAAACAGAAGCCATGTTCAGAGAAGCAGCAGCTAGTCTTCCAGGGCAGACAAGGCCTTCCCAGCAGAGTTCTTAAAATATCATTAGCAGATGAGTTTCTTAGTTAATAAGCTCCAAAACTACCTCCTAATCCTGCTAGTTAAGAATTTACAGTGTACAAAGCTTATTAACCTGAATCTTGCAAAGTCCAGAATTTCCCAGCAGGTGTAGACCATAACCACCCCATACAACACACTTTGGACACTGTTTTTTCCAGAAGCAAAGGACACCGAAAGCCTGCAGTTTTCCCACAGAGTACAGGTTCATAGTCACTACCACAGTCATGAAGGAAGGATTAGAGAATGTTCATTGTCCTGAATTTTTTTTAACTTTCTTTAAAAAAAAAAAAAAAAAACTACAAAAAGTGCAAAGTGAGGACTAGTTTTAAGGTTGGAATGAAGTGCTGTGCCCCTAGAGAAATCAACTTAAGGTACTGGAAAGGCACCTACAGTTTATCCTATTGGTAGTTAAAGATCACAGGTATGAGACACTGAGAGAGAGGACCAGCTCGTTGTGTGTAAGGACAGAATGCTTTAGCGAGTAGCATGTTCTTAAAACACAGTTTGAACAGAAAGTAACTAAGATGTTTCAAAAACACGTGGTTTTATATGCCAGAGTTTGACCTCCTATCCTATATTCAGTTGTTTTCATAACACATCAAGTTCTACCAGAGATAATTAATAAAAAGTTGAGAAATACACTTAGAATTAAATACAAATAAGAAAATGTTTTAAGTCTTCAGTAAAACATGAAAACAATGTGCCCCAGTCAAGCTCACTACACTTGGTCTGCTCTGTAGCTGACTGAAAAGAACAGTAGTACCTGTACTGTGTTATTTAAATCATACAGCATTGAAAAGTATCTGCTGTTGGCAAATGTTACATTATGTAACCTGCTGGGAGTCTTTCCCTCGAGCAGTACTAATTTTCGGACAAATTTTACTGACTTATTTCCTTATTTGGAATATGATCATCAAATGCTCATTTTGCAAAAATATTCTGCCAAACAATATAAAAACTATAAGAGGGAATAAACCTAAGTTCTGCTTTTGTACAAACTACATATGATCTGATTACACAGAGCAGAAAGAGACAGACAAGACGGTGGACCATGAAGCATTTGATACCAAGTCTAAGGATGCAGCTCAGAGACAGAATACTTAGAGTGCTTGCCCAGCCTGCCAAGGGCTTTGAGATGGATCCCATTACCATGAAACATTAACACAGTCAACATCAGCCTGTGCTCTATGGCTTATTGCCAGAGTGTAACCCAGGCCACAGGCATGCTAGACAAACCCTCTGTCACTTAGCTACACCCCAGACTCGAGTCTGCTGTGGAAGAGTAACAAGGCAGAAACAAGCCTGGCTGCAGAGAATCCCTGAAAATAAACAGTTGATTTTCAAGTTTCATAGCAAAAATGAAAGAGTTTATCTTCTTGAGAAACCACCTTGCAGTTCAAACAAATTTATTTGTTGGAGATGTTTGTTTGGCGTGCTTGATAAGAAGACATGGGCTCTAAAATTAGAGCAGATAAACTGTCCTGTCAGCACTGCCTGTGCACACTTAAGTCAGAAGAGACATTCTTTTTACGTTTGCTTCTGTGACTTTTTAATGGCACAGTAAAAGCCATTTAGACATCAGATTTCCCCACATTTACAAAGAGTGGTATTTCCCGTGAGCTATTTCAGAAATGAAGGTCTAGAGTTCAGATATTTGACAGAATTTTTTAAGTGATTTGATGGAGTCAGCATAGTAGTGATCGTACAGTACGCTCAATACAAAATATAGTTTGATATTTAATCAGAGGAAGCCTAACAAATGAAGATTTCTAAATGAAACCAGGTACTCCTGTAATACTGGGGGGCAGAGGCAGAAGGATCAGGAGTTCAAGGCTAGCCTCAGCTACATGAGGAGTTCAAGGTTAGCCTGTAGGACACTCGGTCCAAAAAACAGGAAAAAAAAAAAAAGAGCAAATAGGCTAAAATGAGAATTGATTCAAGGTAATTAGTGTGAGGTTCACTGATTATCTGTGCTCTGCTATTCCAGGTTCCCTGACTCTCAGTGACTGGGTTCCATGAAGACCCAGCCTCACCACTGTGACATGATTGCTGTAGTTTTTAGTTTTCCTTCAGCCTGAGTTGTAGGCATTCAGATAGCAAGATGCTGATGTACAAATATCTATGGATTGGCCTTTACATGCCCCTACTCTCTGCCTCAGAGCATCTAAATTAAACAGAAAGCACAGGCTAGTCTCTAATATGATTTCCCTTTTAAAGCGTTAAAGGATGATGCACTGTCCTTGCTGCTGGCTATCCCGGCAACCCTGTGGGGCAAACCTTCTTCAAATCAGGTATTTAAGTTTAGAGCTTTAAATAAGAATACAACAGAATTCTAGGCAATTAGTCCTTCTGAAGTTTCTGCAGTATAAGCACCCATAATTTATGCCTATAACAAAACTTTTACCAGAAGGAAGTCAAAGACCAATCCCAGAAAAAAGAGGAAGAAATCAGAAACCAAGTGTGTTTTACAGTGAATTAATGAGCCTGAAAACTAGACTTGTGGTTGGACTGCAAATATCACTCTTACTAGCCCCAGTATTTTGTGTCTGAATTGTAAAAGGGGGGAATGAAGAACATTCTATAGCAGAGGGGTTCAAAAAGGAGGGCTGTCCTCTGAGAACAGCATCAAGGTTACACTGAAATGACTCTCCACACCTTCAAGTCAGCCTGTGCTGGAAAACCATTAATTAAATACTCTCCAAGCAGAGCATTCTCGGAACATCACTTCCAAGATTGTTTTCTTATTAACTTCCCTGGAACCTAATAAGCTGCTTCTCGGCTTTCATTAACTGCAGTTCCCTCAGAACTACACACATTTCTCCTGAATTTGATAGTGTTTATATAAAACACACATACATAACCAGAGGGGGCAACATTTTAATTTTTCATCATTTATCCATATCATTTGCATTTATATTGTGCATGTATTCAAAATGTAATATGTATAAGTGTTTCCTATGTATTTATTTTTCAAAGCAGCATTGAATTTATGTCCTGCAGTTGATAGAACAGAAGACCAGCCTTTCTCTCCTCAGCCTCTCTGATTCACAATACATGCAATCACAATTCTGTAGCTGAACACTGGGATTTTCCAGGTCCTTACTGAATCGGAAGAGCCCTATGAATCTGATGACATTATTCTCTGATCCCCTGTCTGAACTACCCAAGATGAAAACAGACATCCATATTCAAAGTCACAGAACCAGTGTAAATTACTTTTGCTCTTCTGTCCTGAGGATAAAGAAATAGTTTTAAGGAGCAGAGTTTCAGACTTCTGCTGGTATTTAATTCCCCTCTGTCTGGAAACAGGTCTGTGTTCCACATCAACAATAGCTTGGGGATGGCAAGATGGCTCAGAAGAGAAAGGAACTTGCTGCCAAGCTTAAAGACCTGAGTTTGATCCCTGGGACCCGCATGGTGGAAGGAGAGAGCTGATTTCCACAAGTTGTCCTTTGACCTCCATTCCTGTGCCATGGAACCCATATGCATATGCACACATATGCCATACATGTGCCATGACGCATGTACACATATGCACACACACCCTATACATGTGCCATGGTACATGTACACATATACACACATGCAGAAAAAGATAATTTTAAGAGATTTAAAGTAAAAAATAGTGTTTTAGAGAAACAACTCAGTTACTGGTTTTAAAAATTAATTCTTCAGGCTAGAAACTGCAATGTATAGCTGTAATCCCAGAATTTGGAGGGCTGAGGCAAGAGGAACATGAGTTCGAAATTACCCTGGGCTGCATAGCTACAGCCCATCTCAAAAAGCATGAATAAGTAAATAGACAAATACATACAGAGGAAATTTATTTACTAAATCTAAAGAGAAGAGCTACACCCTTACAAATCCAGAGAAACAAACTACGCCCAGGTACTAGGCTCCTGTGGAGTGGGTCTTGCCTAGGCCTGGCTTCATTAGCTTAGAGATTCCAGGTGAACTCTCTGGTCTTCATAACCTTTCATACCTTTCAAAACCTTAAACTTAGCTAAGAAAAAATTTTTTTTTCCTCTGATGCTTTCCCCTTTCATCACTGTGGCTTAGCAGGCTTCCATGGAGGGTCACCTCTGGGCTACTGTTTCAGTTCTGACTGCCTCCTGAGCCACACTCTTCTGCTTCCAACATGTAGCCCGAAGATCTTAGGCAAGTCAGTGGCTGCTGAAACCACCGGCTAGATGACTGTGTTCCAAGATTGTGGCCTTCAGTTGCCACTTCAAGGCTGACTCTCATTTGTTTCTTAAACCCTTTCCTAACCAGGAGCCAGATGTATAGGTACTTACCAGAAGTGCCCTGCCCTGTAACGCAGTCCTTCCCTAGCCTCCTGGCAAGACTCTAGCACAGTCTGACTTGGTGACTCTGCCTCAGATAGAAAGCTCACCCATGGCACAGCAAGCTAATTAATCCAGAAACTGTAATGAGGATGAGGCATTCAGAATCTACAGCTTTTAAATCAGGACTTAGTGTTACTTGTCCCAGTACTCTTTGAAGAAGTCAAATTAAGCCTGATGGGAATCAAACTGAGAATCTGGGCTTTGCAACTACCACCAGGACAGGATTAGAGTGGACAGAGAGGCTGGCAGGCAAGTCATAGAGAATGACTGGGGTCTTATTTCAGTGAACTTCTGAGAAATGATAGGATAGAGTGGTTCCATATGGGGCGATTTGGGGCTTAGTCTCTGAGCTGTGAGACTTTCAATTGTGACTTGGCCAGATTTGTCCAGACCAGCAGCTTTCAGGCTGCATGTTCATGAGGGTGTCCCGTAGGGCAGCAAGGTGCCAGCCAGCAAGGTAGTCTCTATCTGTCTCCTGCCTCCTTCCATCTCTGTCTTATCTAATGTCTGTCTGTCCTCATCTGTCTCTGTCTCTACAGAAAAGTTCTGTTTAATGCTTTAGAGTAGGAAGGACTTACTAGGAAGAAGCTTCTGGAGAGAATGGCAGAGGGTAAGAGACGAAGGAGGGCGAACGTGGTCAAAATACACCATGCACATGAAATCGTCAAGAATAAACATTTCCTAATTACATACTTTGCATCCCAGTGCCCTCTCTTCCTTTTGAAGGAAAGGCATCTGCATGACCCTTTCCCGAGCTGGAGCGCCCCCCTGCATAGCTTCCCCTCACAGACACTCCCTATGCTGAAGCCTATGGGGGAAACTCACACTGGGGTCCCTGAAACCTCCTCTCTGCCTGAGCTATTGCTGCAGTCACAGGAATGGCCAAGCATTCGAGCATGCCACTAGAACGGAGGCCTGGGAGACAAGCTAGAACCAGTTGCTTGCTGGAGCACACTGACCACAGCCTCAGAACGCCAGCTCCTTGGGAATTTGCTGTCTTCTCTGTCCTCCTCCAAGCACTTTGCCGCCACATGTACATCTGCTGAGTGCTTGCAGTGCGCCGTCTTAATCTCCTGCAGTTGGCCACTACACACGGCTTATGCCTCTTCTGTGACCACCTCTTTCGTGGTCATCTCTAAGTTCCATCTTTTCTTAGTTTAGCCTCCCACAATGCCTTGGGCAGTCAGCATGCAACAGACATTTTAAATTAAAGAAATGGAAAAAAATCATCATCCTGGAAGGGAACCACCTGTCTTTGAAGATCTTCCCATAAAAATATCAAATTCGCACCCCATCGGTCAGTGTTTTCCCACTCAAACCATTCATGATGATGTTACCATTTTGTTTTGCTTTTTCACACCAGTATTATATCAGGTCAATGGTTAACAATATATCATTCATTCCCTGAAAAGCCAAGAGAGGTCTTTCACCCTGCAATTCATTTGAAATCTCAGAGGGTTTGGGGTTCATTACAATTCGATTTAGGGGGTGGCAGATAGGTTAGAGGTTGACTCTGACCATTGGCAAAGGGATTATTAAATTTTGATATTGAAGAGTTCCATTATTAAGCTCACAACTAACATTTGCCTTTTGGAGAAATTAAAGACAGTAAGCAGATCCCTCAAACTACAGTAGAAAATCAGACATTTCATGAAAGTTTGCTATTTTCCTAATGTCTGAAATGAGATGGGGATAGAATCAGAAATATCCCTTATGCCGTGTTCTCTACTCCTGGAAACTCTTTGCCTGGTGTTCACCATGAAATAAAAGCAAGAAATCTAACCTATGTACACACAGTTTCACTCAGCAACAGTCTTCTGCCAGCTACAAACATTGTCTCCATCAGTTAAACAGTAAGGAGAGATGTGTTCATCCATGACCAATTCATGCTTCTAGGCAGACAGATTTCCAAAGATTACATTTCGTTCCCGGGTATTTTCCTATTGGTAGGCACACTGTGGCGTTAAATGCGGTGTTGTTAACCTTTACAGTGTTGTCCAGTTTTCATTAACAAGATGTAGAATGTTGTATGTCAGATCCTTTTCATCTAGGTTACAAAGGTTATGTAGTACTGGTAAGGTGCAATGCTGTTTGGAATCTGGAAGGGCAAACGATAGTAAAAAAAAATTTTAACTTTTAAATGAACAGTTACTTAAAATATTAAAAGAGTAAGTATCCAAATTAAGAATCAGTCCATTGAAAATTGAAAGTCAGGCTAGGGAGATGGCTCATTAGGTAAGTGCTTGCTCTGTAAGCATGAGGATATGGGTTTAGAGCCTTAGCACCCACATAAAAAGCTGGGCACATCAGCATATCTGTAACCCAAGCACTGGGGAGACGGGACAGGAGAGTATGGGGCTGTGGCCAGCCCGTCCACAGAACTGGCAAGCTCCAGGTTCAGTGAGAGACCCTGCCTCACAAATCAAGGTGGAAAGGAACCAGCGTGCCTCATGTCAACCCCTGGCCTGCACACACGAGAGAAGAGAGAGAGAGAGAGAGAGAGAGAGAGAGAGAGAGAGAGAGAGAGAGGAGAAAGGAGAAAAGGTTATCCAGTTAACTGGTTCTAGTAGCTATGCTTGGCTAAGCAGTCAGTTTGACACCGAGAGGAAATCATTAAACTGTCAGTTACTGTGTGGCCAAGATTTATTCCAAGTTTCAATAAGTTTGTGTTTTAGTCTTTTTGGATGTGAAGACATATGGACTTACCTCTCCATAAATTAAGAATGAAAATAATTTCAGTTAGATGATTTGCAATGTAATATAGAGAAAACCAAGGACCATAAGCGCTGATGATAGAAAAAAAACTATACATTTTGTGAAATAAATATCAATTAATAGCTAGTTAGTTTCTGAAATTCTAACAGGCTAATTGTGTTTAAAATGAATTTTTGTGTCTTACCCTGATAGTTCTTAACCAGAAGATTTCGAGCTTGTTCTGTGACTAATGACAGCTTGTTTTAATCCTGAGAAGTGGATTCTTTGGACTCTGTCAAGAACCAGTGTGTAGATCATGAAAATGCTTTAGTAATAGAGAAAATAAAAGTATTTTAATAAAGAACATGTAAGTCAGAAATTTTACAGTGGGTCAAAATCCAATTAAATAAGTACCATAAGTATCTAATCACAGTTGAAATAATTAAAGTGGGGCTGGAGAGATGGTTCAGTGGTTAAGAGTATTCACTGTTCTTCAAGAAGGCAACTCACAACCACTTGTGACTCCATCTCCAGGGAATCTGACACGTTTTTCTGGCCTCTGTGGGTACACCCATACATATGGCACACACACACACACACACACACACACACACACACACACACACACACAAAGGAAAATAAAAACAAATCTTTAAAAATGAACTGATACAATGATACATTTGTGTCAGTAATTACATAATGCACACAGTGACCTGGGCAGAGCTCCCAAAACCTTCTCCACTAGGCATCTGTACAGACACGTGGGAACCAGACTGCTGGGGTGTGACAGCGATTAGAGCATTTACCAGGCATGCACAGAGCCCCGGGTCTGTTCCTATCACAGGACAGCACAAACAAATCCGCAAACAGCACAGCAAGCCTGAACTGCTGTGTGCCCAGTACACCTCCCCAAGACTATCTTTTGTAGCTTTATAATCCTTGCAAAGCAAGGACATATTAGGCATTTGATAAGTACTTATCAAATTTAATTAGATTAAATCTGGGTAAAATTAGTTACTTCCACACTGCCCGTTCCACTCTGAATTTTTAAATTTTGTCTCCCACCAGTGAAACAATCATGGCTATGCCGTTCAGCATTGCCATTCAGTAAAGGCTATTAAGGACAACTGGAATTTTGTTCACGCAAAGCAAATAACATAACCTTGTTGTGTAGAGCTCCTTTGAGTCCTTTGATTGTAAACAGTGGTGCGGACATAAGTAGTAGTTTGCGGTGGCTGACCTGTTTTATTTGTGTGTTTCAGGCAAATGGACACAGTTTTGTACATATGGAACACGAAAAGGCTGTTTTACTACTGAAGAGTTTCCAGAACACAGTAGACCTAGTTATTCAACGTGAGCTTACTGTCTAAATATTTTTTATAAATAGTGAAGATACGTCTAGCCAGAGCTAATGTTCAAAAATAAATTTATACATAGAAACAAATTTTGCCAATTGCTGGACCAATGGCAAACATTAGTGCCAAATGTATACTACTATATGTTAGCCTTGACCACCCTTAAAAACGTTAACTATAGACATGGCGTTTGCGTGGTTCTGTCTCAGTTCCAGCGTCAGCCTCAGGCTGTGCATTGGTGCGGTTTGGGTTTTGGTTTTGTTTTCTAATCAAATAAGTTTTCTTCTCAAAGTGGATTTCCTATGATTTCGGAGCACGGAAGCACACAGCTCTTTATGAATTCTGCTATCCATCAGAAACACTGCCTCAAAAGTTGTACATAAAGAACTGGAATTCCCATAAAGTATTTCTAGACAAGGTATATGTTGGCATATATACAAAAAGAATATAGAAAAAAAATGATATTTTCATAAACATCTTGGATTGAGAAAGAAAATATATCTTAAAATAAGACTTTACTATATTGAATCTTTTTCAATAAAATTACATGATAACGCCTTATGGAAGTAACTGTACATAAAGTATTTATATTTGGTTCCACAGCCATTTGCTAAAGTCTCCTAACAGAGTGAAATATTTCATAAATTCTCCATTTATCTCTGGGACCTGAATAAACGTAGGAGAAAGCAGATCTGTCGATGCCTTTAGTGATTATGAGGCCACATGCAGACGCAGAAACAGACCCCAGGTCTCTGCAGGTCAGTCTCTCCCACCACAAATTTAAGCAGTGAGTGATGGGCGGCAGGGAGGGTGGCTGCTCGCTCCCTTCGGGCTCTTGACTGTGAACTGTAGCCCGGCCTCGCTTCACTTGTAAATGTGGAACTTATCTGTGTGCTTCATTTCATTTGCTACTTTTAAATCATGATAATGAATTTGGAGAACTGGTATTTATTTACTGAGAAAGCCTTGTGAGGGAGTAATGGTGGGTGACTTCAAAATTTTGGCACTGAAATATGAAACTTCAGATATAATCTCTCAGAGCTGTGGTCTACCAGTAACCGTTAATCTTAATGCCCATTTTGTAGCCAGAAATACACAACATGTTTGATTTTCCAAAAAAAGTTTCAAAGTATATGAACTTCGGGATGTAATCTTACTAGAGAAGAAAATAACATACTTAATATAGAATGACTTTATTTTACATTAAAACAGTTTCCCTCTGTGGAAGTTCAAAATTCATTTAAAAATCTTTTTAAAATATTTCTTTTCGTGTCAGTCAATAATTTGATTAAAATATTGATTTGAAATTTCTGATTAACTTTCTAGAATTGGTTGTGTGCATTCCCTCCTATTTCTACATAACTTTTTTATATAATAAATTTATCTCACATGTTAATGCTTGAACTATGGAAAAATAGAACACATGTGGCTTTCACCAGAGCTCTGAGAATGATATTTGTAAGTTAATGTTTTACGGGAGCATTGAAAATATTGTATTTTTGTAGGATCTATTAAAACGAGTGTCACTTATTAGAAGTGCAGTGGTATTTTTTGGCATAGAATTTATCACCTGAAGGCACATGATGCTTCATTTTACAAATGATGCGCTAATTTTGATGTCACTTTGTGTCGGGATGACACAATACCGTGGTTTTATAGGCTTTGACAATTAGCTAATGATTCAAAGACTGACCTGTGTCATATATTACTCAGAAGTAACTTGTGTGTTTTAATACACTAAGAGCATCTAATGAGAAGTGTCTTTCAAAGCCTAATTTTCTGTGTTGAAAACTCATGGCACACCACTGTATCAGATGTTCCAGGGTCCTCCATATTCAAGAGAGGCCCAGCCAAACTCAGAATGTAATATGGCGGCTTGAAACACATGGAAGCCCCCATCAGGGCTGTGCAGACTTCTGTGGGAGGGGCGGGAGACAGCCAGACAAAGTGTTCTCTCCTGTCAGGGGTCTGCATTGGTCTCAGGTATCCAGAGGTGCTTCTGAGGCCATCAGCTAAGAGGACGGTGACCCCTTCCTGGTGGACAGTATTGTCAGGACTGTGCTCTGACCCTTCCTGCTCTGCAGTTCAGAAGTGAGGAGAGAGGGGCTCCTGACCTGGGAGAAGATGGTCAGGAGAAGCTGGGATGCAGTCCAGTAGCAGACAGCTAGGCAGGATGTCACACAGAGAAGTGCTGGCTTTTCTTAGGTTAGCTCAATGGGATCACTGCTTGGGAAAGGGGGGTTTCTCGTTGGTTTTATAGGTGGCCAGAGCCAATAATTCGTTGATTTTTGAGTACTGGCTTTTGTTTTTGAGTAACTGGTTTGAAACTAGAATCTGATTCATGTTAACATTAACAAAAGAGACAAGAGTGTGCCTTAAAAAAAAAAAAAAAAAAAAAAAGGAAAGAAAGAAAAATCCCCAATGACAGAAAGGAGCGAATTCCGGGTGGTGCTGTGGACTCTACCTCTCAACCTTTTCAGACCTTCCTGCTGAACAAGGCTTACAGTGAAGGGTCGATGGGATGTGGAGGAGTGGGCTGGAGCAATTAGAGGCAGAGAGAATGCTGGCAGTTAGCAGAAATCTGCAGTTTGCAAAATAAATAGGCATGAAGAGATCATTTAGGAACTTTACAAGGCATATAATACTTTGTCATAAATATTTTGTCATGGTGATTCCAGCCCTGTAGGCAACAAGCCACAATAACATCAAAATGTAAGTGTTGACAAGAAGCACTCAGAACAGTACCATACAAGTATTTATGTCATGGTATTTCAAAGCCTGGAAAAGTGTGCCAGCCAGTAAGGATTGTGGTGCTACAGATGTCAGTCTGGGTTGTGTCCAGGCTTCACCTTGGATCCTATCTCCATGGAGAACACCTCTGACGCAGAGGTGTAAGTCAGCACTGACTTGTTGCAGCCTTAGAGTTGAGTGCACACCAAGCACTGATGTAACTTCTGATTTAGAGGTGGGTCTGAGATAGTTTTTAACCAAATGGGAGAGCTAAAGAGGGAAGATGAGACCAAGAAAACGCTGAAGGCCTTCAGTTTACATCTTCAAATATCAAGTGATAAGTATCTGAATTTGCCAAAAGATTACATGGAGAAACCCAGAAGCATGTAATTTTTAACCATAAAGCCTACACAGCATGCCCACCACAGTGTAAACGCTTGGAAACCAGGATTCATACTGACTCCTCTGTTTGTGGGTTCTGAATGGAGTCCTTCATCATCTTCTGCATCTTATTGGCACGAAGATCAAGGGTGTCTGTTCCAATGGATGCATTCATATTGGAAGCAAGAATGTGACCTAATCAGATCAAAATTCTGTTGGTGCAGGACTGCCACTTGAACCTTCAGTAAATCAATCAAAACATATCTGATTCAGATAACCAAACTACAGGTTCATTGGAACAATGAATCAGCCAAAATTTAAATTATGCAAATATTGAAGCCCAGTATGTTAAGCAAACAGGTCCCTTAGCACAAAAACAAGTGGGGTTGAGGATCCAGTGAATGCCTCTCACAGAAATGCTGCATCTTTCTGAGGCCTAGCCAAATGCCCAGATGCTCGTCCGTGACGCACACTCCTCCCTCTCCTTAACACAGCTTCTTGACCCAACCAAAATTAGAATGAAACTTTTAGATTCAAGACAACTTGCATAAACCTTTCTTCCTTAGCAACCCTATGAGAAGCATCCTGCCTTGGTTCAGAATATTTGCCAGTGATTCCCTAAAAAACCTACCATACAAGGAAACAGTGTGCACTGAGGGAATTGGGAGTCCTTTGGAACACATGGAAGGTTACAGGAGACCCAGATGTCACTCCCCTGTGCATCTGTTTAGCTCCATCTTGACCTACAGTATGCAGAGAGTGTTTTCCAAGAGACCTGCTGTGTGAGCCTCGGGCAGAACCGATCATGTTCCCATTCTACCTTGACACATCTGAGGACAGCTGTTTTGGTGATGCCTCTTGGTTTCTTCTTAGGGCTGCTGTTCCACAGAGCATTTTCCATCCACCCATGCTGTTCAAAGGAAGTGGGTTAGTTTCCATCATGCAGGAAACAAGCACCTTTAACCCCCAGAGCTCTAGCTGCCAGAGTCCCTTCAACATCAGCTGATGACCTCCATCCTAGTTTGGGAGGAATTCTCTGCATAGGGATCTAAGGGGCTAAGGCAGTGACATCAATGCCAACAGCAAGCGGAGTTCGCGTGTGGGGTGTTAAGGGTGGCAATGCCTTAGCAAACCTGTGTTCGAGTTGCATTTTCATTTTTAATTTTCACTTCTACATTTTAAGTGTTGGATTTCTGCCATACTGAGGGTCTTGCTATGAGCTGCCTGTTGCTTCTCGGGACAGGTACCTGTCTTCCTCACCTTTAGCAGCGTGATAGAATCACCCAGAAACACTTTCCTGTGAGGACAAAAACACCTGCCTTCCACTCTGAAGAGTTCAAGAGTTCTGAAACAATTTGGGGAAAAGCCACTCTAAGATTTTATTTTAAAACAGATGTGAAAAATAGGGGAGGGTGAGTCCCTTGGTTTCTAACTATGTGATGACCTTAACTTTCCCAAAGGCAGGTTATGGGTTATAGGAGAACCTACAAGTTCCAACTTCAGAATCATCTAGGGCTGCGCAGACTCACCATCTGGATTCCGTTACTCCCTGCATGGAGTAAAGTTAGGAAAGGAAAAGCTGTAGTCGTGGATCATGCCTGGGCCGGGGAACCTGGAGCCACTACCTTTCTTCCCAAATTGCAAGCAGAGTCCTCTCTGGACTGTTTTTGTTCACAGTAGCCTCTTAAGACTCTTATTCTAACACTGAAACTGGGAACTGCCTGACCGAAAGCAAAAGCAATGGGTCCACTTTCCACACATGAGTTTTCAAACCTAGCACAATTTTCCTTCCTTTAAAAAAATGACACTTGTTCTCATTCTTTAAGCAAGTGTTACTCTATGTGGTGAGTGGTCTAAGAAGTCAAATGGGTCACCCGGTGCCTCCTCAGTCTGAAAGTGTTTCTCCCACTTTAACCAAATGCACTGTTGGCACTACTTTTTCCAACTTTAAAATAAAACGACTGCAAGCTCGCAAGGCGTCTGCAACACAAGAGGTTATCTTGCTCAGAGATTAGTTTTCAGTAGTAAATTCCTGTATGTCCTTCCCAGGGAACAGTCTAGCTGAATCTCAGAAGCATACGGTGTGCTTATCTGTTCAAGGCATTTAGCAATACTTCATTGATGACTATAACAGAAACATCAAATGCAGAAATTATAAATTTTATGACCAATATCTATAGAGCCTCTCACCTACACATCAGGCCTGCCAAGACACAGACAGTCTCCTCTGCACAGAGCCTCCTAACCCGGTGGAGAGAGAAGCTGCAGGTGGACTAAGGCAATGTGGTGAGTCCCTCCATCCCTGCCCTCACCCATCCCACGGCTGACACCCTAACTTCCTGGTGACATCAGATCTGTTTGAGTTGGAACTCTGTTCCAGTGGGAGCTGTCTGTAAGTCTTCCGACCTGGTCCTGGGACCTTCAGGACGCCATTGTGAATGTGGGCTGGGACTTAGGGAAACTTCTGACAGACTGACACAGCCAGAGTGATGACCTTTCTGGACAGGGGAAGTAGAAACCAGAATCCCTGAAATCACTGGAGGAAGAGCCATGCTAGCTGGAGGAAGGGGAACTGTCATGAAAACACTGTCCATGTCTGGCACAGTGATCCACTCTTTGCCCTGACAGGAGGGCAAGGGAACGGGATGCCAACACCGTAACCTGAGTGCCCCCAAAAGGGAGTGTCTGTTGTCACTAGGACACTCTGCAGGGTCCAGTGTTAGAGTGAGCCACTCAAGCATCCTCCAGCAGACAGCCTTGCAAATCTGTGCGTCTCCCCTGTGGACTGAGAACGTTGTCACTGCCTGTCGTTTCGCCCATCCTATGGTCAAGCTGCCATACACGGTCAGATTGCACACATCCACACGTCAAGTCCTTCCCAGGACAGCCAGGCCTCTGATTCCAGAGACTATGAGCTTCTCTTCTCCCTACTACGCAGACCTGGTGTTTTAGGCCACCTGTGATCCTTCACCTCCCAGAGTGCCTGTGCTTTACAGTCTTGGCACACACTCTCCCTCTGCTGAAAGACTTTCTCTCTTCTTCTTTCCAAATTAGCAGAATCACACTCTGTCTTCAGGGCCCTGCCCCATGGCTCTGAGACTACAGAGCCCCCCCTCTTCTTAGTGGGAGAAACTTCTCCTTTTCAGTACGGTAGCTACTTGGTCTGTGAACTTTCCTCTTGTGTCAGATCTAAGTTCCTGTGAGGGAAAGGACCAGGTGATACTTACAGAGGACTTCTGGGCAGAAGCCCCAGGAGGACACGTGGACTTTGCTGTACCACAAACTCTCTCCTGTCTTAAGTCCGGAGCATAGAAAGTGCTCAGTAAATACCTGTACAGTGAGTGAATAGATAGGCCTCCAAGTAAACGGACTTCATAGATAGTGACTTAAGTGGTCTGCTGATGCTTCTTTTACATAACCTTAAAACCATGAATCTTTTACTTAACTTTTACCAGTTCTATGGAAGAAAGAAAAAGGCCCGAGCAAGCCAAACTTCTCCCTCTCCTTCTTCTAAAAGCCTTCAGACCTTTGTGCTATTTCAGCAGTTAGGTTTAATTTCCTTTTTACCTGTTCTAAATATGTTAAAACTGTCCAAAATGTTTAAGTGGCTTTTGTTACTTAAAGTGGCTTTTGTTACTTAATTGGAACACATTATACATATGTGTGTGTGTGTGTGTGTGTGTGTGTGTGTGTGTGTGTGTGTGTTTATTCTTTCAATTAATCTGGGTATAGTTTCTCTCCTGGGAAGAAGTATGTGTTTAGTCGTCAGTGGTACAAAGAATGACACTGAACTCACCAAGCTTTGGTTGAGCATCTCAAAGCCCATCATGTCTGGGTCCCCCATTAGTAAAGCAACTATGAAGAGCACTGAGTCTGGTTTTAGACCCATGTAATATAGAGATTCTTCTAGCCGTGCGTTGTAATCTGGTAAGTTATTGGCTTAAGCTATTTTTACAGTGTGAGGTGGGGAGAGGCCTGAAGGATGTGAAAGAGAAGGGGTTAGAAGTTCAGAGGGGGAAGTCCTAAGCCCTGCCCTCTCAGCCCTAACAGTTATTTTCTGCCTCACGCTGCTTGCTCTAGAGGAGAAAAGTCTGTTCACAGGCCTTTGGCTACAGCTCAGCATGACAATGTTCCCATCCTCAAATAATATCACTTCGAGGGCTAACCCCACCTCCTGTATCCCTAACATGAAATTAGCACGTGTTCCCACCAGATCTCACAGGCTGCTGCAAAGTTACAGGATGGTGTGACAAGGGGTTGTGATATGTATGGAGCCACCCCGGGAGCACGTATGTCATCCTGGGTAGGTTCACCAGCTACACCAAAAAAAAAATAAAAGAAAGTATTAGTATGAGGAGCTCCTCTAAAGCCTCCAAAGTGTCAAGGTTACATTAATAAAGCCACACCCTGGCACAACCTGACCGGAAGCGCTTCTGTTGGTCAGAGAGGGAACATGCTTTTTCCATGACATGTTCACTGGCTTCACTGGAGTCTATCCCGTAGGGTTGAAAGGATGGGTCTAGCCCCTTAAAAAAAAAACTCATTTCTCTCAGTGATATAAGTATCAGACTGGCAAGCTCCAGACCACAGACCTGTTATGTCATGGAACCTTGACTCCCTGTCTAGGAAAACTCCCATCTCAGCCTCCCCCAGGCCATCCCTAGACTTTTCCATCAGTTTCACAGCATTTTTATTCTCCAATTGGGTGGAATGGTCTTGAACTATTAAATCTTTATATCATACCCACTGTTAGCGTGCCTGCTTTGCTTCTACTCAAGTTCCTTCCAAAGGCAAACCTGCTCTGTCTGGGTGAATTGTGTCACTTCCCATGAAAGATGCAGAAATCATGACCAGCCTTGAAGGAAACAGTCACCGTTGTTTTCGCTGAATGCTGAATATTCAGATGTTGTGAAGGGTAAGAGCTCGAATCCCAGCGAGGAGTGAGAAAAGGCTGGGAAGGGGGACGTCGGGTTCCTAAGATAGTGAGAGGCCGCACAAGGCAGATACAGAGGACCCGAGGGAGGAAGGTGACGGCCAGGCCCTGGCGTGGCCTCTGGGGAAAGTGGCTGTTGTCACAAAGCCCTTCTCCAGCCCTTCTCATTTCTGGACTCCCTCCATCTCTTTCAGATATCAAAACACACTAATAAAATTTATAAACTAATAAAGCACCGAATTCGGTGCTGCTTTCAGGTAAAACCGTAAGTTTCTGTTTCCTGGGGTTGAGCCTGATGCACAAGCTACTCCAGGCAAAGGAACATGTCTCCTCCAGAGGAGGTGTCTGCAGTTACGGGGAGTCACCACTAGGTGGAGACCTTCCATCCAGGATTGACTCAGATCCCAGCCAGGATCCTTTCTTCTCTCCCTCCCTCCCTCTCTCTCTCTCTCTCTCTCTCTCTCTCTCTCTCTCTCTCTCTCTCTCTCTCTCCTGTCTGTTTCTCCTCTCCTCTCTCCTCTCTCTCCTCTCTCCTCTCTCTTCTCTCTCTCTCTCCTCTCTCTCTCTCTCTCTCTCTCTCTCGTCTCGGACCAGCATGTGCTGGGAGATTCTGATCTTTCTTCATTGTTCACCTATCACATCGTGAGTTTTCCTCTAATTTGGTCTTCCAAATATTTTGCGTTCACCTCCCGCTATTTTAACCACATTTCCTCCCATTCTTATGAAATACCTTCACTATAAGATACTCAGAATTATTTTTTAATTAGGTCTCCAAAACAGCACCAGGTACTGGTCGCCTGCATAGCTTTCCTGATAAATTACTAACCCATCTGAATGTGCATTTCCAGCCAGCATCTGGTGGACTCCAGCATAAACCAGCTTCTCATTTGATCCGTGTGTGCAGGTAATCAGCCTAACTTAATAACCAGAGCTCATAAGGAGTGTGTGGTTTTATTTATTTTTATTATTATCATTTTGTTTATTTGAGACAGGGTCTCCCTGTAGCTCCAGCTGTCCTAGAACTCATGATATAGACCCAGAATAGCCTTCATCTTACAGAGATCCATCTGCCTCTGCCTCTGCCTCTGACTCCTGAGTGCTAGAATTAAAGGCATGTGCCAGCAAACCTGGCTCAGGAACATGTTTTAAAAAGCATCCTTAGAGTGGGAATCAGAACTCTTTCAGTCAGAATACCTAGTGTTGAAAGGACAAGCACCCTGGTAGCCTTTGTGACATGTGCCCTTGAGCTACTGTGGTTCTGAGATGTTTAGAACCTCAGGGTCTCTGGTGAAAGAATCCCCATGCTTCTGACATCAAAGCAAAAGATGTCTTCATGCTCATTCAGAAACGCCTCTGGCCATCTCTCCTGCTGATCCTAGAGGGACCTTCCCTGTGGGGAGCTTCATACTTTTCCCTGACAACATTTAACGTTTTCCTCTCCCAGCAAAAATACCCAAAGACAAAGCTTCTATTCTGAAGCTTAACTCTTTAACTCCTGGTGTTTCTCTCCAAAGGAAACACTTTTTCTGGCCACAGGATCCCCAGCCCCCAGTATGGTATGCTCTTAGCAGATTCTAGTCAGGCCTCTGGGGGTTGAGGACTAATCACCGTGACCTCAAGCCTGATGTTTTAGGACACTAGGTCAGGCCGGCTCACCAGGTGTGCTTGAAACCCCGCTGAGCTTGCAGGAGCAATACTGGCCACAGGTCCTTTGAGGACACAGTTGGCTTTTTAGCTGTTTGTTCTCCATTTCATCATCACTCATTCTTTCAAGAGTTTCGGCAGCTTCTGATGATCTGTTCAGCTGGAGAAGTAAATAGGAGAATGCGACTTAGGAAGACTCCTTCAGAGGATGCCAAGGGGCCACTCAGAAGCTTCCTGTGAGAGTGCCTTTGTGGATGCTCGTTCTACACCACCTCCAGATTGTTGGTACCAACCACTGAAGTACTTATTTTCTCTTTCTTTGTCTTCCCTAATAATCTTAACATGTTGTCCTAGGAGTGGTCACTGGCCAGCCCAGCTTTCCCTCCAGCTGGGATCGTGTTCCCAGGAGCTCTGGCTTATTTCTTTCACTTCCTAGCTTGTGCACTCTGTGATGATGCATAGACACCACTCTTCACCTGCATTGCAAGGTAAAGCCAGGACTCTGCTTTTAGGCATAAGGAAGGAGATTGTCATGAAGGTTGGTTCCTAGAATAGCCCTCACAGTAGGGAAAGGAAGCTGGGACTAAACTGAAGGGCCTCTGGCACCTTCTCTGCACCTCAAACCCCAGTGTGACGCCCTGTGAGGAACAGACGAATGTGGTGATCAGCAAGGCTTCCCTCTATTGGGGTTCACCAGGGCAGACTCCTATAAATGGGAAACCCTTATGTAGCAGGCAGTCATAGCCCCCTCTACCTTATCATCATGTAGGCTGTGTCCAGCTTGCAACATCATCCTTCCCGGCTTTCCTCTTGTTTTAAATCAGCTATCTCTGCTAACTACATCTGGATGCCATTCTTCAGCCTTACTTGTGGGATTATTCAATTTAGCAATAAGCACTTTGTACTTGATAGGCTCTCGAAAACTCCCTATGACCAAGAAGACACTAGTGGGCACTACCCTGAAGTGTCCTTTATACAACTTCTGATGCTGTGATCCCCACTGCAGAGCTCTGTGTCCACCTCCCAGGGGTCAGATGTGGGGTCAGCCCCCTCCCACCCCCCCACCCTAACTTTCATCTCTGTCTCTCTTGACACTAGTCCTCCTCTTTACATTTCCACATGTCTACATAAAACCTGGGGCCCCTGAGGTCTAGGGCCCTAGGCCATAAATTACTCAAAGGTGGGGAAGCATGACTTTGGTTTTCCTTTTCAAATATGTGCATGAAAATTCCCCCAAACTCCTCTGTACCTGGATGTGTACTTGTATCTTTTAGAATGCCTCCAGAACTGTGGTCTGAATAGATGGAGCTCAGGGAAGTGTTTGATGTTGCTGCTGAGAATTGAACCTGGGGCTCTGCATCTGCTGAACAGAGATGCCCCATCCCTGAGCTGCACTGCAGCCCCTATGGATGGGCTTGCAGAGCTATCGTGCAAGCCTGCCCATGGACCATCCTAAGTGCTGTCTAGTAGTCTGTAGTATTTATCCTTAAAAAAACAAACAAACACGTATTATCAGTCATTTTCAAAAAAAAGCACATCTTTTTCTCAGTGTCCTTTCAATTTAATCAGCAAATGTTAATGAACAAAGGGTTACGTTCAAAGTTCTATTGTGAGAACAGTGAACACAAGTCCCAGCCCCTCCCCTCAAGAACCAGTCCAGTGGGGAAATGGATAAGTCTGACACACTACCGTGCTGGCTTGTGTTGGCAGGACAGAGAATGGTGTTCTGTCTGTCTGTCTGTCCAGAAAAGCAGTGAAGGCTTTCCTGTCAGCTCCACTGGTTCACATGGACCATGGACCTTTTCTGGAAGGCAGGCTTCCCATCACGTATGTTTATTGTCCACAAAGGACAAATCTCAGGCAACAGTGGAGCAGTATCACCTGGAATGAGTTCTGTCAGGCATGGCTACCCACTTACCTTGACTGGTCCTTCAGAGAAACTGCCTAGGGCATCAAAGTCAGAGGGCCTGCAGCAGGAGGACAGCTTCCTGAGAGGGCCCGGCAGGCTTCTCCAGGCTGGACGACCGTGGCTCCTGCCCCAGCTGAAGGCATTAATGAGGGGGAAAGAATAGACTTAAGCCTTTAGCGACCCTTGAAGACTTTACTCTTTCAAAGAATCATTTTTGCTTTATGCACCTAAGAAGAAATGGGCATACTGAGCAGGACTTGCACGTTCATTCACCAAGCACTAAGTACAAAGCTAATATCACACTCCTCACTGTTAATAAACACCCAATTATGACGATGAGGCATTGTGTTTATACACAGAGCAGCACCCAGAAAAGGCAAAAAATACAACTTGAACAGTACCTGAGAAGTAAAACAAGGTGCCTGGAACCAGGCAGATGTGACTGAAGTCTTCGAGTGCCATTGGTACACTTGAACCTGCCCTGCCAGGCCTTTCTCTAAGCGTGAGCCAGTCTGGCCGTTTTGCTGCCTGCCATCTTCCAGTGTGGAGAAGCACTTCCCACAGGCAGTCTTTTCTGTAATTACATTACGTTAGCAAGGTGAAGAACAGATTGTTCTTTATTTCCAACAAAATTCCAGTTTTGGTTTGTTCTTTGAGGTTAAAGTCAGATTTTTTTTTTTTTACTCAGGTTATGATTAGTCTAGGGGTGGAAGGAACAACAGAGATACAGTTAGGATGTGTTGGACAGATGCAATATATGGCTACATTTGAAAATGAGACTGTGCTTTGAAAATACTTACTCAAAGAATTCCTGACCCCCAAGCACCATGGCAGTGCTGGAAACCCAGGCCGCATGGTCGTGAGGCCTGCCGTCAATAGGAGGTCCACCCGCTCTAGAGAGTCAGCGTGGTGAAGATAATGCCCACCATGCTGACATTGCCATGCTATTTGTAAGTCGGTTTTTCTAATTCTGGAGTGTCTGTGGCAGAGGAAAGCAAAAATATCCTTTGCTAAGGAGATTGGTTCCCTTGTGGACTATGTCCTGATGTGTGATAAACCAGAGAAGAATGAGGGTTCTGTATATAACTTTAAGATGGGCAATATAACAGAGACTCTTACACAGAAAAGTGCAGAGGGTTAGGCAAGTGCTAAAACAAAGATAGAGTAGGAGCTTGGGAGAAGGCTCAGGGGGTAAGAGCTCTCACCCCAAAAGCACAAGGACCTGAGTTCCAACCCCCAGAACCCACATAAACACCAGGCAGGTGTGGTAGCTATCGGTCACCCCAGTGCTTGGGATGCAGACAGACCCCAGGGCAAGCAGCTAACTAGTCTAGATGAAATAGCAAGCTTGGGTTCAAGTGAGAAACCCTGCCTCCATGTATAAGGCAGAGGGGAGTGAAGGAAGACATACAACAACAACTTTGGACTTCCATAGGCCTGTGCACACATGCACACACACACATGCAAACATGCATACACACGCAAGCACATACACATGCACCCACATGCATGCAACAATACACACATATGTAAGCATGTAAACATGCAAGCATGCATGCAACAATGGAGCCGGATTTTAGTTCTCAGCACTTAGTGAGGGCTCCCAACAGTTCAGAATTCTTGGCTGTGGAATAAATGGTTGTGGTCAAGTAACCAGCACAGTAGTTGGGTGGCCCCTCACCTAAAGAGTTTGTTTGTCCAGGGTATGATCTACCAGTGGAGGGATCGGTCAGAACACTTGTAGGAGCTAGCCACATTTCAGTTTAACCACTCCATCTTCCTCTAGACATGGTGGTCTGACCTTAGACATGGAATATAGAAAGAGAAGCAGCAAGCTATCATCATATCAAATTCATAGCTGCTTATGAAGACCTGTGATGTGCTTGCCTCTCTTGGAGAGACCTTGTCTGTCTGTAGTAAAGGCCAGGCTCCTTGTGGCTCTAAGGATCAGCACATAATCAAGTTATCTAACCTAACCTGCACTGCAGTATTGACAGGAGAACTTTGGTTTGCACAAGCCAGATCCCATACTCAAGCCTGTCATGTATATTTACCTCCAAAGAGCAAGGTGTGGAACATACAGATCCCTCACTGGATTCCACAGTTCTCTGAGGTACTACAGGAAGAAGATAAGCTCATTTCAAGAACTCACTGTTGACACTGTCAGGAGTGTAAGGAGCTCTAACAGACTGGTAAATAATAGATTCTAGAGGAACAGTTTCCAGTGCACATCTCCATGCACACCATTTGCTGTTAGAACCTAAGGAAAACTACCCAGATGTGACTTAGCTCCACCTTCCTGGTCTCTATTTCTGCCTTTGCCTTGTGGATGAAATATTATTTTGGTGTGTGTGTGAGAGAGAGAGACACAGGCAGAGACAGAGATGGAGAGACAGCGTCAGCAGGTGAGGGCGAGCAGGTGTTGTCATGTGGTAATCGTCTCCAGGAGGGAGGGGCAGCAGCATCTCCTTTGGCCTTCTAGACTCTCGGATTCAGCATCTGGAATGAAAGGAACCCTGAATCTCAGGAAATTGCCTTTGGGAAGCTGAGGGACAAGACAGGCGTGCAGGGCACAGCCTCATCCTGAGGCTCGGCACTAGGTGAGGTGTTCCTCCAGATTTTCCTGTCTGGCTTTAAGTCGAGGGGACCAAGGCTCGGATGACTTGTATTAAGGGAGGAGAAGCCCTTCTCCAGAAATGCAAGCCTCACTCAGTGGCTGGGGTGTGTGTGTGTTTGTGTGTGTGTGTGTCCCAGCTTTTGTTGCTTGCTGTTCTTTGGCTTTGGATTGTGAATATCTGGAAAGCTGCTTCAAGCAGTAACATGGGATCTGTCAGGTGGTGTGCCCCAGCTTTGGAAAGGCTGGAACTGCCTGCAGTTGAGAGGGGCTGAAAAGCTTAACCTTACCAGGGATGGAACAAGTCTCCAGAGTTCCGCTATGCAGTTAGGGCGCTTTCTCCCTCCTCCATGCACCAGGCCTCCAGGGACCAACTGCTAAGCTGTTCTGTCCGTCTTCATTGATTTTGCCAGGTGAGGAACATTTTGTCTTTAAATCCCAGATGCTCTAATTTCCATGTAGAAACCAACTCCCTATCAATTTTTTTTTCCAATTTAATCTCTCTCTTCTCGACAAATTTTCATTTTCCCTGCATTGGTTCCCATGACAACAGGTCTTTTGTTTGAGAAAACCATGACTGGGCTTTTAGCTTTCTGCACAATGTAAGCTCCTTCTTAGGCAAGCACCAGACAGGCAGGCAGAGACTGGAGTCTGCTTGCTAATGACAAGATTTTCTTACCTGTTGGTATTCATTTCCCATTCCATCCCCAAGCTAGGCTCAGAGGCCCAGAACAAGTGATTTTTGAGACAAATAAATACTCAGAGGCCTTCCTCTCCAGCCCACAGTTGCAAGGACTCAACCTCTGAGTCCTGTGGCTTCCTGTTTCCCAAATGTCAGTGACATGAATGCATAGTTAGGCCCACCACCAGGGCAGCCCAGAAGAGCAACGTTCACTACTTTTCCTATCAGATTTTCTCAGTGTATCTGCGATGTCACCGGGGAACCTGGCCTTCACTTAGGGTCTGATGGCAGGAGAGTGGGCATATTCTACATTTCCTCCCAGTAATCTGCTCAGGAGAAGCCAAGGATTCCCCTGGGCCCTGAACCCCTGAGAAGCAGACTCAGAGTGAAAGGGGGGTAAACATGGCAGCTGGTGGTTGCCCACACAAGGGAAGTTCAGGGGACAGTTCAGTGCCCAAGCATGAAAAAGCAAGACTTCATATCAGTGTCAGGCGAGGGGATCCTGGCTTCGGTCTCCGCAATGGGAGGCCAAGGCAGGGGGCCTCAGGTGTGAGGCCAGGCTAGGTTACATAATGAGCTCCTGTCTCAAGAACCAAGGACTGGAGGTGCTGATCAGTGCTGAGCACAAACCCTTGCACTAAGCATAAAGCCCAGCACCTGAAAAAAAAAAAAAAAAAAGTAAAAAATCTACTGAAAGCTAAGGACATGGAGTGTGGAGATGGGGAGCGGGGTCTGCAGAAAGTTCGGTGCATGATTCTAACCATGTTTGTAGCTCAGCATTGACAGCCCCAAGTCCTGCAAAGCACCCAGCAAACAGCAGGGCTGTTTGCCAGAAATCAAGCAGGATTAACCTGAATGTGTGATTTTTTTTTTTAAAGAAAAACATTAATCCAGGGGAATTAAAATCATTTGTAAAAATATGGTTATCTCAGCTATAAAGAGAATCAAATGCATATGGTCCTTTTTTGGCTGAATCTTATAAAATGTGATACTTAAGCACTAAGTTTTAAAATTAGCTGCTTATATTATATAAAGGTATTTTTGGCTGTTCAAAGGTTATTTTCCTACATTAAGAAATCTTCTATTAACACTTTTATTGCGACTCAGGTTGTGTGTCTCTGTAGACACATGTAAGTTTTTTCTTTGCTGTTTTTTTTCTTGCACAGCTAAAGTCCAAGGTTGAATGTCAGGTCAGTTGGCTTGTCTGAGGGCAAGGTTGAGGGCCACACATGGCAGATGGACCAACAGCATTGTTCTTCGTAGCTCTCTACACCTCTCTCACAGCTCTGGTGCCCCTACTAAGGAATACTGTCAGTAAGGAAACCTTAGGTGATTTTTTTTTTAAGTCTCTGGAAAACAGAGAAGACAGACTTCTCAGGCAGACAGAATTATAAAGAATTTCCCTTACTTATCAGAATGTACTGTTGAAATAAATATTATTTCAAGCCTTGTCTTCCCACTCCAGGGACACTCACTGGTCTTCAGTGAGGGAGAGAAGGCATCTGGTTTAGATCAAGATTGTTGTGCTATTCAACTTTTAGGAAACTTTGGTTTAGCTCTGATCACATAATGTTGAAGGAATGCAATAAACATTTCATATTTCTGCTCTGTAAAAATCAGGCATTACTGTATGCTTTCTTCCTTGAGAGTACAAGCCTTACTGTATGTGTCTGCTTGGAATAAAGAAAAAGGCAATTGATAGATAAACCATGAATTTTTTTTTTTCACTCGGTGCATGAAAGGGGTTGGAGGCTTAAGATGTGCCTTGTCTACGCACAGAAGAACACTGTCCTGGTTTAGAAAGCCAGAGGTAGACCAATTCAATTCTGTTGAACTTCAAAGACCACTACAAACGACCTCAGAAGAGTAAGGGCACTGACAGTTACTACACATTATTACAAGTACCAGAGTTTCATTTCCCAGTCAGAACCAACCAGAACACACCTGTATTCAGCTGAATATAACTACGAATTATGGTCTCCTTTTCAGAGAACTATCAGAAAAGAGATTGTGCTGGGGGCAGTGGTGGGTTTTCAAGAAGCTTGTTAAGAATTACAGCCCACTGTGGAAGTGTCCATGAAACCTTTCATTTTCTAAACCATATGATCAATTTACTCTTGCCCTAAGTAATTTGTGAGGAATGATCTTTTTCAATACTGTCTTAAGTTCTAGTTTTTTGACGTATCAAACACATGCAGACTTTCTGTCTGAGAGCTTACTAGCCAGGCAGGGAACTATTTCATTGTCGTAAGCCTGGGAGGAGTCCTGAGCAGCGGCCTGGAGTCTTTCAGCATAAACTCAAGTCCCAGGATGGGAGCTCTCAGATGAAAGCTGGCTTCACTATCCTACATGCAGCATGTGGTAACATCTGAGAAAGCAGTTTCTCCAGCTAGGCAGCTTGAGCTGAGACCTCACTGTAGGAAATTCGGTTCTAGCAGGTCACTCAAGTGGGACGCACAGTGTTCCTTGCCTCCCATCCTTTGCTGTCTTTATGGACATGATGCTGGGCACTGGGTTCACATGCTGTAATTTATGCATGCACTTCTCGGCAGTCTATGGACGCTCCCCTTGTAGGGCGTTTCTGAAGAACCAAGAAGCCACGGTGAGCGGTGAGCAAACAAGGCTGAGCCTTTACAACCTGGGGCCTTTTCTGTCTCTTCGCTAACCCAGGGGGCCAGACAACCTTGGGTGGGAGGGGCGGGAAACCCTCCCTACATTTCAGTTTTCTACTTGAGTATACTCCAGCCAATTCGGACACAGCTGCTTACTTTAATAAAGTTTTACCATTTTATAAAAAATAACCAAACCACAACATGTTTAATTGAAATGGCTGTATTGTAATTAATATTTTGAGATAATTGTGATTTTGAGCTGAAAATTATATATAAAAAACTGTAATTTTTGTATGTGTTTAAAGACGACGTACCATGATGGACAGTGCTTTTTAGTTGACTATACACTGATGTAAATAAACTGAATGAAGACATTTACTACTTTATTAACATAGATTGTGAATGTGTTCACTGGTCTTTTTTGCCAATGAGACCACAGCAAGCTTGGAGGTGGCTTCACTTCACGTGTAGAGAAGCCTACAGACCTACATTTTAACTTTCCTCAATCAGCAGACTAACCACTTTGTTAGTGACTGCAAATTCGAGCTGTGCTCTCCAGTGGATCTGCAACCAACCCACAGGTAAAGGCGCCCGGTGTGGTCTGGAGGCACCAGAGGATACGTCTGTCCAGACAAACCCAGGGCATAATGAGCACTGTTTGGTGTACAGCAGAGCCATTTTAGGCTTTGGTGTACTCAAATTTTTCAGTATTTAAAAAAGTGTTTTGAATAACATAAAAGTCTCTTTATTGTATAAATAATAAAATGTCACCTTACTGTAAAGTGTGTTTTGTTTACTACGTAAGCAGACTTCCTGGCCTCCAAGTTGTGACACAGGAAAGGCAGGTTTCTTTTAAAGCAGAACAAGCATTGTATTGATATCTTAAAAATGTAAGTTTTATCAAGAACATGGAGTATGCATCATATTAGCAAGACTTTTCCTAAGACAGGCCTGTGTCAACCCCATTAAGTTCTCTATCTCCACACCCAGGACAGCACACACACTTCTGAACTGACTGCCTGACACAATGACATGAACCAGGACAGCTCATAACCCTGCCTTTGATCATTTTGTTGTAAACAAAAATGTTTATATTTGGTTTTGATTAAATCAAGTTTATATCTCAAATTCCCTTTTAGAAGTTTACTGTATATCTACCAGTCTAGTCTTACCCATGACTGCAGGCAGACTTTAAAATCAAAGTGATAGAGATAGTAAGACACCAGGCTGGGTTAAAGTACATACACACACAGTTAGAAAAGGTTAAAAACCAAAACCACAAACATGGACTAAGACCAACAATGCAACCAAGTCCTATCATGGGTAACGAAATGTCTCATTTTCTTTTCAATGCCAAAGAGTAGTGTTCAATAAAGTTCACTGATTTTATATCTAATAAAAAGGTAGCACTGGTTTGTCAGATGTGATGGCACATTCCTTTAATCCCAGCACCCGGGGGGGGGGGGGGGCAGAGGCAGGTGGATCTCTGTGAGTTCAAGGCCAGCCTGGTCTACATAGTAATTCCAGGCCAGCGAGAGCTATGCAGTGAGATCCTACCTCAAAAAAAAAAAAAAAAAAGCTAGACTTGGATAGTCAAGTTCAGGTCACATTATATGGAAAACAAAACAAAACAAACAAAAAAACCAACCCAAAAAACCAAGCTCTACAAAAACTCTTGTTTTTTGTTATGAGAGTATTAAATCACATTAAGTAAAAAGTACTTGCAATGCTGTAAAAAGTCAGAAAAACATTCATAACAGGAATACTGCGTAACTACATGCAGCCAACACCACAGATGCACACAGCACTTCAGAACTGAGCAAACATTTCGTGGCAGTAAATCTGGGCTGTCAGAGGCTGCCCAGAGACACAGGACACAGCACAGCAGTCACCCTATGAGAAGCCAGCTCTAACTCAGGCTGGAATCCGGTCTCTCAGATACTCCAGCACCGCGGCTGTGCCTTTCATTAGTATGGCTGCTCGGGGAACTCGGAATGGATTTCCATCTAGGAGCAGTGTTCTAAATGAAAGAGAAAAATAAGAGAAATAAACATATCCCAATAATGATTTCTTTTTAATGAAATAAACTATTACTTGCTATTTTACAAATACAACGTGTATTTTTTTATCTGCCTCTTACAACAGTTGAAAATGCAGTAAGCAAATCAACACTAAAGTAACTGTTACGGAAAAGGTCTGCATCATAGAGTTTACATTCACCTCTGATGTGGGTACCATTAACACTGTTTTCAAGTGGGGAAACAAGTCTGGAGAGGTGATCTGAGAAGCTGCTGCTGCTGACTGCTGGAGACGCAACGTTTGAGCCACAGTTCAGCTCTCCCAGTTTACCATGACCAATTACTACCAAATTACACAGTCCACAAGTGAACCAGCTAAGTGTCAGGGTCCACGTCTAGATGGCCTCCGTACTGCTGTACGTATGTCAATGCACCATCCTGTGCAGTGCCCTCAGAGGTGAGAAGACGGTGTCGGATTCCCTGGAAATGGAGCTACAGACGGTTATTAATCATGTGGGTGCTGGGAACTGAACCTGGGTCCTTTGCAAGAGCAGCCAGTGCTCTTAACCGCTGATCTAATCTCCAGTCCACTCTTCTGTTTATGAAATTAATGAAATATCCTCAATCAGAAGAGACTTTACCAGCTTAAGTATTTATGTCAACAAAAATCAAAATCCCACAATATTATGACGTTATCTATGTAACTCCAAGTATTCCTGGGAATTTTTTTAAAAACTTAACTTTCATAACTTGTAGAAAAAGTTACCGGTGAGCCTCACAGTACATGGATTCTCTATGTGCGATCTGCCTGTTCCAAATTTGTCTGGGTTCTCACAGTAGTGTGTGGCACTTCAAGTTTATACACAGACATGCCCAGAGCATGAACAATGGAGTTCCTTAAAGGGCTTGTCCTCAGCAAGGCTGGCAGAAGGCTGTGCGGTTACACTGCAGACATGTGTTCTTTCTGGTCTACTCAGGGTCAAAGTTCTCAAATGCTTGCTTTTTATGATTTTCACTGTCCAAAAGCCCTTAGACACCCAGGTGCGGTAGGACACACCAACAATTCAGCATCTGGGAGGTTAAAGTAGGCACATCTGTGGTTACCCAAGCTATACAGTAAAACCCTGTGTCAAAAACAAAACTAAATTCAATACGACTAAATGAATAAATAAATATAAAACAGCCTCCAAGTGTGGGCTAAATGGATACATAAAACAGGCTCCAAGTATGGGTAAAAGAAAGAAAAAAAAAGAAGGAAAAGAAAGAGAAAAAAAAGAGAAAGAAAGAAAGAAAAAGAAGAAAGAAAGAAAGAAAGAAAGAAAGAAAGAAAGAAAGAAAGAAAGAAAGAAAGAAAGTAAGTCTCCAAGTGTGGGCTAAAGTGTTGCTTGCTTCTCATGGTACAAATGTCTATGTAAACATAGGTACGTTTCTTTCAGGCACAAATTACAGTGCTGTGAATCATGAATTCAGTGTCTTTATACAGTGACACACACAAAAGGTCACGTACTGACAAGGTGCTAAACCTGAGCCATGAACTCTCACTTTAGTAGCAATGGTTCGGTACTCAGTAATTTCTAGTCCAACTTCAGCACACCAAGAACCAGAAGGATTTGTCCACCACAAAGTCCTGCTGTGAGGGCCAGAGCTGCCCAGGGAGAACAGGCCAACACAGTTTGCTGCTTTCAACAGTTAAAGGCTTGACACACTCAGCTGACCGCAAACCCCGACTCTGCTCTCTCAGGCAGGACTTAAGCAGATTCTTGCTGTGCTTCAAGCTTTAGTACATCTCATTTCTGAGAAAAAGGATAAAAAGAACAGGTGCAGAATATCCCAAAAGCAAGCAGAACAGGACTAATTCTGTACGGAGAGCCAAGAGGTTATAAAGGGGTAATCATGTCAGTTACTATATAAACAGAGGAAAGGCTAAGGGAGCAGCAAAGGGAGAGAACCCCACTCAGAACGGGGACCCATCCAGAACAGGGTCTCAAAAGGTGGAGGTCTGTGACTCACCTCAGAACCCTCTTACAAAGCTAAGGAGGCGCATGTCTTCCTGACCTTACTCGGTAGTGTTCAGGATGGTGAATGTATGCATATATAAGAACAGTACTACCAAAAACAGTGGGTTTACACACACATAATACTATATAAAGCTATAAGAAAACTGGTAAAATCTAAAAAACATGAATGTTCTGGTCTGCCTTCGATGGCTGTGACAAACACTATGACCAAAACCAACTTGGGGAGGAAAGGGTTTACTTATGTGACATCTCCCAGATGGATCACAGTTGATCACTGAGGGAGCCCAAGGTAGGAACTCAGGGCAGGAACCTGGAGGCTGAAGCACAGGCCATGGAGGAACACTGTTTACTGACTCACTCCCCTGGTCCAGGTTCAGTCTGCTTTCTTACACAACACAGAACAGCCTGCCTGGGGTGGCACCACCCACAGTGGGCTGCGCCCTCACACATCAGCCAATAGTCAAGAAAATGCCCCACAAACATGGGCACAGGCCAGTCTAATGAAGGCAGTTCACTAATGAGGCTCCCTTCATCCCGGTTTATCAAGCTGACCTAGAGCATCCAGCACAGAGTCTGGCTACTAT
This sequence comes from Eospalax fontanierii, assembly GCA_035773235.1. Taxonomy (NCBI): domain Eukaryota; kingdom Metazoa; phylum Chordata; class Mammalia; order Rodentia; family Spalacidae; genus Eospalax; species Eospalax fontanierii. Next base: position 8,539,689 of record CM069543.1, read on the forward strand.
TACCCATAACAAGACATCAAATCTGTTACTTCAATTTCCTGCAAGATTATATTGCAAGGAAAAAAAGCAACCAACCAACCAACTGGCAAACGCTCAGTAGAAGGTAGAGTTACCGTAGATGCACACAGTTCCCGAGCTCTGGGGGGATCTGCAGGAGGTCATTGTTCTGCAGGTCCAGGGTACTCAGCTTCTCCATCAGTTTCAGCTTCTGAGGGTCCATGGAGCCAACTTGATTGTTACTAATCAGAATGGCCTCCAGGGTGGGGATCCCATACAGAACTTCAGGCAGCACTTTGAACCTACAAGCGTGTGAACAGGATGCCTACTGTACTGGAATAAAGGTCAAATCGTCCCTCCAAGGGGATGATGACCTTACATGCATATCATGAAATTATGCTTTCTTCAGTTCACAGTACTTTGTATTTGGTGTAAGTCCTTTTTTCAGATTTTCCAGAAAATAAGAAACTGAAATATACCTTTAGTGGACTTCAGACTTTAGAAAGAAATCAAGTACCATTGAGTATGAACCATCCTGGCTCTGTGCTCACACTCGGAAAAGGATAGGCTCTGTGCTCACACTCAGGATAAGGATGGGCTCTGTGCTTACACTCAGAGATAAGGAACTGTCCTGAGCTTACAGCACAGTGCTCTCCTGGACATGTCCCTTCTCACTTTATTTTCTGTGAATCACTTCCGCTCTACTGGCAAAATGTGAGGTTTCTTCTGTTTTGACTGAGGCTTCCAAAGCAAGTGACTTTGGGACTTCCAAAGACAGCAGGCTGGCAAGATGTTGCCTTCCTTGTCCAAACAGAGACAGGAAGGCTCAAAGCCAGTGTGTTTCTAGAGCCTCACTTTCTCTGACCTCAGGAACTTCTGCCATGGCAGTTCGATGGGCTATTTTGTAAGGAAACCTCCCTACTAGACTGGTGGGTTTTCGGCTAGGCACCAACCCTGAGAAGTGTAAGCAGAACCACAAGAGAATCAGATCTGACACTGAAATACAGTAAAAACGACGCCTGTTTATCTGGCCCTCACCCACCCCTCACCTGCCCCTTACCTGTTAAAGGAAAGATTGATCGTCTGTAGTTTTCCCAGTGATGCCATTTCTTCAGGCAAAGAACTCAAAAGATTATTCCTAAGTTGAAACCAAAACACATGGTTTTCAAAGTCTGAAAACTTCTTGCAAATTTAATTTTGTTACAAATTCCAATAAAAATGTTCAGGAGGAAGAATACGCAGGTCAGGCAGTCAGTTCACTCTGATCCCATCAGGGCTGATTATCCATCAGGATTGAATAAGAACTGTGGCTCAGCTAGTATGTGCTTATTGAGCTGAGAGAGTTGCTTTCTCTGGTTTTAGAAATCAAAGCTGCCTTGAGAACTACACTCTCCCAAGTGTGCCCTGCGCCCTCCCTGTTCTTGCTGTGCCCCCATGACTGTCTGCAAGGAGCTGGGCTACAGCCACAACTGTGTGTTCTTTCCCTACATCCTTCCTGCCACCAGACAGGAAAGTTAAAGTATAGTGACTGTATGAGAACTTCAGGTCCAGCTGTCGACAGAGACCTGCTTAAATACACACAGGCTTGGGACAAAAAGAAGTAAAGACAGTAGTCATGGGGTTGTGGAACCCTTTCCTCTGGTCTGTCAGCACAAACTTGTGTGCTAGAACTCTAGCAACTCCACACCCAGTGGGCGAATCCTCCTGCCTCAACTGTGTTTTATGCCAGCTGAAGCCACTCCTCCTAAACCCAGGAAAGCCCAGGAGAGCACTGCAACAGACAAATAACAAAAGAGGCCCCACCACCTCAGCTGTCACTTCTGATGGACTGCACTTAAACTGCTCAAGGGCATCTTTATTAGTTTGGGTTTGAGATTATTTGTTTGGGGCTTTTTTGAGACAGAGTCTCCCAGTAGCCCCAGCTGGCCTGGAATTTTCTATGTAGCCCAGGCTGTCCTCAGACTCACAGAGCTCCAACTGCCTCTGCCTCTAGAGCATGGGGTCAGTGGTGTGTACCACCACACACAGCTGCAGCAGTGACAGTTTATCTCTTTGTTGTCAGGCAGGGCTCTTCTGCTGGACTCCCAAAGAGCCCTGCTCACCATGGCACAGCAGCTGGCCCAGTCCTATACTATCTCCCTTCTGGAGAAAGAAACAAACAAGGCTAAGGAAGGCTTTCCACCTACCCACTGCATTCTACCTAGGCATGAACCTTAAAAAAAGTGCTTATTTTTAAAAATTTAGGTAATTTTGTCCGGTCACTTAACTAAATACAATGACAGTCTGATTAAAATACTTCCTAAATAATTTTAATTCCCCCTAAAATATAATTAATAAACTAAAGATCAGTTTCCATATATATCAATAAAAATATGACATAAAAGACAAGTCAAGCATAATCCAAGTTTTAAAACATCAAATAACAAGTACCTTAGGTCTAAAAATGTCAATTGCTGAAGCACACATATCTCCTGGGATATAAAGGCGAGTTTGTTGAAACTGAGATTGACATCAGATACCATCTCCTTCAGTTCTACAATCCTGAAACAAAAGTAATTTTAAACTGTCAGCACTGAAGTCACTGTGGAAGTTCACAGCTGTCACGGATCATAAGGACAAAGTCCTGAATCATTGCTGCAGTTCAGGGTTTTGGGTTCTTACTCCACAGAAATTTCTTCATCGATTGGATGTATAACAAAACTAAAAACAGCCTTACTATTATCTGTCTAAGAGTTTCTATTTGATGTTAAGTGGAAACTAAAATTCAGTTAAAACATCTGCCAGGTGAGGTGGCCCCAAGACTTTAATCCCAGCACTTTGGAGGCAAAGGCAGAAGATATCTGTGAGATGGAGGTGGCCAGCCTGGTTCACATAGTGAGCTCCGGAACAGTCAGGGCTACAGGGAGATCCTATCTCAAAAAAACAAAAAAAGAAACAACGAAAAAGAAGATAGGAAGTCAATTCCTAGGCTTGGCACATGTTAACCCCTAAGCAGCTTAGGTCAAAACTTGAAGAGGAAGAATTAAATATCTCTTAGTGGCTTTAATTATGTTATTAATATAACCCAGCAAATAAAATTAAGCTATAATAATAAACCCTTTTAGAATATTACATTAGCAAAGAGAATCAAAGACTGTCGTAGGCAGGTACTGGAAAACATGCAGCAGGAAAAACTGAGTTCAATGTGCCATGGGCAGAACTGGACATACATGGAACAAGGGTCAGTCACGGCCCTCCACATAGTAATTTTTCTCGAACTTTGGCCTAAACAAACAGTATATTTTATTTATTGCTATAAGTAACCTGGTACATAGTTAAGTTAGATTTTTACATTACAATTTATGACACAGGTAAAGATTTTTAGTAAATAAAGAATTCAAAATACAATTACATGTAAAACCCCACACGTGGAACAGCCTGAATACAATGCCAGTAAGTTAACAGACTATAAGAGGGATGAGGCCTAAGCTATGCCCTTCATCTCATGCAAAATTTTATGGATTTTATGAATTACAAATTTAAAATGTAAGAAAGGAATATGGTTTGGAAAGATGGTCTTTGCTGTCTTCTCTGACTGAGTTGTTTTTTACACACACACACACACACACACAAACACACAAACACACACACACAGAGTCCTGGTCAGAGAATAACACTGCATAGGCAGCAGGCTGGAATAAAATAACTGAATGAAGAGGAACATCTTGACAGCTCCCCACCTTTACCCCATTAACCAGGATGACCCAGGTCTCTACAGCTGTACCTTTCCCCCTGAAGCAAATCTGGGCATCCCTTATATCAAACAACCTCTCAGTCCTTCAGTGCAAGAGATCAGAAGATGGACCATCTTAAAGCCATCCTTTAAGACCTCCACATATGCTCTAAGACTACAGGACATTCTTATTTGCCTCATTTTCCAAACTCTCTACGCATCTGCAAAGTTTGGTGACAGCTATTTCGCTCGCCCAGGCATTGCCTTCCGTCTCACTTGTTCCTGTGTTTTGTCGTTTTTGGTTTTCTCCAAGTGCCTAAGTGCTCACTAAGGCATCTGCAGGAATGGTTTTTAGGCTTCAAAGGCAAGGAACTAGTCAAGGGAAGACAGAAACAGCACGTACAGACAGCTACTCCTGAGCCTCAGCAGGACCATGGCCTCTCGTGGCCATGTGCAGTGTTTGGCTATCTGCCCACTTCGTTTGAGTGCAGACAGATGGCAAACATTTTTTAAAGTTCAACAATATACTAATTTTCTCTTACAACCTAAAAATTTTGCTAATTAACACTAACATACACTGAATGGTACAATGATTAAAGTGAAAGTTTCTTTATGTGGAAGAAAATGTTAGCAATCCCATTGATTTTGCTGTTGTTTTAAGTGAGAAAATCAGTTACCTGGCAGTTTCCTAGCTCGAAGCCCTAAATGAAACCTCTCTTAAGACCTGGCACTGGGCAGTCTCTCAACAATCTTCCTCTGATACTTCATTACACAGGACAAATACTTTGATAGTTTAGCAAGTCTATTCCAATTTTCCAACTTCACAGTGTAAAGACAGACAAATTTTAAAGACCCTGCACATCCCTCAGAACACTGGAACTAGTCTGCTGCACACTATAATACTATCAGCACAGGAACTGCAACACACACGTCCAAGATGTGACTGTGACAAGGAGGAACACTGCCATCCTCAGGGTCCCAGATGGCTCCTACTCAGCCAGAGTTCTTACCTCGCAGGAATCTCAACGAGACAGTTCTTACTGAAGTTAACAGAAGTAATGATGTTGCTTTTCATGGCATCAAACACATCATCAGGAATCACAGTTGCTTGTTTATCACTAAATAAAAAGTGGTTTAAAAAAGAAATATTTTGAACAATCCAGAAGAGTACAATTACTATTCTTTGTTTTAAATGCCTTTCAAGATTACAAAAAAATTTCCAAGGGAGCTGCAGTTCTAGGAAGACAGAGCCTGCAAGCCGAGGCCCCAACACACCAAGTGTCCCTGGAAGCAGAGTGCTAGAGGCTCCCAGGATGCAGACTGTCCCCTCCTGCTCATGGGGCAAAGCCCAATTCCAAAGCTAAGCTGCTAACCTAGCTTTAAAACCTTTAAGAGAGGAAGACAAGTATACCTTTAAACTGAGTTCATTTAGGCTAATCACGGGGACTGATTTCTCCTTCGATCGGTATGTGGCAAGACAGACACAGCAGTGTGGCCAGAGGCTAAACTGCTCCTGGTTCTACACCAAGGAGCTGAGCAGTTCCCCTTAAGCACAGGGCTTTGGAATCAGAATCTGAAAAGCAAGTTCTCATTATTTAAGGCCCATCTTTTGTAAATGTAAATTTCCCTTTTACTCGAAATTTCAAGTGTGGGCATGGTGTGCACACCTTTAATCCCAGCACTCAGGAGGAAGCAGACAGGCTGGTCTACATAGCAAGTTCCAGGCCAGCTGGGACAAGAAGGAGACCTTGTCTCCAAAAAAAAAAGTCCCCCGTTTGTTATTCTTTTCCTGAAAACTGTCTGTTGTTTCCCCTCCCCCTTTCTCTCTCTCTGGCATGGGGACTGAGGACTGTTCGCAGGTACTAAGGACAGTCTGAGTCTTGCATTTTCCTGAGACCCCCTCCTCCCCAAAATTGCCATTTTCGTGAGATGTAAATTCCTCATATCTACATACGCAGAGGTAGGAGGAGCCCTGTGAGATCAAGGCTAGCCTGGTGTACATCCCAGGGACAGTAAGGAAGACCGCATCCCCAAAAGACCCCCAGACCAAAAAAAAAAAAAAATTTCAGTAAGTGTTCAATACATGTACATTTGCAGATCTATCAAGTTGCTGAGATCCCAAATATAATCAGGTATTACAGACACACACACTTATTAATGCTTAACAGTGTCATCCCCTTAAAAGAAACCCAAAGAACAGTAAACGAACGACTGAAGGAGTCAGACCATTACAGCAGAGATGCACTATGGGAGTGGCAGCCCAACACAGGCCGTTCCTGTGCCTCAGCTGGGCCTCAAGACCTGTGCTTGCACAGCTGGAATGTTTCTTCCAATCAGAAACATTCAAGTCACAGGAGACTGACTTATGATCCTAAACTCGGGCGTCAGGCTCTGTGTGAAGTTTAGTGAGAGCATCAATGCTCTGAGTAGAAGAACTGACTAACATTTTCAACAGGACCCTCTTCAAGTTAAAGTCTCAGAAAAAAACGGGCTAAAATGGATCCAGAACATAAGCAGCCTGAGGCAATCTCAGTCACGGTTTATATCACACCTGGCATAGCATCTAACACGGTAGACTCCAAACTGCCAACTGAAGAAGTGGGGTGTGTTCTGTGGAAGATCTCCTGTGCTGCCACGCCATGTGAGAAGAGCACACAGAAACTCCAGCTCCTGTGTATGCTGAGAGTTTCAAGGTGCGAGCCACGGGAAGGAAAGGCACAGGTGGATACAGGCTGTGGTTCCTCCTGATGCAGGATGAAGAGCCAGACAACACTTGGAGAGTCTTTAGAAAATCTAGTTCTTTATCTGCCTGGGGTTGGTACTCCTTCCAGTCTCTCTACCGCAGACGGACCAAAATGAATCAGAAAAGGCTTTGGCAGCACTGTTCCCGCTGCCTTGCGGCCGCACCTCCACTCAGCACCACTGTGCGGCTTCTTCTCTAACTCAGTGCACTCCCGTCAGACACAGAAGCCGGCTTTTCTCAATGTTCACACACTGTAATTGTTTCAGTTTTAATATGTATCCACAGAATAGGACTATTATATATTATTTAAGTTGTATTCAAATAATTCCGATTACCACCTCTCAAGTGTCACTTGTTAGTCAAGGTTTCCATTAACTAAATGATATTTTCTTATTTAACAGATGCATCCTTGAACATAAAATTTTCTCTAAGCGGTAACTATTGAATTTGAGAACTTAAACACCCAAACTGTCACTCATGTTTTTATAATAAACTCCTACTATAAAAATACTAGTATTAATCCAACTGTCTCTCTTACACAAATAACGTAAGGAATGAGCACTTAAAGTCCTTACATTTTTTTTATACAGTCATACCTCAAATGTGCTTTTATTTCATCAAGATTTTACAACTGCTACTATATGGGGTCAAATATTTCTGGTAGGGGATGTTAGACAGGAAGAAAGAAGGAAAGGGCCCTCTTCAGTCATTTGCCACCCAAACACTACTCAGGATAGGTGAACAAGCATACCTGCCTTCCTAGACAAAGAGCAGGACCAGTTGTCTGCAGCACCATGTAGATGGAGATACACAAACAGAAAGGAGGCAGACTCCAAAAGCCACAAACTAGACTAGCCTTGCGATAAGATACAGATAAAATACAGACACGCAGGCTGCTGTACCCAGGGGTAGGGCCAAAGACACACCAACAGTCAGGCTCCAACCTGGCCACGAAGATGCAGGGCAAAAGACCTCCATAACCTCCGAGAACCTCCATGATTGCTCTGCCCAAAGCCAGCAAAGCTAGAGATAAACTGACAGCCACAGGGCTCAAAGGTAAACTGATGAGGACAATACAGACTACAGTTGTTACGGCTGCTTCCAGGCTCAGACACACCCTGAGGCTGGGCCACAAGGAGCAGTTCTTAGTCGACAAGGCTAAACCAAACACTACTGAGACTAAATGTCTCTCTCACTTGACCAGAGAGGACTGAGTGATGCTTCCACCCCCAAAGTCCACCTCACCCACAGAGGACAACTGTGAGCCCCTTCTCAGAATGGCTCAGAGCGCTCCTCTCTTCCCAGGGTGTGGCCTGTCCTCCAGGGTGAACCTCCACCTGGACTGCACCAGGGGTAATGTCTGACTCCCCTTTTCTATCTCCTTCCCCAGTACCTGTCCTTGACACTCAGAGTGCACCCCTTTCTGACTTGAGTTCTTCTGATCTTTGAAGATCCAGGAACCTGGGAAGAAGACTGTTGCCCCAAAATGCCTACTGCTTTTTTTTTTCACCAGCTATCAACAGTTTCCCATTCCATGTGATAAAGATGCATCACATACCTGTAGTCCAGCAGTTTTAGTGTGATGATGGCGTGGACGTTGACTCTGGACTCACTGGGCAGTGTCATGGCTGTTTTAGGAACAGAATCACTTCGGCTAGGTCCCTCATCTAGAAAACAAAAATTGTATGAAATGAGCATTTTTACTACAAAGCCATCTTTGAATTGTTAATGACATATAAGAACAGTATCTGTGATTTCTAGGCATTATTTAATAATGCCAGTCATATATTTTATTCCCAATGATTCAGATCTCATTTAAGAACACATTTAACAGAAAATAAAGTCCTACAGTGTGGCTTAAAAATCCTCAAAGAAAAACAAAACAAAACAAAATCCCTACTGTAGAGAAATTTAGTAAGAATCTTCATGGAGTAACTAGAGTCTAAGAAGCCAGGAAAAGCAATCCTTTCTCTTAAGCAAAACAGTGCGGCCCTGTGGAAGGACCATGCTAACACAGAACATACTACTTCCCCCAGACACTACCAAATAACATAACTATCTTGTCACTTAGGATATAGTGAAAATAATTATCCCCCATCACTTAAAATCTAGCACTCTGTATAATGAAGCTTTGGATGTCGTATTGCTGTGATGTTTTTCTTGGCAAATGCTAAGACTTAACTTACTTTCAGACATTTTTCCTAACATGCACATACTCATATTTTCAACCCCCTCACTAAACAGAAACTAACCCCACCATCTGATGGTGAGAACAAGAACAGACAGCAGCAAAAGCAGAACCCACTGTTTAGATAAATGGCCTTGTAGAGACTTGAGGAGCCCAGAGAAAGCTGAGATAAAGTTGGCTTTCAGCAACAAGGAAAGGATGAAACAGTCCAAGAATTCACACAAAAGAGAACAGGACAAATGAAAAGAAATCCGGGAGCAGTGGCTATGCCTGCAACCCCAGCACTTCTGAAAGCTCCAGGCTGGTGAGAAAACTCAGCAAACCTGACAACCTGAGTTTGATCCTTGAAATCCACATAAAGAAAAGTAGAAGCAGAGAACACACTCCTGAAAGCCTTCTGTCTCCCTATGTGCATCTTTTTGACACACACACATTAATAACAAAGTATTAAATTAACAAGATAAAAAGGCGCTTGCTACCAAGTCTGAGCACCTGAGTTCAATACTTAAAACCTACATGGTGAAAAAGAGAGAACCAACCCCTGCAAGTTGTCCTCTGACCTCCACATACACTTCATGGCATACCCTTGCACATGTACACATGTACACATGTACACACGCACACATACACACAATGCAAAAAAAGAAAACTTTGATTTGATTATTCTGACATGAGCTACCAGTGGTTCAGGTAAGGCAAATTTTCTCTAAAGGAGAAAACATATCTGAGGAAGAAAGAAAATTCAGTTTTTAAAAAGTAAGAATTTTAGAAATCATGATGGTTTCAAGACTGCTCTAGAGTGCTGTTCTTTCCTTACCAACATGTGCGGAGCACACCAGTGCCAAGTGCAGTGCTAGGGTCCCTGCATGCCAATGCACTCACAGAACTCATTTTTTTCTTCCACCTGTCTTTTACACCAAAATGATGTGAACACAAGCAGATACACCATACTGCCGGTGCAATATTAGAGACTGCACATTAAACAAACAACAACAGCATTGTGCCCACTCACATCTTCATTGTTTTTGCCACAATGTAGCAAAGCTATGAGTGGAGAAGAGCCACCAGAATCTTCCAGTACACTCCCAAGGCAGAACTCCTGGCACATGCTGAGCATGAAGCTAAGTACCTACCAGTTGCTCACTAAACTTTGTCAGGCCACATCATAATGGACAAAGTATTTGGAATACAAATCCAAAAGCCTGACAACAGCACACCAGTATCATGATTTTAAGCACCTATAAACCAGCACTCGGACGGTATACATGGACACAGTATTAGGGCCACAACTGCCAGACACTTTCCCCTAACATCCATATCTAAAATACACTTAAATTTATGTCCTCTTAATACCACCATTTTTCACATAGTCCTTCAGAATGGAGCAGAAAATAGCAAAGTACCTCTGATCTTGCTTCGGAGGTATTTCAGGACTTCCTGGGTTCCTTTCTGAAAGGATGGAGACAAAGACACATATCAGCAAGACACAATTCCCAGTTTTGTGCACTGACCTATACGTATGGATTTTTAAACAAGGAGCTAAATTCTAAGCATACTTACAGCTATGATCTCTCTTCGAATAGTTCTTAAAGGGTTCCCCTCTAGTGCCAGGAATTTCAAAGGAAGGGTTCCCAGTGAAGAGGGCAGACTACAGAAGAACAGATTGAGTTCAGGGAAAACGTTAAATATCATGTATACTCCAACCAGCGGCAGCTATGAAAAATGATGGACAGCACACCACACAACGATTTCAAGAAAAATCCAAGAACAAACCTATTTGAGAGGAATATGAAAATACATTTTCAAAGCTGTCATGGTGAAATACTAATGACAAGCAGGAGCTGTGAGACGCTGGTTATGCTGTAGCCAGCACAAATGTCAAACAAATAGGTCCTGAGTCCTGAGAACAGTAACCCTAGAAAAACCAGATGATGCCTCACAGGGTCACAGCTCCAAAATCTCCCAGGACCTATTTTGTTAAAAGACAGAAACCAAAAAACTTCTAAGGTCTCGCTGTGTAGGATTCTAATTCATAGGTGCCTCAGAATCTGAATTTTTCTTCTTCTGCTTCTTAGAAGGTCCTGCAGCACAAACAGGCTTAGATGGGAAACAGCTGTAACAGAGGAAAACATCAAAGTGTTTCAGGCACACAGATGACCTGGATCTTTTCTGAACAAACTAGTCCAGCAACAGTGTGAAGAGTAATGATTTGGTTAGGAGAATGTCTAGCGGGTGCAGAACAGCTAGAATTATCATGACTCTTTTCTTTGGGAACAGCACTTCCTTTTTGGCATGCAGCTCAAAGCCTCAGACTTCTACTTGGTGCATAACCCTGGGAATATCCTAGTCTCACTTCCTCTGGTGTATTAGTTATTTTGTGAGGCTGTAATAAAGACCGTGACCAAGGAGACTTGTGGAAGGAAGCATTTACTGAGCTTCTGGTTCAGAGGGATACATGTCCATTATGACTCGGTAGACACGGAGGAAGACAGAGCAGAAAGCCGAAAGAAAGCTCCTGTCTTCAAGTACATACAGGAAGCAAAGAGGGACAAACTGGACATGGGCAAGGATATGGCTCACCTTCGCTTACTCCAGCAAGGCCTCACCTCCTAAACCTCCCAAAGCACTTGGAGCCCACATTGTCATTCAAACCACCACATTCAGTATCTTCCAGCTAACTACCTCTAACTCTCCCGTCTCCGTAGTTGCTCACCATCCTCCCAGTACCACACTCTGCTGCTCTCCAGCTCCAGCAGTCAACTGCCAGTGACAACTTAGCCTGGTTCATCTCCTCTCCCTTCCACCCTCTTCTCCTCAATCCCACTCTGACCATATCACAGGGCTTCATCATATAGCTGTCAACACACTGAATTTGATGAACCAAGTGTTCCTTAGTGACAGATATTAGGTTAAACTAATAAATAAGCCTTTCAGAAATTCTTCCATTTATAAAACCCCTCCTACCCAATCCCTCCAACCCAATACCACCAACTGACTGTTTTAATGAGATTACACTCAGAACAGTTCTGTCTTTTTGGTCGCTCCGAACTAGGGAAAAATGGTATTTACCCTAAATGGACCCTATTTAGAATTTCCAAACCACTGCCTGTGCCGTTTCCTGGCACAAGGATTATACACACCAACTAAATGTCCGAGTCATTGTTTTAAGGTCATCTGGTGGGACTCAGGAAGGCAACATCCTGATCACCAGCATGTTCCTAAGTGTGTGCACCCTAGGCCACCAACCTGCTTACTCCAATCCCAGTCCTGGCTACTCCTCTGTAAATCTTAATTCCTGAGGTGCCCACATACCTCCTCTTTCTCTTTCTCTTTCAACTTGGGATTCATCTTACCAACCCCAGATGCCCATGAAGCACCTTCTCTGTGGCAACATGGAGCTAGAGCTGGAGCTGTGAATGCCAGAGGCAATCCAGCTCCTCGGAGTTCTGTGATCAACCTCCATCTGCTTCCGTTAGCATATTAGTTTGGCTGCCAAGTTCAGCACTCTTTCCTTAGAGTTCAATAAGCACTTAATTCAATTTGGGGGGAAAGAAATTTTTTTTGCAAATTATAAACTAATAAATTATAATCCAACACAGGCATGATATCTAATTTCTCATCCTCCGATTGTTTAAACTTACCTGCTGATATCATTGTTGCTCAGGTCAAGCCTTTCCAAAGATTGCAGCAGAACAATTTCCTCTGGAATAGACTTTAACTTGTTGTCCCTCAGGTCCAGCATGAGGACAGCAGTCAGCTGCTGAAGATGCTTGGCCCTCAAGGTTTCAATCTGGTTTTCACCTACATGTAATTCCTACAAAACCAATCAATTAGATGAATGTTCAATTTTATACTGGAGAATAAAAACAAAACTATGGATACTCTTAATTTTACATAATTGAAACACACATTATAAAAACATACAACTTTTATACTACTGTCTAAATTTTCAAGTACTTTTAGCCTATTTTAAAGCCACAATAGGGCAAAAAAGGAAAACTAAAGCTGAGAAACAGTTACTAATTACATTTGTAGAAATATAAATCTACCCAGGACACTGACGGAAAAATAGTTTCAAAATAAATGAATCAGTTCACAAGTCGCTTACACTGTAACATGAGATGTAACATTATCACTAGTGATCATTCTAAAACTGTACTCAAAAGATCAGCAGAGTGAATGGAAACTTCTCCAGGATGTTTTAAAAAATCACTGCCACAATTTTACTATTAAAAAAAAAAAAGTAACACTGATGTGTGCACGTCTATAAAGAAAAACAATATATAAGGTCAAAACAGTTTCAGAAGCATGATTGCCATCAGGTAAATGTGAGAGTGGAAACTCAGAGAGCGCCCACCTCGCAGCGTTGTCCAGGCCTCAGCACTGCCAGTATTCCAGCTCCCACGAAGTACTAGATACCAGCTGCCACCAAACGAAGTCCACAAACCCCTACTGTTGAAAATGGTATTTTTCTTTAAAAGACTTACTTTGATTTTATGTATATGAATGTTTTGTTTGCATGTGTGTAAGTGCAGCACATGCAGGTTAAAAGAGGGTGTCAGCTTCCCTGAAACTGAAATTACAGTCACTTCTTAGCTTCCATGTGGGTGCTGGGAACCAAACTCAGGTCTCCTGTGAGAGAAGCCAGTGCTCTTAACCACTGAGCCCCTAAAATAATTTCTCTTTAAAGCACTCATCGGTACTACCAGTAGTGATTTTGAAATTTTGAGAACTGCCAACAGAGAAAACACAATACTTAAGGGCTCATACCTATGCCCAAAGGAAAACAAGATTAGCTACTTTTCAAAATCTCACTTTCAGAAAATATAGTTGTGAAAGTATTAACTAAATGGTACCTTCAATAGTCTACAAGAAAGAAGTTCTGGTAGAGCACGTAATTTATTCCGCCGCAAATAAAGCAATTCTAGAGACTCCATGCCAGCCAGTTCAGGAGACACGGTTTCCAAGAGATTCGAATTACAGTCCAAATGCTTCAACCCTGCAGTACACATTCATGGATCATAAGAAAGCACTTTAACAGAGAAAAGTACCAGTCTACAATAAACATGTCATCAGGACTTCTGAGCATGTTCCTCTCCACACCACTGTAACATTCAAGAATGCACAAATGTCCTTAACTACATGAATGGAAAGGCCTTTTCACACTCACAGAGAAAGAAACAGGGACATTAAAATATCTTAATAGTCCAGGTTGTCCTTGTAAGACAAAAGCAAAGCTCTCAAGGACGGACTCCTCTGAAGCACATACACTGTACTAGATGTACTCCCTCCTTTGCCTCCCTTGTCTTTAAAAGATCAGAGTATAAAGCACCTAAGTACAGGCACATCTGCGGAATGAGCAAAGGTACTGTTTCTACACCAGTAGTGCTCAAACGGCCTGTATGTGACACGAGCTGCTTGTCCCAGAGCCTTGACTCTCACGCACTCCTCCCCACGCCTCTTCATGCACACTGCCTCCTTCCCTTTCTCCTGCCTTCTTCACGGAGTTCCGTGCGGTCTTTGTGCACGCACTGTGTGGGAGGGTGTTCACGCATGTGAGACCAGAGGTCAACGCCGGCTCTCTTCCTCTCCACCTTGCTTTCTGAGACAGACTCTCTCACTGAATCTGGAACTCAACGATCAGGCAGCTAGTGAGCCCCAAGGGCCTATTTCCACCTTCCCAGAGCAGAGTATAGGCAAGGGCCGCAGCGCCCAGTTTGAGGAGTATTTGGGGTCCACCCTTGGTCCTTATACTTAAACAGCAGATACTTTATCAACTGAGCCAGCTCTCCACCTCCTGTTCAATTTTTTTTTTTATTATTACATGCTTTTCTTAACACCTAAGTTCATCTGCCTGACAAGAGCATACACTGTTCTTCAAAAATGACCTTACTTGCAGGACTCTTACTTCCTGGCTCTTTCTTCTTTGTCTGTGTTGGGAGACAGGGTCTCTCTATGCAGCCCAGGATGGCCTTGGACCCAGATCCTTTTTTTTTTTTTGGTCTTTCTGAGACAAGGTCTCCCCACAGCCCCAGCAGCTGGCGTAGAACTCATTATGGAAACTAGGCTGGCCTCAATCTTAGAAACACCTGCCTCTACCTCCAAAGTGCTGAGACTAAAGGCATGCCACCACACGCCAGACTGGGCTCCAGATTCAGATTCTTAAACCTCTTGCCTTAGCCCTCTTGACTAATGGGACTAGAGAGGTACACCATCACTTCTGACCTGTGTCTTTCTTTCAATTTTTTTTTACATTTACTTCTTTTGTGTGATCACAGTATGCATGTGCCATACTGTGGAGGTTGGCTGTCTCTCCATGTGGGTCACAGGGATCACATTCAGGTCACAGGCTTTGGCAATTAAGTGCCTTTACCCACTGAGCCACCTTGTCAGTTTCTGTGACATTCTTAACGGTAAAACAGAAAAGTAAACTGTAAGAGTTAAGGTGTTGTTCCTTCAAGAATTCAATAAACAGCTATGTTCCTTACCTACATTATATTATTGTTTTTAAAACCCAAAACTTTTTTCCCAAAAATTCACCCACAGCCTCTAACTGAACTAAAAAGAAAATATGCATTTTGCAACCTACCATGTGTGTACTTTGAGTCAGTGCGTTGTAATATAAATAAAACTGGACAGTCAGGCTGCCAAGGGACAGCTTTGCTTTCTTATAGAAAAAAGTGAACTGCTTTTAAAAACAAAGCTAGTAGCCTTCTAACTTCTCATGCAACAGTTCACGTATCATTATACACAGCACATACAGCATACAATGGACACATGCTATAACACACAGTGTATAGTACAATAGTGAAGGAAAAGAAGTGACAAACTGGTACGCTAAAATCCAGAACATTCTATAAGTTTACTGTGGAGTCAGGGGTCATCACTCCAGCAACATGTGCATCAGGAGCACTGGCTGAGAGATAAAGCAGTGTGCAAAACCGGAAGGGCTACGAAGATGCAAGCCCCAGTTCTAAGACTGACGATTTGATTCATAACCCTACATTTCTAGTCTTAAAAATGGAGAAAAACTGCTCTGCCATAAACCCTACAGAGCCACTGGGACTGATGTGATGGCACATGGCACACAGAGCACTCTGAGGTGACAGGGCACCAATGTAAGACGCTGCTCCTGGGAGCTGGTAACTAACGAGTAAAAAGTAAAGGCCCACGTATGGCAGATTAAAAGTATAACCATCACCGTGGGGAAACAAGGCAAGTAGAATCAACAAGGCATTGTAGGAGCTGCTGGGCTAGCAGCATCACTTAGGAGAGCTCTTGTTGAGCAGAGGCAGATAAGGCTCCAGGTCTGATCTTTCTGGTTATGTTTTATGCATAGTTCAGTGCGGCACCATCACTGAAAACATGATAAAGATAAGCAGAATCCTAACTGCTGGTATCCCAGCTGAAAGTTGCCAAAAATGTCCATTAAAGTGAAGCATTACACTAACAAGTTCATTTCAAAACTATCTAAAACAACCGTAGGAAATAACGTCCATGACTTCCTTCATAAAGACTTAAAGCAGTGAAGAGGAGTGAGGCAAGTGACACACCTGTAATCCCAGCACAGGTAGACCAAAAGTTGAAGGTCACCTTTAGGTACATTACAAGTCTGAGTCTAGCCTAGGTTACATAACATAATGTGGCTGAAAAATCTTCATCCATTTTTTTTAGTATATAATTTTACTATAATTTATCATCAAATTTTTCTCCAAAAAAAAAAAAAGAGTCCACATATTCTCAAGTAGACCACACTAGCCTGGAAATGTTGGTCCTGCTTTCTGCCTGTCTCTACAGTCTAAATTAAGAGCTTGAGATAACCAAGCAGGATGCTGCAGAGCTACAAAAATGCAGTTTGGATTTTGTGATCCTCACACTATTTCTCCAATATTTTAAAGCAGCGAAGACAAAATTTAACAAAGGCACTAACTTTCGATACTTTTCTGCCTGGGCCTTCAAGCAGAGCAGAGATCTCTCTTAGTACCACTGCTTACAGGCCAGGCAGGTCACAGCTGTATCACCATGTCTCACAGGTGAATTCCATGGAGGGGGACCTCATGAATCATTCATCATGACAGCATGGTGTGCAGTCTACGGATCTGTCACTATGTGATTTTACTTCTAATCCTATGTTCTCTTTTCCATGAGCCTAACTATTTTCTGGTAGAAACTCTTTAGGCAGATCCTAAAATATACTGGACTGGAGACAGTCGTAGTGGTTTTGGCTGTGTTACAGCCATACCAAGGACTCCATCACTCTCTCCACACGAACAACTATTCTCCTTAGTGTGGATCGTTGCATTGACTGCAACACGATTTCCAATGCGCAGATTTACTTTTCATCCTGCTCATTTCTGCCGGCAAGCTCCTCAGCTGGTTACTGGAGAGATTGAGTCGCAGCAGGCTGGAGAGAGAGGCAAGACCAGCAGGCACGGCTGTGAGGCGATTGCTCGAAAGATCCTTAAAGAGAGAGAGCATGAGTGAGCTGACAGCAGTGAAGAGACACACCTGTAGGTCACAGAACCCTGAAGGTGACTGAGGCAGGGACACAGCATGTCACATCTGTCACCCATCGTCTCACAGCATAACTGAAAATCTGCAAGCCCATGATGTGTCCATCAACGTCGCGGACAGGAATTAGAATCAATTCCTATTGCCAAAGTTCTCCATCTAAGTTTCTAGTAAAGCAGAGTCATGCTGCATCAGTCCCTCTTTGCAGTGGGGCCCATGGAATGAAAGGAACAGAGGGCTGCGGTTTAAGTGCGGGGCGGGACAGGAGGGAGAGGGGTGGCTTAACCAAAGCTACTGGGTATGAAAGTCTTATGAAAACCCACTGTTCTGTGAGCCAAGTGAAAAATACAATTAAGGGGCTGGAGTTGGCTCAATTTTCAGTATGTCTGGTAACCCAATGAGTCTTTCAGACAGACTGCCTTACGATGAGATCTCACTCTCCACTCTATGAAGTAGAAAGAAGGAGCGTGCCTGAGGCAAATTGACAGGATTAAATCTTAATTTTGTTCTTTATTATGAAAAATTTCCTCTTTTTTTGTAGGCCTTAGTTTCCTACTATATTAAGGGTCAGATCTACTTGCTTTGCCATATAAAGCCAATGCAAAGTGTTTTAAAATTATTATTATAGGGCAAGGCACACACATTTAATCCCAGCACTTGAGAGGCAGAGGCAGGCAGAGTCCCTGAGTCAAGGCTAGCCTGTTCTACATTAAGAGTTCAAGGTCAGCCATGGCTATATAGCGAGAACCTGCCTCAAAATAGAATTATTCTAAAAAAATGATTAAAATAAAATTTGCACTGCCATATGGCTACTTCTATTTGAAAAAGGCAAACAGATGGCATGAAAGTTTTGCCAGTAAAGATGACCAATTTGAAAATTAGGGGAAGCCTGGCACAGAGGCACACGCCTTAATCCCAGCACTCAGGAGGTGGAGGCAGACAGATCTCTGTGAGATTGAGGCCAACCTGGACAGGTTTCAGGTCAGTTGGGGCTACAGTGAGACCCTGCCTCAAAGGAAAAAAAAAATAGGGTGGGAGATCAAATACTTAGGTACTCTGAAGGCGAAAATCAGCAGAGGTAGGAGAGAGAAGTAGCATGTGTTGCAGACAGCATTCCTCTGCTAATCTGGGTAACACAGTCACTTGTGGGAATGACTTCCACAATAGGGACATAATGTGGACTAATGCCTTTTACTTAAACTTTCAACAAAAAAAGTTACTATTTCTAACATAAACAGGCTTAGTGGGCCATGAGCTCCTCTTGGGACCCATACCTGACCTTAACCCCTTGGACCCTGTCTCTCACAAGAAAGTGGGGTGCTGCTTTAAAATATCAAAGTGCTAGAAGAGGTGTGCTCTTCTCACTGAAAACAGAGCTGAGAACTGGGGCTGTGCGTGGTCTGAGGTCCAGGAATCAAAGGCAAGATCTCTAGGAAGGCAAGGGTGAGTCCCAGCTTCGACTTTGCAATCCATGCTACAGACACAGTTTGAAAAGAATGAGTGAAGCCTGCTGGGAAGTGCAGTTCCTTGAGACATCTGAAGGAACAGGTGGTACTCATGAGTTCAAATTCACTCCTGGTCTTAAAATGAAAGCTAAGAGTCAAGCTGTTTCTTTATTTAGATATAACTGTAATGTAACATGGGAGTGCCTCAGTCACCTTCAATGACCCTCTCCCAGACTCTTCCTGAATTATAACTTAAAGTTCACTGAGTGGTGCACGCCTTTAGTCCCAGCACTGGAGAGGTAGAAGCAGGCAGATCTCTGTGAAATCAAGGCCAGAATGGTTTACAACATAGCAAGTGCCAGGCCAGGTGGGGCTACAGAGACCCTGTCTCAAAAAGAACTACCCCCCAAAAAAGGTTCACTAATAACATAGGAAAACAAAGTTCACAATGACTAATTTAGCAAGCTAGTTGAAGTACACAACTGCTGATAATCTCATCAAATCTGCAGCCCATGCCCTATGATTTGAATCACCCCTTTCTGTGAAAAAACCCTTCAGCCCCAACATCACAGAACAATCAGGGAATCCAACTTACTAAATCTTCTAAACTGGACAGGCATTCAAAGCCCTCAGGCATGCATGAGAGTTCATTGTGCTGTAGATACAGGGCTTTCAGGTTCTTCAGGGCTGTAATTTCTTCAGGAAGCATTTTCAGTTTGTTATGGCTATTGGTTGACAGAATAAATGCCAAGTAATTCAGCAGACAACACAAGTGATATTTATCAGAGGCACTTTTGTCAGCCAACTGTATGGGTCATTATAATAAGTCAAATAATGCTACTAACTCAAATATTTCTCAAAACCGTTATCTCCAAAATATACACTCATCAATAGTCTAAAATAACCAAATTAGGGTTTGAAAGTAAAGCAGCAAAGAACAATACTGTCAGGTAAGCAGAACTCACTTGTAAACTTTTATTACCTGCTTATAATCTGTTCTCGGTTTAACACATGACATGAAAAGGACTTACTGGGCTCTTAAGATGTTTACATTGCACCTGGCTTTTAGAATTTTGAGAAAAAAATATGATCCACATAACATCACAATGGAGCTATATCTTATATGGTGGCTGGGATTTAAATTTAGCATTTCGACAAAAGTAACTATTTCTATTTGCTGTAGGTGAGGCTGAATTCAATATTCAGTCTGACTCTGTACTTGATCTTTTGAGTTGAACCCTCCTGAAGGATGCTCAGTATACTGATGTTGAAGTTCCAGTGAGGATGGTATACTTCCAAGAATTAAGAGATAAATGAACAGGCCCCCAGGTGCCTCACAACTTAACTATTCACTTATGAAATCCATCCTGTTAGTTCACACATAACAGGGGGAGATGGAAATATCAGCGACTTTATAATAATCCTAATAATCAAAATAAAACTAGGTGGAAGAAAAGGCCAAAAGATGTTTTATAAAATATAAACAGGGACTGGAAAGATGGCTCAGTGGTTAAGAGCCTGGCTGCTCTTGCAGAGGACCAGGGTTTGAGTCCCAACATCTACATGGTGGCTAACCCTCTGTAACTCTAAGGGATCTGACACCCTCTTCTGACCTCTGGGGGCACTGCATGACAAGGGTGCACTTACACACATGTAGGCCATACACTCACACACATAAAAGTAATAATATTTTTTTAAATACACAAATAAATAATTGTTAAGTCTTTGAGTACTGGAGAGTACTGAGCTGAAATCAGGCAATCTGATAAGGATCTAAGTGAGGAAGGAAGCCATTCCAGCCATCTCTTCTTTCCTCAATCTCCTCTTCTTACTGAACCTTCTAACCAAAGACTGACACTCTTCAGAAACTGCCATCTAAAGCTGAGGCACCCACTCCACACTCCTTTCCCCTCCCATTCTCTGCTCCTGCCTTGGAGGCCCCATTGCCTCTGGCTTGTGGGCAAGAGGCTCTGATGCAGCTTTAGGTAATGAACACCTCCTGTGTGCAGCATTTTTCTACTGCAAAGTTCTCACCGCTATTCTGAGGACTGTTTTCCCTCATTCAGTTTTAACACCAGGAAACACATTCGACAATACTATGTTGAACAGATCTATGGCTACGTCTATTTTACAAACAAGTTTTTACAAACTGCTCTGACTACCTCTTGTTTGTTCTTCTAAAAGAACTTCCTCAGTCTTTCTCCTCATCTCTCTGTAGCCCAGGGAAGGGAAGATGTTCTTTCTTGAAAATCTGGAGCTAGAGAGAGAGATGGCTCAGAGGCAGGAGTGTGTACTGCTCTTACAAAGGACCCAAGTTCAGTTCCCAGCTCTAGGGAATCTGGCACCCTCTTCTGCATGCCGCAGGCACCTGCACTAACATGCACCCACTACAATACAGACACATATACATAATTAAACATAAAATATATCTTTTAAAAAAAAATCTAGGTATAATTAGCTATCATCTGAGCCAACTCAACTCACATGCACGTATTAATGCAGCACCAGACTCATG
Source organism: Eospalax fontanierii (assembly GCA_035773235.1). Classification (NCBI taxonomy): domain Eukaryota; kingdom Metazoa; phylum Chordata; class Mammalia; order Rodentia; family Spalacidae; genus Eospalax; species Eospalax fontanierii. The sequence goes on from CM069543.1 coordinate 8,560,800, forward strand.
TCTATGAAAGCCCAAAGTGAAGAATCAGTATTTGTAGCTATTGTCTAATACTGAAATTTTGGAGGGCTGGGGGTTGTTGGGTTTTGTTTCGTGTGAGACAGGGTCTCATGATGTAGCCCAGCTGGCCTGGAATTTGCCATATCAACTACAATGGCCTCACTCACAGGTATCCACCTGTCTCCGCCTGCAGTGCTGGGACTCAGAACATACATAGGTCACCACACGCAGCTTTAGACAGTCTTCAGAGTACCAAGGCGTCTTAAAACGTGAGACACCTAGAAAGAGGTTTTCTAAAACAGGAGCCAGTAGTATTTCAAACATGTAACAAAGTTTTAAAAGTCACTGGCCTTGAATTCACAAAATCAAAAGGCTGTAACAAATTCTAAAACCAAGCTTAAAGACAAATGGACCCATTGGGGTCCAGTTCCAGAAACTTACGGGATAAAGCTGGCACATTGCTTGAGGAGGGTAATTTGAAGGCCACACTGGGAAGAAAATTGCAAGACTCTTTGTCTTATTCAAAGAATCAAGACTTTAAGTTTTTATTCTCCCTTAACTAGTTTCTGAGGTACTACAAAGATCTCTTCCTGTTTTTTCTTCCACTGGTGTTAGGGACCAAATTCCAGGGTCTCGCAGGTACTGAAAGCTGCAAGTACCAGCTTTTCCACTGAGTCCCAATCCAGCCCCAGAATATTTTATAATATGAGAGGGGAAAAAAAAAAAAAGCCTTAAAGAATATTAGGTGTACACCACTATTAATTGCAATATTAGAAATTTAAACTTTACCTGACATTAAGTTTCTGAAGATTCTCTAGCTCTTTTATAGCTGAAGGAAGGGATGTCAGCTGATTATCATGTACCTGAAATGATTACAGGACCAAATCAATATTCTTAAGTTCTATAGTCTCATACAGTCTTCTAGGTAAAAAGAACCTTAACACTTATCATAAAACAACTATTATTTTTTCAAAGACAAAGATGAAAAAAAAAAAACTCCAGAAATTTCACTATTTACATCCAATATTACTACATATGAATGAACTGAAAGGTTTTTGTTTCTGCTAAAGTGCACATGATGTCTACTGATTCTTAGAGAAACTCTTCACAGTGTACTTTACCAGGGATGTGACAACTGGCAGGCTCCACCTGACTCATAATAAAGAGGAAAACATGAAGCTCAACGGCTCAAATCAACATGGTTGGAAGCCAGTTACAGAACAAAAGCAGAAGGCCCCAACCACCTCAAGTCTGTCCCGAGGGCAACAATGAGACATGAGAAGAAGCCGTAATTGCAGCCAACTCACATCAAGGACAGTGAGCGCAGGTAAGAGGCGGAGATCATCCGAGAGCGACTGGAGTTTATTGCTGGAGATGATGAGTTTGGTGAGGTCTGTCTGCTCCCACCATCGGTCAGTAGAACTGAATGAAAGACTCTGACTAGCCTCCTCAGGGACATCCACATTTATTCTCCAAACACACCGAGGTACTATGTTCATCACCACAAATCAAAGAGAAAAGGAAAAATGATAAAGATTTGAACTGAATGCTAAGTGATGTACTTTTATAATAGTTTACACTCTGAAACAAACTGGAAAACAGAGCCAGCAAGACAGTTCTGCCAACTTGAATTCTGTCCCTGGAACCCGTATGGTGAAAATAAAGAACCAATTCCCACAAGTTGTACACACACACACACACACACACACACACATACTCTTTACAGAGTAAAGAAATGTAAAAATATTAAATTCTAATAAACCAAACATCAACAAATTACAACCAAGTAATTTGTAAGTTTATTTTACTGAAAAAAACCATACCGCAATGTGTATTTTACATGAAAATCCGGTTTGATCCCCAGCACTGAAAAACTAACCACCACCAACATCTCATAGTAGCTCCGGGAGGTACGTGGTACTACTGGTCTCATTTGGTAGATGAGAAAAGAGAGACACAAGAAAAATGTGTAACTCACTCAGGAGTCATCAGTGAGGGTCAGAGCTGTGCTTGAGTCCTGGCAAAGTCACCTGTCTTACCTTTCCACTAGGGTAAGGCCGTGAAGGGATCATCCACAGCTATCCTCTATTTTATACGACATATCTTATTTCTTACTCCACCACACAAGACAGTGCTATTCTACTGTAGGAAGAGCCCATTCCTAGAATTTTGTAACTAAATCTGAATGCAGAGGTTGAACAGGAGTCTCTGCTGTCACTGTAAAGCTGAAGCTCCACTACAGTGCTTGCTGTGCATTGACAAGGCCCAAGGCCCCATCCCTAGCATTGTCAAAAAATTTTTGAATTTCCAGGAGGAAGGTTGTGACTGTGGTACAGCAAAACTACTCCTGCTCTACAACAAACTCAAGAATCCACATTCCCTGAAAAAAGGAGGACTCCATACAGGAAGGACGTAAACCTGGGAGCTGACAGGAATCAAGGAAATCACTGACTCTGCCCAGCCTTCACTAGCATTTCAAATCCACTAGAGAAACTGTGCAGAATGGTGAAATAAAGGTCTCTGTGAGCCTTCGGAGGAGAGTCAGAATAAGAAAAATGGACTTTATTCCCAGCAGGAAATGGAGGGAAAGCCTCAGAAAGCCAGGAAGTGTAGTAGAAAAGCAGAGGCCGAACTACACAGACAGGACAGTGGACACAGCCCCAGCCCTGCAGTTCCTTGGCAGGGGCAGAGGGGACTCAGAAGCTGCTTCCAAAAGGTAAGCCAGGAGAGGGCTAGGCAGTCCCGCTCTACATACAATCCCACGGGCCCATCCAGCTGCAAATCCAGCTGTGGGTTTCAGCGAGACAATGATTCCCACAGAAGATGACATTCCACTTTACACCTTCCCTAACGCATGACTGAAGGGCCAGGCCAGGGCTCTTGCTAAGCACTGAGTTACCCTAGGGGCCTGAGATCAGAAAGTATCTACATGTTGGAACCAATAACGTGGCCTGCTACAGCACCTGGTTGAGGAAAGGCCCAGAGAGGCAGTTATGGGTAGTAGTGGGTCAGACCTCACCTGACAAGCTGAAGCTCAGGTTGAGATGAGCATACAGAGAAGCAGTTCCACTGTCAAAGGCCAGGAACATCATCCCTATCTCCTGAAAGCAGGCAGATCAAACCCTGTAGCCATCTATCTGCTATTCGAGGCTAAAGAGCTCAAGAACTTGGAATATCCAAGGGTACACATGATGGCCACAGTGATTAGTACCCAGAAGCCCCTGGAAGTATGAAGGCAGGTCCTCTGCCTACATCAGTTTGAGGAAGGTTGCTTATGAATAGCAGGGGTAGCTCTGGCTGGCATCAGACACCACTGCTTGTATAGATTAAGCATCCACAAGACTCAAGAAAAGCCCCTTCTGTTCCATTTCCACTCCAGTTCCACACAGAGAACTGATGGTTTCCAACTTTTGAGGACACAGAAAAAAACTGTTCCAATGTATTTTTTTCCTTTCTACAAGTGTGGCAGGATTTTTACTGTACTGTGTACTTTTTAAATTGTGTGTTTTTGTTATTCCTCTTCACACATCTAAATCTGCAAATTATGTTCCATCTTCCTTTCTTAGATGTCTTTGCCTGTGTCATATGTCTCTCCACACCCACCCCCATTAAGTAGTATTTTGACTTTATTGGCTTTTTCAAAAAATACTCTTGGATTGGGGAGATGGCTCAGCAAGTAAGAGGGCTTGCTGCAAAAGCATAAGAACCTGAGTTCAAATCCCCAGAACCCATGTAAAAAGTTAAGCATGGTCATGTGTATCTGGAACCCTAGTGCTGTGGGGAGATAGAGACATGGAATCATTGGAGCTTGCTGGCCAATAGCCTAAGTTCAGTGACAGAGCAGGACAGCAGAACCCTCTGGCTTCTGTGTATACATGTACCACAGACACTCCAAACACAAAGAAGTGAATAAAATACTCTTGCTTTCAAAGGTTTATTCCTATTCTTACATTTATCTAATTTTGCTTTTGAGTTTTTTCACTATTGGGAAACCTTTTTCCTTTTTTTCTAATTTCTTGCTCTTTCTCTTCTCCTTCTCCCTTTGTCTATTTAACCTTGCCTCTCTCTCTAAGTCTTTTCCTTTACCTCATTCATATCCAGCACCTTCTACAGAGCTCTGTTGTTCCAGAGCTAGACTACACTGGTGAAATATGAACAGGCAGGACTTGATTGTGAGGGCCTGCATATCTATATGGCTTGATGGTACTAGGGTCACAGTGATGTTTCTTCCTTGCTGAGTGGTATTGGGAACTGAGCCTTCAAGAACAGTCTGCTCGATGCGAAGACACCCCTAAAATTCTAGAAGATTTAATGAACAGATGTGAAAATTCAGTACAGAGATGTAAGAAATATGAAAAATCAAGGCAATATGACTCCTCAAAGATAACTCCTCCATTACAGATACTGAAACAGGCAAAACATCATAAAGACTTCGTCTTCCAGTTAGAAATAATTATCAGCAAGTTGAAAGAGAATACAAACAAGCAGATGAATTCGATCCACACTTCAGAGAAGTCAGCAAAATAGGTGAAAACATCAGCAATATGGGCAGAAAAGTTGGCAAGGGAGAAAAATTCAAAAAGGAAATGAGATTTTGAAAAATCCCCCTATACCAACCAAGTAATGCAATCAAGAGAATTCCTCACAGACACATCTACAGGCCAAGATGTACTTAACCTGAGGAAAGGCTTCTCTCCAACGGTGCTAACCTAATATATAAATGGTAGCAGCTTTCCCAGCATCAGTGTGAATGCTCTCTAGTCCTGCAATTTCTTCTGCCAAACAAACCAGTCCACCATCTTCAGTTCAACTTCACTCGGGTTCTCTGGACACAGCAGAATGAAGCCCTTGTGAAATATCCTAGCCCTTGTGAAACCTCAAGAGACAGGCCTCCACTAACGTCATCTCTCTCAACATACTTATCCTCCAAGGCTCCCCCGAAAAAGGTCCCATTAAACTCTGTCCACGGAAGTCAATGGCTTTTCTGAAGTTCCAACCCCCTCTACAGTTCAGTCATAAAACAATTCAAGTGCTGCTAAGAACCACAGTCGGGGCTGCAGAGAGGGCTCAGCAGTTAAAAGCATGTACTTCCAGAAGGCCTTAACTCAATTTGCAATAGCCCTGTCTGGCAGCTCACAACTGTCTGTAAAAGAATCAGTCAGGGGAGTGGAGACATGGCTCAACAGGAGTACGTACTGCTCTTCCAGGGACCCAAGTTCAATTCCCAGCAATCACATTGGTTGTCCGGCACCTCACAACCACCTGTAACTCTAGTTCCTGGGGGAATACAACACCTGTGACTTCGGCTGGCCCCTGTACTCGCAGGCACTCGCACTCACTCGCAGACACACACTCTTTATTAGCCCTATGCATACGGTTTCTCAGGATGGTCTCAAACTCATAGACTCTGCAGAATTTCCTCTGAATTCCTACTTGAATTATCTGTCCCTGGGATTGTTCCCCGCCGCGAACAAAAACGGGTCTCGGCAGGGAAGGGAGGCGCCGGGAAAATTCCTTCCAGACCCGAGAGGAGAGCGAACGGCCAGCGCCCAGCCCCTCCCGGCTCCAGGACGGCCCCGCCCGCCGCAGGCCTCACCTTCCGCCAGGTTCCTTCCCGCCAGGTTGAGCTGGCCGCTGCTCCGCGCCGCCTTCAGCAGCCCCTGGGGCACACACAGCGGTCCGTCCCCGCCCTCCGCACGAAACCCCTTTCGGGGCCCCGGCTTGGCCACCGGCCGCGGCCGCCACATCTTCAAACGCCCCGTCCGGAAGCGGCGGGCGCGGTGACGTCAACAGACCGCGCCGCGGCCGCGCGCACCTGGCCCCGCCCCTTCCGGCGCGCGCTGGGCCCAGGACCTTCGCTGCGGCTGATGTCGTCACCGCCAGCTCCCGGGACCGCAGCATCGAGCAGTGCTTCCGCGGCCCGCGCCGGCCGAGCACCCAGGAGAGACTTCTTTCGGGTAAGCGTGTCTAACGGCCCGGGAGGCCATCTGCGCGGCGTGGGGACCGGTCGGGGCCTGAATGCGCCACCCGCCTCCAGGCCGGACGTGGCGGCCGTGGACCCTGGGCGCGGCCTGCGGCCTACGCCGTAGGGAGAATCGGGAGGACGGGGAGACCGAGAGATGGGGAGGAGAACGGAGAGCGGGAGGACGGGAGACGAGGATACCGAGGGACGGGGAGGGGGAGGACGGAGAGCGGGAAGAGTCCGAGGCTTCGGGTCCACCCGCAGGCTCCGTCACTGGGATGGTGGAAACTTGCCTACCAAGAAGGCTTTAAAAACAACGGCTGAGAATATTTGTTCCGCGCACCGAGTGCAGTTGCTCAGTAGTGCTTGTGTGTGTGTGTGCGTGTGTGTGTGTGTGCGCGCGCGCGCGCGCATGTTGAAGTCACAGGACGACTTAGGGAAGTTTATTTTAACACCGTGTGGGATGCTGGTCAGGTCATCAGACTTGATGGCCACTGCCTACACTCCGAGCCATCTGGCCGGCTCTGGCAGAACTTTTCTTGGGACGATCCCGGTAGCCCGTCTAGCCACCGAGGGATGGGTAGTGTTAGTTGAAAGTGTTAGGACGAGGCAGTTGGACAAACTCCGGGTCACATGCAGTTTCACCTGAATCTTGCTGCATGTAAAATTCGATTTTTAAAACCTTACCTCGTTTTTCTTCTTGGATCCACCGAGTTTCGTATGCTAGACAGTGTCAGGGAGGTACCTACCAGTAGTCCACACTACTGAAGAATTAAATTGTAAAGTACCTGAGCACCTCGCAAGGCCATTAACAAGTCCTTGATCAGTTGCCTGGACGTCATGATCTCAACCTTTCTACGTGTTAGGCTCAGCGATGATAAAAATCCTACTTTTTTTCAATATGAAGATCAGTTCTGCAGGTGAAGAAATTGAAGCTAAGTTTGCTGAGAAAATTCTATAATCACAAGTTTCTGCAAGTAGCATGGCAAGAGATTTCAACCTAGATCTGTCTCCAAAGCCTTTATTTGTAACCACTATGACAGAACTGTTTTTGTTGTTGTTTATAATTCCAGTTTGCTTTTATTCCTGAACCATAGTCCTGACCACATTTCAGTTGTTTGGGGAGTCTGTTGTTGCTGCTGCCGCTGCTGCTTGTTTTTTAAGACAGGGTCTCATTATGTACCCGTGTCTGGCTGGGAGCACGTTTTGTAGACCCTGCAGGTCTCTAACTCACAGAGATCAAGCTGCATTTGCCTCCCAAGTACTGGAATTAGAGGCCTGCACCATCCTCTGGCTCCATTTCAATTATTTTAAAAGAGATTTCTTTAAGAAAACCTTTTTAAAGAAGAAGTAACAGTCTGTCTTTTAGAGGATGTATTTATTTTTAAAAATTTATTTTTATTTTTTAGTGTTTTGTTTATTAATTTTATTCTACGTGTATGAGTGTATTGTCTGCATGTAAGTGCACAGGTCTCATGCAGTGCTCACAGAAGTTAGTAGAAGGCATTCGATCCTCTGGAACTTGAGTTATGGGTGGTTGTTAGCCAGCATACAGGTGCTGGGAATCTAACCTGGTTCCTCTGCAGGAGCAGCCAGTGGTCTTAACTGCTGAGCCATCTTTCCAGTCCCAAAGAATGAATTTCTTAACAAAAGTTCTTTAATTCAACCTTTGAAAATAGTAAATTAGTACTGCAACTCACTGTGCTTCTACTTGAAATACTTTATTACTGATATTTAAAAAACATGTTTTAAAGTGCCGTTTTATTTTGTATAAGAAGTATATCCTAGTTACAAAGTCTGAAAAATATCAAGAGGTTATATACTTTTCTACATGTATATTTGTATATCAGTATACATAAAAGCAACATTAGAATTTTACTTGTCTAGGGGGTTGGAGAGACGGCTCAGTGGTTAAGAGCACTGGCTGCTCTTACAGAGGACCCAGGTTTGGTTCCTAGTACCCACATGGCAGCTAACAACACCATAATTTTAGTTCCAATGGATCTGTCACCCTCTTCTGATATCCTTGAGCATTGCAAATAGACATTGCAAAACATGGTACACTTACATACATGCAGGTAATACACTCATACAGGTAAAAATAACACAAATATCTTTATAAAAAACTCTAGTAGTCTATAACATTGTAGCTATGTGGCACATGCAGATGGAACAAGTGGTGCCTCTCAAAGTTGAGAAAATTATTTATTGTGTTGTTAATCAATGGAAACTGAAAGCCAATCTGAGTAAGTTTATGGTACACCTGCAGTTGTAGTCTTGGAACCAGCTGTTTGTGTCCACTGAAGTACTTTAACAATGATCCATAAAAAATGAAACACTGAATCCTTTTTCATTACATCTAAACCAAAGTGCTTGCTGCTTTTAAAAATTGGACGGTGTGCATTATTAAAGTAGTACAGAAGGGATCTCTCTGGGGTTCAGTGGTAGCATGCTTGTGTGCCGTTGCAGGGCTGTGGTTTCCATCACCAGCACAAAACAGGGAGGAGGCCATCAGCCCTCCAGCTGATGGGGCACACTGCCTTTTGTTTCATGGGTGTCGCTATGATTTGCAATATTCATTTTCCTTAAGTAAAGGTTCACTCTTCATGCTTCTCTACTAAGTAAAAAAAACTAAGAAACTGGGGCTGGAGAGTGATTCAGAGGTTAAAAGCAGTGACTGCTCTTGCTTAGGACCCGGGTTCAGTTCCCAGCACCCACATGGTAGCTAATTGTTAGCTATCTGTAACTCCAGTTAGAGGAGATCCAGTGCCTTCTGACCTCTATGGGCACTGTACAACACAGGTGCACCTACATTCATGCAGGCAGTACACTTACAAACATAAAATTAAAATGATAAAAACTTTTTCTAAAATAAGAAACCAGAATTGTGTTAGGCTAAGGAATCACCATCACCCACAAGTGCTGTCCTGTTAGTAGCAGAAAGTAAGCCTGCTATCTTAGGGCAGGGCAGTTTGCACTTACCAAGTTTATTTCTGTGTAAAGTAGCAGATTTAGCCTGTTTGGATCAGTATCTTTATTTTTCAAACTATTATCTGGGAGAGCTGCTACCTTATGTCAAATGTTACTGAGAAACATTTTAATTGTCTTTAAAATAACTGCTGGCTTTAAAAGCAGTCAGTAAACCAGTCCTTGCTATCTTCAAAAGCAGTGCATATGTGGCATGTTTGGTTCTAATCTCAGATGTGTCTTTGAATTGCATTTTGTTGTTTTTAGAGGTGTGGCCATTTAGTTTTGGTGGAGAAATGTGTTGTATTTGGAATTTTTTGTATATTTGTCCCCACTGCTTCTCTCCATGCTTTTGAATAGTGAAGCAGTCAGACAGCTCTAGGACATTAACATGGTTTTCATAAGTGGTCTTACATTCTTCTCTCTCTTCAGTACAAAGCAGATCTAGTTCCCCTGGTTCAGGAAATACCATTTGTCAGTCCTTTTCTCAAAAAGTAAAGGAGCAAGTAAATTTTTTTCTAGGTATTTATGAGTGTTCTCTTATATGTATGTAAGTATACCTATGTGCACTGTCCTCAGTGGCAGAAGAGGGCATCGGATCCCCTGGAATTGGGAGTTGCTGACTGTTGTCAGCCACCATGTAGGTACTAGGATCCGAACCCCAGTCCTCTGCAAGAGCAGCCAGTGCCCTTAACTACTGAGTCAGTTCTCCAGCCCCATTAGTGAAGGTTTTTTAAATATTATCCTAAATGTTTTTGTTTTTCTTGTGCTTCCTTTGTTATTTTTTTCATTCTACCAAAATATAAAGAAGGCAAAGAAGTTGAAACCTGGGTAGGGATGAACCAGTACTGCTTCTATCATGTAAGTAGAAGCACTTCATGGAAAACCACCAGGCGGTATGTGCCCCTGTCACTCCTGATGAGGATATTCCGAATTATCATTAGCCAGTGCAGTGTTCTTACTCTTTTTTTTTTTTTTTTTTTTAAGATGACTATTGCAAAACTTGATGATGTAAGTGGTACAAGTTTTGGCAGAAGTTTTACCTTAGTGAAATAATACAGAGATAGAATCAGACATGATACGGTCTCTGAAACATCTTTAGTGTCCATTTAAAATAGATGGGAAAGTATAAATTTGCTAATTTATTGACACAACCAGTAAGCTTTAAAGTCTGACACTGGTTCCTAGATGACATTTATAGTCATGTCTGTAGTTTGTTAAATGGGACTGTAACTTTCAGTGTAGCTTCATAATTGTCTATGATTTCATCCCCAAACTTTAGGGTTTGGGGGCTCTGGGGGGGTTGTTTTGTTTTTTTTTCTCATTGTTGAAAATGTCAGGGACAGTTATAGCCAGGCATGGTAACTATCTCACTTCTTGGGAGGTTGGGGCAGGAAGGTCACTATAAGTTTGAGACCAGTCTGGGCTACATAGTAGGTTCCAGATCAGCCTGGGCTGCTCATTGAGAGAGTGTCTACACAGAAGTCACAGTTATGCATACTTAGAAGGTTGGAAGCTGCTGTTATGAGATACTGCAGTGTACCAGTGAGCATTTAGATGCAGTGCTGATGTGTAAACTCGACCTTGCTGTTCATCATTCTGAATAAACCTCTTTTTCTCTTCACACTCAATTTATCTACTGCTAATACAGTACTACTCATTTTCTATCCTAGAGATGTCGGCCTTCCTGCTTTTCTGACTCCTTTTTCCCAGAAATGTCACCATCAGTCTCCTCTGTCTCTCGAAGCACTTGCTTGGTCCATGACATCTGGTGCTTGAGGCTTTACCCTGGGCCAACTGCTGTTTGAGTTGAACTGAACAGTGGCAATTGGACAGAAAAGCCTAATGGCCTTCACAGACTCCATACTGTGCTTCTTTGCCAGGACCAACTATTTCAAGTCCGTACTTTGGGTGCTGGTGCTCTGACCATTGGAGCCGTGCGCGCCTTTAGCTCACTAGCTGCCAGAGCTAAGCTCGGGTGTTTGTCTTTTGTAAATAAGAATGACCCTCACTGCTCTGAAAACGTAATGAAGCAATGAAAGCTTTCCCCAAACAGTTTTCCATAAGAAAATGCTGCATTTATTACAAAGAGTGGCTTTTTTAGCAGTTGTCCACCTATATGTTTAGGTCACCAGACTGAACATTTGAAGTCTGCTCCTACTGCTGCCCAGTTCTCATTGCAGTGATCTCCAGAGGGGAGCATTTGCTCACAGTTTACATCTTTACTATTACTAGTGGTTTACAGAGCATTTTCAACATCTGACAATATTCAGATAGCCTGAGATTTTAACATTAGTATCTACCTTTATAATAAATGTACATATGCTATGTTACATGAGAATCCTAAATAAAACAATATGTAAATCAACTTCTGATTCATATCTTCCATATAATTGATAAAGTTATCCCAAGGTACACCACTGTAAAAGGGGTGAAGCTCACTTGGAGGTAACTGCTCATTTCAAAATGGGAGGTTTGTCAGACAACAGGAAAGCTGTTAGCCCTTTCTAGTTTGGATTTTTCCTCAAGCAGTAAAACACATTTAGTAGCAGAGAACACTAAATAAAAACCGTGAGGTTAGAGACCAAGTTTGCTTTAGGCTTTTTAAGTCCCAGCCTGCTCCACAAAAATTTAGGTGGGTAACTCCTGGACCAGGGAGGTGGAAACAGGAGGGGCTCTGGAGCTTGCTGGCCTACAAGTGTAGCCAAATCAGTGAGCTTCTGATGCAGTGAGATTCCCTATCTGAAAAAATAAGGTGGAGCTGGGAGTGGTGATACACCCTTTAATCTCAGCATTTGAAAGGCAGAGGCGGGCAGTCTCTGTGCAATGGCTGCCAGCCTGGTCTACTTAGCAAGTTCCAGGCCAGTTGGGGCTATAGGGAGACCCTGTCTCAAAAAGAACAAACACCCAATAAATAAATATTAAGATGGATAGACCTTGTTTATGTAGAAAGACTGACACCAAAGATCACAGTGGAGCTCTTGGCATCAAAGACAATCTGCTGCACTCACATGCTCATGTGCACACACATACTCACCTGTGCACTGTACAGAGTGTATGTACACTGTATCAGGCACTTAACAAAGTGTCCTCACCACATGTCCAAGCTTCCAAATTGCTTTTGTCATTAAAACTCTTTATTAAAATTATTTTTATGTGTATGAGTGTATTGCCTGTATGTGTGTAAGTGCACCTGTGGTGTGCAGTACATGAGGAAGTCAGAAGAGGGCATTGGAGCCCCTGGAACTGGAGTTATGAATGGTTGTTAGCCACCAAGTGGGTGCTGAGAATCAAACCCAGGTCCTCTGCAAGAGCAGCCAGTGCTCTTAATTGCTGAGCCCTCTCTTCAGTCCCATTAAAATGCTTTTAAAAGCCCACCCCCCCCCCAAAAAAAGGGAGGGAAGAGCAGCAGGTGAAGAAGACACCCAACATCAGCCTCCACATATGCACAATATACGCATATGCACCCAGACATATGGGCATACACAAACCACGTACTTATTTTGGGTTTGAATTTGGGTTTTGGATTTTGAGACAAGGTTTCACCATATACCCAAGACTGGTCTAGAACTAGTACCCTCCCAGCTACCTGCTGAGTGCTCTGAGAGGATTTGGGGTATGAGCTGTCCCTAGCTTTACATTGCTTGGTGTCTTAGTTTCTTCGTTATTACAGTATTTGCTCTTTGCTGAACATTTGTGTGAACACTTTTCCCAGCCCCGGTGAGCTAGGCATTTCTCAGCTAGGCCATTCACTGTTCCCCAAATCTCTTCAGGATATGAAATTGAAGCTCCACAATGACACAGTTATCTCCACAGGCTCTGTGCACCATCACCAACCACTCAACACCTTTTGAGTGTTGACGGCTGAAAGCCACATAAGCAGTCCATTAATGTTACTATTAGTATCAGGTGGGTGGCATGCATTTCTTTTCAAGTGCTGATCTTTAAAAAATATTCCTTCATGAAAAGGTTAATTTTGTAGCACAGGAAAAGAAGTTAATGGTCAAGTGACACAAATGTCTGGTTCCTTAAGGAAAATTAATATTAAAATGCTTGAAAATGCATATACAACTATTGGTTATTTTAATGCAATGGATTTTTTTTTTTTTAAGATTGTGGAACATCCCCTCAAGCAGTCTTTCCTCAATGAATACTCATCAGGTATGCCATAGGAAAGGGCAGTGAGGAATCATCAGTTAATTGCCTCATTCAGTCCTGAAAGCAGAGCTGTGAATGTGCACTCTGCCTGAAATGCAGTGCCTGTGAGTTCTGGAAACTGTCTTCATGCCAAGTTCACTGCTGCCTCCTTACTGTGTAGGATAATCACAGACAAGAGTGCCCCTGCCAGTGTAGACCATGCAGAAGGTGCAGTGTCGTGTGTGTGTGTGTGTGCGCGCGCGCACATGTGCGCACACACCTGCCTGTCTGCCGCTAGTGCTAGCTCATCCTTCCTCTTCTTCAAGCCTTCCCTAGCTTACCTGCAAAAGCAGGTTGATAACCCTCTTTGTGTACATCAAAACTTGAAACTTGCACACTTCTCAGGGCAGGTATGTCCATATATGGGCACTTGTACCCCAGGATAGTTGTGACTGTGGCCCACCAGAAAATCATAAACTTGCAGCCTGAAAAGTTTTTTTTTTTTTTTTGGGGGGGGGGATAACTTAATTGCAACATTCTCATGTGTGAACTTTGTACATGACAACTAATGTAGCTGCGCCAAAAAGTTAGACCTTCCAGTAGGGTCGGTAAAGTGAGTTGTTTCCTTTGTCCAGAATGCCTTTTCCTTAGAAATTTCCTTAGAAATTCGCACGGCAAATCAGTCTGAGCAGATCCTCAGTTCATCTCTCTGTCCTCTGTCCTGTTTTATTACCACAAGTTCCTACACCCATGTGTTGGCTTATGAATAGTTTGCTGTAGATGTTAAGTGTCATAAGATTGGCAACCGGAGCTGTCTTTTCTCAGCTGTCTTTCTAGCATCCAGGAAGTTCTAGTGTTTGAACAATTGTGTGGGTTTGAGCTGCCTTTTGTTGTATTGGGGAGATCGTGACTTAAGTCAGAGCTCAGTACTTCTCCAGGTTCTGTACTCTTGCCTTATTTGGGAGCCTACACAAACCTTACATCACTTGTCACTGGTCTTGGTGTACCTGTTGTTTGCCCTCAGCTACATATTTTATTTCTGGGAAGGTGGTTGTTTGTTCTATCCATTCAACATACAATGACTGTCAAAATTATTATTCATTTTCTTATTTGATTGACCAGGAAAACAAAGTAGATTTTTCAAGTGAAATGTATTTAACCCTGTGTTCCCTTTTAAGTTCAGTTTTTGTTTTATTTTGATACTGTTAAATGATTTGAAAATATTTTAGTGTTCTTCATTTGCGTAAAATTACCTGTTGCTAGTTTCTTCATATCAAACACCATCTGTTAGTGTATTTACCGAGTTATTACACATAAGTTAGATTCCAGTAGTTAACGGATTTTATCACAGAACTTTTTCTTTGATTTGAATCTGTCATTCTTGTCATGAAATATCAAACGTACAGAAAGTGTAGAATGAGAGCTAATGAGGTGGCTCAGCAGGTAAAGTTTCTTGCTGCTGATCTGGTGCCTTGAGTTTGATTCCAAAGATGCACCGGGTGGAAAGGAAGAACCAACTTCTACAAGTTGTCCTCTGACCTCCACACACCATGGCACTTACAGGCTTGCCTGCATGCATGTCAACACATACACTACAAGTAAATGTAATAAAAACTTTTTTAAAGAAAAGTGTAGAATAATTGTAGATTTCGGAGTACCTGCCATAATGAACCAACAGTAAAGCCGGGACACACATGAACTCTTGCAGCTGTGCCGTCTGTCCTGTCATTGAGGGCTGTAGCGTTCGTGGCATATTATAGGCACTCATGATGCTCCAAGTGCTGAGCCAATGAGAATCTGCAGTGATCAGTGAGGCCCCGGTGCAGAGTGAAATGGTCCTTCATTTTCACCTTCACAGATGCACCCTTACGAGTGCAAGTGTTTTCTCTTTTAAAAAGAGTTTTATTATTTTTAATGTGTGTGAGTGTTAGGCCTCCATGTGTGTCAGTGCACCCATGTAGTGCAGTGCTACAGGAGTCAGAAGAAGGCGTCGGATTCCCTGGAACTCGAGTTAGGGACAGTGGTGAGCCCTGGCGCCAGGTGGGTGCTGGGAGAACCCGGGTCCTCGGCCAGAGCGGCTGAGCCGTCTCCCCAGCCCCGAATGATGCTTTCTAATTTTGATGGGGTTCACCTTGAATCCGCTCGTCCTTTCGGTGTTTGAGTCCTGGTGTGTCGTCGACGCAGCAGGCCAGACGCATCCAGGTCGGTGGCCTTGTGCTTGAACCCGGAACTCGGGAGGCCGGCGGTCCTGCTGCTGGGAGTCTGGGCGGCCGGCGGGGAGGGGGGCACTTCCGGCTGTGCTGCGCACGCATGGGGGGCGGGGCGGGTGGCCGCGCGGCATTGTGGGCCGGCGCTGGGCGCGGAGCGGTGGCCGTTTGCGCGGCCGGCGGCCTGGCGCGCTGACGGCTCGTGTTTGATGTGTTGAGCAGGAGGCGGCCCGCGCCATGAGCAGCACGGCCGTGGTCCCCAGCGCGGCGGGCCCGGGCCCCAGCGGCGGGCCTGGCGGCGGCACCGAAGTGATCCAGGTGACCAACGTGTCCCCGAGCGCCAGCTCCGAGCAGATGCGAACGCTCTTCGGCTTCCTGGGCAAGATCGACGAGCTGCGCCTCTTCCCGCCGGAGTGAGTAGGGGGCGCTGCGGCCGGCCTTCCGGTGCGCGGCCTTCCGGTGCGCTGCCGGCCTTCCGCTGCGGCGCGCGGCCTTCCGCTGCGGGTGCCGCGTCCCAGCCGGCGCCGGCGGTGTGGACTGGCGTGCGCGCTGCCAAGCGGCGAGCGCCGAGACCGGGGGACCGGAAACGTAGCCACGGGGTTTCCTCCCTGAAAAGTTACTTTGCATGTGTGTGCTCTGCATGCGTGTTGGTGTAGTGACCACGGAGGTCGGAAGAGGGCATCGGACTACCCCTGAACAGGAGTTACGGACGGTTGTGAGCCGCCATGTGGGTGCTGGGAATCGAACGCGGGTCCCCAGCACGAGCAGCCGGTGCTCTTAGCGCCGAGCCTCTCTCCAGCCCCTCCTTAGGTTCTAAACTTGGACCCTCACTGACCGATCGTGAGGGTGGTCCCTAATCCTCAGCTTTTCTGCTCAGACTGCCACCGTCACATAGCATTGCTGCCTACTGCACTGCTTGACTCCTGGAAGTGCTTCCACGTAGCCGGGCGTGTTTGAGATGGGTGTGTTGTTGGTTCTTAAGGACATAGACAAAGTTCAGGACCAGTTGGTCTGCACAGAACAGCTTCCCTACTAGGGCCACACAGAAGTAGGGGCCTTCCTGCCGCTCACTGTCCTCACAGCTCACTGACGTCACTCCAAAAATGATGTATCCATTCGGTTTTCACATCATTCTCCAGTTTCACAGGTTACTAAGAATTGCTCTTGAGATGCTTGCTTTTAAATGTTTTGTTTAGAACGAAGGACAGCAGTGGCTTCCCTGGTTTGTTTTTCTCACCAAATCAGTGGGCACTATCCTAGAGGAGGTTGCTAGTCCGCCTGCCTTTTTGTGGTGCAATGGACATTCCACGGCCACCTGCTGGTGTGTATGTGTTCAGGACTTCTTTCCCGGAGTTGGAAGACAAATCTGTGTTTTACACTTGACTCCTTCCCTCCTTCTTCTTAAATGAAAATACATTTTTATCTTTTCACACACTACACTATAGTCTGACAAATGCTGTATTTCCTTTAGCAGACTTTTAGGTTTTGAGCAGTATTGGGTTTTGTTTACCAGCTTCTCAATACCCGATCTGAACTGCCAAGGTTGAGAATACTTTCTGGGTGGTTTTTGTAAGTCTGTAGCATTTTCAACAATAGTTTGCCAAGAAGATGCACTATACACTTCCAGAGTCCCAAAGAGTGTAGTCTGTCAGTCATAGAGTGTATCAGTTGGCCTTACTGTGAGCACACATTTCCACCTGATTCTTCTGTATGTAATTTTTGTATACATATATTTGCTTTTAAGTCTTCCCCTGTTCCCCCAGTACTTTCTGGAGTTCCTTTCTGCTTAGCCTTGACCTTCAGTTCCCTTAGCTGAACTTGAAGGTCTGAGAAGCCTTTCCTCTCTAACCCACAAAAATTAGTACAGCAGCTGCCAGTTCAACCCTCCTCTCTTTCTTAGACTTTGAGATCTGGACTTCATCAACATTGCCTGAATGGCGTTTTCAAAGTATATGCCACATACGCACCTACTAATCATGCTAAGGAAGAGCGTTTTTGAGACAGGGTCTGGCTATGGGGCCCATGCTGGCCTCAAATCTCAAATCAGGATCTTCCTGACTCTGCCTCTGCCTCCCAAGTGCTGGTGTTTTGGTTGTATACTACACCAGCATTCACTGTGTCATTCACTTGAAGTCAGTAAGGAAACGACTGTTTGGTTTGAGTTAGAGTGCCTGTGCAGGTAAGCATCTCCATAGCTGAAGGTCGCTGCTAGCAAATAAAGGATCATTAGCCTCTGAGGAACCAAACATGATTTTAATGATCTTATAGATAACTTTGTACAAGAGAGAGGAAATATATTTAAATTTACTTTAAAGGAAAGTGTTTTAATGAGTGCAATATTTTAATTTTTTATTGAATTTATTTTATTTTTTTAATTTATTTTGACTACATGTATATAGGTGCACCTAGGTCGTGCATTGCCCATGGACACCACAAGAGGGTGTCAGATCCCCTGGAACTGAGTTATGAATGATTGTTAGCAGCCATATGGATGTTGGGAATCCCATTGGGGTCCTCTGCATGGGCAGACAGGGAGCTGTCTCTCCAGCCCAACATGCCTGCTCTCCTGCACATTCACTTTATAAACTCAGAATGTGTCCTCAGAAATGGCTGGTGCTGTATTAAGGTCGAGTTAAAAGGCTGACCTGGTGGCCTAAAGCCCAGGTTCTAGTGACCATGAATATCAACAGGAGATTCTAGGAATGAGATGCCTGCTGGGAAAGGAATTCTGATTCCATGAACCCTTGGCCAAGGAGCCCAGGACTCAGAATTTGCTGTGTACACTGAAAATGCCCTTGGGACAGCAGCATGGGGAGGTCTTTCTGTTCTCTTGCTTTTCAGAGTTTAAGATTATATTTTAGATGAGGTCCTTATCCAAAATGAAACTCATCTGGTAACTGGAAATAGTGACCTTGTGGGTTTTCAGATTTTTCTAAAGAACTATTTTCCATACTCTTCAAGAACAGTTAGTCTTTTTAATTGTACAAGAATTATCAGTGTTACAGGCTTGGAAACATGGGATCATGTGTATGAGGTCAGGTATGGTGACACAAGTCTGTAACTGTTACCAGCATCTGGGATCTGGAGGCAGGCGGGTCAGGAGTCTAAGCCAGCCTGGGCTACATAAGGAGTTCAGGCCAGCTGGAACTATAGGGAGACCCTGTCTCAAAAAGACAAAAAATTAAAATTAAATCTTTAGCAAAAGAAAACATAAGGGAGTTCTAACAGCAACAGTAAATATGTATCTGAATATGTAGTATAACTAATACTGATATCATTACATTTTTATGCACACTCATCCTTTTTATTAGAAAAATTCACAGTAAAGTATTCTTTGGGGGGTTTTTGTTGTTGGTTTTGAGACATGGTCTCCCTGTAGTCCCATCAGACAGGAATTCACTCTGTAGATCAGGATCTCAGAGATCTGCCTGCTTCTGTCTCCCAAGTCCTGGGATGAAAGGTGCCACCATGCCGAGCTGACAGTGAAGCTCTATTCTAATTGTAATAAAATATGTTACATTATTTCCCTTTATTACTGATTCTTGAGATACAGTTGTTACTTTATTCTTTGCCCTGAGTTCCTATTAAAGGAGAAAGAAGAGCTTCATACCTCAGAGACCTGAATTTCATGGAAGTGGTACTGTCCAGGGACCTGGATAAAGTTGTGCTCACATGCAGGGACTGTGAGATTGCTACTGTCCCTGGGCAAAAAACCTGTATGAGGCTAAGGAGCAGTCCTTCCCTTATTCATTTTTTCTTTATAGAGTCTGTAGTAAAAATTTGTCCCATGAGCGCTTGCTCTGCCTTACTCAGCTTTACTGCCACAGCTTGCCTTTGCCACTTGTTTGTGGAAGTGCTGAGCTAAGCAGTGTGCTTTCTTTTTTTGTCTCTTTGAGACTGAGTCTCTCTGTAGCCCCTGCTGGGCTGGAACTCAGAGATCTGTCTGCCTCTGCCTCCCCAGTGCTGGGATGAAAGGCGTTCATCCCCACACTTGGCTTAGCCATGTGCCTTCTTTTATGTCCTCCTGTGAAAAGGGAGGGCAGCTCATCTGCAGGTCAGAAATGTTCATTGATTATCAGATGTGCTTTTATTTATCTATTTATTTATTTTGCTTTTTGAGGCAAATTCCAGGCTGACCTAGAACTTAGAATTCCTGTCCCAGCCTCTCCGATTGCTGATGGTTACAAGCTTGTGCCATTGCACCTGCTTAGATGTGTTTTCTGATGTTTTACTCTTGAAGTAAACAATTCTTAATCATTTTGCTCTGAGAAGGTAACTATAATGGAAACTTTGTAAGTTAAAACTGTTACCTGGGTTTAAAGGAGGTTGGTATTGGGGCAGAGGGTAAGGATCATTGGTAGAGCAATTGCCTACCTGGGTTTGATCACCAGAGCATGTGTGAGCACACACACACACCTACTGCCAGTCTTGAATCTGGCTTCATCACCTATGTTTGTCAGCCTTGAATTTTGTTCTGGGTCATTGCAATAGGTTATGCAAGGTAATTTGCTTTCGGCTGGTTCCAATAAATTAACATACATACATTTAGGGATTTTTAGCTGAGTATATCCCTTGGGGGTCCATCTGGGCTACAGCTGGTGGCAGTCTCCTCTAACACTGTCTGTTTATCTTCTAGTGACTCACCTTTGCCGGTGTCCTCTCGGGTCTGCTTTGTTAAGTTCCATGATCCAGACTCAGCAGTTGTGGCACAGCACCTGACAAACACTGTGTTCGTTGACAGAGCTTTGATAGTCGTACCGTATGCTGAAGGTTTGTGCTCTGTTTCACTTTCTATGTGGGCATCCCAGCTTGGCCGATGGCCTCAGTGTAGCTGTAGAGTGAGCATTACTGGCATGCTAAGCTCCTAGCTGCCAACATCTGAAACCCTTGTTATACTGCAGTGCGTAAATTGTGCTTGTAGATTTTTTTTTTAATTATAAAAATTAGAAATCAGATCTGTTTTATATGTCATTACCTTTTTGCTTTCTTTAAAATGTTTTTAAATTTATTAAAACTGAATTCCTAATTGAAACTCTTGAGATATAGTTAATTTAACAGTTAAGTTTTAACTAAGAAGTCCCGAAGGTAAACGATTCACACCATAAACATTCTTACACAGAAACCTTCAGATAATTGCATGATACTTTAGTTTTAAATGAATAGCTACGTCAGGTTTATTTCCTTGATTTTTTTTCTTGCAGGTAATTTTTTTTTTTAATTCACATTAAATTCCAGTATACCAAGGGTTACAATTTTAGTTTTTGCAAAAGTTCAAGATTTCCTGTAGTTTAGGTGCCGGATGGGCACTGGGTGTTTGTTTTATGCCAGATTTTCTTGTTCTCTTGTTATATTTTCTAGAATATCTCAAAATAATAAATTCTTCTCTCTGTTATTTGTGTGTGTGATTTTTGTAGTGGAGAAGGCAAATGCAAAACCTTCCAGATGACTGAAAACAGTGGGTCCTCTGCAGCTACAGGGGACTCTAGACATTAACTAAAGGCCAGCAAGCACTCAACCCCCCAAGTGTTTTCCTGGTGTAATCATTTGTTAACTACATTTTCTCTCTGTTTACGTTTTAGGCTGTTAAAGTAATTTGACAGAAAAAAATGAGCAGGTTTTTGGATCTAAAAAGCCACTGTGACAAGACAGCACTATTTTAATGCCGTTCTGTAACACTTTCTAAGGCAGACTTTATAATTAGCTCCCAGTGCTCTGCTCGGTTTGCTTTTTGGTAACTATACATTCTTATTGGGGAAATCATTGACATGGTATACTTACTGAATTTTAATGTAGTTACTGTACTGTTCAGGATCTACACGCTTTCCCCTTTAATAAACTGGTCAGCAGGAGCAGAGTCTTAGAATTGTTGGTTTTTAGATGCTATCATAGATAATTGAATACAAATGTGAAGATTTGGCACCACACCTTGTGAAATATCTAATCTTAGAGAAATTCCTCTGGTTTACTAAAGAAATGAACGTTCAGAGATGACTTAAGGCATGCTACTTTGGAAACAGTACTACTCTCTCCACGGTATTGAAGTGTGTGAGATCGGGTACAGTGTTTCTATGAGAAAGGGAGGAAGGAAGGAAAGAAGCAAGCTGATTTAGCATGCTTGGGATAAGCAATTCCTTTTATTTCAGTGTGCCTAGTATAAGATAAGACTTAACTACCAACTTGCAGCAACAGAGAACTTACAGAACCAGGTTCAGGATGGGTAAAATACAGAGACGATAGGTCTCGAAATAGTCATACCGTGAGAGTAATGTGCAGAGCACTGCAGTTAGCCTTTAGATTTAATGAGCTCTTACTAACAGGCCTGGGGTGTAATACGGTATGCCATAAAACTGGTTTTCTATGACTATTTTAAACCGTGGTAATTTTTATAGATGTGCTTTTGAAGTAAGGTTTGGGGGGAGTGTATATAGAACTATAAAAATACTTAGTTCCGAAATCTGTTTTTGCTGTATTTAATTTGTGGTATGATGTGCTGTATTAATGTTACTTCCACAAGTAAACTGATGTGTTCAACCCCTTTGTCACCATTCGCTCTGGTTTTAGCTCTTAACACTTTGGTGTTGGTTCTTGGTCAGTGTGTTAGAACAATAGACCAAAAGTATACGGTAAGGAATGGTCTTACTTGGTAAAACTTTTGAGATAGCTGAGTTTGGAAGGAACTCTTAATAGTAATGGATTTGGGTTATTCAGGTTCCTTGGTTAATGTTTGTTTCTTTTGTCTGTTTCTTTTTCTTTCATTTCTACACATTCATGCAGTATTTCATGGTTCTATCAAAGCAGCAGTAAAAAAAAATACTCTTGACGCATGAAAATTAACTGGTGAGGGGCCTCATTGCTACTTTTAAATTGTAGTTTTATTTTTTAGTTTTTTTTTTAATCAGAGGATCAGATGCATGACCTTGTTAGTGGATGCAGATCTTCTCAGGTGTCTCTCAGTAAATCCAAGAGGATTTAGTGTGCCAGAAATGTTGCAAATGCACTAATTCGAGTAAGATGTTGATGCTTAATATATCCTCTTGACATAATTTTGCATGCAAAATTGTCCCTTAATCTTCATAGGTTTGTTAATATTGATGCATTAATGCCCTATATCTAAGTGATCTTCTCCCCTCCCTCCATAACTCTCGGTATCTAAATTGGTGACGCTCTGACACAAGCAAGGTAGCAGTGCTGTGTAGTAGACTTTGTTTATGTTATCGGCACTTCGCAGTGTAGGTGGAAGGAACCGTTACCTTTATTTAACAGTGGTTTTTCTTTTTTGTTGTTGTGTTTTACAGTTCTTTTCCCTGGTTCAGCCTGAACTATATACCAGGCCCTGCTGAAAATACCACCCAACAGTTTTCTTCTGCAGCTTATCCAGTTTCTCTTAAGTGCCCTGTACATATTGTATGTTTTATGATGAGATGCAGTTTCTTAATATGTATTACAGAAATACTACTGGTATTTGCAAATATGTAGTTTAATTGTATTATTGAACTCTCATTTTGGGGGCTTGGGCACATTAACAGATTGATCCATCTGTATAGGGCTTTTGCTGTTGGATAGAATTTAAATTGTCTACATAAAAATAATGTCTTAGGACCTTTAGATTTTATCTGAATACACAGATTAGGCTTTTAAAGCAGACATACATGTGGTTTTGGGCTTAAGGAGTTTTGGATAAGTTAGCTATTGATCTGACACCACCATAGCAACCGTTTTTTGATATGGGTAGCATGGCACATGTTGGAACCTAAAGCATTTTACTGTACAGGTAAGGAATGTGCCATGTTGTTTTTCCTGTTCTCTCTGTCTCTCCTCCCCCATTCCCTCCCCTACACACATTATCCCCTGTGTATTCAGAGACCTTTCAGAAACATCCATTTTCATGAGTCAGCAAAAGCCCTACTCTTGATTCCAACAGAGTGTTTCCTTTACATACTTTCTTCTTTTAATTTTTACAAAATTTATATGGTAGGTGTAAAAATCATAGTAACTGTGCCATATTATTAACCCCTAAATCAAACTTTTTTTGTCTTGTGTATCTTGATTTTTCTGTGTGCTTTATAGTGAAGCAGCCGACACGAGTCGTTGTTCATAAAACAGCTTTTGAAAGTTGAGAGCACACCCCTGGAGAACCGACTGTGCTTGCTTACGTTTGGTTCATGACTTAAAAATCGAGTACAGGTGATGAAATCTTGGCAGTGTTAACAAAACAGTAGTGTGTATTGTGCTATTTTTTTTTACTCTAGAAACTTAACCATTTGTAGAGAAAAGGGAACATTTTCACACATTGAAGTTTCATTCTGACAAAATTAATGATAAATAATCATAGAGATCAAATTTTATATTTTAGCGAACATAAGTACTTTCAACAAACTCAGGTGGTGTATCAGGGAGACATTTTCTGGGTGTTTTTGTGTGTTTTCTGTCTTACAAGAGAGCGTGTTCTCATGCAAGGGTATTTCTCTGCAGGAGTCATTCCTGATGAGACTAAGGCTTTGTCTCTGTTGGCACCAGCTAACGCAGTGGCAGGCCTTCTGCCCGGTGGTGGACTCCTGCCTACCCCCAACCCACTTACTCAGGTACCTGTTCCCTGGACTCGTGAAAGAGTAGAAATATTTGGTGTTAATGTAAACTTAAATGAACTTGAGCATAGGTGTGTGGAAAGTCAGGCTGCATGCTCTGTATCCAGGAGACAGAACCACGGTCATGTTCAAAGGGAGTCTGGTGACCATAGCAGTCAGTATAAGAAGTGACGCTGGGGGAAGAGTGCAGTCAGTGTTTTGGTTGGAGGACTTGGGTGCCTTTCCCCATTTTGTGCTGGATGAGAGTTTCCTTGAGTTCTCACAGAACATCTGGGAAAATAAGGCCATTGGGTGTATCCCACACAGAACCCAGAACTTGAGAAATCATCAGTACAGGAGCCAGGTGAAGGAAACCCCTTTCTCAGTCAGTATCCAACCCATCCCTTAGTCATACGACAGCCAGGATTGTGGCAGCTGCCAAGGGAGAAGTGTGCAAGGGCCTGTCCTGGTAGTGCGGCGCAGGCAGCACTGGTGTGATGCCAGAAGCACTGGGGACACCTGGCGCACACAGGATTATGTGGGAACGTTCGTTGTTCTTTGTGAATCTCCAGAGTGGGGGTGTTTGGTAAGTAGTGACAGAGTGGGCCCCGTGTAGGCAGGTGGGGGCTGCTGTAGCTCTGGCCACAGCCATGTCTTCAGTCATATGTTTTCATTGGAACACAGCTCTGTCCATTTGTTGATGTGCCACATAGGGCCGATTTTGAACTATGGCAATATGCACACTGTCAATGCCTACACAGGAATAACTTGTACAGAAAGTAAAAGTGAAGTTTCCATTTGCTTGAATTTACTTATAAAACCTGAATTTTACAGATTGGCGCTGTTCCGTTGGCGGCTTTGGGAGCTCCAACTCTTGATCCTGCCCTTGCTGCTCTTGGGCTTCCTGGAACAAACTTGAACTCTCAGGTACAGTTGGTGCACTTCCATATTTATGCTTCTTTTTAGAAATATATTTACTGTTTTTATTTTATGTGTACAAGTGTACTGCTTGCATGTAGGTAGGTAGGTGCCCCCACATCCTGCAGTGCCCACAGAGGTCAGGAGAAGGCATTGGATCCCTTGGAACTGGAATTATGGACAGTTGTTAGCCACCATGTGGGGGCTGGAAATCGAACCTGGGTCTTCTGCAAGAACAGCCAGTGTTCTTTATCTACTGAGTCATCTCTCCAGCTTCCCACATTTTGCCTTTTATAAAGAATTTTTTGCTAAACTTTAGCTTGCCTTTCGGGGCTTAGCTGCTGTGTTCGAGTATTAGCACAGTAGCAATGTTAGACTGGCTGCTACGTCATCAGTCCTTCATCCTTCACATTTCCAAGAACTCCGTTCCACAGTCCTTACTTGGGAGATGTTGTGGTAATCTGAGGAGCTTTGTGGTTTGGTTTTGTCATTCTATAAACTCTCTTCGTTCAGTCTTAAAATCTACAAGAGCTGATGCAATAAAATCTAGACTACCTGGATACCTACCTGCTCTTCACTTCCCAACTGTAGCCACTCATGTCAGCTGGTGCTGCTCAAAGGTCACTCCAGAAACAGACACATAGCTCGTATTCCTCTTTGTTGGTTAGAGGTACTCATAGAGCATCGGACTGAAGATTTGCAAGATTGTCGCAGGACTTTTCAGCAAACCAAGAAAAGCAGAGTGTTGATGGTGTGACTTGCATTGTTCTTACCTGTTTTATTGTTTCTCAGTCTCTTGCTGCAGATCAGCTGCTGAAACTAATGAGTACTGTTGATCCCAAGTAAGCCTCTCCTTCATTTCCTGTTGTCATATATTGTGTGGGTGTCTAGAGGACGGTTGTTTTAAGAAGTCTCACTCTGTGCCATAGCCTTGTCCTGAGTTCACTGTAGAGTTTAGGCTGGATGCAGACTCCTGTCTGTACCTTTCAGGTGCTGGGCTTAGAGATAAAAGCCACCATATCCAGTTGAGAATAGTTACTGTGAATAATCAACAGAAAGTCAGCTCTGCTTAGTAAAAGGAGGCACGCATCATGTAGAAACAAAGCAGGAAATAAAAGGCACACCCATGCATGAAGGGTGTCTGTTGGGTTGTCATAATTGTCAGTGGGCTTGTTACCAGGGTGATGATCTAGAAGAGGCGTAGACGTCCTTCCCAGCACTCTTTTTGTTCTGTCTTTTTGAGACAGGGTCTCCCTGTAACCCCAGCTGACCTGGAACTCTGCCTTCCCAAGTGCTGGGATTAAGGGTGTGCATCACCATGTCCAGCTTAGCACTTAGTTTTTTCTTAATACAGCACTGTAATCTTTCCTGCTTGTTGTAGGACACTCTTGAGAGGTTTTAATTGTTAGTTTACCAGTAAACTAAATTGGCGCCTTATACTGTTTCCCTATTAAGCTGGTGAAAGTCACTGTCAGAAATCGGGAAAGCATGAAGGGAGAGGGCGTGGTGGCTGACCCGGTGTGACCCTATGGTCACTTGTGCCTCTTCTTGACACGCTTCCTGCTCGCCCCACAGTTTACTATACCACATTTCCTGTCTGTAATTTCTTCTTGCATGTGCAAATCCTTAACGGGGTGTCTTAGCCTTTGCAGTCAGGACTTTGTGTATAGCTTTGGTGGCCACTGGCCTCTGTTTCAATTTCTCTCCATCTGCAGGATAAAGGTAGTGCTTTCCCTGAAAAGTTGTGATGTAGAAAAATTTAAAACATAAGATGGGAAGTTACTAATATCAACATAGTTTCTTAAACTAGCATTTATTAAAATGTGCTTAATTATGGAAAGTTACTTACTCCAGATACCTGTAAATCCCTCAAGTGGAGTCACCCGTTGTAAACATTCAAAGCAATGTTACACTCTGTATTGCTTATTAAACCTAAGGAATCCCCCCTTGCTTTCAAGGACTATTTTATTGAAATATATGGAACGTGAGCCTTTATTGAAAGTGGGGTGTTAGGGTTTAAAATTTTTCCTTCCTCAATGCTTGTTTCTTTCAGGTTGAATCATGTAGCTGCAGGTCTTGTCTCACCAAGCCTCAAGTCAGACACCTCAAGTAAAGAAATAGAGGAGGCCATGAAGAGAGTGCGTGAGGCCCAGTCCCTGATTTCTGCTGCTATTGAGCCAGGTAAAGTGCTTGAACTCGTTTTTGTTGGCTATTGAATTGTGGTTCTTGGTGAAACTGATAATGACCTAGTCAGTCTTAAATTGTTCTTAAATTCTGAGAAGCCATGTAGTAGAGTACCACTAAGATATTCGGGGTGGCAGGTGAGGCTAGTAATCGCTGCTGAGAGGGAACCTGTGGCTGCCCATATGCCTCATAGATGTTCTAGCACTAAGCTGTTCCTCTGAACAGATCATCTTGAGATTGATTAAATGAGTTGTTGTCACCCAGTGTTTTTATTTTTAATCTTACTCTAATTTAGTAAGTGGGAGTGTTCTTGGTGTATATATTACTAGGGAAATAATTTTAAAGTATAATGAACAAATACCAAATGTTTTAAACATGTCATTTAATTGATAAGGTGTCAAATAAATTAATGGTAGTTACATGGCAGGAATTTTCTTGAAGCTCCAACTGCTTTTAACGGCTTAGGGCTGAGATGACTAAATGTGGTTTGTTATATGAGTTCTAAGATTCCTATGGCCTGTCTGTGATGCTCACTGTCAGTTAGAGCCAGTTAATGAAGTGGCCTACCTGTGCCAGAAAGAGCTCATTCTCATTTTGATGCTGAGCGTGTGTGGAAAGCACAGGTGCAACTGTCTCTGGGTCCTCAATTAAAGGAGTCAGTTTTAGATACTTCACAGCATGATTGGAGGTTGGAGGGGAATAGGAACAGGCGGGGATTGGGAGGAAAGACAGCTTCCTGAGGTCAGATGCTTTTGATAAAATAGTAAAAACAATGAGTCATGACTGTTTGAATCAGGTTTATGATTAGTAATCATTTTGACATGAGTTCTCTTAAAACAGGTGAGTGAGAAATAAAGACGGAGTGTTCTTGGCACCCTGGACAGACACACACACACACACTCTCACAGGCAGTATTAGAGCATGTTGCTGGGCAGAGAATTTACAGTGTTTACATTGTACTTGAATTTTAGGTGTGTCTCTGAAGGAACCTAAGAAAGGAAAAAAGACTCAGAAGATACCCTTTTCAGACACTTGTCTATGGGAAACACACATAAAACCCTCCAATACTCTAATCAGAGTATTTCAGATTAGATGGTAACCTTCAGCTATCAGCTACAAGTCAGTGTGGGGTTTACTAAAAGTTTAGGAAATTTTGTATCATTGGAACAAGCTTCCTGGTGATTTCGTACATACATATTTGTGTGTGTGTGTGTGTGTGTGTGTGTGTGTGTGTGTGTGTGTGTCTGTTAATCACTTCATAACATTCAAGAATATGCTGAAATGCAGACAGTACTTTGAGGGACATATAGCAAGCTGGCTCAGCAAGTAGATGGCTCTTGTCAGCTGGTCTGAGTCGAGTCCCTGAATCCACACGGTGGCAAGAGAGAAAACTAGCTCCCAAGAGCTGTGCACCGACCTCCACATGCACACACCATGGCACACACTGTAAACACACACAAAAATGTTAAATCCTTAGTCTTGGGGCTGGAGAGATGGCTCAGCAGTTAAGAGCACTGGCTGCTCTTGCAGAGGACCCAGGTTCTAATCCCAGCACCCACATGGTGGCTAACAGTCATCCGAAACTCCAGGGAATCCAACACCATGGTCTTCTGACCTCGGCAGGTGCTGCACAAAACGGGAGCACTTGAATACATGTAGGTAATAGACATAAAAATAATAAAATATTTTAAATCTTTAGTCTATATAACTCCAGAATGGGGCTGATTTTCCTATTTAAGCATAGATTCTTTTTCTTTTAAATCTAGATAAGAAGGAAGAAAAAAGAAGACATTCAAGATCGAGATCACGTTCTAGAAGGAGGAGGACTCCCTCTTCTTCTAGACACAGGTTAGCTTGCTGGACAGCAGCTGTACCTGAAACAAGTGTCTTTCTTCGTTTCCTCTGTTAATGTGCCATCTCCTATTTAAAGCGTGTTTGAATGCGACCGTTATCAATGGAGTGTGAGAGGGTATTGTGTAGTGGGAGAAAGGTGTGGACTGAACCCGTGATTCACATTCAAAACCAGAACAGGAGACAGTCCCATCACAGGTAGAAAAGATCTGAAACTGAAACTTTCAGATGACGTGACAGCATGGGAAGAGCCTGAAACTTGGAGGTTCTCACTTGGATTCTGAATCTAACGTAGAGATTGCTCTTTGAGTTGCTGGATGCACTATTACTATCACTGTTTGACTTACCAAGAGTTAAGGCTAACATCTGCTCCCCCATACTAAATCTTTGTCTGTTAGGTTCTATAGATCAGTGACTCTCCAACTCATCACTCTTTAACCCTTCACATTTGCAAAAAAATAAACTGTATGTGCTTTAGAGTACATGGGTTGGGTCTGTCAATCTTCAGCATATTACAATTTAAACTTTTGCTACCCATTTAAAAAAAAAAAAACACACTATGTTGTATCTCACCAATCTCTAGTAGTAACCTGTTAGAAGTAGATTTTTTTCTTTTTGTGTATTGAGTTTATGTCTGCTTATAATTATACCATGTCTTGCAATGCCCGCAGAGGCCAGAAGAGGGCGTTGTCAAATCTCCTGGGACTGGAGTTGTGGATAGTTTTAGCCACCATGTGGGTTCATTGAGATATCTCTTCAGCCCCAAGAAGATAGGATTTTGCATTCAGATTTTTTGCAGTATATTTTTGTTTGTGTATTTTAACATAATTTTGATTGAGAATTTCATAGTGTGTTTTCATCATAATCGGCCTTGCTCACACATTTTAACTTGCAGATTCATGTGCCTGTGCAGTTAGAAGAAATAGTTGTAGACTTTTCAGGCGATGTGATCACTATTCCTTAATCAAGTACCAAATTTGGTGTGATTTCTGTTTGCTATACAGTGACATTAGTGCCACCTCAGGTCTCATCAGAAGAGGGAAGAGGTGGAAAGTGTTAACCAGACAGTAATATGTTCAGGTTTCTCATTTTTAACTTTCTTTTAGAAACCAGTTTTTATCATTAAAATGAACATTAAGTTTATTTTCCTAAGGTATAATGTACT
The DNA here is from genome assembly GCA_035773235.1 of Eospalax fontanierii. NCBI lineage: Eukaryota > Metazoa > Chordata > Mammalia > Rodentia > Spalacidae > Eospalax > Eospalax fontanierii. The sequence goes on from CM069543.1 coordinate 8,590,752, forward strand.
TGGTGTGTTCTCAAGAAAATGTTTTTTAAATATCAGGTCAGGACATGCACACTCTCACTCCGTTGGTTCTTGGTGTTTGTGTTTTTGCTCTGGGATCTCCTGGCATCAGTCTGGTCTCCCCAGCAGTGTCCGCACAGGCTTGCATTTCCAGTTGCAGTCATACATACCAGGACAAATGCATGCTCACCTGTACCCGCACCATGGAGGACTTGGTTACCTTTGAAATCTAGAAGATAATGTGGGTGAATAATGACAGCAGCTGAAAGGAAGGATTGTCCTCACTCGATTTATAAAAGCTTGCCTATTTGAGGCTGAATGTGGTGGTTTTGTTTTACTCGAACTACACACATGCATTGCTTTCTTTTACATTCTTAGGCGATCAAGAAGCAGGTCAAGAAGGCGTTCACATTCTAAGTCCAGGAGTCGGCGGAGATCTAAAAGTCCAAGACGGAGAAGGTCTCATTCACGAGAGAGGGGGAGAAGGTCAAGAAGCACATCAAAAAACAGGTACTTGAAAAAGAGACACAGCCTGTTCACTGGTCACGAGCACAAGCTGTACTAGGCAGGGTGTAGGGAAAGGACTGAGTGTACAGAGCTAGGCTTGAGGAGGCTGGCCTGGCCTTCGCTCTTTTGTCATTGCCTTCTTGCATTTCCTCCTTTCCACCCCAGTTCTGCTGTGGGTTCAGGACTGCATAGACATCCCTTACACTGTACCATGGAACTTCAAGCAGACAGTGCTTTTCATATCTTCATCTTTGCCATTATCAGTGACTGGAAAGTGTGCCTCCACATATGGAGCCATAATCAGAGTCTCTTCTCATGATCTGAGACCAGTAAGATTGAACTGAGAAAGAAAAACAGAAATGATGGCTTTCAAGTGAGTGGTCTGGCCTTGAATAAATCTGATGCAAAGTGTGGTAGGGCCTCCCCTGCTTCAAAGCATTTGTCTCTCTCTGGTGAGCAAATACTTGAATTGATGGGAAGAACGGAGACAAACCCTAATTGGCAGTCGAGCCCATGGTGATGAGGTTTTAGTCATTGCAGAGTATCTGTTAGTCCATCGTTGCTTAGTGGAACTGATACAATCAAGGAACCAGGCATCCCCTCCTTTTTAGGAAGCCGGGAATACAGTCCCCTTAAGGGCAGTTATCAATGGTGACTCAGAAACTCAGGTGACTGCATTGTGTTGTGGCAGAATCACAGTTAGAGAACCCCTTTGCCGTTATGTGGTCAGTTGTTGGTGGGAGCATTGTAGTAGAGCACACATGTGTACCTAGAAAGACTTGAGACAGAGTGCGTGGTCTTCATGAGGAGTGTGCCGAGAGCCCATTAGGAGACTTGGAACAAAATGACTGCCTGAGACAGGGTAAGCGACAAGGAATGAGATGAGGTGGAGGGTGTGGACTGTAAGATGTGCATAAAACTGAATTGAGAGGGAGTCTGGTAAGTGCTGTCAACTGCAGAAAAGTGGTTTCTAAATAGCACTGGTGAGCCAGGTGTGCAGCAGCAGAAAGACATCAAGATTTAGCATGACCGATGCTGATGTGACAGCAGAGCTAGATAGAGGAACCTGTAATCCAGAGGGGTGCTGAAGAACTAAGAGTGAGAGACTGAACAGCACCCGAAACATCTTCTCAGCACTTAGGCTGCTTAGTTGCCTAAGTCAGTTGTGGATGAAGTACCAAGAAATTGAGACATTTACAGAAGCTGTTTTGTCACAGATAGGCCTTCCCTCTGTCATGACACCATTGAAAAGTAAAGGTATATTGGTCTACTCTGATTATCTGTGGCTTTCCATAAAAGCAGGCATTCTTAAACTATTTTTCTTTATTAGAGACAAAAAGAAAGAAGATAAAGAAAAGAAACGTTCCAAAACTCCACCCAAAAGTTACAGCACAGCCAGGCGGTCCAGAAGTGCAAGCAGGTAAGGTGGCGGCCTTAAATCCTGAGGCGGGCGTTCCTTCTGTGCTGCTCAGTAGGCCTGAACAGGAAACGAATCTCAGAACTTGAACAAATAGTTTATTATAGAGCTAAACTGATGACTTAACAGCACTGAATTGCTGTGTTTGCGTCTCTGCAATGTGCCCTCCATGGCTGTATGCAGTGCTTCAGAGTGCTTGCTTCTCATACGTTCCTCCTCGGTAAACGACTGGGGGCATTTCGGGTTCTGATGTGTGGGACTCTTAGACTAACAGTTCAGTGAGAAGGGAAGTGAGGTAAACTTTACTTCATAGAAAATATATTTTAACATTCAGTTCCATGTTCATCAGATGTCATCCACACAGGTAGGTGTAGCGCTTGTGGTACTCACCTCACTGAAATGTTCTGGGAGGTTTGTGCCATGCTGTTCAAAAATGAGAAGTGGATCAAAGACTTAAGAACCAAACTGGAAAACTTGGAGAAGGAACCAAAAACAAACTTTTGAAGGCCTTGAATTTATCACTGGTTTCCTAGGCTCACACAAAAGTTCAAAGCACAGGGCTGCAGAAAGGGCTCAGCAGTTAAGAGCACTGGCTACTCTTGCAGAGGAACCCCAGTTGATTCCCAGCAACACCCACGTGGCAGGATCCAATGCCCTCTTCTGACCTCCTCCAGCATTGCATGACACAGGTACACTTACATGCAGGCAATAGACTCATACACAAAAAAATTAAAAAAAAAAAAAACAAAAAACAAATCCGAAGCATAACTAAATTGAAAGGCTTCTTTGTGTGTGTTTCAAAGGATACCATCAAACAGGGCATGGTGCTACACCTATCACGCCAGCGCTTAAGAGAGCTAAAGCAGGAGAATGATGGCCATCTCACGGCCAACATAGATTAAATTCTCTAAACCTATCTCAGAAACACAAAACAAAAAAGATAGACCAAGAGACTAAACACTTCTGACCTCCAAAGGATATTTTTACATTAAATATCTAGAATATGTAAAGAACATTTATGATGCTAGAGTTATACCTTAATCATACCTAGTTTCCCAAGTATGTGCAAGTCCCTGAGTTTGGTCCCTAACATTGCAAAAATACAACATACATAGTCATGTTTGAGATCAGGAACAGTTTTTGGTCTCCGTGTGTGTACAGAGGCCGACCTTAGGTGCTGGCTTTAGTTGCTGTCCCATTTGGCTTTTAAGACAGTCTTGGATGAGGCTAGGTTCCAGCCAGGGAACCCCAGGTTTCATATCTGCTGGGATGACAGACCACCTCAGCCTTTTACATGAGCTCTGGAGATTAACCTCAGTAAGCAAGCGAGCTCTCTCCAGCCCCCAAATTAATGACTTGTGGACTGTGAAGAATGGGTAAAAGTGGAGAATTTACTCAGGTTCCCCAGTGCTCAGATTTCTTTCATCTCATTAAAGAGAAGGCATAAGTTTTTTTCAGTCTGTCATTGTGGGGACTTCAAACTACCACCTAATGATGTCATACCCCATCAGGAGCATAGTAAAACTAATGCATATGTGCTTTCCTGTGCCCGGCTTGGTTTCTCCACTCTGATAGTTCAGTACTTCCTGCCTAGGGAATGGAGCCTCCATGGGCTATGTCTTCCCTGCTCAGTGAAGATGATCCCTCACTGAGACCCTTCCAGGCTGATTGTAGGCTGTTTGAAGTTGACAAAGCTAACTGTCACATGGAGCCATCTTCCCAGCCCACAACAATTTGGTTTTTAAAGACCTAGTTATGAGGTAAAAGCCATGTATCTTGACAGTTTAGCAGTGCAGATTTTGAAGACGATCTTGCTAAAATACATGACGTCAGTTTTGATTGCACCTTTCCACTAACTCCATCTCTGAATTTCATCTAATGGTTTTAAAGTAAATTTGGAGGTCTTTTTCCACATAGCATTATTAAGTCTTCCTTTACCTGTGAATAGTGGGAGTTGGAGTCCAGCCCGGGACCTTACTGCCCTTAGGGCTCCCGTGGCCAGCGCTGTACCCTCGCACTGAATCTTCAGCCCTGGGCACTGAACGCTGACTCCCATGCACGGCTGCACACACCTTTAATCCGGCTCCCAGGAGCAGAGCAGGCTGGCAGGTCCTTGTGGAGCTGGTGAGATCACACTCTATTTTAAAGCCTCGTTTTCACATCTGTGCTTCTAGAGAGAGACGACGAAGAAGAAGCAGGAGTGGAACAAGATCTCCTAAAAAGCCCAGGTCTCCTAAAAGAAAACTGTCCCGCTCACCGTCCCCAAGGAGGTAACAGGCATCGGTCCTTTATATCTATAATTGGTGATTCATAAAGCTGTAGTATGTCGTGTTACTGTTCTATAGTTTTCCCTTTGGGGGAATTTAAAAGTGTTACTCTCTTGAGACTTGCAGTGAACATTTTGGATTGAGCCCCTCAGACCTGGGGACTCAGCTTAGATTCTTCCCAACTGTGGCCTGTGCACAGCTTGGACCTTTACTGCCCATGTTTCAAACTTGGGTCTTTGCTTTTCTGCGTCTGTCTGGTGAACCTGGGTTAACCTCCCCATCTTGGCAAACTAAAGCTTGTAATACTCAGAAGCGAAGCACCAGAGCTCCTACACACAGCCTTCTAAAGCGTGTTCCTTATCGTTCCAGACATAAAAAGGAGAAGAAGAAAGATAAGGACAAGGAGCGGAGCCGAGACGAAAGAGAGCGCTCCAGCAGCAAGAAGAAGAGGGGCCGTGACAAGGAGAAGGAGCGGGAGCGCAAGTCAGAGAGCGAGAAGGATGTCAGAGTGCGTCCACACAGCTTGTTGGGCTGGGCTGGCCTGCGTGGCCGGTGTTCTAGGGGTGGGTTTCTTCTTCAAAGCTTATTTTTATTCTTCTCCTTGGCACAGCAGGTGACGCGGGATTACGACGAAGAGGAGCAGGGTTATGACAGCGAGAAAGACAAGAAGGAGGAAAAGCAGCCAGCAGAAGCTGCATCCCCCAAAACACAGGCGTGCTCTGTGGAGAAGGGGGCTGGGGACGGCCTACGGGAGTCCAAAGTGAATGGGGATGACCACCACGAAGAAGACATGGACATGAGCGACTGAGCACACCGAGCCTGCTGCGGGTACCATGTTCTCTCTTGTGATTCCAGATGCTGTGTGCTCATTTCCCCTAGGTGGATACAGCTGCAAGTCACCGATGGCTGCAAAGCTCCTGGTAGGGAGAGCTAGCTCTTTACGGCTACAAGCTTTTAGAAAGGTACCTGGGTGTCCAGCACTGCCATGGTGACATCCATTTGAGTGACCAAGCAGCTGTCTGACCCGGCTGCTCCCTCACGCAGATGAACAGCTGCATGCTCCAGCAGGCATGGATTGTTTCTGTTATATGATCTTCATTCAGTACGTTCACTTAGAGTATCTTAGAATTTGAGTCCTTGCCGTGATAGAGCCATGTAGGGAATGCACTGATTGCATGTTACTGTGGCAAGAGTACCCTAAACATCCAAACCCTCCAACACGGTGATCTATGATCTATTTATGGTCTTTGTTGACACAACAAACTAACATTCTTAAGAGTTGCATCTGGAAACAGGCATTCGTATTAGATAATTCTTTTAAGCCTTATGGCTAAATTTCTGTGACTTTTGTTTAACTGTCAGAAGTTCTATGCACTAACCTTTTTGGATGGCTAATTAGGCTTTAAATTACAGGGAAAAGAAAGATTTCAAATAAATCTGGCAGTGAGTAAATAGAATGTTTTGAATTCAAGTTGTATGCTTTTTCATAGGTATTTAGGAGGGTTTTTGTTTTGCAGTAATTTACTTTTATTTCACATCTACACCAGTGAAAGCTACCTGCTTATCCAGTCTGTCTGTAAAAACTGACCTCATCCTGATTTTGTTTCCAACTTAGTTTTAAAGCTCACTGTTGAAAAAGGAGGTAGTGCGTTTTAAATTGACCTTCATATGCTTTTAAAGTAAGACAAATCTACGTGATGATGTACTTTCATTTGATCTCAAGTTGTATAAAACCAGTCCGTTTCTGTCACTATGACTGCAGTAGTAACCTATGCACAGTGATTCCACGTTATATGCAGACTAGGTAGGTAACTGTGTCCTCGTTAACAGGAGTTTCAGCTTCACTTTTGTGCAGTAAAAACAAAAGCAGGCTACCATCTGTGCCATGGTGATGTACAGTTTCTGAAATTGTTTTACAAGACTTTGATAATAAAACCCTTAAACTACAAGTCCTGTCCTGTAAAACTGTGTTGTGTTCATCACACTGGGTGTGTGGTGTCATTCATCTTCATCTTCCACGCCAGGTCTGTCTCCTCTGCCCCCATGTTGAAACACAGTAACAGTTACGAATTCCATCGCACTTAGGGATAGCTGCCTTCAGAACTGTCAGCAATACTGTGTGTAACTTTGGTTTAACTGCTCCCGTGTCTTGGGTGTGGGAATGGGGTCAGGGCAGCAATCTGGAGAATATCATCCCCCTCTACTTGGTGAATCAATATTTTCATTGAAATACTAAAATTTGCCTTTTCTGAAATAGTACAGAAGTTGTTGACGCATATGTGGTGTGTGGTATTAAAAAGCATATTCAAGAGATGACTGTGGGGGGGGGTGGCTAGATGCAGGGAAGACTTAGAATTGTAGTTTTTATTCAAGTTTTGATTATAAATTAAAATCGAAATGCCATATAGAAAAACAGCGTTTTTTACAGTTTGTAGTAATTTTTTTAAGATTTTATGAAGTTTTCTCTATAACAAATATCACGAGTAGTAAGGTCTGAATGGTTGCTGTGTTTACAGTTGAGTGCAGATGACACTTGTTTCAGTGAAGGTTGAGCCACATGGCAAAGCCAATCTTGTAAGTCTGAAACAAGTAAAATACTGGCAGTTCCCAGGTAACTCCAATGTCCAAAATCTCCACCTGTAACCTCTTAATACAAATATAATCATTCCTCTATATCTTGGTTTTAGGATAGTGTCACTGACTTTAAGATGCCACTGTGAAGGTGGGTGGTATTTACATTTAGCTACAGTGGAAGTTCCTTACAATGGTGGTCTTCACCTGGCACCCACATTCTCCAAAATGACATGAAGAGTTGGACCCAGGTGAACACTGCCTCCACCGTGAGTTCTGTAAATCTGGTGGTTAGATGATTTAAAATAAAAGTGGTTTTGTTAGAAAAAAAAAAACGTTTGTCTGTCCTTATTTGCTTAGTTTTCAGTAACAAAAGACTTGGGAAGATCAGGCCCTGCGGTGAGCTTGAATGTCACAGTGGGGAGACTTCGTGGACTCCTGCCGAAACCTGGGTGTGCCTGATCAGAAGGTGCAGCTGCTACTTTAAAACTAATAGGAGCAGAGTCCCCACGTCATGGCCTGTGAGTTTCTCAGGTGTGCCATCTGAGTAAGTTTCCTGGTGACAGGTCTAACTACAGAAGGTAGGTGGCAGTAACAACAGAATGTACACACTAGAGAAACTGTGCCACTCAGCTCGAGGGAGTCTGTTAGGTCACATCTCTTCACACTTGTTACCAGCATGCCGCCTCACCGAGCACCAGATCTCCTTAGGGCTGAGGCTCGGCTTCTAAACCCGGATGTACAAGTGTGTACTTCTTTTCAAATGGCCAGGGGACTACCTTGGGTACTTAACCATCTAATACTTTACCAGAAAAAGGAGCAGAAGAGATATCTTCAGTTTCAAACAGAAGGTCTAGTCAGGAGGGTCTGCTGGTGCGTCAGTCAGATCTGCGTGTGAAGGACTTAAGGCTGAAGCTCGCAAGTAGAATGCGTGCTACAGACAGTAACAGTGTAACTATCAATGGATGTAGTTGCTATTTTTCTACCTGATATTTGGGATGTAAATTGGTTTAACTTCCTAAAGATAATACTGGACCTAACAGGAATACCTTTTTTTCTTCTTTCATTTACTGAGTTGGCAAATTTGAAGCCCTTGGGCAGCACCAAACAGAATAATGCTTTTGTTTTCCCCCAAGTCAGTGCAGCTGGACTGAGAAGCCAGAGGGTTTCAACAGATCTCACCCGGAACTGCAGGTGGGGTCCGAGAACAGGCTGGAACTGCAGGGCTTCTGCTTTGGCTGTGAGGGTATGCAGGCTGGTCATACAGGGATCAGAAATGCTGAGCTGCTGCATCCCCTCATCCCAAAGAGGTGGCTCCAAAAGCCTACATGACACACAGCCTCCCTACTTGTGTTCAACCAGCACAGTCCAGCCAGTCCTCTTCAGCCTTCAGTGTCTCAGCAGTATGGAGGTGATAGGGTTTGTTTTAATAACGATTTATAAGGAGTCCAGTATTCCAGGGTGAGCTGCAAGCCAACCGTGACCAAAGCTGTATTATTTCCTGTCCGATTCTCTCTGGGGGCAAGTTTCGGTGTCAGGAGCCAAGAAATGGGATCTTCATCTGCTGCAGACACAGTGAAAAACTGGCCCAAAGCTGGTGTCCCCTCACACTAGGGAAGCACTACTAGGAGCTGCATCTCCAGCCTATTTTTGACTGATTGGTAGGATTTCATTAAGTGGTCCAGCCTGCTCTCAAACTCAGTCCTCAGCCTCAGTGGTCGGGATGGATTTACAAGCCATGTGCCACTACACCTAAGCTGAAAATGCAACCTTGTTCATGTGAAGAAAACTTGTGTTCAGCTATCAGCTGACAAGGGTCAGTTTCCAAAGCACCGCCGAATTTAAACTTAGCCAGGTGATCTAATGTGTACTCCCTTTATGAACAGTAGTTGTCAAGCAGGTGATCCTTGAAAGGCGCTGACATGCATCCTGCCTCTCTGGATGGCTGTTGACAGTGACTGTCATGGGACCCAACCACCACTTCCAACTTTCTAAATTTACAAGACAAAATTGTATGCTGTAAAGCAGTGCTTGGTACACAAGATTCAAAAGTACAATGTTGTGATTATTTAAAAGCACACAGGTGCATTAACAGGATTAAGTAAAAGGCACATCTTGAAAATATACTGTGAAAAGTTTATTTGCATTAATGAACTCTTTTTCCACCATCATATGAGATACTGACATTTGTTCTTTGTGATCAGAGAAAAGACACTTTGGAGTGGACAATGCAACTGTATTAGTTTAAGAAAAAGGAAGTCTTAAAATCCAAGTGCAAATTTTTCAGTAGTCTTCCTATCTCCAGTGTAACCAGCAGAATTTTCACAGCTGTTTAAGAAATCCTAAGTCCCAAGCCGTTAAAGAAAAAGGAAATAAAAATTCAAGTGCAAATTTTTCAGCAGTCTTCCTATCTATCTCCAGTGTAACCCAGCAAAATATTCACAGCTGTTAAGAAATCCTACGTCCCAAGCTGCAGTTTATTATGATTTTTCTTAAACCATCTACACTGGCTGCAGTGTATTTATTCCTGAAAGTATACCATCTTCCTGCAGAGCCAGGGAGCCTACAGCAACAGTGGTCACTGCCTTTCAGAATCTCGGACCTTGTGACGGACAACAAAACTCAGTCCCTAATTCACGGGGTCATCGGCCACTGCCTGAACACCGGCGATCAGCTCTGTTCAACAAAGCTAGCTCTGGGTTTCCTGATTCTTAATGTTCAACAGATGACTTAGTGGAGCAATTAGGGCTTTGAGCTTTTTAACTCTGATTATTCTTATAAAAGGTAACAAAACTTTGACACACACAATGTGTTATCATTGTGCCTGATGCAACCACAAAGAGAAATTCCTTATGGCTGACGCTTTGGATTTTTTAATAAACCATCTCTCTGGTAAAGTCTCTAAACTTAAATATCTAAAATCTTGCTAAAAGTTTAAATTACTGGTCATTCTAAAATAAACCCTGACAGGTATATCCTTGACACATTTCATCAGGACAGATTATTATAAACATTTAGCTAAGCTCTTAAACACAATATGATACTGTAAGATTTATACATTATTTTTTCTACTTTATTTTCATTCTCGGACCTTCAAATTACCTTGAATAAATATGAAAAGAAAATTATGTGCAAAAATGAGAAATTCATGATTTAAACACTTTGGAGACAAATCAGTATCAGTATATATTTTCTTGTGGCTTAAAAAAAATAACTGTTAATCTTGTAAATGTTTCTGGACTTCAGCTTATAACAAATATATTCTGTTAGCATATAAAATGTTTTTAACCTTACTTTGAAAGCATTAAATACATAGTTGTCTAAAATATGAGTTTTTTTAACTGACACTGGTGCATCCATATTCCAATAAAAATAATCAGACTCGTGTGCACGTCTAAGGAAGCAAGTTTACAAATTTGGAATTTGTTGAAAGTACTGATACTTGGGAGAGGGCTAGCTGTATGCTTCTTAACCATACTTCATCAACAGAACAGACCTTCAAACTTGAGTTTAGGAAAAAAAAAAAAAAAAAAAAAACAGGTTCTATGAAAGGAAGATCAGTAACAAACATTTTCCACTGAAAAAAGAATTCAGGTAAAAACAAATAGCACCACATTGAGCTGCACTAAGGTGCTGGAGGAGGTCCTCTCCCTGCAGTGCGTGCTCCTGACAGCGAGGCTTCCATGAAATGGGACTCAGTTACCAGCGCTTCCTTCATCCCCAGAAAGCTGCACCCCTTCTAGTTCCTTACACTGAGCGTTCAAACTACAGAGCTACGCATAATGTTACAGAGTTTACATTTTAGGAAAACAAAGCTTAAAGAAACATTTATAAATACTACCTTGATCAAAGGTGGTGAGCTTAAAAGGGTTTCATATCTTTTAAGACATTTACTTTATGTTAATGGTCCAGGAGTGTTTCAGATATATAGATATATTTATATGCATATAGATTTCAACAAGTGTAAAAACCTTTAAAAACGAATCACAGCACTCACAGCTGCTTTACATAGGAAGGTTTCAGGGTCACTGGGCATCAAACAATTACAGACAGGAAGTGGGCTTTACAGACAGGAAGTGGACTTAAAAAGATGCCATGGCACATGAGGAAGCCACACGTTTTATTAGAGGCCCGTTTCTCTCACCATGTCACTGACGTTGACTTGCCCTTTAAGGAAAGCTCTGTTCCATCTGGAGTCACTGGGGGCAGGAGGGGGGGGGGGGCAGTGCTTTCTCTTGGCTGTCCATGTCAGTTAAAGGTCAGGAAACCGGCTTGGGTCTTCCTTGTAGTCTTTAGGGATGGTAAAGATGGAGCCATCGAATTCATCATATCGAAACTCCTGAAAAGTCACAGTGGCTGTGATTGTGGGAAACACAGGGATATCTAGAGAGAAGGAGAGAGCAGACCTCAGAGGCTCATCTGTGACAGCACTAGCAGAGAAGACCACACTCCTCCAACAGCACTGCCCCAAAGACTCACTGTGTGGACCAAGCAGGATGGCCTCGAATTCCGAGATCCACCTGTCTCTTCCTCCCAGTGCTGAGAGCAAAGGTATGCACCATCACACCTGCCTACACCAAGTTTCATTCTTAAGTAAAATACATTAGTCATCTTTTGTTTAAAAGCACTAGAATCAACCCATTTCAACGCACAGGCTAAAGTCTCGTAGGAACTAGAGCAGCACTGCAGGGCTGCCGTCTGAGCAAGGCACGTGCAGCCCAAGGAGTGAGGTTGACATCCGTAGTGGAGTCTCAGCAGCAAGTTCACGTACGACCCACTTACTGTTCATGGTCGGGGAAAAGCATAAATCATAAAACCTGGTTTCTGACTTGGAGTCTCCAATTTTTTCTACACCACAACCTCTGAAGGGAGCGGACAAGCCCGGCAGGAGCCTGCCTGAGGAGGGCCTGCAACAAAGTGACTTCTGTGGTAAGCCTAGCATTTTGTGTACAGAACCTTCTCAGGTTGTCAGAAGGAAACCACGTTCATTAGACTGAAGCAGAAACTCACCATGGGCATCCTGGTGCTCGACTCCTGCTGCTGGCCACTGTTAGAGACAGTCTCTCAGGGTGAGCAAACTCGGGGCCCTGACTGACCTGTTTCTATAGGGCGTGCTGGCCAGAAAATGACTTTTGTGTTGTTAAATCGTTGGAGTACCAAAAAGCATATTTGTTCAAGAGAAAGTTATATGAAAGTCAAAATTTAAGTGTTTATCAAATTCTTTGGGACATAACACTACATAGACTTTAATTCTCGGGGTGGAGGGAAGAACCAGGAACAGAGGGACATAATAGTTGTAACAGAAGCCAGATCCAGATGGCCATGCAAAGTCAAAATACCACCACTGGCAACACCGTTCCATGCTGAGGCAGCAGCCGGAGTCAGAACTACCCATGCTGATGGGGACTGTGCTCTGCCCAGAACACAAGCACCGAAGTAACAAGGGTGATCAAGAGCAGAGTGATCCCAGTGGCAGGCTGCTCCCTAAAGGAAGTGACCTTCTAGCAAATGAAGGGTGGGTGAGATGGCTCAGCAGGTAAAGGCACCAGCTACCAAGGCTTGACAGCCTGAATTCAATCCCAGGACCCACATGGTAGAAAACTCTCAAGTAGTCCTCTTATCTGCACCTCTCTCAGGACCCATGTACACACAAAATAAGAATGTATTTCTCTGGGAAGAGCTGTGGAGCAGGCAGCTAAGGGACACTGACCATGAGGGGTGAGGCCAGAAGGAGTCAGCAGGGGGTCATTACATAGCCATGGTGTTAAGAGAACAGAATTGTGAGCACACGAGGCATGTCCACAGGAGGAGGACTGGGCTGCTGCATCACAGACATGTCACTTGCCATTCGCCTACTGATAAAGGGTCCAGAAACCGTCACATCATAGACAGCTTCCTTCTGGGTAACAGAGGAAGACTGGAAGAGGTTTTTAAAAGAAGTACAATAAAAGAAGGCACAAGCGGACTTTTCTGAGGTTAATTACAGGCTCACAGGCAAGTTTAAGGAAGAACAGAAGGGCCTGCTCTGTCCTGCTTCCCCAAAGCTAACATCTTCCAGTCTGAGGACAAAGATGAAGAGCATCCCCAGCGGCAGTTGCCACCCTCACTGTCCCCCTCCGTGGTTTCCTCTCCCACCCCTTCCCTTAATTCCTGCAACTACTGAGCTCACCAGCTCTGCAGGCTTCTCACTTTAAGCATGTTTTACAGGAGGGATGATAAATACAGTATGGGACTTGGGGGGCTGGGGGTTCTGACAGGGTCCCCGCAGCCCAGACCAGCTTCAAATTTGCTTTATGGGTGAAGATGATGTTGCACTGCTGATCCTCCCGCCTCTACCTCCCAAGGGCCGAGAATACAAGTAAGCACCACCACCCAGCTTGTGCTTGTAAGCATGTCTCCGCTAATCCAATCATGGTTTGCGTGCCAGCCATGTGTTCCTTCTGTCTTTCTGCAAAATATGACATGTCATCAGTTTCCACAGCTCTGCCAAAGGCCAGTCTCTGTCAGGCTTTGTAAATAAGGGTGCAGAACTGTGTTTGAATTATTTCATCTTTACTTTTCTGAGATTAATGCTTATGAGGGCAACAGACATTTTCTCTGTGTGGCTATACCGAGTGACCCTCAGTCACCAGCGTTTGGTGTTGTCACACTGTTGGATCACAGCCACCCTATTAGGGTCACACTGACGTGACGCCACGGTTGTAACTGGCATAGCCCCAAGGCTAAATGACACAAGCACCTGTGTCCCCGTGTCCTCTCCAGGAATGGCCTACGGTCCTATCTTTTGCCCTTTTTCACAAATGCTTGCTACCGACAAGGTTTTAGAGCTCCTGACTTCTCTAGACAGCAGACTTCTGCATCACACACACGTTTTGAAAACATTATCTCTGGCTCTGTGCCCTCTGTCATCTGACTAGCTCTCTCACAGAAAAGGTTTTAACTTTTGATAATGTCCAATTTATTGTCTTGTCTTGGTATGGGTCAAGTTTTTAGTGTGTAGTTAAGGATTCTCTCTTAAATCCAGATCCTTAAGAATTTCCTTTATCCCTATTTCTTTAAAAAGTTTTACATTTTAGCCTACAACGCACTTTAACTTCTGTCTAAACTATAAGGTAGGTGGAAGCTCTTTTTGCTATTGGATGTCCAATAACTCTCTTATCATTCTGTAGAAAACAAACAAAAAGCCACCTTTCCTGCAGGGAAGGGCTTTGTGCCTTTGTGAGTGGGAAAGATTTCCTGGACCCTCTTCCCTGCTGGAGCTGTGAGGAGGACCCATCTGGGCAGCTGTAACTGCGTCAAGAGGACCAAAACAAGCGGGCTGACTGCTCAGACGTTTTTCTTTTTCAAAGTAGGTTCCGCTGTTGTTTTTAAGCCTGTCTTGCCAGAATCACAACATGCGGCCTTCTGTGGAGATCCAGGACGTTGCAAGGGAGTCGAGTGAGGCCTGGGAAGAACACTGCTGATGAGGGCACGGGCTGAGGGGCACTTCCACAGGATGGGACATCATCAGAGCATCAGCTTGCTGACACCCTGGTCTGAAGCCAGACTCCACAACTGCCAGACAGTGAGTTTTTCCATGGAGGGTGCCGGGAAGCTGCTCCCTCTGCAGTGGCTGGTCGAGAGCCCCAGGAACTAACAGCGGCTCTGCTTCCTCTGACTCCCACAGAAACTTTAGAGATCGTCTGGCCAGTCCCTTCAAAAAATGATATTTTTTTCCTAATTTGGAAATTACAAAATCATGCTTAGGGTTTCACCTAGATGGCTGCTGCCTCTCCTTACCCAGTCCCCCCAAACACACAGAGGTCTCTCCCTCTGCTCAGAGCTTTCGTTTCTCCCTTCAATGCTGTGCAGCTTGCAGAATACAAGTCTTGTTGCATTCCGTGTTTGTCCATGTTTCATTTTCAGTGATTACCAACTTTAACTTTTAATTCTGATGCCTCATGTTGAGTCTCATATACAGAAGTCACTGCTTTCAGTTCTCTCCTACCATGTGGGCGCCTCTACCCACTGAGCATCCCACCAGAGATATGTTTCTACTTTCTGACTTTCTAGAATTTTACTGTTCTGTTCTTTGATTGATTTCTAGACTTTATTTCCTTCTTTCTGTTGGTTTGAGTTTTATTTCTTTCCTACATTTCCTGAAGTACAAACCTTTTTTAAAAAGATTCAGATTTAATCACTCGCTGTGGTGTACATGTATAATTCCATCACTAGAGAGGCTGAGGCAGAGGGAACTAAATTTCAATTCTGGCCTACCTACATACAGAAGCACTATATTAAAAAAGAAAAAAAGTCCAGAATAAGAGCAAAAGCAAATCAGCGCCAAGGCACCCTAACCAGCACATAAGATCTGCTGACAGTCAAAATGTGGAACTGTGGCAACATCTCCAAAATTTACAAACTTCCTATCAATTATCGTTGTCATCGTAAACATGGAACAAAACAGTGGCGATTAAACCAACCTATGAAGCATTGTACAGTGTGGGCCAGAAATGAGAAGTGCATACATTGCCCTTAATTTCAGCATGCACACAAAGGCCATCCTTACATGGTTCCAAGATCAGAGACATGTCTGCAAAGTCTAATCAAACTACTTTTATATTATATAAAAGTCTTGCATTGTCCTGTGGAGTCTGACTTAGGTCTGGATGCAGAGTGTAGCTGGGAGCCCTCCCCCCACTCTACTCTGTCCCAGAACTCCTAGCAGTCCCAAGAAAGGAGTGGAATGCTGGCTCACCCCTGGCTGTGACCTGTGGCAGTGGGAAACGCTTGGACGGCTGTGCTGACCCTCAGCTGGAACCCAGCTCTAATGGACAATCTATCAACAGCCCCTTCATATTAACACGGGTTCCAGTGAGTTCTCACTGCAAAGGACAGAGTTGCCACTCTGAAAATCCCTCCACAAACAGTCCCACTTTGTGGGACTCAGGAGTGTGGGAAACCAGAGCTGGACCCTGATCTCTATACACTGTGCTGCGGTCTGCTCCTTCTGGCAGACCCAGCCTTTAAAATCAAGCAGAAGGAGAATGCTATCAAATACTTTATATATATGATGAAATAACTACTTCTAAATAAACCCTTAAGAAATGTAAGCCAATCAGAACATTTACTTTTCTTTAAAACATACTCCTTACCTGAGCCAGGCGTGGTGGTATACACCTTTAATCCCAGCACTTGGGAGGCAGAGACAGGAGGACCTCTGTGAGACTGAGGCCAGTCTGGTTTACATAGTTCCAAGAGAGCTAAGGCTACAGGGAAACCCAGTCTCAAAAATAAGTAGAAACTCCTTACTAAACTAGAAAACACACACACACTCACACACTCTAAAGATAAACCCACATTTTTTTCTTACCTAATTTTACAGGAAAGCCTGGAGGAAGCTTCATTTGAACAAATTCTCTAAGCTTGTTAAAGTGCTTGAAGGGTGCTATTACTTCTAGAACATTCAACAATCTGAAAAATGAAAAAAAGAGAAATAACGTTTTCATGGTTCAAACTAACTTCTTTGAGTAACAAGCCAGTAGTGCTAACTTCCAGATAGCAGTCTTAACTTCCCCTCAAGGAGGAGACGCGTCCCTTCCGACAGATATAACTTGATGTTCCAGAGGTCAGGTTCCTTACTAGAGCCCACAGGCTCCTCCAGCCTGCCAGGACGCATGACTAAAGTAAACTTCCCACTAGGTGACCGAGTCTCGCTGCCAGGTGTTGAGGGGCCAGTCTTAGGCACTTAAGTCCCCTTAACTGTTTTGCTCACATTTGATGAATGTTTACTGCCATTATACTCCCAGAGAAATCTGGTTCACATAAGCTTCAGGTCACATAGTCTTTCCTCTGGACTAGGGTTTCAGCGATCTTTTCACATCTCAGGTCACAGTCATGCCTTGGAACCCGTCCCCCTCCCCCCAGCCCCAGCCCCAGCCCCTTAACAACTGAAGCCCAAGCTGGAGATACAGGTCAGAGGTAGTGTTACGTGGACAAGGCCATAGGTTCAATCTATCCTCCTGCAATAAGCAGAAAATAAAAGCCAGAATTTAGAGTCAGGTCTAGTGCCTGAACCTGTAAATCTTGGTATCTCAAAACTCAGAGCCGGGAACGATGCCTGCGACGGGAAACCCAGGCTAGAGTCAAGAGTGAGATCCTATCTCAAAACAAAAGAGCTCAGTACTTAACTCAGAACCACAGTGATTACTCTGTACCCACTTCTGTTAGCACCTAACGGGCAGATTCTGTTTCTACCACAGAAAACTTTTCTTATTCTACCTTGAATCCCAGCCTGGTTATACTGGGGAGATTACTCCAGTGGACCACCACCAGCTCTACACCAAAACATCTTCGTCCTCTGTTTTCTCTAATGCTTTTGTGCGTTCTTACATTCATTGTGAGCTGCCAAAACCTGATTATCAGGCAAATCTCACCATTCTTGTTTGGTGTGTGTTCTCTAGCAGTGCTGTTTATGGCTCAGTTTACCCTTTGGCCCTCTGTCATTCTGTGTCAAGTCTCTAGGAATCTAGATCATCTCTAGTAGCCCAAGCACACTTACACACTGATCTCCTGTTCTTTACGTACCTTTCCATGCCACTTAGAGAAAGTCTCCTCTGTTCCCGAATGAATTCTATGTCTAGCTTTTGTATGCTAGATTTATGCATGACTTACTTTCTTCAGTAACAGTGATTTTAAGTCGCATGTGTGATAAATACTAATTATCCACTTTTCAAGGAACAGCATCTGTGGAGTTGAGACAACTCCACAAACATGTAACTGTAAATTTAGCTACACTTTTCTATCTGGAAATAGAATATAAGACCAGTGTAATGTGAGTCCTTCTCAGACTGCCTCTCCTTGTCCTGCTACACAGAACATTCTATCTACTCTTCAAAAACTTAAGGACATGACAAAGGCAGGGAATGTATCAGATTTTGTCGAAAAATATGGATCCTGTTCTCTTCTTTGGGAAAAAAATGTCAATGTGTGGTGCCAGATTGAAGGGTGAAAAATTAGGAAGAAAATACAATCTGGGCCTTCACTTCATGCCCAGCCACATTTCAGTGAGGAGCCTACAGCACAGCACAGTTCCATCAAGAAAGGTAGATGTGCACACTGTCAGAAAGCTAAGAGATTCTCACTCATAAATCGTGGAGCGAAACACAAACCAAAGTTCCTAACTTCACACTCAGAAGTCTAAGCAACATACAGTACTGTCAATATACTGAAAGAAAACTATTATTTTTTATTCTACAAATTTCTATACTTTGACATTTTTACAAGCATGTATCCTTTAATCATTTTCTTTATCCTATTCAAAAATGTATCTACAGGAAATGCTACTTTTGTGAACCAGAAAACTTGTAGGAGGTGTGCACCCTCTGAGGCAGCCACAGAATGCCTCCCTACAGTAGAAAGCCTTAGGTGCAAATGGTGGTGCCCCAATGTCATCGACCGCATACTTACGACTCGATCCCCAAGGGGAATTCCTGGCTCATGGCTACGGTGGCTTTAAAGGTCTTCTTACTCTCCTTGCACACCAGTTCTCTGCCCAGATGGGGGGCCCTGTAACAGAAAGACACTGTCAAGAGACCTGCCCCACAGCTGTCACCCTGATGAACCTGCCAGCCTCCAATGACATTCACTGACGTCTCCACTGCTCTTAGTCTGTTTGCAGAATAACTGTGCTAAGAACAAGTGCTACCTGTGTAACCCTGAGATAATTCAGAAATGCTTCCCAGTCCTCGAGGGATGTCACACTGAACATAGCCATATTTAATGACAATCACTATTTTGAGAAAATGGCTAGGAAAATATGTACTCATTTTCTTTTACTATCTACTACAGTCTCAACACTCAACAATAAAAAACATTTTGAATAAAGAATCCTATGTTTATTAATTGTTAAAACAAAATCACAACAAATTTAAAACTGGTTCCTTTTCATGTGTGGGATTTCATGTTAAGGTAAAGTCTCAGAGTGAGAATTCCAAAGAATCAAGCAGGAGAGGTTGAAGAAGAAAGT
Organism: Eospalax fontanierii; assembly: GCA_035773235.1. Taxonomy (NCBI): domain Eukaryota; kingdom Metazoa; phylum Chordata; class Mammalia; order Rodentia; family Spalacidae; genus Eospalax; species Eospalax fontanierii. The sequence continues at coordinate 8,609,518 of CM069543.1, forward strand.
AGAAAACTTAACTAAAAGCAGACTGGTTGTTTCAAAATTCTTTTCCTTGCAAGGCTAGTCCAGAGGGGACTGCCTTATTTCACAAGTCCTGATGACTGGGCTCTCCTGCTTCCAAGTTCAGCTGGACTCTGTGGCACACACAAGTGACTGCATGATGGTTTGGTCTGATCTCCTAGAGAATCTAGGGAAGGTAAGTCAAAACTGTGGCGATCCACAAAAAAATTATGTCCAACACCGTCACACCAAGAAACATGGAAATCTTGTAAAAACATGATAACCCTTTCAGTAACACCACAAAATGTGTAGGTGGTTGTTGGGCATAACGCAGAGTGGGCCTAGCTAGGCCACCTGCCAGGAGGAATGGAGGAATTCTCATGGGTGTGGTACTCCGCACCGGTTGGCTCTGAAGCCAGTTTCTGCCCAGCACCTGGAGGGAACCTGATCCACCTGGGAACAAACTGCAATTGGCTGAAGTCAGGACCCCACCGCATAAAGCTATTGGCTAACAAGACCTATAAGACTCTGCTCTTTCTTGAATAAAGGAGTTTGCAGCAGACGACCACTGCTGGCTTTCCGCTCAACTCCTGTAGTCTGTGTGTTGACTCTACACCTACTCGTCCCCGCCCCCACGACGGAGATCCTTCAGTCCCCCTCGGGCTGGCCCTGAGAGCTGGGACCCCCCCACACGGGTGGTATGGTCGTATTTTATTCTCCAGCAAACCTTGGCAAGCCGGAATAAGTGCTTGCTGGTCCACTCGGAGCACCCTTTCTTCCTTTGCTCATCTTTTTGCCAGTCAGTCAATGTGCACTGAATCCCAGTGATACGCCCAGAACACACTCACAACCCAGCAGGGAGCAGACTTATGGGAGGGCGGGGGAAGTGCAGCACATGCTAGTGCGCAGACAGGAGCATGGAGAGGTGCAGGGGAGATGGATTCCAGCCGCCTCTTACAAAATGCTCAAGAGATGGTCAGAAAAATGGAAATCTCAGAGGCGCCTCACTGGGCAACTCCAGCGACTTCCTAAGAGCAAGCCCCACTGGTCCCGTTTGTTTTGTGTGTATAACTAGCTCTGGTCTTAAAGTGTACACACAATCTGAAGTGTTTCTATCCTGTGTCTATTTCATATTTCTAGGTTTAAAACATGCTTCAAATAAAAATACACCATTAATGCTCTTTCAGAATTTTTATATCTAACTATTAACACATTTCATTTTTAAAACTTTGTACTTCTCCAAATCCAAAGAAAACCACCTACTTTCCATTTTCAGCAGATATATACTCTTCCCATGTAATAGTGTTCTGAGGAGGAGGGGTCAGGGACTGTCTTCTAACCGGCTGCCAAAAAAGAGGAGACAAAGGAGGGGTGGGGTGAAGAACATCACAAGTGTCAAACACAAAATGAGACACACTGAGGCAGGCAAGAGCAGGGAAAGCTTAACAGCTGACTCCACAGGGTCTGGTCTACACATCCCCATTTCCTCTGAGTGCACTCTGGGAGTCCTTGTCAGCATCAGACTCCAAAGAATGCAGAGCTGGCTCCTTCCTAGTGACCCTTTAGTAATCCCCCATTTCCAATCACACTTGTCAGGAACATACCCAGCACAAGCAGGCCAGTCGCACTTGGACACGCATAGTAAACACACTTTCCTCTGAGTGAACTTTTTGGGGAAAACCTCTATTTACCATTTACCAAGTTATACCAATGTATAAAATTGGGCATCATGGTAAAGGACATGCACAACAAAGACTGGCTTATGTAACTCAAGCCCATCAATCAAAACCAAAAACTGCCCTATGGTGGTATGATGCCACATGACAGAGCTGCCTGGATGAAGACAGACTGGCTCTCAATGTCCGGTTCAGCCAGGAGTGGGACTGAACTGAGAACTTGTTCCTTCAGTTGTCCTGGAACGGTGCTCCCGAACAAAGGCCTTGTTCTCTCTATTGAAACTGTGCATCCAGCATGAGATGGGGAAGGAAAAGAGGAAGCGTCTTGCAGGGGCTTTCCCTTCTTGACCCTGCTGACCCAGAAGGGCACACAGCCACAAACAGATGTCATCACTCTAATCCCACCTACTGTTTACAACACAAATGGGGTGATTCATTTCTTGTATACTTTTGATGGTTTTTACAACATACATGTACTCATGCATATGTTATTCCTTGGCAAAGGCAAGGAAGGGTCATGTGTGTTTAGGCTATAAGGGGAGCCAGAGGTCTGGTAAACAAGCTGAGATAGTGTCCCAGAAGTCATGCCCACACCCATCCCCTCCCCTTACCAGACTCCACAAAAGGAGGCCCAAACAGTAAGAGCTGCTCCTGAGTACCCTGGCTCCAGCGTGTGCTGCCTCTGCAGACTGTACTGTCTTGATATAAAACTCCTGGGTGCTTTGCTATGTGTATGTTTTATCAACTCCCTCAATAAGATGTCAAGAACCTAGAAACACCCATCCAGAGGAGACAAACTGTAGCAATGTAGTAAACTGGAACTGGGGGTATTGCTCAGTGGTAGACAACATGTTAACTGGGTCCAATCCTCAGCACACCCCACAAAATAGCAAATAATCTGAGGTGTCAATCTACTTAATCTCTTCAATCAAATACCTGACAACCTTTGTCCAAGACAGCACCGCGGTAAGTTCAGCTCTACTGGAGGCATTTCTCACCTGTCCTCCATAAACTCCTGGAAGAATAGGCTGCTGTTCTCCCACCCTCACTGATTCAGTTATCTCAAATGTTCCTGGTACTGTGCTCAACGCTGGCTTCCAGGAACTTACAGTGCATGCAGTAGAGAAACAAGTAGAGCTGAACAATTCACCAGATTTTTAAGTGACAATCATCAAGCACAGTGCAAATGCCTGGAACCCTAGTACCCTAAGTGAGAGCGTGAGAGTCAAGGCTGCCCTCCACTGCAGAGTGAGCTCCAGGCCAATCTGAACAATACAAGACCTTATGGTCTAGCTGTGCCACTCAGGTGAGGGCACAGCACTGTTCAGAGATACAGTCCCACTGCTGAGACTGACAGCAGACCCCACTGGCATCTGCCCACTACAACCCTAAACTCGAGCTCAACCAGGCTTCTGCCGCACACAGGCTGCCAGGCTCCAAGTATGAGTGTGTGACACCACATCTGGCTCAAAACTCCAAAGGCTAAATGGAACTGCAGAAAGGTATCCTGAAGACTCACGGAGTCTTCAATCTTGAATCAACAGTAAAAATATTTAAAGCAGAGAGAATCACAGGCAAAGAATCAATTGATGGTTTATTTGAGCTACAGGAGGAGATGCAAAGGGGAAGTCAAGCACACAAGGCACCTGTTTTAGTATCTTATTTCTATTTCATGCATTTAAATGGATTTCTTGCATGTGTTTAAGTGCACCTATGTCGTGCAATGTCCGAGGAGGTCAGAAGAGGGCATTGGACGCCCCTGGAACTGGAGTTGCAGGTGGCTGTCAGCCGCAATGCAACTACCTTAAAGGGCAGATTTGAAAATTTCCATCCTGTCTGTCCAAGGTGAATCTGGATCGGTGCGGAACGAAGCAGCGATAAGGACACAAACTAGGGGAAGCAGGACCCTGAAAGGGGACCAAGGATTCGGAAGTAGGCACAGCCAAGGCACAAGAGGTGAAAAGTCAGAGACACCAAGGGCGGGTAAAGAGAGCACCATGCAACCGGTCCCTAGTGCAGGGGGACCTGTTTGTTTGCCTGTTTGTTTGCCAGATCAGTCTCAGGTAGCCCAAACTAGCCTCAGACTCAGTACGTAGCCTAGGATAACCCTGCATTTCTGACCCTTGGGCCTCTACCACCCCAAAGCTGCATTCACAGCATGTGTCGCGAGCCTCTGACCAGGGACAGACAAAACTGCGACTGGCAACATTTGGCCTGTTTCAGCATCCTGCTCCACACTGCACAGGTTCCTGGAAAATCCACAGACCCTACAGATCAGAAGCCATTGATCATGGGTCTGCAGCAGCAGTGGTTCTGGGTAGAAGAGAATCTGCTTCTGAATTACAGGCAATATGAAAGAAATATTCCTTTCTGACAGCCTGCAAAGAATGTAACTGTGTTGGAAAGATCTAGAGGATGAGACAAAAGCACATACACGTTTCTGAACCAGATTAGGCTCAGCCAAGAGCTGTGGTGCACAAAGTCCCAGGTTCCATCCCAGCAACACACAGAAAAGCAGATGAAACCTCAAGCATAGTTTTATGTAGCAATTAAAAATTCAGTATCACACTCACTAAAAACCCACCACATACTTATTTGTTACAAAAATTGAGAAATTGAACATTAAACATTTACAAATAATAACGTTCCTAACTGGGTGCTGTGATGTATAGTTAAGGCTGAGGCGCAAGAATCTGAAGCCTGAGGCCACCCTCAACTCAGTCATTCCCTATCTCAACAATTCCCTGTCTTCACTGGGATCTGTGGCTCCCACAGGACATTTCTACCACTAGGATCGGATCTGCTCCACCATGCCTGAATCAAAAGACACCATTCTTCCTTAAGAGGAGGCGGTGAAGCTTAGCCGCTAAGAGCACTGGCTGCCCTTGCAGAGGTCCCAGGTTAGAATCACAGTACCCACATGGTGACTAAAAACTGTAACTTCAGTTCCAGGGGATCCGAAATCTTCTGACCTCCACTGGCACTGCAGGACGTGGCGCACTTGCACACACGCAGGCAATACTATACTCACACATATAAAATAAAAATAATAAATAAATGAATCATGCTGCCATGGTTCCTCTAATTTTGACTAAGGCTGAAAGCCTGTTCACTTCATTCACATCAGTTCTACTCTACAGCTACACCCAGCATCAGTTACATTTTAAATTCAATCTGCAAAATTAGAGCAGATTAAAATGCCACTGGAAGCGCCCTTGAACAACTCAAGTGATCAAATTACAATCTATCACCTCAGGAAATCAAGTTGCCTATTTTAAGTTTATATGGCACGAGTCAGGCCAGATTTAATCCCAGATTGAGTTGTTTTGTTTTGTTTTTTTCTTTTAACAAATCAGATCATCAGAAACAATTGGCAAACAGTCATGTATGACTTCCACAATAAAATACGTTTCTAAAAGGCTGCTAATATTTAAACCACACGGCCGGGATGGACTGAGCTCAGCACTGCCCCACTCCCAACATCACCCCATCGACTTCGTTCAGTCTCCCTCCTGAGCACAGCTGTCCTTCCTCTCCTACTGGCTAGCAGAGGCTCTAATTCTAGGCAAGAAAATCTGAGCAGCATAGACAGCATGGGGCCAGAAGACATGACACTGACCTGAGTTTTAACTGAAATACTTTATGCACTCACTCTTACTACAGCTGATTTACTCAACAAATAAACTTCCCAGTATTTTCTAGCCACACACAGTATTAGCACAGATTAGTGAGAACCTGTCACACTAGTCTAGAAAGTCTGGCACTGGTACGATAGGCCAAGGACCCAGGCCTCCTTCTGGGACTCCAACCCTACACATATGAATGTTTATCACAACACAGTCACAGTCCTAAGACGACTGCTTCATAGAGCAGCGATGACTGTTGCTATGTATAATATATTTTGGTTGCTTTCAATTAACTTTATTCAGACACTAAAAAAAAGCCACAGCCCACTGGACTAATTCCATAATATGCAGGAAACTCCTGTCTATAGATAGTGACATGACAACATCCAAACATCTTGTTAAAGGGTTCTCCAGGAACACTTTATACTTCCAAGTACGTACATGTACATCCAGAAATGCCAAAGTCAAAATAAGATTTCAGAACCCAGGAGCTGTGGAGATGGCTCAGTAGTTAAGAACACTGGATGCTTTTCAGAGGACTTGGGTTTGGTTCCCAGCACCCACATCAGGCAGCTCACAACTATCTTTAACCCCAGTTGCAGGTGCTCCAATGCCCTCTTGTTGCTTCCTGGGCACATGCACTCACATGCACAGACACAGACACAGACACAGACACACACACACACACACACACACACACAGAGACACAGACACACACACACACACACACACACACACACACACACACACACACACACACACACAGAAGATACACATAAAACAGTAAATTTGAAAACAAGACCCCGCCAGTTCCTATGAAGAGCTCGACAGCAGGGCAGTCCCCGCTCATGTGCACCTTCTCACACCCTAAGCTCCCCTCCCCTCCCCATCCCACATTCACTGCACACTGCACCTTTTCAACAGCAGAGGCTGCACATCAAGTTCCAGGGTGGCACAGGCTACAGAGGGTCTTCAAGGCATCATGCAACAAGACAAAGAGCAAAAACTAACGCCAGGTTTCATGCTTAAAAGATTCAAAATATCCCAAAGATCATTTTCCCTTCTTACTAAAGAAAGAAAGGAAGATCTGCAGGGAAACGAAGGGTGAGTTGTAATGAAACTAGCTACGAACTCCAGTCAGGGCTCAAGACACAGCGCAGGGGCAGCATTTTCAATCAGCATCCCCAAGAGCTGGAAAAGCCACCCACCAAGACCAAGCGCACCTCAAAGTTCTGCTCCATGATGTTTCCGCCTTTGCTCAGACTCTCCATGATGGCCTTGTTTCGCAGGATATCCTCCTCGCTGAGATGCTCCCTTCTCTTCCTTGATTCTAAAACAAGTCCATTCACCAGATAAAAGTCTGCCAAAAAGTTTCCTACTCTTTCCTAAAACAAAATCAAATATTCCAAAATCATAGTTTAAAGTAAGGTTGGTCGTAAGATTTTTTTCAAAGCTTCAAGGTATTTTTCCATAAACACATAACATATGGGTGAAAATAAATATTCTCTAATATTTGAAATCACTGAATTATTTATATATTCTATTAAGTTAAAATACATAAAATTACTTGTTTCCAAACTATGAAGAGAAATCTACAGTACACAAAGACGGATGCTCATTAACCTGAAAGTTCAATAAACCTAACAGAAACAGCACCTGGTGTCTCTACTACCTGCTCCCAAGCAGCAGTCAGCTGAGAGCTTGACTAACCAGCCACAGAGGCATTAACGAGGAAGGGTCAGGTAACACCACTCCCATTTTTGAAGATAGAAAAGAAGTAAAATGAAAATCCAGTCTGCACCACGCTGGAATCTCTCTGCTCTCTAACAGGATCAAATCATGGTACAGCTGCTCCTTTGACAAAAGAAAATGGAGTAGCCTCGCTCACCAATACAAGAAAAATGTTTACACTGTGGATGAGGCGCTGAATCTCGGAACAAAAAGGACACAAGCAAAGAGCAGGGGTGCTTCTTTGCAGTGAGGCTTCTAATACTGAGCACTAATCCTTGTCTTCCAAGCCCAGAGTCTGAACGTGGGCATTCCAAAGCAGTGTAGGGTGTCTCCAGCGCTGCAGCAGCTCCTTAGAAAGAAGCCAGGCCGATCATGTCGCACCACTCTCTACCTACAAAGTGGACCCGTAGCCCCCTGACTCCTCACATGTCAGGGACTCTGATCACCTAGCCTGTTCAAGAGCTCTGGCCATCTCAGCACTACGTGAGCAGCAGCTCCAGTTTTACCTTCTCCCATCTAAGGTGGCCCAGAAGAGAGTACAGGAAAGAGACTTCAAAGCAGTGTGCACTACAATGCAGGATCCCACAGCCTGGAACTCTAAGAGCCACTTGTTGCCCAAGAGGCTCTGAGAGCCTGATGAGCCTGGAGCTAATGGCCGAGTTTGGGTGAGGCTGTGGGTAATTAGGACCACATCATGAAGATGTACTTATCAAATGCAAATTGTCATCTCCATAGAAATGTGTAGTGTGCACTGCCCCACACCGCAGCCACTTCATCTCACACAGGGGAAGAGGGGCAGAAAACAGCAGAAGCCTTTTGCTGGTCACCTACATACTGGGAAAAGGATGCAGGAACCAGTTAGAGCACACCTACAGTATGCAACACCATGCAGCTGCTAAAACACAGTGCCAGTGTGATGACCACACATAAACCATAAATACAACACTTCATTACAAAGTGCCAATACCGAAGACTACACACTATGGATACATACTCATGGGGGGGGGGGCACATTAGGTGGGCGGGGTTCTAGGATTGTAGAGAGTCAAGGGGGACTTCAAGGCTTTATGCACACATCTCTACAATGGTTGCTTTTCTGTTGGTGAGCATGCCCCTGAGAAGGCACTGTAAATATAATGAATGTAAAGACCAACAAACTCTGGGCAGAGCAGATTTCCCTTTATACAGAGGGTGGGTTTTGTAGCCCTTAAGAGAAAACATTAAGGGTTCCAGAATTCTGCTTCACAACTGCAGCCAAGTGACCCTGATGCTCTGCCAGACTTCCAGCTCAGGATGGAACCACCTCTGCTCTGGATCGCTCGCCCACTGGACTACTTTACATGTGTTAGATATGCCAACCCCCAGTCCCTTACACAAGCTTCTCCCTGTTCCTGTCCCTGTTCCTGGTTCACTGATACTCCACCTCTCCCTTCCTCCGTCTCCTCCATTTCTACCAAGCACCTGTAGATGCTTTCCAAAGAATCATAGTACAAGATTACTTTATTTTCTCCAAAGTAAATATAAATAAAAATATAATTTAAAAAGCAGTAAGACTAAGACTGGAAGGACGGCTAGCAGTTGAGAGCACTTGCTGGCTGGGTCCTAGCATCTGCATGGGGGCTCACAACCATCTATCATTCCAGTTCGAGGGGATCCAATGCCCTTTTCTGGCATCTAAAGGCACCAAGCACACATGTGGTGCACATACATACAGGCAAAACATTCATGCACATAAAGCAAAACAATAACAATCTTTTTTTAAAGAAAAAAAGCCAAGACAGTAGATCTTTTCCCTTTACTGTTAAGCCTTAAATTTTACAAAAATACTTCATTACACAGTTCATTCAAAATGATTATGTATTATATACTTAATACATATATTAATGTTTAAACACACACACTCTTGGATGGCAGGATCAGACATGGCCTAGATACATGGCTCCATGGTTACTAGTGCTTGCTGCTCTCCCAGTGGACCTGAGTTCAGTCCCAGCACCTCTGCTGGGAGGCTCACAGCCACCTGGAACTCCAACTCCCGGGGACCTAAGGCCTTCTGGCCCCCACAGGCAGGAACATATAGACACATACACAGAATGAAAATAAATTAAAAAAAAAACAACAACAAAAAAAAAACATGATAGTCCTAGCTCGGCATTCCATGCACAACCACACCAGGTGAAACTTCTTAAACATACTCTAAGTCGTCTTATGTAATTTCTTACTGACAATTACAATAAATGGGAGTCACGGAAAGAATCTGGAATTCAGTCAGTGTAGAAACCCCCACTGTGATTTAACGTAATAGCGGTCTTGTGGACATGTATGCTCAATCTGAGCTGACACAGAATATGAAGAGACAAACGTGACAGACACTAGAGCACTGAAAGCGGGAAGGAGACAAGCTCAAGTGTAGGCTCTTCGTAGGCTTCTCATCCAGAAGCACAGAAGCAAAGGAAGCCGAATGAGCAGTCCTCCCCAACCCAGCAAGGCAGCAAGCTGAGTTCAAACGAGCTAGGCATTCTCTAATCTGCCAATGGACTAAGTGCCTCAGTAAAGCTGAAGAGAGAGGCCTACATAAGACGACCCTGTAATTCCCACTGTCATTTTTTTATATTAAATACCAATCTGCAATGTTTAAAAAAAAAAAAATCTAAATTTCTACATACTGTTTTATCTTCCCGAAAAAGCCATCCAGTTTGGGCACGTGTGAAAGAAATTGATTTGGTTGATAAAGTTGCAGAATAAATATCGCTGCTCATTAAAATGTCAACCTCCTCTTCTGTTTCCATCTCTGACTCCTACAGTGGGGACAAAAGTTAAGTATAAGAATCTGGGTTTTCTTCATAGATGTTATAGGTTGAAAATACGAAAAAAGATAGCTTCTGAATACTGTGGTGTGCTGTTATTTTAAACAGACATTTAACTTTCACATCTAATACCTTCTCCAGCAAGTCAGAATTATGACTAGTCATCGATGTCTAGAAGCAAGGTACATGACACACAGTGTCTTTATGAATAAGCAATACATTCAATGCTGCCCATTACAGAACCACATGGTCTGTAGAGCAATTTCTTTTTAAACTACATTAAGAATTAAGTTAAAAGACCTGAGATAAAATGTCTGTTCTCATTTTCATTTTGTTTTCTGAAATAGGATTTTGCCATGTAGTACTGGCTGGCCTGGAACTCACGGAGATCCACCTGCCTCTGCTTCCTGGGATCAAAGGCATATGCCACCACCATGCCTAGATTCCAGTATTCCTTATAAGCTGACTCCTAAAATTTATGAGCAGCCTTGCTCTAGGTTTAACTCCCTTTTTAATTGGGTTTTTTTGTTGTTTTTTTCTGTGTGTATGTGTGTGTGTGTGTGAGATATGTATGTGTGGGCATGCATGATGCATGTGTGGAGGACAACTCTGGGGAGTTGGTTCTCTCCTTCCACCTTCACATTGGTTTCAGGAATCCAGCCAGGTCACCAAGCTCCCAAAGCTATCTTTGAGACGGAGGATTATGTGATGGGGCAAGGGAGTAAGCCGACAGGTACACAATGAGGTTCTCCTATTAGGCAGAGGGGAGAGAATTACCTGGGGAGTGAGGGCTGACCAAGCTCTAGTCTACACTCACTCTGGACTTGTAGACTTTAAAGAGGGACGGCTCTATTCAACACGTGTCACTTCCCCTGGATGCCACTCTGTCCATCTCACTGCATCCACAGAACCAGCAGCGATGGCACTACACACCACCGTTTCCTCCACCCTCACAAACCAAGAATGCATTCTTGACATTGCCACCAACGTAGAGCAAGTGAAGAGTGGATCCTGGGTAATACAGACACTGAACTCAAATTTCTACAGAAGTGCTTTGGTTGGAGTAGGTGAAAAAGAGTATCAAACATTTTACTTCAAATTACTTCTAGGTCAATGACAACTTTCAGATCAGTGTGGGCACTGAGTTATGACCACCCTGTCCGCATGTCACTTGCTTTAAGACAAGTTTAAGAAACAGAATTCCTCTGTAAATCAAGGGCCTTCCCCTGATCCACCAGTGAAAAAGATCTTCTGTCACCCTTCCACAGTCATTGCTTGTATTTGCTACGTCAGTCGTCAGCCCGCAATGTCTGCAGAGCTCGATTCTAGGAATACCCAGAGACCAGAACCTGACTTGTACAACAAGTACGATGTATATTTTCATACAGCCTGTGCGTACCCTCCCTGTACTTAGATCATCTTTAGATGCCTGTGTTGCCTCCCAAAGTGTAAAAACTGTGCCAGTCAGCACATACAAAGGGCCCGCTGCATTCCCATCCAGAGGATCACTGTTCCTTGGGTGTCATCATTGCAGACAGCACACAACCCACCCTCAGTGTCGCTGCTCTTGTAGTCACCGCACACCCACTAGCGCTGACGCCATTGATCTTGTCTTGGCTTCGCTCCAGCGTTTGCAACTCACCTGGCACCTGACTGACTGACTGCTGTCATTACGTGCAAGAGATCATGTCACCCAAGAATCTACAACAGGGACCAGCAAGCAACTAGTGAGCCACACTCAGGCCTGCATTTCTAGGTCAGACTGCTGTGCTGGGGTGGAACTCAAGGACTCTCACTGTCTGTGGACACTGCCATTCTGTGACAATCTGTACAGATCACAAGCATATCCAAAATGTCCAAAATGTGATTATCTCTCTCCAAGAGTCTGCTACCTTCTGCTCCAAATGCTGTAAGGTTCCGGATAAGTAGTGGCAAGGGGGAGCTTAGCCAAGCAGAGACAGAAGACAGGGAGGGATGGAGAGAAACTTTTTTTTCCAGTGTTTTTGCGACAGGGTCTCCCTGAAGCCCCAGCTGGCCTGGAACTCACTATGTAGACCAAGCTGGATCTCAGAGATCCATCTGCCTCGTCCCCCAAGTGCTGGGACTAAACGCATGCACCATGCCTGTTTTGGGGGGGGAGGGGGTTTGAGACAAGAGTCTTATGAAGCACAAGCTGGCCTCAAACTCTGCATGAAGCTGAGAATGACTTGAATTCCTGATCTTCCTGCTTCAACCTAACAAATGCTAAGATTACAGGCAAGCACCAACACATTTATGTGATCAAATCCAAGGCCTCACGCTCCAAGGCGAGCACTCTTAACAACCAAGCTACACTCCTAGACCCTGGCTCAAGATTTAGCAAGAGCATAGATGTAATGGTCGTCTGCCATGGAGGAGACAACACTAAGCGGGTTACCTTGGGTGCAAGGGTGCAAGATGAGCCCTCGGGGTCCAAGAAGTAGAAGCATCACAAAGATCTGAAGACTAAATAGCCTGGCATTTCTGAAAACTTGTGATGAATTCAGTATAAGAGCATCTAAAACAGCAAGCCAAGAAAAATGCTGAAAGGGGAGCGAAGGTTGAGTCATGCGAGAAAAGCCAAGCCATGCTACATAGCGCCGATTTCATCCGCTGAGCACAACTTCTAGAGTCTTACAAAGAGGGTTTCATGAACTTGTTTCTAAAGGTCAGTGTATGGAGGACAATTTAAAAGCATGCAAAGAGGAAGATGACATATGAAACTTATAATATTTCAAATGAGAGACACTGAGTATTTAAATTCTAGAAGCCACAATGTGAACAAAGGCCAACACTCATAAGGAAAAGAATGAGCAGGCGTGTCCTCTCGTCAAGAGACGCAGAGCCTGAGAAAAGGAAGAGATACCATTCACCAGGAGAGAAAACAGGAGGATGAACAGTTCAGAGGGAATGAGTCTGTCAGGTTTTAAAGGAGGCAAACTCCGATACACCTAAAAGACATACACTATCCATCAAGCACTTAAATGAGTGTCCACCCAGAGGAGCTATCAAGACATCAATAGGGCCCTCTACTGGCCTCCATGGGCATCGCATGCACATGGTGCACTTACATGCAAGGCAAGCAAAACACACACACGCGCGCGCACGCGCGCACACACACACACACACACACGCATACTCCTAAGATTCAAATGAATGAATGAATGAAAGAAAAGTGCATGACCAGAGCAGGCTCCTAAATGCCACCTTCAGCCCTTGCTATCTCCATCTCCATCCCCTGATGGAGTCTGTCCCGAGACTATCAATGGCAACATTAGCCACATAAGGCTTTCTTTCTCACAGCACTAAACACAAACTAACCACGGCCAGCTTCTATGATGTTCTTGAGAACAAGCATCCTAATTTCCCTGCTCTATTCACCACAGCTACCCAGCACCACCACTCATAAGTGACTGTAAAAACTCATAATCTCCTTGCTGCCAACTGCTCTTTCCTAAGTCACTGTGGATACAAGCTATGTGCTGGAGCCTCATCTGAAAAATGGAGTAACCACCTTCCTTAGGTTCCTTAAGGAGCTGAGGAGAAAAGCTGTAACACTTGGATTATAACCACAATATGCAGGCTACTCAGGGTCAGCAGACTCTAGTAACTGATACGCACTATTAGTACCATGCTGATACCACAGCTCCTAACGGTATGTAGCATTCACTGCATTGATGGGAGGGATTGAGGGAAGGAGGGAGGGAAAATGAGTAGGTTGGCAGGCAAAAGAAATGCCTAAGATAGATCCCCCCAAATTATTTTCTGGTCAGATCAGTGCCTTATTTAAAACTCAGTGGTCTGTTGACAGTTATTCTGGCTTTCAAGGCCTTTCATGAACTACTTCAAAAGAACCTTCACTGCAGTCAGCTCTGGTCCCGAAGCCTTTCCCAACTTCATTCATCCTGGATCCTCTTCAAGGTATAAGCCTTTGTCTTTTTCCTGCTGTAAATCAATCATTTCTTGGAATAAGTTAGGAAACAATTTACTTTAATAGGGTCCATACCAAAGTTAACTGAGGTCTGCAACGACGAGACGGGATGGAGTCTAACAGCAAGCTAAGAGCAGAATAGTGTGGTAAGTGACTTCAGAGTGAGTAAGATGAAAAGCCAGCACATACAAAGGAAGGGCTCAGGAGCTCCAGAAACCCCACCTCAAAGAAACAGGCACAGAAACTGCTTGCAGATCCCTTGGCAACATGTAGACACTGAAAAGACATTCAGCAGGGAAAGGGACCAAACAGTGGTTTTCAATGGGGGTGCGATGCACTGTACAGAGGTAGCTAATGAGAGAAAGAAAAGCCCTGAGCGGGAAAGTCAAAGAGGTGCCTGTATGACAGGGCTACAGAGGTCAACAACACTATAATCAGCTAAGGTGCTTGGCCAGTAAATAACAGGCCAGCACAGCCTCAACCACAAATCCTGGAGAATTCATTAGTGAATTCTGAGCCAGTCAATGGACTGGTTTGGGTGGAAACCAGATGATTAGGGGGAAGGGGACACCTAGGTAAGAAATGAAAGCTTTGAGAATTAACCATACTGGTTACACTTTATGCTTTTAAAAAGGCACTTATACAAAGGTTTCACCAAGTACACAGACACGCTAACCCTAAGAGACACTAACAAGAGTGTGCTCACCTCATGGTGTATCCGCTGATACACTTTCTGCTCGTTGTCTAATACTACAAAGGACTCAGAGGGCTCAGCATCCCCATTGAAAATGAAGCTTAAATCCCCTCGTTGGCACTTCATATCAGTAAAGTCTATGAGAGTTGTGTCGAGCCTGTGAAAGATGGGCAGGTAAAAAACTGACAGAATTGTAATAAAACTTTATTAATAATCACATAAGCTCTGCGCCTCCCAAACTCAACCCAAGGAGTTAATACCATAGCACAAATTTAAATTTATACATAAAAGGTAAATTTAAAATACTACACTAAAAATATTTGAATACATTTTTCTATTGTACCTGTATGTTACTTTTCTGGATATATACTTCATTAAAGAGCAAGAAGGGTTTCCCCACAGTTAAACTACCCCTTCCTGTATCTGCTTCCTACCACTCCATATGCTACAGCTCACTCCACAGGGAAAGACAAACAAGAACAGACCTCAACAGTCTGATCTCTTTAAGAGTATGGTACTAGCTCAGCAGAGTACTCAGGATGGGAAGAGCAATTTGTAAGCCACACTCTCAGAGTAAGAATGTCATTCTGACATATACCTTATGCCTGATCACCTGTTATCAAACCTTAGTGTATCCTTCAACCTGACCAAACATGGTGAACCTACTGCCAATCCTCAAGGTTTTTTTGCTGGATTTCCTAGACAGTCACCACTGACTTTCTCAGACATCTCCACAGGCTCAAAGCCTCATGGACTGTGGTAGTTAGGGTTAATTGTCAACTTGACACAACCTAGGGGAAAAAGGACTACCTAGATCAGGTTGGCCTGTGGGCATGTCTACAGGGATTGTCCTGACTGCCTTTATGAGGAGGAAAGATGTGGGGAGGAGGGGGGCTGGGGGACAGGACGAGACACTGCTGGTCTGGGGCCCTGAACTGTCTTTACATAGAGAAGCGAGTTGAGCACAGAGCACAGAGCACTGAGCATGCATTTCTCTCTGCTCTTGCTGGGGATGGGATGTGGCCAGTTTTCTCAAACTCCTGCCACCATGACTTCCTGCTGTGGGGTTGTAATCTGGAAACCTTTCCTCTCCTATGCTCTTTCTTATCAGGCTATTTTTATCACAGCAACAAAAATAAAACTAGGACAGAGCTCATTCTCTACCAGATACACATGGACCCACAAACTCAGGTGTTTCCTGTGTTCTTCAGTAGCCTGACTGCTGCAGTGTACACCTGGTCCACGGTCTGGCCCAGTGGGCTACCTCCGCTATTCCACACATCACTGCACTGTATGTAGAAACCAGGAAAGATACTGGAATGAAAAAGCTTACCAGCACATGAAGCACTTCAGTCTTGCACAAGGCTTATATTACAGGGAGACTAGATCAGGTTCACTACAGGGTCAACGCATAGGGTCTAACCTGAGAAACTGGCTGGCAGAGCCGTTAAGAGAGGCCCACGCCCTCAGACAGCAACTCTGAGTCTTTGGGAGAGACCCACCTGCCTTTCTGATGCAGTACAAGCATTCATTATTTTGCGGGCATCTCAGGTTTTATCACAGACCACACAAAATGGAGAGGTGTTCTTGATTTCCTCACAAGAGAAGCGGAAATGGAGCCTACCTCACAGGCTGCATCCCAAGAAACCAGAGCTGCACCAAAATCACTGACTTTTAGGGGTGAAGATGATATGATTGAGAGTTTCACCGGGACAATAGGGATGAACCAAAGCAAACAGTCCCCGTGCGCACACACACGCACGTACACACAGAATGACAGTGAGCAGTCCCCAAGGGCATGCACACACACCGTATAAAGCAATTACAGTCCCCATACCATGAGCACGGCACACACCCTGGGGGCAGCAGGAAGCAGGAAGCCCTCAGCATAAAGATGGGGAAACCCTTAAAAGCTCCTTCCTAGAGGGTGAAGCCTCTCCACTGGCTGCTGGCTGATCCTGGCTCAGGCTCCCAGGCCTGCCACCTGACAGCTAAGCAAGTCATGTATTTTAAAGCCTGGAAACTTGGAAGCCAGTCCAAGAGAGAACAGCGTCAGCAAGCCCAAAAGGGCTCACACCCCTCTTTGCAGTACATGTCTGGTAGTGAAGGAATGGTCATCTGATACAAGCGGATCACTAGGGCTCCAAGATTCAGCCAATGGGATGCTCTTCCTACACAGAGACATGACAGCACACAACATTCCTGTCTCCATTTCTGCCCTGCCATCCAACTGAGAAGGGTAATGGGCTTCCATGGCAGGGAAGAGAAAGGTGAGGGAGAAGAGGAGACAGCGGGAAAAAGAGCAACATGGCAACAGCAGGACCACTGTAGGCTTGAAATCCCAGCTCCTTGGTAGGTAGAGGCACAAGGAGATTCCTGAGATCTAGCAATACCCACCTTTAGTCAAAAACTCCCCTCTGGGCTGGACAGAGGGCTCAACAGTTAAGAGCACTGGCTGCTCTTACAGAGGACCTGGGTTTGATTCCCTGGACCTACATAGTGGTTACACAACCATCTACAACTCCAGTTCCAGGAAATCTGACACCCTCTTCTGGCCTCCACGGGCACTGCATGACACGGGTGCACTTACACACATGCAGGCAATACACTCATACACACCAAATAAAAAGAAACCTCCCCTCCTACATGAACTAATATTATCAATTTTATCCTGTTTCTACAATTCACAATTCACAACCAAGGAAAACTACTGTATATTCTGCAGCACACAACACAGGGGCCTTTCTCAGCTGGCACCATGGCATATGAGTGTCTTAACAAGGACCTGGCTTTAAGCCTATGGCCCAAATGTTCTCCTGACTTGGGCCAGTATACCTCTCCTTAGGCAGCATGGAGGCCCTCAACTCCCAGAGAGCACCCAGTCAGCAAAGTGTACTAGAGCTCCTAATCACAGTGTACAAGTGCTCCTTCTGCTCGGCCTCCCGAAGCAGCGGGAACTCCAGGCAAATGCCACGGTGCCTGACGGGCCTAAATACTTAAACTGTGCTATGCAATGAGAAAAGAACAACAAATTCTTTATGGAAATCCAAAAAATGAAATTTAAAAAAATTTAAATGACCACCTAGAAAATGCTGTACCACTGAGATAGGAAACCCTTCCCTAAGCCGAGCAAAGCAGTTTGTTGAGACTTGCTGGAGTGAACAGATGGCTACAAAGCCTTGTCACATAGCTCAGGCTGGCCTTAAACACCTGCCCCTCCTCCTCCAACTTCCCTGTTCAGTTGCTGAGATTATAGGTATACACCACTGTGACCACTTGGCCATCACAGATTTTTCTTTTTAAGGCAGGGACCCCTGTAGCCCCACCTTGCCTATGCCTCCCGAATGCTGGGATTAAGGAGTATAACACCCCATCCATCTAGATTACCTCATGTCTATCAATACTATTAATGAAGATGTTTGCTAGTGCCAGGCATGGTGGCTCATGCCTTTGATTCCAGCCCTTGGGAAGCAGGCAGATCTCTGTGAGTTCAAGGCCAGCCTGGTCTACATAGCAAGTTCCAGCCCAGCTGGGACTACAGGGAGACCCTGTCTCAAAAACAACCTCCCTCCTCCAATGTTAGTAACTAGTCCCAGTAGCCTGGAACTGACGACCTTCATGACCCAGGCTGACTCAAACCCATGACCCTCCTGCCTTTACCAGCAACTGTACCAATAATGCTGCTCACACCCTCCTGTGTGCACTGGAGTAGGCTTCAAACGAGTCCTTATCCGAGTGGGAGAACTATAAATGCCAAAAGTCTCCCTGTCCATATTGTACAATTTGGCCTCCTGTGAAATGTTTAAAGGGACTATGGTAGGACACTTAAAACTAAAAAATTTCATTAATTTTTTGTACAAAAATTTCAAACTTGAGGCACAAAGCTTCTGCCATACACCCTCAAATCCAGACCCCCCATGGGTCTGGTTAAGATCTGTGTGGTTTTGAGAGCTTGGAACTTGTGTCATTTCTTCCTCGGCCTCATGTTCCAGGAAGCCCCAAGTCTGGTATCTCCCTAAATTACAGCAGTTTCCTCATAAGTTGTAACTTCTATTGAAATTACCCTGCCCAGGTCCTTTTCCTCATGTCCGTATTAAACGTGATCCATTTGGGTCTTAGTACCCACACACCTACACAGTTTACTTAGCAATGTGTGAATGTAATTACTCTCCGTTCACACCTGCAGGCAAGTGCTCCCTCACTGAGCTATGCCTCCAGCTTGCGTACCTTTTACTTTAAAGAGCAACATGCAAATGTGAAACCATTTTTTAAGTAGTTCATTTTTGCCTAAGTAAGAATCAAATAGAAAATATATTTAAAAAAAAAAAATCATTCAACCTGCTTGAGTTTTCTACCGACAAATGAAGTTTATACAAAACAATCCTTCAAGACAGTTTTAAATCTCTAACATCTAAATTAACAATTTGGAGGTATAAAGAGACATACAAAAGTGTCCACATATGTATATACACATTACTTAAAAATGTTCTTACTATGCAGTTGCATAAATGGCCATACTCATTAGTACTTTAGTCTATACATACATAACTTATAAATATGCCCATGTTGGTAAGCTAAAAACATAAAAACATGAAGTAAAATGTTAGCGTTGAGTCTCAACGTGTCTATCAGACTCAAACAGCAACCACAGTCACAAGAGGAGGCACAGTGAAAAAAGACCTGCCCTAAAGAACAAACTGGACAGAGGACGAAGAGACAGACCGAGAAACAGAAACGTGGGGCAGGCCTTCCCAGGTGTCCTTGTTCTGAATGGACACATCAGAGAGACCAGGGCAGCCTGGCTCCCTGTGGCTACGCATCCTGTGTGAGTGACAAGCTCATCCTGGCTTTCGGCAGGGCTTTCATGGCCTTGGCTCCTTATCTGCAAAGCTCTTAAATGAGGAACATGTCTGAACATGTTGCAGCATTTTGTTATGGAACACGAGTGAGCTGTGTCTCAGGAAGGGAAGTTCCCTCCTAATCTCCACTTTCTTTACTCAGAACACACAGCACGTTACCTTACCTGATGTTGATACCTTGCTTGTATATTTTACACGCATCAGAAGGCAAAATTCGGGAAAGCAAAGGCACTGCAATTTTTTAAAGAGAGGTTAAAAGCTAAATTCTGAGACATTTGGAAATTTTAGAAGAGCAACATGATAAACATTCCACTAATTCACTAAACGGTAGCAATGTTCTTTAAGGTAGCATTTTTCCACTTAGAAATCAATGTGATACATAAAGCAATTTCAAACGTCTACTGCCAGGTATGGTTTTGGTGTACTCGACTAGAGAGCACAGCAGAGCCAACATGACTCAGGCCACTGTGTGAACCACAGGTGAGAAAACAGTACTATGGCAATGAAACTCTCCTGAATGGGTAAGCCAGACCTGGACCTCATCTGATAGATCCCTTGAGTATCATTCAGAAAAGGAATAGAAAGTCACATATGTAAGAGAAATCTTTGACATACAGCTGACCTTTTAATCCTAAATATGTGCCCTAGTTATTTAAACTCACTGTGCCTTGGTTTCGGTTTCAAAATCGGTAAAATGAGAACCACGCCTTACCTACAGATTTCTCTCCTCCAGTTGATGAGGGGTGTCTTGCTCTAACACACACTGCATTTTTTGTCTGGAGACAGAGTCTCTCAATCAATTGGGCTAGACTAGCTGGCCAGCAAATCCCTGGATCCTCTGTTTCTATCTCTCTAATGCTAGGATTACAGCCAAGCACTGCCACATTCAGTGTTGTACCTGAGAGCTGGGGATGAACTCAGATTCCCATGCTTGAACAGCACGCACTGTACTGACTGACATCTCCCCAGCCTCACACATTGTTCTAAGTGATGCACTGAACCGCGTAGGCACACCCAAATGCATTCTGAAAGCACCGAGACTTCACTAAAAATGACCAACTCAGGGATGGAATGCTTCAGGTTAGGCTACTTTCATCCATCTACTGTGACCCCAAACAGAAGTGTCAATAATTAATAGCTTTTAGTAAGAAGAAAAAATGACCTATTTATAGCAGGCAAGTATATAATAGCAAACATACTGTGTATTACAGAATGTAGTACATACACGGAATATAATATATAACCATTAGAATTCATGTATACAGATGTAACTTTCAAACATTATATAAAATGGAATACATTTCATATTTCTGTCAATATCTGGTTTCAATATTATTTTAGGAATAATTACCACTAAGCATTCAAATACCTTTATATCAGAAAAATTAATTTGGGTGCTGTTAAAACACATATACTTAGTACTTTCAAATTGTTAAAATTTCAGTCTTTGAACATTTTTTTAAAGACATTTTTATTTTATGTCTGTACTTTGCCTGCAGTACAGACATATATGCAGGCAAAGTACAGACATAAAATTAAAAAAAATATATATATATATATATATTATACACGCACATGTGTGTGTGTATGTGTGTGTGTGTGTGTTCCAGGTACATATCTGGTGCCTGGGGAGGAGGGCAGTGGATCTCCTGGGACTAAAGTTACAGACATTGTAAACCACTATGTGGGTGCTGGAAACCAAATCCAGGTCCTGCAAGTATTCTTAACTCCTGAGCCATTGTTCCAGCCCCCAACATTTTAAGAGGGTCTCAAAACGTAACACTGTGACAAAGGTTGGTCTGACGCTCAGTGTGTAGTCAAAGCTGATCTTGAACTTGCAGCAATTCTTTGGCCTCTGAAGGGCCGGGACTGCAGGTGCGAGACACCATGCCCAATTTTTCAAGACTTTTTTTGCTACAAAAATTATTTTCCAACCTAAAAACAAAAATTATGAGAGTTGCTGATCAAGTCAGGATAATTAACTATTACTACTAGGTTCTATAATCATCATATTCAACATCATGAAAAATAAATTTTGTTTAGGACAAGTATCAAATATGTTATGCTAACATTTCTGCTTAATAAGAAATACAGAGCTCTTACCCCAGCTTTGAAAATCCCAGTGAAGCTCTAGGTAGAAGTCACCGAGCTGCAAAACAAAAGCACAGAACCAGTCACTGCACCTTAAGAACAAGCTCCGACACCCACTCAACACTGTGCCCAAAAACAATCTACTTGGTATCATTAAAGGTCAAGAGACAACAGAGTAAGAAACTGTTATGTTTGAGTTTGAAAAAGAGCAAAATTAGTAAAATGAAGTTATGCCTTAAAGCATCACACACATCAACATGCTTAGTGACAAAAGACAATATTCACCACTGTAGAACTTGTAGATCTTTAATCAGTTAAGAATCCTTAAAATTGATAGGGCCTTAAATTGTACCAATAAAAATCTCCTTTCTCACTATAACCAAAATAACAGGTATTATCTTTAAAATATTAACTCCTGAAATGTTACTTAAAATGACTACCAAGATTTTTATATTGCCTTATAATTTCTAAAAACAATTCATCGTAATAGAAAATGTCTATGAAGTTGTAAGACAAGTTTCATATGAAATCTACAGAGAAATTATTTTACAAATTAACAAGCTAAATAAAAACCCGAATAAAACATTTCTATGTTGGCTCTTTCTACACTTCCTCCAACCTAAGAAAACAAGAAGGGGAGAGAGGCAGTGGGGGGAACCCTTAAAAAGGCAAGCCATTACTGTGGTCCATTTCTAACAAGAGGAAACACAGCTCTCCCCTTCTGGACTTGAGCCCCGTCTTCACTCTGAAACACAAAAGTCCTTCTAGCAGCCACAGCCTCAGCTCCCCACTCAAAGGGCAAAGGGAGACACTGACGCCCACCACAACTTGCCTTGTTCTCGAAAAGCACTTGTCCAATTTATTAAGTGATCAATCCTTACCTTCCTAGTTCCTAGTTCAAAGAAAATGGCTGCTTCTAATATGAACACACCATACAAATCGAAGTATTTTATTTCAATTAGTGATTAAATTAAATATAATCTTTACCATTTACTGACTCAATGAGATTTAACTGCATCTTGAAAAGTGCTTACAACTACAGTTATATTTACTGTTTAAATAGAAAAATCAGCTAAGGAGTCCAGCCTACCTCTTTCAGGGCTTTTAATAATCGAGGTCGCTTTTCTTCAACACTTTCCCTGGACTGCTGCTTAAGCTTCCTTAGAAGAGCTGTAACTAAAGTTTAAAGAACACAATCACTTGGCAATTCTCCGCAGTGTTTTTCCTCCAGGTGCTAAGGATTCCATGAGGGGCCTCAAGCACACCGGGGCAAGCTCTCTCCCACGGAGCTCCATCCCAGGCTCCAATTCAGTCACCTTTATCATGTTAGAAAATACCAATGGTAGCCGGGCAGGCATGCTTGTCATCTCAACTCTCTGGGAGGTAGAATCAAGAGTGTGGAGTTCAAGGACATTCAGCCACACACAGCAGTTTGAAGCTGGCCTGAACTACATGAGACTCTTTTTAGAAAGGAAAAGGGGACTGGAGAGCTGGCTCCTTGGTTAAGAGAACCAGCTGCTCTTGTAGAGAACTCAGGTTCAGTTCTCAGCACCCATATTGTGCCTAACAACTGTCCTTAGCTTCAGTTCCAGGAGATCTCACAGCTCTTCTGGCCTCTGCACGCACTGCAGGGGTGCACTTAACACATGCAGGATAAACACTCATATACAAACTTTTTTTGACAATTTAAAAAGGAATGTACTAATGGATTTTTTTCTACCTAGAATGATAAAACATGCATGTGTGTACCTGTGTTTGATATACAGCTGTTACCCAACATACTTCAAAACGCACAAAACCAAAGAAAAATGTTTGTATTACTGAAAGTCTTTTGGAGTAGTGAAAGTTGAGACAAAAGTTAGACATGTGTGCATGCACACAAAACAACACATCAACAAAATAAGTTGATGTTAGTAAGTTTAGTAGAACTAGTATGGTGTATGTGCTTAGCTATAAAATACAGCAATAAGTTTAGAAGAACTAGTATGATCCCCCAAGAAATAGTAAAAAGAATTCTCACAGCAACCTGCAACATTCACACCAAACGAAGTTCCTAGTTTCCAGTTAGGAATAAGGATGTGTATGCTTTGACAGGCTCTCCCTCCAAATCCATAGACACTGCTGAAATACCCAAAGACAGCACACCTTAACACCCTGCAGGGTGCCACATTCCCAAAAGCACATGGTGGCCTGTAATCGCTACTAAATCTGTTGGGTTCTTTTCTCACTGAAGTTGGTGCCCTCTTAACACCAAAACAGTTTAACAGAAAAATAAAGACCCTGCCATAGATTGAGAAAGGCCAAGACACTGAGTAACTTCCCACCTGCTACAAGATTAAGACAGACACACTGTCAAGTCCAAACAAGGGATTAACTACTTGGTTATGTAGAAACTTTTCAAGTTACTTGGCTTTCCTACACTTGGTTTTTTTCTTTATCTGTCAAGAAGAAAAATAAAATCTATGTAGACTACTATAAGCATTCAATACAAATTGATTATAAGCACCAAATATAAATTGCTTATAACTGTGCTTATAATTAAAATTTTTCATTTATCAAAAAAAAAGTTTAAAACCGGTTAGCAAAAAACAGCCAAATCTTAACATGTATTAAAATAAGGGAAACTATTAAACTGGAATGAAATAAGCCTGGGAAAGTATGTAAAAATGCATATCACAAGAATCTCTCCATCAACACAGACCAGCTTCCTCCTCATTCTTTTACACACATCGAGCTTTAAACTTTCTACTCTGGAAACTACAATGAATCCTCGGCACATCTTCCTTCTTTTTTGAGACATGGTCTTCCTGTGTAGTCCTGACTGGCCTGGGAACTCTCTATGTAAAAGAGGATGGCCTAGATCTCCCAGGAACAGAGGTGGAAGGATCTCAGTGAGGCGGAAGGGGGGCTGGGGGGGGGAGGGGGGGCCACGACCCAACCCGACACGACGACCTCAGTGAGGCAGGGCCATAGCATGGTGAGACCTGCCCCTGACAACCAAAAGAACAAGAAAACAAATATTAACAGTAGTTATCTTTTGTAGACTTATATTCTCTTTCTTCTTCCTGTAATTGCCTAGTTTTCTACAATGTCTATCATCACTGCTTTTTTTTTTTTTCTTTTCTTTTCGGTCTTTTTGAGGCAGGGTCTCCCTGTAGCTCCAGCGGCCTGGAACTCACAGAGATTCACCCACCTCTGCCTCCCAATTGCTAGGATTAAAGGCGTGTACCACCACGCCCAGCTTTTTTTAAAAACATTTATATGCCATATAGTCATGCACAGTCCAGAGAGAATGCTGGATTCCAAGGACCTGGAGTTACAGGTAGTTGTGAGCCCCCTGATTTGAATGATGGGAACTAAAAACAGATCCTTTGGAAGAGGAGTGAAAGCTCTTAACCACTGAGTCATCTCTCCAGCCCCAATACAAACTTTAAAAAAAAAAATTTATTTCTTTATTTTTATTTTATATGTATGAGTGCTTTGCCTGCACGTGTGAGTGCACCCATGTTGTGCAATGCCCATGGAGACCAGAAAAGGGAGCCAGATCCCCTGGAACTGGAGTTAGGAACTATTGTGAGCTGCCCTGTGGGTGCTGGGAACCAAACCTGGGTCCTATGTAAGAGCAGTCAGTGCTCTGACCTCTGAGACATCTCTTCAGCCCCTAAAAAAAAAAAAAAATTTAAGAAAGAAAAATCCAATGAGTAAAAAAAAAAATCTTTTGCTAAAGTAGTCCCAATATTTTGCAATTTTTACTCATCTCTTAATGCATCCACTAAACCAATCTGGTACCAAGGTAAGACACTGAAGACAACACATACATGCTGTGGGTTGTCATGAAGCCCGCACCGTAGGTTCAGAATAGAAAGAATGCGCACCACTGATTAGACTTATGCAGAAACTGCTAGAAATGACTGGACCAGTTTGCAAACAGGTAACAAGGAGCAGAGGGAAGCCTTCTCTCCAGAAGAAATAGAAAGCAAAAGAAGACTAAGGGCCCCAGTAAGACTGCACACCAGCACTGTGGGCCCCAGCAAAGTATGAGAGACAACAGGAGTCTCACAACTACCACAAGGCCCAGACACCACCACGAACTTGCACAAACTGTAAGCAAGCCCTAGAGACCAAAGGCAGTCAGGTCTCAGGAGCACACCAAGCCACAACTGGCTGCACTGGGGGCAGGCTGGGAACCCTGGAAAGATGAAAACCCTAACGTCACAACCAATTTCCCCTTATTGGCCACAGCTATCACTGCTCACCAGGAGACTACTGTAAGACAGAAAAGCAGTATAATCTTGAGATTTCATTAATTTTAAGTTAAATCAAATAGACACTGAGTAGTTTGGTTTTTGTTTTGGAGATAGGGTCTCATACAGCCTGGCCTGGCCTAGAACTCACTATGTATAGCAGAGGATGCCCTTGACTTCTGACTCTCCAGCTTCTACCTCCCCAGCTCAGTTCAGAGGGCACACCAGGATGATCTTACAAGGTGCTGGGGTCCAACCCTGGCCCTCATGAATGTTAGGTAGGCATTCTACCACCTAAGCTACATTCCCAGTCTTATCTGATTATTCGATAGCATAACGTTACCAAAATTAGCAGACAAACAAAAAGAACAGGGGACAGGCAGATCTGAAAGTTTTTGCTAATAGTTTCTATTAGATTTTCTGGTTTATAAAAAAATATAATTTTCTATGCTATAAAAATTTTTGCTGTAACAATAATCAAAATAATCAAATACTTAAAACGACAATCCTTAAAATAATTTCAAAGTAACACAAGTTTAATGCCATTATAAATACGCTTCACATTAACATTTCTAAATATGTACCACTGTTCAAGTTAGTCTCTAAAAGTTAAACATCTGGGGTTTGGTTTGGTTGTTTTTAAGACAAGGTCTCATCATGTAGCCCCGCCAGCCTGGAACTCAGAGCTCGCCAGCTTCAGCCTTCTACGTGCTGAGATAGGGGGCCAGTATTTCTTCTCTTCAATTTTTAAAGTTTATTTTATTTTTATTTTATGTGTATGAGTATAGTGCTTGCATATGTAGGTACACTAATGTTGTGCACTGCCTGCCGAGGACAGAAGAGAGTGTTGGATCCCCTGGAACTAGAGTTACAGATGATTGTTAGCCACCATGTAGGTCCTGGGAATGAAATCCAGGTCCTCTGAAGAGCAGCCAGTGCTCTTAACCTCTGAGTCATCTATGTGACAGGTCTGTAATGAAAGCAAGAACACTGAGCAACTACTTTCCACACTAGCTGCTTCTTGGCCTTCCTAATGGATTTCTGACCGTGCCTCACGTTCTGCGTTTCAGTTCTGTAGGCTCTGCATGTTCTTCCACCAACTTTTCTGTTCATGTCCCTTGCAGTCCCGAAGCATTCACCAGCTCCCTCCACTGATTAGAAAACCAAGGCAAGGTCTCAGACCAACACTGCCACCTCACTCGGTCTCTTCAGAGTGCTCACATGCATCTTTCCTCTGACGTGGCTTTTGGCGATGGCTATTTCTTACTCTCACAGGCATCTCCTGGTTTTTGTCCTCAAAGGATAACCATCAGTGTATAACAGAAAGGATGCAACTGACTTAGTTAAAATCTCACAAGGCAGGGGCTGGAGAGATGGCTCAGCAGTTAAGAGGACTGTTTTTGCAGAAAACCCAGGTTCGAATCCCAGCACCCACATGTCAGCTAACAACTGTCTCTAACTCCACTTCCAGGGGGTCTGACAGCCTCTTCTGACCTCTGTGGGCATTGCACAATACAAGTGCACTTACACACATGCAGGCAATACACTCATGCACATAAAATAAAAGTAATTCATAAAATATTTTTTAAAGATATCACAATATTACACTGGCATAGTGACACATGCCTTTAATCCCAGTTCTCAGGAGGCAGAGGCAGGGGGATCTCTGTGAAATCAAGGCCAGCCTGGTCCACACAGTGACTTCCAGGCAGGCTGGGACAAGGAAAACCTGTCAAAAAAAAACAAAACAACAACAAAAGCCCCCAAAATAAAATACCACATTATCACATGGTACATCTTTACAGTCAAATATAGTCTCACAATCAAAAGTTATCCAAGAAATTTTAAGTATACAAATATGTAACATGTAGCTCACATACAAAGCTCAATCATAAGTGTCCAAAAGTCCAAACCACGTAGAAGTTAAGATTGAACCCACTCAACACCCCAGGAGTACTCAACGCTACATATTTCTTTAATCAAAATGCCAGACTCTTAATTTTGCTCCACTAAGCTGTCTCTAACTTACCATCCTGTACGAGCTACAGAAGGAAAGCATTACTAAGAAATGGTATCCCTGTTCATCCAGAGAGAGGTCAGTAAAGGCTCTAACCAACAGATATCCTGACAGAAGTGTGAGCTGTACATCAGGCAAGGGTGAGCACAGCCATCCCAGCACTTAGGAAGCTAAGTTAAGAGGCTGCCTGATGTTAGAGGCCAGCCTAGGCCACACCATGAGGCTCATGGCTACCACAGTTACAGAGCAAGATCCTGTCTCAAGAAAACAAAACCCAGCAAACTGAAAAATCTTCACACAGCACTAAAACAAATCATGGGCAGCAGGATGGGGGAAGACTAACTGCACGCGCGAACACACAGCACGCAAACACACAGCACGCACCACTGCCACGACTGGATAGCTTGGAAAGTCCTCATCTAAAGATTAAGCCAAGAGTTTATTAGAGACCCTAGCGAAGCCCATAGCCACCAGCTGGAGGGCAACTCTTATAACACCTCAATTTCTAATTTCAATTAATAAGCCAATAATTAAGCAGCTGGCCAGAAATGACAAGTCTTGACTTCAAATAGAACAGTCCGAGCATCGCAGCACACAACACTGCAAGCATGAACACAAGACCCCACCTGTAAAGTAAACATGCCTAAGTGGTCTGTACAGCTCAGTGCTAAGTCCTGAGTCAGGAACGATTCATGTGAGTTCACAGTGTACTGGAAAGGTTCATGCTAAGGGAAGTTGCATCAAGTGAAAAACATCTCAAACACATCCATTTCTGGAGTGCCGCTTACTCATCTGTCTGTCTCCGTAGCTGATGGCTTCTGCCAGAGGGCTCCACCCCTGAGCATTTTTCACTTTCACTGGGGCATTGTGGGCCAGCAGTAAGTGTGCGCATTCTGCAATAGAAAGCAGTGATGTTATCACACATCATGCAATGTTTAGACTCTCTACGTAAGCCCACTTGATGCATGTGAAATAAATACTCTTCCATGTATAATTAATTTATAAGTTCCTAAGTATAATAATCAGGTTACAGCTGATCCCCAAATTCAAAAGACTCAACCTACCTAAAAGCAAACGGAGTTCTCCTTGAAAATAAAATACTGTTTCCTGTCTCCAAAAATATTTGACAAATGTTTACATTCTCTAAAAGACAGACTATGAACCTCAAGAGTAATTTACACACAATGTCTATAATCCAGGAAGACCCAAAATAATCTGTGGACCTGTGATGTCAACAGAAAGCTCACTAATTCAGAAAAAGACCAAGCCTTCTAAAGGAGTCACGAAAGTTTCCATAAGAACCATTTATAATCCTTTTAGTTGGGAAAAACACCCCCCTACAAAAACAAATCTCTGCTTAAGGACAAATATCAGTGTTCTAAGTAACCAAAAGAAGTTTATAAAGATAGACCAATTCTATAGTCTGAGAAAATATTTTTAGAGTTGACTAAGCGAAAAAATGAATTTTAAACCAAAGTACACAAGAAATTCGGGCAAAAAGCCACACAGTCCTCAGCACTCACTTCTCATTGAACACACATTTACAAAGCAGCTACTGTATGCTCACTCCCCAGGTGGGTGCTGGGAACCAAACCCAGGGGCCTTGTACATACTAGGCAAGCATTCCACCACTGAGCTATAACCCCAGACATTTCTAACCACCAGATACTGGAAATAAACGTGAAGAATGATACAACCATTACCAGAATGCTTACACCATGATGAAAGAGAGCAAGCTAGTCAATGAAAGGTATCAGGAGTGCTGTGGAGGGAACAGGCACCAAGGCCATGAGATGCATCGGCTGGGAAAGAGAACGGCACTGCCTTCTTCAGCGCTGCTCCTACTGAGAAGGGACGCCGACGGCAGCCAGGAACTTTATCAGATTAATTAAATGCAGAAATTCCAGGTTTAAAAGCAAGTCTGCTTTTATAGTGCTTTTATAGACTGTGCAATACACCAGAATGATTATTGCTGAGTATAATGGCAAACACATGGAAGCACACTGAAGGTCTATCCTGGGGTACTGACAGGCACGTGTTTCTCCCACACAGCTATTAAAGGGTAGGCAGCTTGAATAGTTAGCCACTGGCCAAATTTGAGAAATAGAGTAAAGCCTAGATAGAATACAAGGACTGAAAAATCAACTAACAGGGGGGGTGAGTTCTTTATGCAGGGGTAATATACTGCAGTGAGTGTAGCGAGAGATGGGACTGGGCCACTGGTCTAACACATTCAGTGTAATGAACGCTACAACCTCCAGGCCGAAGAGGAGTCATACAATCTCAAAATATCACCCCAAGACTATTTACTAATTATAGAGAGAAAAACATCTTTGCAGTGGCTGTCACAAAGCAAGCTAGGACTTGGAAGCAGTGTGGGCACTGTTTCTCCTTGGTGAGCACAAACAGGCTCTGTGGCAAGCAGGAGTAAGAAAAAAGGGATGCCCTCGAGTTCTAACCCTTACTTTATCAGGGAGAATGCAGAAAGGCTCCTACCTCTTTTACTATCCTCTTCCAACTGATTCAATGCTTTTACTAAAAACAAAAATCTTTAGTAAGATGAACTTTGAATTTTAAATATTCTTAAAAGCAGAATAAACAATATGTATGTAAAGCAACATCTGTACTAAGTGCAGTGTTGGAGTTGGTTAGACAACAGGCTGCACATCAGATGTTATGATGTGCCACTCATCCTGCAGAAAGCCACATGCTGAAGATGAGCACTTAACATAGTGAGACAATCACAGATACACTGATTGCTATGACACGCTTACCGGGGCCTCGAAAGAGGGCTCAGAGGTTAAAAGGGTGTACGGCCCCTGCTGAGAACCTAAGTTTTGTTCCTGGCAACCATATCAGACAGCTTACAATTGCCTGTTAACTCCACCTCCAGGGGTTATTCTGGGGGTACCTGAAATCATGTGTACACGCCCACATACAGGCACTCAAACATACCTTTAATAACAGCACTCAGGAGGCAGTAGCAGGTGGATCTCTGTGAGATTAAGGCCAACCTGGTGGTCTACCTATCAAGTTCCAGGCCAGCTGGAGTTACAGGGAAACCCTGTCTCAAAAATTAATTAACTAAATCTGAGAGAGAGAGAGAAGGAGAGAGACACAGACAGACAGAGACAGAGAGAACAAGAATACTGGAGGTTAACAAGATGGCTCCTGCCAGACCGGACAAACTGACTTCAATCCCAAGAAACCACATAGAGGACATGACATGTGTATGTATGTACGTACGTACATAGGCGCACACATACACAATAAATAAACGTTTTTTGTTTTGTTTTGTTGAAGAGAGAACTGAGCTAGGCATGGTGGTGCATACCTTTAATCTCAGCACTAAGGAAGCAGAGGCAGGCAGATCTCTGAGATCAAGGCCAGTCTGGTCTACATGGGGAGTTCCAGCCAGCTGGAGCTACAGGGAGACTGTCTGAAAACAAAACAAAGCAAAAAAAAGGGAAGGAAAGAGAAATGTTTTCTCTAGGTAATGTTAACAATGAGTACTAGGGAAAAGGCAGTTAAGAATTGGGCACCAAGGTTTAGATGACTGACCGCAAAACCATGGGACGAAGAAGCACGAACAAACTGCAACTAGGAGAAAGCTTAGGCTTACTTCAAAGAAAAACTAAAAATGACAGATCCAAAGATGACTGACAATGAATTACAAGTTGCAGCAACAGCTTAAAAAACGTTCTCTGGTGCTTCTACCACAAAGGATCAGGATCAGAGATTAGTTCTTATTGAATTTCCACCATTTCTGAAATCCCAAGTGTGATATTCTCCAACTATATCCAAATCCATTTCTTTAAAAATATTGTCAACAAGACCCACCTCGGACAACAGACCCAGGCGAGGAGATGCCAGACTGACAGTGTAAGACCAGAGTACACGAGGGCACAAGCAGAAAGTGAGCCCCACAGCCTAGCCACAGGTGGAACACATCCGACTGCACCACCGTGATGAGGACATGCACTCCATCACACTCCTGAGCAACCGAGGAAGAACCACACAGGCAGAGAACAGCAAGGAGCACACGCTGGACACGGGCGTCAACATGCGATCTGTGTGTCCCCGAGGATAGACTGGAACACACAGCACCGCTGTTTGCAGACCCTGAATCCCTCTGGCACAACTCATCTCTTCAGGCACTCATGAAAACACGGGCACGTTGAATCACTGTGGAAAAACAACCACAAACCCAGTGCCTGCCCCAGTCTAGAACTCAGGGCTTACTGTAGGCCATTGACATTTAAAGACTTCCACAATAAGGACTAGCTGGATTTGTAGCAATGCCATTTTTTTTTTTTTCACATCAATTCTACCTGGAAATTCTACTCCTATAGTTACTTATCAGTGATCTCCAGAAACCAGTTTTATGAGGTGTTTTACAATGTAAAGAATAAGCAAGCATCACATTTTTAACAACTGTTCACCACACAAATAATGCAATCTGTGAGCTTATAAACATAAATCTCCCCACATGGAAAAGGTGATAACCCTGTTCCTACCTTAAAGTGTTAGGGTAATAAACCTTGCTATTTAGAAAGAAGTCTTCTAAACTCACTCAGTAAAATAGCCAAGTAAGGAGGCGAAGAGTTTGAAATGGCAGGAAGGTTAGTACAGGGTCTCCCTTAGCTCTTTCTATTTACTTCTGAGACATGGTCTCCTTATGTAGCCCTGGATGGCCTGGAACTCACCGTGAGGACCAGGCAAGCCTCAAACTCAGAGATCCTCTGCCTCTGCCTCTCACATGCTGGGCATCACCACACCTGGCAACTGTAGCCCTCTTTAAAAAATAGTTACAGAAAGAGAAAATACTTAATAATTTTAATATACTAAATCCTAAGATCATTCACAAATAAGATGATCACAACTTGTTTTACAACAGGCTGCCTCTGTGGGTCTAAAGGCGCTGGGTGCCAAGCCTGACAACATGAGTTAGATCCCTTGGAGCCATGTGGCGGAGAGAGCCAGTTCCCCACAGGCTGTCCTTAAACACACTCACACTCACACACTCACACACACACACACACATTCTTAAGTGAGACAATGTTCCTAGTCCTAACTGACTAAACCTGAGACAAGCTGACATAAAGAACACTCACCTTTATTTCCTGACATCACAGCAAGGTGCAAAGGAGTATTCCCTAAAATTAAAACAAAGTTAAATCAGAAGGTATAGTAACATGCAGAAATTCGTAGAAGTGGTTCAGGTCTTCAGAAACTTCATTTACAAGTTTTAAGCAAACTATCTCTGCCACGTCCCAGGGCAAACTCAAAGGCGGCACCAGTGTCCCTACCGGCAGCCCCAGCAGCCCTTGGCAAGCACCCAGACACCCGCTGTCTCCGAGGTATTCCCGGCGGGCAGCAGCTCCCTTGTGCTGCCCACTCGTCACAGGTGCCTCCCTTCTTTGGCACTGCTCCATCAACCAGCTCTGGGAGACAAGGCAGTAAGACTCAATCCTCTTCCTCAAGCTGCTCAGTTCTGCTGGAGGCCAATCTGCTTCCTAAAACACCAGGCACACCCAGGTAAGGAGTCAGAACCAGCTCCTGATACAGTGGGGTCAAGACAGGAGAAACCACACCCCAAAGGTGAGCTAGAAATGAGTGCGTGAACCCAGCCCTAGAGGAGCTGAGGCAGAGGCGGCAGCAGCTCAGGAAAGTTGGCTACACAGGAGTCTGAGAACAACCGGCTACACGAGACCTCGTTTTTAAAATACAAATGGGGGAGGCTGGGGGGAGCGAGCGGGTTCAGCAGTTAGAGCACTGGCTGCTCTTGCAGAGGACCCAGGTTCGGTTCCCAACACCCACATGGCTGCAAACAACTGTTCGTAACTCCAGTTCCAGGGAAATCCAACACTCTCTCCTGGTCTCTGCGGGCACTGTATGACACGGGTGCACGTACATACAGGCAGGCAATACACTCATACACATTAAAACAACAAAAAAAAAAGAAACCACACAAAAGGAAACGCATGGGAGCAAGCAGGCCAGCTGGCACTTGCAATCCTAGCACCTGAGAGGCTGAAGCAAGAAGAGGGAAAGGTAGAAGCAGTGGGAAGAAAAAATACTAACTAGTACCCAGACTTAACACAATCAAATTGCATGCAAATGCATGAAATTTGTAGAATGATGAACAGTGAAGTTAGAAAGTGAACGATACAAGGCTTCAAAGCTACACTGTGGGTTTTACAACTGATACAACTTTTTTTTTTTGGGGGGGGGTCTTTTCAAGACAGGGTCTTCAAGCTACAGTCCTGACTGGCCTGGAACTCACTATGTAGACAAGGTTGGCCTGGAACTCACAGAGTTCCTCCTGCCTCTGCCTCCCAAGTGCTCGGATTAAAGGCATGCACCCACCATTCCTGGCCCTATAACTTTTTTTAATAAAATATTTTTAGGTTTTTTTTTTTTTTTTTTTACTGAATCATGTGTTTCATACAGAATGTCTTAATCAATCTTAATCACGTTTATACCCTTTCCCCACCAGCACCCCCTAAAACTCCCCAACTGGAATCCATACACTCTTTCATCTGTGTTAAAGGCTACTGTCAAGTTAGTGTCCCCAAATGTTCCTCAGTGCAGGTTCGTTCTCACTGAGGTCTAGTCAGCCTACCCAAAGTCCATTGCTTTAGGAAGATTAGCTTCATCCTCACCCAACAGTGATCAGTTGCAAATATTCCTTTAGTAAAGATTGGGATCTGCTGCCCACCTCCCCAGTTCCACTCTGGTTTCTGTCTGCTTGGGACCTGCAAGCTGCACTGTGGGTTTTGCAACTGATATCATAACTTTTGAAAGAAATATTTTTATTTTGGTGGACATGGTAGCACACATGCCTTTAATTCCAGCACTGGGGAGGAGGGCAGATCTCTGTGAGTTCAAGGCCAGCCTGGTCTACATAGTGATTTGCAAGCCAGCTGAGACTACTGGGAGACCTTGTCTCAAAAGACCAAATACATATACTTATTTTATGTGTGACTGTTTTGCCTTCACATACACAAGTGTACCACATGTGTGTGTGCCTAATGCCTGAGGAAGTCAGAGAGCACTGAATCCCCTGGAACTTAAAGGATGGGTGTGAGCCACCATGTTTTCTCTGGGAACCTAACCTCAGTCCTCTGAAATGCAGGAAGTGCTCTTAACCACTAAGTCATCACCTCTCCTGTCCTGTAACTGATATTAAAAAATGAGTATTTAAAATTTTTAATGATCTCCCAAGGAATACAGTCTAAAAAGTTCTTAACTGAAAGAAAGCAAACTACAGGAAGAAGTGAAAATAACCCACTGAATTAAGAGTGTGTGTGTGTGTGTGTGTGTGTGTACCTTCAGATAGCAGGGACTTGGCAGAAGTTCCCATATCCAGAATTCTGCCAATGAAATGAGCCATAGACTACATGTCATCAGACACAGGATGAAACCAACATAGCTACTTTTCCTAAGAAGCATGTAAATAAGCTACCCGAGTACTTGGTAAAAACTTCCAAAATGAGTCAACACACACACAACACATTCAACAATTTAGAATGAAACAGGAACTGTTGTCAAAATCAGCAAGATACCATTTTGTACAAAATTTAGAAAAAACAGAACCCACTAAATTTAAACTCTCTATATATATAATTTTATAAAAACAAAATAAAACCCCTCAATCACAATAAACTTATTGATCTCTATGAATCAAAAATATGAAAAAGATTTAGAGATGTAATTCATATTCAACTGCTAGAAATAAGACTGGGGCGTGTGTATTTCTATCAGTGGATAGGCAAAAGGTTCCTTTTGCTTCTATGTGACTTCAAGTTAACACATCTCAGAATTCACTCCAGTGATATTCAGAAACCACTAACATACACATTAATAATCATACACTGAAAAATATCTCCAGAAAAGTTTTACTCACAAAATTACTCAAGGAATGGCCTTGGGTGGATGAGATGGCTCAGCAGGTGAAAGGGCTGGTCAAGCAAGCCTAATAGCCTGAGTTCAATCTCAGAAACCCAAACATTTACATGTGTCAAATTTTTTATTTATTTGTTTATATTTTGTTTATAAGTATTTTGCCTACATGCATGTAAGTGTGCATGTACATGCAATGCCCACAGAGACCAAGAGAAGGCATCAGATATCCTGGAACTGGAGTTACAGATGGGTATTAGCCACCATTTGGGTCTGGGAAAAGAACTCCAGAAGAGCAGAAGTAATGGGAACTGAACTCAGGTCCTCTGCAAAAACCTCTAGCCCCAAATTAGTACTTTTTAATCAAGATTTTGAAATGGTATTTATCTAAGACAGTTTAAAAAAAAAAAAAAAAAACACTTAACCTTATTTCTATTTTCTTTTACAAAGAACTCCAAATCTGTATTTGTACTTCCCCTGCCTCCCCACACCCCGCTTTTCTGTCATAAACAACCCCATGTTCCTCTGCACTCCGCTTTTCTCATTCATTAAACAGAGCAAATGCTAACACTTGAGTCCACCTTCTTGGAAACTTGCAGTCAGTATTATCACTGTGCTTGCCCGAGCACTGCATGCATCTGGCCTGATGAAAGCCCAGCCCCGACCCTTTGGAAGCCATCCAACTGGGTCCAGCAAGTCCTCTTACCTCCTCCATCTAGGATACTTTACTGAAAACATTTTCCAGGAATGAATCATGCTGGCTGCTCTGTTAAAAATACTACTGCTTCTACCAAGAATACCTGTTTCTAAAGGATCTGCAGTTTGAAGTGTTAGAGCAACACTGTCCAGGACACAAGGTAGCAATCATGTTCTAAGATCAAACAGAAGTGGGCTGTTGCTTCAACAGTAACCTCTGTCTTTCCCCTGCATAATGCAGAAGTCTTCACTAATTCTAAAACACCCGGGGATCAAGAATCTAATATTAAATAGTACACCATTAACATCATACAATTTTCAAGTGTCAGTTAAAAAATCTATTCTTTGAATTCACAAAGGCCAAAGAAGGCCAGCAAAATGGCTCAGCAAGCAAAGGTGCTTGCCATCAAGCCTCAAAACCTGAGTTAAATTCAAAAGACTCAAATGATGGAGGGAGAGAACTGAATCCATTAAGCCGTTTTTCTAGTCTCTGTGTATGTCCAGTGCATACCCATGCATGCTGTTACTCTGTAGTCTTTGTTTTTAAAGACATTTTCTGCATCACTCAATTTTCTATGTCAAGACATGTTTGCATTTCATTTACGTGGGAGATGAAGCGACTATACTTAAATTTTCATTCCTGGCTCACTACAGCTATTACTGAAATCAATCTTCTGCCCCTCCCCCCACTGTTTTTGAGATGGGGTCTCTGTAGTCCCAGCTGGCCTGGAGCGCACTATGTTGACTAGGCTGGCCTCATCTCAGAGATCTAGCTGCCTCTGCCTCCCAAGCGCTGGATCAAAAGAATGCACTCTCTCCCAGTATTTGTGTGACAAAGACCTTCTGTGACAAAGACCTCTTCCTCCTAACAAGCACTTTTCACAGATACTCCAATTGGATTTTACTTATTTCTCCACTCATGTACCCTGCAGTGAAGACCAAGTCAGGTCTAGTAAGAGGAAGGCAAAGCAGGCTGCCTGTTCTCTCCTCCTCACCGGGTCACGCTTTACCCACTATCTGGCACTCACAGCCCTTTCCTATGAGTCTCTACTCAATGGAGAATCAAGTAGGTGGGCAAGTATGGGTCCGTTATCAAAGACTGACAGTGTAAAACAAACTCTGACAACTACTACATACAGTTCAAAGAGGTTAAAAAATGCCTAACTATACGGAAAGGCACCTAAGCTCATAGATCAGACTCATTGAAAGAAGCACCCCAGGCATGAGTGGGATACAGATCTGAGTGTACTTATGGCGATGTTTCCAGAGAGGATGGACTGAAGGAAGAAAGCTACCCTCTCAGTGAAAGGCCCATCGCACAGGCAGGAGCTCTGCGCTAAATTAAAAAGGGAAAAGGAGAACACCCCCCCGAGTTCCAGAATTCAAACCCACACTCCTGCCGCCATGCCTTCCCCGTCATGATGGACTTCACACCTCCAACTGGGATCAAAATAAACCCTTCTCCCTCAAGTTGCTTCCTGTCAGGTAACTGATCACATTATGAAACGTTCATGTGTCTAATGCAATGTCAAAACTACTCAAGTTGGTCTACAGAGTCAAAACACTCTCCATCAAAAGGCCAAATAATTTTTTTTAATAAACTGGCAAGTGTTACTAAAATCCATGTGCAAACTTCAATGATCCCAGAATACTGAAACCAATCTTGAAAAAGAAAATGAAGTTGGAAGACTGTACTTTCCAATTCCAAAACTTCCACAAAACAATACACCAACATAACAAAACCACAATAATGAGAGAAGAAAGGAGGTGAGGGGAAAGAAGAGATAGGAAGGAAGATGGGAGGGGAGAGGACAGGATGGGAGGGGAGGGTGAAGAGAACCCACAGAAGGAAGAGAATAACCTGCAGTCCATATATCTGACATGAGACTCATATCCAGAATATATGAGAACTCTTACAATTCAATAATAAAGAGCCGGTCCCATTTACAGATGGGAAAGGGTGAGATGGTTGTTTCTCTGAAGAAGACATAAAAGCACCGACACCCCCGTGAGAAGACATCCAAAACCGTGAGCCATTAGGGAAATGCAAATCTAAACTACAATACACTCTACATCCGCTGGGTGGCGACAGTTAAGCAGAAGATTGGCAAGGAAAAGAAACTGGAACTCTCACACACCACTGTGGGAAACAGGGCAGTCACTCGGGAAACAGCCTGCAGTTCATGAAAGGTTAGACACATGTGGAGCAACCAGAGCCAAGACAATGAAAACACACCTGCATAAAACCTGGGGAAAATGTTCATAGCAGCAGTATAGCTAACAGACAGAAGGTGGGAAAGACCAGATGTCTGCTAATTCAAGGACACACAAATCAAATATGGCACATCCATGCCATGGGATACTGCTGAGCTCTGAACAGGAATGAAACACTCACACGTACAGGGTAAACCTTGAAGGTGTAAGGAAGAAGCTGGACACAAAAGCAAGTGCATGAGGGACCAGAGCAAGCAAATCTTCACAGCATACACAGCAGAGGTTGTCTAGAGCTAGAAAAACCTAAGATCAGAAGAGCTGTAACATCTGAAAGTCAGCTTCTTTAGGGGTGAAGAAAACACTCTCAAACCAGTGATGGCTGCACAAGTATGAATATATTAAAAGCCATGGAACTGTATGCTGTAAACGAGTCAATGTGAAGGAATATGAATTACAGCTCAATAAGCTGCTAATCATTAAGTGATGTGAGATGTAGGGGAGGCTGTAGAACTGCAGGGAAAACACACGTCACTGGGTTTAAAAATCAAGTACTCTCTACAAAGGCATTTTAAGTGGATTCTTATTTTGCCTTAACAGCCATCTCCCAGGGGGCCGGAGAGATGGCTCAGTGGTTAACAGCACTGGCTGCTCATGTAGAAGACAGGGTTGGGTTCCCAGCACCCACATGGGAGCTAACAACCATCCTTAACTCCAGTTCCAGAAAATCAACACCCTCTTCTGATCTCTGTGGGCACTAAAGAACAGAGGTACACTTACATGCAGGCAAAACATTCATACACATAAAATGAAAATACATTTTTTTAAAAAGGCCATCACCCACGTTAGTCTAGCTTTGAACTAAAACAAGCCTTCAGGGCGACTCACCTGTTCAAGGGTTAACTTCTCTACCTGAAATTTGGGGCTGTGGCACAGTCAGTAGAGTGACTGCTAAACATGAAGCCCTGGATTTGATCCCCAGAACCCCATAAAAACTATGGTAGCTCCTACCAGACATCCCTGCCCCCAAAAGGTGGAGATATGAAGATCTGCAGCTTAAGGCCGCCCTTGCCCACACTGAGTGAGAGCAGCCTGCACTGAGGGCACCCCCTTGATGGGTGATGAGTGCTAAGGACACCAGTACCAGAAAACAAAGGAAGCAGCTTGCTGGGTGGAGGAGGCCTGTACCTGGGCTGCACCTTCTAACCCAGGACAGGTGACAAATGTGCCGTGCAGATGTTCAAGAACCTTTGAGGCTGCTCTCAGACAACTCCTTGCCCTTGAGCCAAAATGTCTGAAGACCTGGTCTGACCACTTCTCTTCATCTGGCTGGCTTCTGTGACAGAACCTCCCAGGTACCTCTACTTTCTACAGACAACCACACTACATCGTTATTAAACTTTCTCTCATGATCTAGTTTACCTAATTCTAAAATTACTGCATTTTTTAACATCAGGTTCAACAAAAACACTGAAAATAAAAAACACCATAGGATCACACAATCTCCTTACTCAGTACACAGACGAAAAATGTCGGCACACCCAGGCTTACCATGGCACAACACATCACAACGTACACTAACAGATGAATGGGCTTTAGAGTATATACACGACAGAGTACTACTCAGCCATAACAAGGCTAAAAATCCTGGCTTCTGACAACACAGATGAAGAGAAGGACACTGTTTTGAAGGAAATAAATCAGGAGCAGGAAGACAAACGCTGCATGTTCTGCACATTTGTGGGAGCTGGAAACGCTAACTGCACAGAATGGAAAGACAAATACTGGTGCTTGTGTTCATCTACAGACGCTGAGAGCAGACGGTGGGTACCATGTCCTGCCTCAGGGAGCAGTTTGGCTGTTGTCTGGCACAGTAAGGCAATGACAGTCTACAATCACACACTTTAGAGAACAAGAAGAGTTTCAGAGTTCCCAAGACATATAAAATGATACTGTTTAATTAAGAAAATGGAAAAGCTAATTTCCCAACTTGGTCGATAATGGATGCATACATGTACCGAAGTGCAATAACTTACTCCATAAATATGTCTAACGTGACAATGGGAGGAAAAGAATCTGCCTCTAAAGACTAGACCCTCTAATTAATGGCACTGTCAAACTAGAGCGACGAGAACAGACTCACACTGCATGTCAGTTAACTAAGAATGAACTCCTTTCATCCTCAGTATACCAGAGTTGAGCTGGATCTTAAAATCTGTTTCTGCATTTAACCGATAATAAAATATTTTTGTCTAGCCTGAGCAAAGCCCTGGGTGAGATTACTAGAACCAAAAAACAAAAACAAAAAAAGACTGTGTTTAACATAAGAAAATCTAGTTTCACAGACTAACTGCTATAAAGGGAAACTTTTAATTTTCTTTTTGGATACCTGAAGGTATTGCTATTGCAATGAAACTCATGAAAAAAAGTAGTCATTTCTTAAGGCATTTCTAATGTGAAATCCTAATTCTATCAGTAAGGTATCTGTGTTGCTGCACTGAAATGCATTGGTGGCTCTGGCACTGTGGGTGGATCTCTGATATATATGATATATGTACTGCTAAGAGACAAACCCAAGGCTTCAAGCATACCAGTTCACCTCTGAGCCACACCTGGCCTGAGACATGACTGCATCCCAGCATGTACTCATCACGTGAAAAATAGTGGCTCTGAGAGTTAGATGGTCTCCCAGACACTGGGGTTCACAGTATCAAACACACTGTCGGTGTGATCCATCTGACCAGAATCTCTTTTTGAGAACTAGAAGGAACCTGCTAAGCTTAGACTGGTGAGAGTCAGTCCTTCAAAATTTCTAACTTTTATTTACAAGCTGCCTCTTTTTTCTTAGTCTTATTCTTTTAACTGGCAGCATTTAACGGGCTCACATCGCCCATTTTCCAGAGGATGTCTGCCAAATGTTACATTTGTCTATAAGCTGGCATTTTATTTTCAAAAGAAATGGTGTTCAATTGGGGAGGGGGTTCTATTCAGTTGATAACTCAGTTTCAGAAATGTTTCCCTTATTTCACCTTCGAGAAGAGCATTACACACAGCCCTCGTCGTGGCACCAAGAATACCCAAAGGCCCATGTTCAGTGAGGCCTTTGTGCCGACAGTGAAAATGTCAGCCCGCTCAAAAAGGCAAGCAGTGACTTGGTGCTATTAAAGACAGTTTTGATTCATAACCCTAATTATAGAGCAAAGCAGGAAATCACAAACACCAGACTCAGCACAGTTCCAAGTTCTACAGACACATCCAAGCCCCATCCAAAGCAGCAAGAAAAAGGAGAAATTCGGCACCCTCTCAAAAACACTACTATTCTGGTGAACTCACACAGGCACGCACGCCACCCTCCAGCCACTCCATCCTTCACTCCAGGCACACCCCACTTACTGGGGTAACTCGACACAGGACGCTCCTCCTCCCCATCGCTGCTTTGTGGAGCAGATGGAGTACCAAAATTAGGTCACAATTCTTACTCCTACCCTGACTCTGTACAGGAAAGGGGAGGGCAGGGTCCTCCCTCTTTTCTGAGGTGAGGCTTCAGGTTCCCACAGCACAGAAGTGGTAGGTCAGGTACAGGAGTGCTCACTCCCTGTCTCCCACCAGGAAACAACCATTTAATCTAAGGACTCGCAGAAGCACCATGGGAAGACAGTGGGAGGGCGGATCACCCAGTCAGAACACCAAGTGCAGCACCTGCCATGCAGATGAAGTCGGTACCCAGATCACCTCACACCCAGGGAAGCAGAGCACCACACAAGAACATAGGAAAAGAAAACTGAGGGTGTCTTCAAGACTACAGAAATGACTATTAATGTTCTAAAATTCCTCCATCACCCTGACATTCTCCTGTTCAACATTCTTTACCAGTACTTGTCGTCTTCTCTCTCTCTCTCTCTCTCTCTCACACACACACACACTTTAGCGCGACAATCACCTCTTCATGGAGAACTGGGACTATCAAAAGGAAGGTGACTCCCACGTACAGAACAATTCCAAACCAGCCTGCAGAGCCATTGCATTACCACACTTGATCACTTCTCAGATGAGTAGTCGCACTCTTCCTGGAATTATTTCTTAATTCCTGCCAGTGACCAGGCAGGCACTGGTTACCGTCCACCCATTCATTTCTGTCACATGGGTCATGTGCTTTTTCTCAGCAGAAATACACCTTACATTTAAATTGCTGTGAGACTGCCTCCAGATGCAATCACCACTCACATCGAAGACATTTTGTCACACTACACAACAGAACTAAAAGCAGTGGGAATCAAAGGGCCAAACAGCCTGCCACTTCTCACAGCTATGAAAGGTCAAGCTGAGCATTTCATGCAGCTGGTACTCTGGCCACTCTGTTACCTCAGAGCTTCCCACATCTGATTCGGGGTGTTTATCTCAAGGGGAAAAACAAAACTACAGATTAAATAACAGAACACATAACCCAAACCAAGTGTTCGATCTGTTCCTATTGTAATGAGCATGTATTAAGAATAAAATAAGAATATGAGAATGAAATTTAGAAACTTAGAAAACTGTGTGCAGTGAAACATATGTGTGATGAAGATAAGAGGAGTGATGTAAGCATCACCATAGAAATGTTCACGTCACTAAATGACTAGGCTTATAGCTTACTGTGTGAAGTAGATAAAGATGTGTGTCGTGGAGAGGACATAAGGAAAGCACATAAAAGACAATCATGAGACACTTTCAGAGCTTTCATTCTGAAACTCTCCTCTGTGGTGACCTGCAGGAGCTCGGAACATCTGACGGGCTTCCATCAGGAGCTGTCGCCTCCCGGACCTGAATGACCAGACATCGCTCTCCAAGAGTCAAGCAGTTTGTTCCAATCATCCGCATTCGAGACCCAAAGCGGCAACCAGAAGCCTTCGTCCTGGCTGCAGGCACAGCACTCCTGTTCCTGGAAACTGTGGACTTTTGCTGACAGCTGCCACCGTGGTGATCATTGTGGTGATTCTGCTTGCAGAGACCCTTGACCTCTTATAACTTGTGTGAGGTATTTAGGTGTGAATGTGTACTGTGTGAATAATGTTGTTATAAGACACATTTGCTTACTGGTCAGTTATTCCCCTCGGATACCTCCAAGGAGTGCTCGCGACACCTATCACTCTCGATTTTTAAAATATTTTACTACTATTTTTATTTCTGCATGTGAGTGCATTGCCTGCATGAATTCACATGAGTGCACCCATGTCTTGCAATGCCTGTGGACATCAGAAAATGTTGCATGCCCTGGAACTGGAGTTACAGACAGTTGCCATGTGGGTGCTAGGAATCGAACTTGGGTCCTCTGCAAAACCAGCCACTGCTGTCAACTGCTCAGCCATCTCTCCAGCCCCGACATGCTCAATTTTAAAGAAGTGCGTAAGTGAAATCACTAACGTCAAGTATAAAAATGAACTGTCCAAACTACCATGGCAACAGTGACTCAAAAAAAAAACAACTATATATTCAATGCAAAAAAAGGCCGGACCTGATCTTTAATGTTATCCTAAAGAAAAAAAGTTTTTTTTTTTGAAGATATAGTGAAGATATGTGTTGCAATTTTGTGGACTTTTAATCTAATTCTCCCCATCTCCAAAACGCTGTTATTGAATAAGCCATGAGTCATGAGCATCTACCTTATGTGAACACAAGATGAATATGTCACAGTGCATTCACCTTATATTTTAAGTAATGCTTAGACCCAGAACACAACACTTCTGCAAGAAGTGATGACTTAAAGACAGCGATTCATACTGGATCACACTTTGTCACAAAGAAAAAAAGGAAGCATATGACAAAAGGCTTATCAAAACAAAGACCAGTCCAAACAGAAAACCAATGCATAGGGAACTAAACAGGAACCAAATCAGAAGTCAACAAGCACTTCACAGAAAATAAATGATGAAAAGAAAAAACTTCAATAAATGTACAGCTCTGTGTCACAGTGTAAAAA
Source organism: Eospalax fontanierii (assembly GCA_035773235.1). Classification (NCBI taxonomy): domain Eukaryota; kingdom Metazoa; phylum Chordata; class Mammalia; order Rodentia; family Spalacidae; genus Eospalax; species Eospalax fontanierii. The sequence goes on from CM069543.1 coordinate 8,653,977, forward strand.
CAAATGCAAGCTGGGCACAGTGGCACATTCCTGCTACTCCAGCACTTAGGAGGCAGAGGAGGAGGATCTCAAGTTTGACAGTAACCTGAAAACACTGGATGGACGGACAGATGGATGGAAGAAGGGATAGAGCCGAAACACAATCATCATTTGAGAAAAGGCAGTGTTTTAAAAGTGTCAGTCTGTGCTGTTTAGGACATCTCTGTACCTACACGGCTATTTGCTTACACAGCAATTCCATCACGCCAGAGTACCATCCTCAAGGAAAGAAACTAAGGTTCCATAGGAAGAAAGTTACTGAAAACACATAGTATTGCTAAGTTTTAAAACCATTTTAAACACTTTCTACACCATGCCTTTTGAGGAACGGATACAGAAGACAGGACTGAGTACGGGACAAGGACAGCACCATTAGAAGACAGCCATGCGGATGGATGGAGTAGCCACTCCACAAAGAAGTCAGGAAAAATGATACAGAAAATGACAGGCATCTGCAGTCTTTCTACAGGACTTCTATAAAGAGACTATAAAGTTCCTAATAAGAGACTGACAAATTTGGGCTACAAGCTTTTCATGTAAATACTAAATGAGAAAGGATAGTCTAAAGGACTTTACTGCCAATCCAAACACACACTAGATGTGACTTTCTGAAATACTGGGTCTCCATCAAAAGAGATTTACAAGGTGGCTGATGATGATGTATGTAACAGTAGCAAAGCTTCTTGCCTCTCTGGGCTCTTGTGAGAATTAAAGGTGATTCAAGTATGTATTTAGACACTCAGCACAGCGCTGGCACAACAGTAACCCCATCACTGCATCATCCAGCTTAGGAAGGCATCTCCACAATGTAGGCCAAACGATGTGGTGTATGACAAACCAGAGTGTCTGCTACACACCTGTAATGATAACATGACTCTGCTATGCACTTACTGAGTTACCACAATCACAGTCCAAACATACAGCTTGCTTTTGTCTGGGCAACTTAAAAGGCATTTATCTTTTATAACTTGTAAAGAAAAATACTCTTAAAACCTAAATAAAGCATCCTGCTAGGTAAAATATTCACAATAAAAGTGACTTCGCAAGAATGCAAGGAAGAACAAGACTTGAGAGAAAGGTGATGAGCAAATGGATAAGATAACGAGGGGAACAGAGCAGCCCCCTTGGCTGTGTGGGGGAGGCACAGCCAGCCTTTCCCAAGCAGAAGCCACTGGTTACTCTCATGAGAGTGAAGGAACACAAAGCACAAACAGCACGTTTCAGCGGGCGAAGGGCAGCAGTTCAGGGGACCCGGCACTGCACTTACTGAGCACAGAATCAGAATTCTTAACAAACGTTCCCCTGAGGGCTGGAGTACAGAACTGGAAGCCCCACACTCAGCAACCCCAGACCTCGACGACACTTGCACTTCTCTTCTCCTCGGGAACTGTAACTCTCCAAGGGTGTCTGACCAAATTTCATACCTCACCGTAATGCAAGTTTTCAAGGCAGTGGCTGGGTTAACCACAGCCATTATGCACACCAAATCTGAAAACTTCCTACTACCCAGAAGACCTGGAGCTGCAGACTTTCACTCTTCTCCACAGGCCGGCATGCCTGCCACAGTAGCAGCATGAAATAATTGTAAGTAGAAAGAAAAACTGGAGACCACTTCCGGATACTATTTCTATATTTGACTTACAATCAATGATGCATGGTGATATCACAATTATAACACTACAGATGTAGAAAAACAAATGCAGTTAGAAAACTGTCTATACAACTAACTTCTTACATTCCTAGGTGAGAAGCCCCAAATCCAACGGAATTCCGGAAGCTGGTCCACAGGCCAGAATTTCATTAATGTACAATACCATTTTGAGCACTCTGCCCAATGTATACAGTAACTGTCACCTTAGGTAAAAACGGCTATGAACAACGTATGCTAACTATTCCGTTTAAAATGGTTAATGGATGAATTGTTGAAATATAGTATCACTCACGTTAGTTCTCACTAACAAATTTACTACTGCACAAGGTCTTAGGTTCAATCCCCAGCACCAAGAAGGAAAAAAAAGATACAAATAAATTTCAAAATTCTCTTGTTTAAAAGTCAAATTTAAAAAGGATTCAACGGACAAATTGCAGCAAAAAGTAAATATCCTTCAATAGCAAATGTGCTTTCTCAAAATGCCTATGAAGACGTTACTAGGAAAATCGTGGGCTTTAGTCAGTCTAGATGAAACATCATTCGTGGCAGACCACAGGCCACACACACAACTGCCCGAAACGCACTTCCAGTACTCCAGGAAATCAAGCGCCAACACATTTCTGCGTGGTTTTCGGAAGTCGGTGTTCTAAGCTTTCTGAAAACAAATCGAAAATAGACACAGCTACGGCCGTTGAGTTCAGTACCCAAGAGGCAGTTCACACGTTCCAAGTTCAAGCTCCCACGATGGGAGGGCGCGAAACCACAGAGGTAAGGACTCCCCAGACCAGCAAGACCAACGAGGACCGGGCAGGGCAGGGACCGGGCAGGGCGGCCTGAGCCCGGGATGCTCGGCTCCAGCCTGCCCTCTCTCACCCAGGCCGAGCCCCCGAGCTCGGGCACTCAGCTCGGGGCAAGCGGGGCACGTGCAGCCCGGGTCCCCCGCCAGCCGCGGCCCCCCGCCCGGGTCCTCACCGTGACTATCCTTCTGCCCGATGTTGTGCGTGCGGATGAGCGAGGACAGCCTCCGCACGTCCCCCTTGAAGACGCACTCGTGCACCGGGTAGAGCGCCGGCCCGCGGCCTCCGTCGGCCACCAGCGCCGGGCAGGCGGCGGGGCCCGCAGGCGGCGGGGCGGGTGCACCGGGGGCCGCGCGCGGTGGAAGCCGGTGGTGGTGGCCGAAGAGCCGCGCGCAGGCCTTGCCGCCCTTGCCGCCCGCGGTCCGGGCCCCGGTGAAGGCGCCGCCGAGCGCGGCCGTCGCCTCGTCGTCGCCGGGCGCGAGCAGCTCGCCGTCCTCCTTGCTGGGCTTGTGGTCCCTGCGCAGCGAGCGGATCTTCTCGCCGGTCATGGCCGCGACGCGCGGCGGGCTCCGGGCGGCAACGCGCGATTAGAGCGGCGGCCGCGAGCCTTGCGCGCAGCATGAACTCCCCGGCCTCCCGCGGGCCCGCGACACGCGCATCTCCCAGAGGCGGCGGCCTGGCCTCGGACGGAGGGCAACGGGCGCACGGGCGCAGGACGCTGGGCCCGCCGCCGCTCCGCCGCCTCACACCAAGACACCCGGCGCGGCCATCTTCGCCCAGCTCCTCTCGCGAGAGCTCCGCCGGAACCGCGCCTACGTGGGCGGCCCGCGCGCAACCCCGGGTCCTCTTTCCGGGCAGCTCCCGCGCTCCCGCGCACAGTAGTTCCGCCCCTCGCGGGAGTGCATTCGTGGGAGACCGACCCCGACCAGGCACGCGGGGGGCCCTCGGCTCGCGAGAGGTCGACCCCAGTTCCGAGCTCGTGCTTAAACTCTCAGGCTGGGACCTTTCCCCGCCGCTGTGCGGAAAGACGCCGCGGCTCACAGGATGTGACGTCACTGAACGGCGCTGGCAGCTCGTTCTGTAAACACAGGCTGGGTACCCACTGCCTGCCCTGCCGGGAGCTAGCACAAGGTTCTGACTGACCCAGGCGGGAAGAGGGGCGGGGGCTTGGGCACCAGGGGTGTGCGGTCCCGGGAGAGGAAGGGGCCGACTCAGTGTCGGAGGACTTAGGGCCGAAGCCGGGAGGACGCGCCTGCACCAGGGACGCGCGACTGCAGCGGGGGGCGGGTCCTCAGATGGCGAATGGCACTTGAAGTGGAAAGACTGCTTTAAATGCGGGAGCAGCAATCTCGAGAGCAAGACCCTGGACGCCGTCAGGCTCGGAAAGGGCCGAGTTCGAACCGCACGTTGAGTTGCGGTTTGCTCACAGGGAGGTGGGTGACATGTTGGACATGTGAACACGTCTTAAGACCGGGAGAGCGGAGTTGGACCCGATTCGGGGGTTGTCGGGTAACTGATGCCCCCAAAGGAGCTGGGTTCCCCCAAAGAAGAGGGTGTGAGAGATTGTGATGTCGAAGAAAACCTTGAAAACTGAAAAAATAGTGGATCTAGAATGAGCTGCTAGGCTATGATCAAAGTACACAGAAAGAGCTGTGAAAGAGCTAAGAACTATTGAAAACACAAGCTAAGCATGGTGACTCGCATCTGGGATCCCAGCAGTCCAGACGCTGAGGCAGGAGGATCACCTAGACTCAAAACCAACCTAACTTCATAGTGAAGGCCAGGTGATTCTGTGCTACAGAGGAAAACCCCTCCCCAGCCCCAAATAAATTGGTGGGCCAGAAAAATGGCCTACCTCCGAAGTCTGAGAACCTGAGTTTGGTCCCCAGAGCCCACATGGCAGGAGAGAATCCATGCCCACAAGGAGTTATTCATCACACACAAGCCACACACAAATGCTTTTTAAAAAACTCATAGAAAGATGATTAATAGGTAGGTAGGTGAGTAGCTACATGTACCTAATTGCTGGCTGCCACCCCTTGATTGATGTAAAAACTATCTCCAGTGAAACCAAACAGCGTAAATATATATTTAAAAAATTCAGACAGCATAGCATGGTGGTGCATGCCTGTAATGTCAGCACTCAGTTGGTAGAGACAGCAAGGTTGAAAGTTCCAGACCAGCCTGCTTTAATAGCATGTTTCAAGTTAACAAGGATGTATAGCTAGACCCAGCCTCAGAACAGACACACACATACATTTCTTCAGTCCTTTAAGGACTCACAGCATATAACAGAAAAAGTAACCTAGAAATATGAGATTCCAAGACAAGAAAAATACAAGATCTGAAGTTATATTAGACCCCAATAGGACAGAGAAGGAAGTTAGTAATTGTACATGGAGGAAAGATGAAGTCAAATGATGAGAAAATTTCCTGGCGAAGTTATATCCGAGCTAGGCTCTAAAGAACATCCTACAAATTCAGTTTTCCATCTAAAAGAAGCCAACTGCCAATTGTTCTGTCCTCTCATGCCTCCAGGGCCTGTGCTGTTTGTATGTCCAGAGCTCACTATCATCTCACCCAACCGGTGACTCTTTCAGCATAGCAAGAAGTAGTTCACATCATTTCTCCTCTCTGCACAATGGTTTTGGTTTTTTTTTTTTTTTTAACTTGGCATAGAATTTAGGGTCAGGAAATTACATTGAACTAAACCACAACATAAAATATAGCATCCCTTTCTATTTGGCCACAAACCACAATATCAGCTTTAGCAGTATGTGACTTATAACCAGATGAAATGAGAAATCTTCAAATTCCATTGCAGTTGCTGCAAATAACCAACTTTTACTACCCACAATTCATATTAGGTCCTGCTAGATCTTGCTTCCTAATGACATACTAAAGTGGATGTAGTGTGAAATCACAGATTTGTTTTTAGAATATTCTGCAGCAGTTTCAGTACATTATTTCCCTTTGATTTGTTTCATAAGTCTTTTTTTTTTCCAGAAAAACTTAGAAAATAGATGACATGGGTTCACTGTAGCATCAAAGTGGTAGATGGCACGAAAACGGACATTAAGAACCCTTCTTGGAAATCATCTCCCCTCTCCAATGATCCCCCTCCCTTTCCTTCTTCCTTCTATTAGAATGACCCTGTACCTCCCTGACATTTGTGTCCATTCCTGAGCTAGTTGTTTGAACTCTACTGGAGCTGGGTTCATCTTGCTGTTGTCTCGGGTGCAGACCAGAGACACAGCTCCATGAGGTTTTTGTGGGAGAATTTAGGACCAGCCAGTGTGAAGCAGAATTGTGAATTTATTAAGAAACTTGTGTGTGTCTTTTTGGAACAGGGTCTCCCCATAGCCCCAGCTGGCTTGGAACTCACAGAGATCTGCCTGCCTCTGCTGTGATTAAAGGTGTGCGCCACTACGCCTGACTACGAGAAATTTTAACCTATTTAAGCACAGAAGTCAATGAAAGGGGGGCATATAGGAAGTGGCTAGCGCACACTCACGTGAGCAAGGGCTCCCCAAAAGTGTCACGTTTAAGTACCCTAGCAGTAGCTACATCTGACTGTTACATCACCCAAAGGATTTCCAAGGAGCTCTTTTCCTCTCTAGTGAATGAGGTCATAGGAGGCTCCTGGGGTGTCTTAGATAGGTTCATTATCTGAGTACGTAAAAGAAGGGTCGCAAGAGTTGCACAAGGCATCTTTCAACATACGTGGAGGTTATACTCCGGCTTGCCTGTGAGGTTGCTGAAACACTGCAGGTTTACAGCTGGGAGAGAAGTCCACGCTCCTCCACATACTCCCAGGCCTTGAGCACCCATTGCTATTTTAACATTCTTAGTTGGAAGTATTTATATTTAGTACTTCTCCGTGTGGACAACCTTCTAGCAGATTTTGTTAGTTGTACTGGAATTCATTCTTGATTCTCAACTGGAAGAGACGTCAACCAGACTCCAATGTGAGGGCTCCTTTCCTTCCTCGTCACCAGACTCCAGTGTAAGGGCTCCTTCCTTCCCTGTCACCTTTATTTTATCTTGCTTCAATGTCCGCACCTCACCTTACAGAAACATGCTTACTATTGATAATAAACTATGTTAAATTAAGCACTTAAAACATAAAATTCTAAAGTAGCTACAGTGTTCCACAATAACTGAACTATGATAAAATACTAAATAAGCTTTTTAAAGAACCCCAAACTGGGGTAAAATTGACTACTATTCACCTGGATTTTTATACAAAGCCCAAGATAACATATATCATTTAGGATTTTGTTTTGTTTAGATATAACAGTAAGTTTAACTGAAACTGGCTTAAAAGTATGTAATAACTTATATAACAGAAAGGCTCACAGACAAGTCCTCAAGAGTGGCCCCTTCAAAGCCCACCTCAGAGTCACTCCCTGTCACAATGACCCCTTCCCCATCCTAACCTGGGGAGCGGTCTCCTCAGGCCAGCCTCCTTCAAGGACACAAGATGGTGAGCAGCAGCAAAAACCACCGCTTCCTCTGTGGAAAGGGGGTGATTAGTGTTGGCAAATCAGGACGAAGGTCTGAGAGGTGTGGCCAAGTCCTCACAGTGGCAGAACTATGTCATAATGGGGGTCTGATGGCAAGGACACAAAGTCCAAGATTCAGCAGCAAAAGTATCAGCACCCAGTGACCGGGAAAACGAAAACCCAGAAAGAGGAAGAGAGGGAAGGACCAGAGGGCAGTTAGCACAGTGTTTTGTTTTGAATAAAATACGAAAAATGTCTGGATGTACAATGAGTCAATAACTTTACAAGCAGAACAATATTAAATTTTAGTTAAATGTTGATGACAGAGATTCAGTCCAAAACTGATGTAACTCCAATGTGGAATTCATTGTATACATACCCTGTCTCTACAGAGGAGTACTAATTTCCTCCTGGTGTACCTAAAATTCCAAATTATGGGCCAGCAAGATAGCAGGTAAAGGCAGTTGCTGGTCAACTTGATGACCTGGGTTTAATACCAAACACGCATATGCGCCCGCGCACGCACGCACGCACGCACATGCACCTAAAATAATAAATGGAAAGCAACTTTTAAAAAGAATCAAAATTACACTTTTTCCTTCAAATAGTACCAAATCCTTCCTTCTGATAAGTGGATGTCTCCCAGCCTTTTGTATTTATTTATTTTGTGCGCTTTTACACTCCATAGCACATGTGGAGATCAGAGGACAATTCGTGGGAGTCCTTTCTCTTCTGTGTATGTTCTAGAAACTGAACCGAGATCCTCAGGCTTGGCAGCACACCCCTAGCTCACTGGGTCATCTTCCTGACCCTCTATTAACTATTTTGAAATGAAGTTTTGAAAGATGCCTTATATGTTCACTAACAAGTCTTATTCTAAAAATGAATATGACTTTCATCAGAAATGTGTGTAACTGTATCAGTCTGTCAGGGCAAAGCACAGTTCTCATCTTGAAAGGGCAAGAGAGTTTATTCTGAGCCATGGTGGGCGAACCTTTGTAGACACAGAACAAAAGAAACTTAAAGAAACTCATCAATGGAGACATCAAGCAGCCAGTTAGAGCAAAGTGAGAGGAAAGTCTGCTGTGGGTTTGATGCTGTCTGATGACTGACTTAGCCTTAGGTCCAGGGGAAGCTGGCAATCTGCTAAGTTCATGCATCTTGCTGACTGCCAGAGGTGAGCAATGAATGGCTACTAGAGCGACTGAAGAGAGCTAAGCTCCTTTGGCTCTTGCACTGTCCCAAATTGTCACAAACCTACTCAGCCTCACAAAGCTTTTGCCTTCCATTTCTGCCCAATCCGCAGTTCATCAGTGATAGCGTGTGACTTGTGTACCCATTGCAACCTAGATTTTTGCCACGGATATTATTTCTAAGGAAAAACTAAAGAGAATCCTCACAGAAGTTGAGCAACCACCCAAGCTTTCCACCCTTCCCAGCTCTACACAGGCCCTGTCTGCCTCAGTAGCTCATCGTGAGGTTGGTGAGTGTCTTTACATTTAGCAGGCAGCGAGCACATGCCCAATGTTGGCTTTAGGTATCGATACCAAACTTACTTTTTTGTCTTTGTAACTACCCTCTCCCAATCCCCAGGTGCTGCAAGCCACTGTGTTAGTGCAGTTTGCCTCTTGCCTACACTGGCTAACAAGGAGTGGAGGGGAGTGTTTTTCGGACTCCAGATCCAATTCCTGTTTACAACCTTCAGTTAATATCTCAGGGAATAACTGAACTCTGTGACATGAATGACTAAATGGTAAGCAGAGTGGAAAGTTTGTGTAGTTGCTCAATTTCCGTGACAGTAAAAGTTGTATCAACACAATGTGCCGCAGGAGGAAAATGAATGGGAATGCACAGTCTCACAAAGCTATGACCTTCCATTCCTGCTGGACACACAGCTCAACAGTGATAATACGTGACTTGTGTACCCATTGCAACCGATTTTTGTACCCATTGCAACCCATTGCAACAGATTTTTGCCGCTAATGTTATTTCTAAGAAAAAAAGTAAAGAGAGTTCTCACAGGGTGACTGACTCTTAAGTTTCAAATTAGGAAAAAATATGAAGTAAACATGTCTGTATCATCTGTCTGTCTGCCATCTATCTGCTAAAAGTACTCAGGAGCTATCTCAAAGGCTCTCAGCCACCAACTTGTAAAGCTTTGTTTTAAAATTATTATTGTTGTTATTTGAAACAAACTGAATATATAAAGCATGAAAATTCAATTATGGCAATGTCAAAAAAGTTAAATATACTATGTGTAGTCAGGTATGGTAGTGGACACCTATTATTCCAGCACTTAGGAGGTGGAAGAAGAAGAACCAAGAGTTCATGGTCAAGGTTGGGGCTGGAGAGATGGCTTGGCTCTTAATCATAAAAACTGCTCTTGCAGAGGACCCTGGTTTCCAGCACTCACATAGTGCGTAACAACCGTTCCAGACTCCGGTTCCAGGGAATCTGATGCCCTCTTCTGTCTCTGCAGGCAATACTCACACATGGTCATGCAAGCAATGCACACACACACACACACACACACACACATAAAATAAAAATAAAATATTTTTAAGAGTTGAAGGTCAACCTCAGCTACATAGTGAGTTCAAGGCAAGTCAGGGCTGTGTAAGACCCTGCCTCCAAAAAACATATATATAAACTATGTAAAATGTGCAAAAAGGTAGTTTAAATATAAGAGGATGACTATAATAGGAGATAGTCAATTATTATTTTAATGTAAATAGGAGATAATACACAATATATTCTGTTTATTAAGATCAATAAAAATTTTGTTTATTCTGTTTGTGTTTATAATTTACACATATGAAAATCCTTTCACCCTGTATGAGGAATACAAAACATATGTTGAGGGCCACATGAGCCCAACGCTCCCAGATGTAGTTAGTGTGTCTGAATCAAGGGGACTGATCAGCCCCGTAAGTAACATGACAGGGAGTCAAAGGAAGCCTCGGCCTCAGTGAGCACTGGCAATCATGAATACAAGAGCCAACTTGAAGGAAATTTAACAATGTGTCAAAAAAAAAAAAATAACTGAATGTCACAAGTATCAAAGCATCTGAAAGATTGATCTATTGTCTTATGGTAGACCTTTAGCTGACCCTGATCAATGAATAATACATGAGATTCTGATAGGCCTTGTAAAGTTCCTATTATCTATGTCAGACCAGATCTAAGATACTCCACACTGGCTTTGTCCCAAAGAGCAAGGTAGCTTGCTGGTTAGGAATGGGGACATCAGTCTGCTCATGCTCAGAGTAGCTTGCCTTAAGCAGGTAATCCAACCTTACAACTTCTATTTCCTAATCTAAAAGATGAATTACTTTGGTTTCTCTCTCATATGGTTATTGTAAGAACTGACTGTCAGGGCTGGAGAGATGGCTCAGTGGTTAAGAGCACTGGCTGCTCTTGCAGAGGATCTAGGTTTGGTTCCCAGCATCCATATGGCTGCTAACAACTATAACTCCAGTTCCAGAAGATCCAACACCCTCTTCTGTCCTCCAAGGACATTGCATGATGCAGGTGCATTTACATGCATGTAGGCAATATACTCATATACATAAAATTATTTTTAAATGTTTTTTAAAAATCAAATGAATGAAAGTGTGTGAACCCCTCATGAGTGCTGTTATCTAATAATAACTGAGGGTAAGCATTGCAATTTCTAGAAAAGACCCCAAATTTTTGAGTAAAGAAAATATGTACAAAGTTGTATATTTTCAACTTTTACCAAGGTAACAAGTAAAACTGTTTTTGGAAAGCCTTCTGCCTAATGTCCATGGCTGAGTATGCATTCCCTTATACAAGGTTCAGGAAATCCCATATCTTGACCAAGGTTCAAGCCATTAGAGATCACATGACCTCAAACAGTGCAGGCAGAGAGGGGGCATATAGTTACTGAACTCTTACAGAATGTGAAATGCAAGATTTTATCAAATACTCTCAGGTCCAACTCAATGGCTAGGAAACCACTGTTCCTAATTCCCCAGGTGGGGTGCACTGAGGAAAAGTGTAGTTTTGAGCTATCAGTGTGCCATTTGTGTAGTTCCTTCAGAGAGGGCTTTCTCATCTTTAATTGCTTTCTCAGTAATTGGCTAACCCCAGGTCCTGCATCCTCCAGTTTCTTACAAGAAAACACATTCAGGTCAGATTTGTCTTTTATGAAATCTTTTATTGTTGCTTTGTAGACCTTACCCTGGATCCATAGTTTATTAATTTGGGAACTTAAAATTCTAAAGATAATACTAAATACTCTCAGAAATAAAGCATGAAGGTCAGACATGGCAACCCTGGTATATATATCACAGGACCCTGCACAACAGCCAGCCGGCCTTTCCATGGTAAGAGGATCTCTGCTCTTTGTGACATGGGTATTACTTACCCTCATCTAGTTCTTGGCCAGCTGGATTTGGAGCGTGACATCTGCAACATACACATATGTGCTAACTGATCACCGATGCCAGGGTGCTCATCTTCCAGCTTCCTGTTGCCTCTGGGCATCCTCCATGGTCTATGTCCTAAAATTCTTGTTCCCACACAATAGGTTTAGGTGGTGGCCCTTTCATGCTCTGTAAGCTTTCAATGACCATTCGTCTCCTTCCTCCCTGCAGTCCAATGATCCATAGCTCTAACTGCAGACCCTTTAAGGTCTACAGCCAGCCTTCAGCCGGAGCTCAGATGCTCAAAGCTGCCTCACTCCATTTTTCTGTATCATTTGGTGGTCAATTACATCGGACTCTGGTGCCGCTGCTTGACCCCCATCGCTGGCCTTCAATATACAGACTATTTATGACAAAACCCTCTGAACACACTATGATCAGCCTCATTTGCAGTTAAGAAAATTTGATCCTGTAGAATCAAGAAACCTTTCCAAGGTCAAAAAAATACAAATGGTAGAACCAGGCGTGAAGGCAGATATCCTGGGTTCAGAGCATGTGTCTTCCATTGTCGCCACACATACAAGCCTCAGTCTGTTCTGATAGAGCATATATGTGGCCACCCACTGGCTCCTGCTTCTTCCTATGACATCTGTAAGAGTCATTTGAAAGCTGGTGCAGCTCTGAGGAAATTGATCACAGGAAAGGGGAGCTGGGTAATAATCAGAGAGCTGTAAACTGCAGCAAGAGAGGAGAACATCTCCCCCAGGTAGTACCCAGGCAAGAGACCTTTGGTTCTATTTTGAGAACCGGGCTCAACAGTTCTTCTGAGTGAGGGGCTGGTCCAGCCTTGCTGTGCTGTGCTAGCAGATGCACTTTCTCCTCTGGTAGCCAATACAGCAGCCCGTTGCTTATGGTTCACATTGGCCTAATCTTCACACAGGTGGCCAGACTGTCATTCTAACCCTGTGGGGTTTTAGCGCCCTCTGAATCAGATGCAGGCACAGCAAGCTGCATGTCTACACTGTCTAAAGCTCCTTTGCACATACCAAGTTGTTTTATAATCCTCTAGCCATAGATTGACATGGTTTCCAGGAATTTGTCCAAATTCTGTTCTGCTGTTGTTATTTTGCAGATTATGAGGTTCTCAGCCATGTCTGTTGTATATGTTTATAGCGTCAATCCAAGCACTCAGAGTTAATCACCATCCCAAGCTTATTATCATCCCAAATTTAGCATTTCCATCACTATAAACAAGCATTGTTGTGGTCAAGGCATTAGAATAATTGAGGGACACACACATACCACCCCCAAAATGACTTCTGCCAATAAATGCTTCAAATCTATAAAGGGAAGAATACTATGTACATTTAAAACACAATGACACTGCAGGCTCCTATAATGCCAACACTCAGGAACCTGAAACAGGAAGATTATGAAGCCTAGGCCAGTCTGGGCTACACAGAAAGACTCTGTCTCAAAAAGAAAAAAGAAGAAAAAAAGCCCCAAATACCACAGTCAGTAAAGATAGTGAAGGTGAGAGTAGACAAACTGCACGACTCCTCGGTGATGTGCCAGAGCCAGGACACCTGTTATCAGCTTGAGTCCGCGTCTGGACTTCATCACGTCTCAACTGCGTGAGCTCTAGTTTTCTCTGCCTTAATGTAGGAATGGGAATACTTGGAAGTCTGTACAAGGGTTACAGGAATCGCATCAAAGCAACAGACACTGAATTTGTTCATCTCTTTCTCCCAACAGTGCAAAGATATGTCAGGTGTCTATCATTTGTTCCAGTGAGTTAGAAATAAAGCCAACTGGCACATGGTCTATAATGTATGTGCATGTTTGTATTGTGCAGGTGCCTGTGTGTGTACATCTGTGTACAGGCCAGAGGACAACCTCAACTATCATTCACCAGGCACCATCCTCTCTATTTTTTGAGACAGAGTGTCCAGTTGGCCTGGATCTTGCCAAGTAGGCTAGGCTAGCTGCCAGGAGGACCCAGAAGTCAGCCTGTCTCTGCCCACAACTCTGGGATTACAAATGTGTGCCACCATACCAAACTTTCTGATGTGTGTGCTGGGAATTGTATTAAGGTAGGCACTGTACCACCTGAGCTGGCACCCCAGCCCTTTGGTTTTACTTCTAATGGACATTGTCAAATGCTTTTCTTAAAAGGCTCTTTCCAAGTTCCTATCAGCAAGGCACAGGATGCCCTTTCCTACACACCAGAGAAACAGAAATATAGTGGAAAGCAGAGTCCACACTGGAGGTAGGCACTGGGTCCACGTCTTACTCTGCCTGTCTACTAGTAAACAGCTGTCAGGGGCAGGGTTATCTTGTTAAGAAAGAACAATTCTGGCGCCTTCTAGAGGTTTGTCTGGGGAATGAAGTATGCCCATTCCTGCAAGTCTCCGAGCCGAGCAGCATGTGAGTGGTCAGAGTCCCGACCACTTATCACCTTGTACTTTTTGAGAAGTTGGTATGTAAAAATTGATGCCCAGCACTGTGACTTGGAATCTCCTGACCAGTGCTCAGCTTGAGCATCTCTCCACACAACTATCTTTTGTGTTTGCTTTTCTATGAATTGATATTCTATTTCTCTAACTTCTTTAGAAGTAAAGCGTTTCCTTATTTTTTTTAATTGAATTGAAAGACCTTTTGTGGATTATAGATTACTTACCCCACAGTGCTCTCCAACCCTGTCTAGCAGGATTTTTATCATCACATCATATAAACCCCCAATAGGTTTGTAATTTCTGAGTTTTAAACGTGTCCTTGAAGTTTCCCAGTGTATATAATAATACCAGATCACCTATCATGTTACCATGAACCTCTTGTTGCACTCCTGTTTACAACTCTATTTATCTATCCCCACACTGGTACCAAGGTGCTAGAATGGTGTCAGCAGTTCCTGGAATGAACTAGCTTCAGTAGGCTGCAAGTGGAAGTGATTTGATTGTCTCCTGTCTATACCTTTCAACTCATTATCTCAAGTGGTTTTCAGCCCCCAACCTCCAGCTGTCAGATACAATAAAAATATCAGTACTGCTTCTGTTTTCACTCAGATACAAACAAATACTGAAGTTAGTATATTTGTGCAAACCCTGCTGTTCAGCCAGCTTGTGCTGGTCTCTGCGAGCACCCCTTGTCCAGGGCTTCATCCCCATCTTCTTGCTCACCAGTTCACGGTGGGTTATGGGGAACAAGCAACAGGCCTGGGGCTGTTGGGGCTGTTGTGACTGGTTTCATCCACAAGTGTCTCTGGGTTGTCTAATGCTCTATCTTGGGAGTCATTTAGAAGACTTCAGTAGCCACTTCAGACTACCCAGCTAGCAGGTGCCGGGCACCTACACAGAGACTCCCAGGCCTCCAAATGGGTTTCCCGAGTGAGATTCCTTCCAAAATGTCTAGTATGCTCATTGGACATTGGCTTAAAGTTGTTTCAGGCATTAAAGGGGACATCCTTACAAAGTCCAGGGATCCATATCAAACTCTGAGGCTCAGGGGTGAAAGGTGGGGGCAATACCTGTATCCTCTCCTCCTTAGGAGATGGGTAATAAATGCATAGTACATTGGAATTTAAAAACAAACAGGAACCTCCATACATCCGCCTTGCCCTACGTCAGTCTGTTCTCCTCTTTTCAAACAAGGAGACAGGAGAATGGTTGCACACCCAGTCTTACTGTCCATCTCCCCTCCTCTTTTGTCCTTAAAGACAGTGTCTTTATTCCATGTCCCAGGTTGGGCTCCCATCTGTGATCTTCCTGTCTCTGCTTCCAGAAAGCTGGCACGACAGCTGTGCAGCACCACAGCCAGCCTGTTTTATAGTCTCTTCTACTGTCCTATATGGACAGATCTGGAACCTATCTTTTCAAACCTTTTTGGACATGGATAGCAAATGTTAACTTCCGTTCCATGGACAGGTTCACACTGTTTCCTGGCCCCTCCCTCTGTTCTTTTCCTAACTTCTGGGTTATTTTCAGACATCTATTCTCTTGTTCATTTCATTCATCCTCTTCCTCTACATCTGCTACTCAGATTCTAACTGGATTGCATTAAAGTCTTGTATTAATTTTAGAACTATTTTCTTTTCTTATTTCTAATTCTGTGGCGATTTCATACATCAACATAATGTCTTTTGGTTGCTCCCCCGCATTGCCTTCTCTTTTCCCCTCCCGCCACCACTGAACTCCTTCTTCCTAGTACCTTTGAGACTATTTTCTGGTCAAACCTTCCCACTCAAGAAAGCAGCATTTGAATATCATATTGCTTTTCTTTTCTCTTGTACAATTCTCATATCTGCTCTCACACAATCTGTATCCTGTCTGTACTAATTTAGGTTATAAAGTATTTCCATGCATTTTATTCTGTTTACATACCTTGCTACTTATTTTGTTAATTTTAGAAGTTTGTTTCTGATTTTAATGAATTCTGTACATTTTTAGGAGGATTATATGATAATCAATGAACATATTATTATCTCTTTTGATATTAATTAGGTTATTTAATTTTTTCTCTCTGTGTATGTAGACTTGCAGTTTATTTTTTGAAGTTCTTAAAGAAAACTTTAAAAAAATAAAAGTTTTTATTTTACTTTTAATTATGTGTATGTATATGTGTCTGAGTGCTTTTTCATGTGAGGCCAGAGGTATCAGATTCCCTAGAGCTGAACTTACAGGCAATTGTGAGCCAGCCAACATGGGTTCTGGGAATAGAACTCGGGTCCTTTGCAAGAGCAGCACATGTTCCTAACAGTTGAACCATCACTCCAGCCCCCGAAAAAAGTATAAATGTTAAGCAGGAGGGTTAAGAGACAAAGAACAATCAGAAAGCACAGCACAGCAGACGGCATGTGCATGGGCTTCTCTTAAGAAACACGGCAGGGCACATCCTTGTCTTTGCTGCTGTCGTAGACACCGTTTTGCTGGGTTTTGAGAGAATTATCTTTAAAGAGTTGCTAAGGAATCTAAGATCATGGGGTGATTCCTGAGGGGCACCTGATAGGAATGTGATTCATAAAACTGTGGACCCCAGGGATGTCACTGTATACAAAGTTAGCAGTCCTGTTCTAAATTGTTAGAAAATGTCTAGGAGAGGAAGGAGGCCCTACCCAAGGTCATTTACATTCGGGCCTTAAACCTGGCTGTGTTATTGTAAAATAAAATACTGATATGTGGGAGAAATATTATCCTTAAGTCTAACACTCAGCCTAACTTTACAACTAATGTTGTGGAATTCTTACTTCTCTGACATCTAAAGATGTAAATATCGCTTACCTCACTGTTTTAGACAGAAGATCTTGGTGTTTACTTTGTTCTCTTGTGCTTAAAAGCCAAGTAAAGCAATGGCTTTCATGGTTCCTTATTTTCAGTTGATGTGGAAGAGTTAGTCAGCATACAGGTGGTGTGATGGCAGGAAATGGCAGTGTGCCTATCAGATCCAATAAGCAATAGAACTAAATTTGAATCCAGGCCATGTTAATTCCATACCCATAGCTACCCAGCCTCCTCGTACAAGCCCAGATGACTCCATCCATGTTCTGAGCACAGTTATCCTGAGCTAGGATTCTGCACCTTATGAGCATCTCCAAATCTTAGCCACTCTGACTTTTAGGCTTCTGCGATGTCTTGTGTTCTAGTCTGCATTCAATTGTTGTGACAAAACACTCTGACCAATACCAACGTGGGGAGGAAAGGGTTTATTTCGCTCACATCTCTGGGGTCACACAGTTCATCAAGGAGCCCATGGTAGGCACTCAGGGCAGGAGCCTGAGGCAGGAGCTGGAGCACAGGCCACGGAGGAACGCTGCTCACTGGCTTGCTCCCCTGGCCCATGCTCAGTCTGCATTCTTATACAATACAAAACAACCTGCCCAGGGATGGCACCACCCACAGTGGGATTGGGCCCTCCTACATGACTCAACAATCAAGAAAATGTTCCACAGACATGGCCACAGGGCATTCCAATGGAGGGAATTCCCCAATCTAGGTTCCCTCCACCCAGGTGTGTCAGGTTGACATTGTCGCATCCAGCATACCTTGCAGTTCATCTGCCATGATACTTAATGCAACAAAAAGAAATGATGTAGTTATCTGTCTCCCTGACTAGTACATGAATATTTTCAGAACAAGGACCTGGTTATATTTATGTTCTGCTTAAGTAGTTTAAACCATAACTTGTACTCAGTAAATTTGGCTGAATCAGTAAGTGGATAAGACTTAGCCCACCTTTTTGGAGCCAGAAGAAATAGTCTTCTCTATATTTATTTATTAAGAAATAGTTACTTGAGACCGGTGAAATGGCTCAGTCGGTAAAGGCGCTTACCTCCAAGTCTGAATACTTGAGTTCCATCCCTGGGACCCACGTGGAAGCACAGAAGGACCCCCAAGTTGTCCTCTGACCTCCTCCCACATGTATACACATAAGACAGATTAAAATGCAGTAAGAAATAGCCTACTGACTACGCAGCAGACTGTATTCCCAGTGCTGAGCTATCCAGACAGACAAAGGAAACAAAGCATTGAGCCTGTGGACTCCAGTTCCAGGAAGCAGTCGGATGCCCGTTGGACCTGACAGAGAAGGCATATGGGGAACAGGCATCATTGGTGAACTAGAGCAAACTGGGGAGATGGGATTAAGAGACTGTGGTGAGGGTATCTCCCTGAAAAGGAGGTGACATTAAGCAAAAACCCAACAACCTTGGGGAAGATGAGCTGTGACCTGCTTGGGTGGGAGGTGGGGGCTTCTGGTAGATGGAGCCAGTGAGCAGCTCGGGCAAAGGCCTCATGGCAGAGCGTGCCTGGCTTGCTCATAAGCAGCAGAGGAGCAAGGAGTGCAGGCCGCCGGTGGAATTCCTGCCCAAGACTCTGTGAGTTCATCCCCAGTACCGCAGACAATTGGGCATGGTGGCACAAGCTTGCCGTCCCAGCACGTGGGAGATCAGGCAGGAAATCAGGCAGAAGGGTGAGTTCAAGGCCATCCTCTGCTTACAAAGGGAGTTTGAGGCCAGCATGGGTGACATGAGGCCCTGTCTCAGCTACTCTGAGTGCAGAGAGGAGAGAAAATGAGTCCAGGGAAGTTTTGTATGGCAATGCAAGGACGTTGGCTTTGCTCTGAGTTGGGTGGGAAGCTGTGAGACAGTGAGAGGCTTAGGGACTTGATCTGACTTCATGTTGACATGAGCGCTCCGGCTGCTATGTGGAGGATCAAGGAAAGTGCGGGGACTGTTGGCTGCTGTGGCAGCAATCTATGCCAGAGACACTGGTGAAGGCCACACTTGTGTCTCTGAGGGTTTAAATGAAGGGACCAAGGGTAATAAATATCATTTAGATAATCACAAATCAGGGGCTGGAGAGATGGCTTGGTGGTTAGGAGCTCTTGCTGTTCCTGCAGAGGACCCAGGTTTTGTGCCCTGCACTTACATGGCAGCTAACAACCATTTGTAACTCCGGTTCCAGGGCATCCACGCAGTATCCCGAACTCTCTGGGCGTTGTACACATGTGGTGCTCTGACATGTGTGCAGGCAAAGCACTCATACACATAGAATTTAATGAAAGAAAATTACTAAATTACTGAGAATCCTTTAAAATGACTGTACATATCATGGCTGTTGTTCTGCCTAATGCCCAGTTGTAGAGTGGGTTGATTCTCTGAGGGAAATTTTAATAACACCAGTGCTGGGGACTAGGTTTGTCCCGAGTTTTGTTTCGTTTTTGAGATTGAGACTGGGGAGGTCTTACTCTGTGGTCTAGGTGGTCTCTTTCCTCTGGCTTCCTGAGCGGCTGGAGGATGGGCAAATGTCCTCAGCTTGTCTTGTCTATTTTACTGCTTTGTATTTTGTCCCTGTCAATGGTGCTCTGTGTGCAGTCAGCATTCAGTCAACACTGAAGCATTGATCGCATGGTGATCGTGGGACTCAAAACTTGTGCTTAAGGTTCTGTTAATAAGTGAATGTTTACCAAGAGACAAGAGCGTGAGCTCAAGGTCTCTGTTCGTTGATGAGGTGTTGCAAGAATAGAGTGCTCACACACAAAAAGTGTTCTATAAAGATGAAAGGGCCTGATGTGGTGGTACATGCCTTTCATCCAAGCACTTGGGAGACAGAGGCAGGCAGATCTCCGTGAGTTCAAGGTCAACCTGATCTACTTACTGATTTCTAGGCCTGCCAGGACTAAATAGTTAGACTGTGTCTCAAAAAGCCAAAAAGTAAAATTTAAGGAGGTTAAAGGTATAGTCAATGGGGCATGGTGGCACACAATTAAATTCCTAGTGTTATGCCCAGAGAACAGACTCCCCAAAACCACCAAGGAGTCTGGAACATATGCAAGAACAAAGAGCCTTTATTCAAGCTTAAGCTCTGTCTCTCAGACCTCACCAACGCAGTGGATCTGTTCTGAGAGCCCCGAGGGAAGGGGCCAGGAGCTTTTTATTGAGGGGAGAACTGCAGGGTCACATTATGGTTGGTCAAGGAAGCCCGCTGCGCCAAAATATTTTACATTGGTTGGAGGTGGGTTGAGGGGTCTCCTTATTGGTGGGGGCTGCCTTCAGAGCAAGGAATGTGCTGACTGTTACTCAAGCTCACTGTAGGGTCCTGTTTTTACCTTATAAGATTTTATTTTGCCTGGGCTTACCCAATCCTGCTCAGGCCTGTTCCTCCCCTTTGTCATGATCTGGGACTTACAATAGCTTGAGACTGGCAAAATGGAGGCAGTAAATCATAAAATGGAATCCTAGCCATTTGACTCCTATTATTCTAAAGCCAAGCATTTTACAGAAGCCAAAAGGAGTGGTTAGACTAAGAGGGCACAGGGGTTGGAAGGAAAAAGAGGGTTCCACACTACTACTTGGGAAACTGAGAGGGTTAAGTTTGAGGCCAGCATGTCTAAAAAACAAAATACAACAAAAGATTAAATTGGTTTTACCAAGTAAATATAAGTATAGATGAAGGAACTGTCTTCAGATCTGGTTTTTAGTTTCTGTGGTTCAGGTAATTAAACCCAGGGACTTGTATATGGTAGGAAGTGCTCTGCACTGAGCATGTGCCAGTCCCCTTTCACTAAGTTGTCCAGGATGGCCTTGAGCTCACGCTGCAGCCCAGGTACACTTGGTCTAGCTTCTGGCCTGTTTGTTATAAAGAATAGTCGACTAAAAAATCAACTAAAGTACCACTAAATAAGTTACATGACAGTTTTATGTTTCCTTAAAAAATTTTTTTATTTTATGAATGTTTTGACTGCATGTAAGTGCACCTGTGTCATGCAGTGCCCACGGAGGTCAGAAGAGGGCATCAGATCCCCAGAACTGGAGTTTCAGATGGTCGTTAGCCACCATGTGGTGCTGGGAACCAAACCAGAGTCTTCTGTAAAAGCAGCTAGTGCTCTTAAGCACTGAACCATCTCTCTAGCCCCTATGTAACAGTCTTTAAAGTGGAGTGATTTGTATTACTGATGACTAAACAAGGTGATTGGGTCCAAGGAGCATGGCAGGAAACAGCCCAGCCCTACCTACCCTCCCTGCAGCCTGAAGAATTCCCTTCCCACTTGGGGTTCTCTACCCAGGTGAGCCCAATCCTTGATTTTGCTACAGAAAAAAAATTGCAAGACTGGCCAGAATGAAGCAGAGCTGGAGTTTATTAAAAAGACATTTTTTAACCCAGATTTAAGCACAGGGTTAATAGAAAGAAAGGTGAACAGGGGTAATATAATAACTGTGGGATGTGTATGTGGGCTTCCTGAAGGACATTTGTGCTTAGAGAGCCATATGGACCATTTTGGTGGCTCTTGTGTTAGATCTCAACAGGTACTAAAAAGCCCCCCTTTTTTAAATAACTGAGAGTCTGAGAATGTCCAGGAAGTACTTTGGCTGGCTTCATATTTGACAAGATAAAGCAGTGGATCACCAGGGTTTCACTGGGAGTTAAGACATGCCTTTCACTCTAGGTGCGGTTTCTTGTGAGATTCCTAGAATCTGGGAAAGGAGAAGGGCCGTTTTGCATACACTGAAGCCTTAAGCTTGGTTCACTGCTATTTTAATCCTTATTTAAAACATCTCTATAGAGGAACCATATTATCTTTATAAATACAACCTTCACAGCAAGTTACCTGTACTGTAATTCTTGATCCTCAGCTGGTGAGAGAGAGACTTCAGCCAAGCTCTCCCTTCCTAAATCCTTTAGTTTTCCCTGTCTTTCTACCCTGCCTCTGTCATGCAGAAGGAGCAGTGCTCAGTGCCATGAATGATGATGATCTGAAGACGCAGCAGCAGCAGCAGCAGCAGGAGGAGGACCCTGCTCCTGTCTCTCTTGGACCGTGGCTACCGGAGGAACAGTTTGATACAGCGTACTTCTGCCGCTCTTCCTAACAAACCCCTACCATTTTCACAGTTCTTCCTTTGAATGATTGAATATTCAGTTCAGAAAAATCACTCTTAAGGGGCTTTTCAGGGTCTCTGGATGTTTTTGCAGATTTGCTGTGATAGCCTCACAGTTCATTTGGTAGCAAAGCTTACATATTAAAAAGTCAGCTTCATTTAAAACAAACAGCAAGTCAATAATGGGGCAATACCAGTGTGCTTCTGCTATTTATTTTTCAGCCTTTCCGAGGACAGAGACTAAGTCATAGTATCATTAATTGCATAACGTTTGTCCTGTCATTTAGCAAATACCATCGAGCTTTTTGTATATGCCAGATTTGGAGCTAGGTACTAGTGATACGAAGATAAAATTTTGCTCCTTTCTTTCCAGAACACATACTCCAGCAAGGGGTATTTAGACAAACAATTTAAACACAATAAGTATCATGGAGACCATGACTGGAGAGATAGCTCAGTCATTAAGGGCACTGGCTGCTCTTGCAGAGGACCCGGGTTCAACTCCCAGGCCCCACCATTTGTAACTCCAGTGCCAGGGGATCCAATGCCCCTTTTTGTGTCATTGCACAACGTGGGTGCATAAACATACATGCAAACAATACACTCATACACAATAATTAAGAACATTAATACTATTCAAAAGCATTATGGAAAACATGCAAACAGGGGACAGAAGTTTTAGACACATTTTGCTGAAAAAGAAGTTTGAGTTAAGATGTAGAAAACTAAAGCATGTCTGAGGTTGACAATATGTGTAAAGACAGCCATGAACAACCACGGGCATCTGTAGAAAACAGAGCACGGTGTGTGTGTGTGTGTGTGTGTGTGTGTGTGAGACAGCCATGAACAACCTTGGGCATCTGTAGAGAACAGAGCAGTGTGTGTGTGGAGGGGGGTGAGAAACGCACCGTGTGAAAGAACTCTGGCTGGAGGTACCCTAAACATTTCAAGCAGGGCAGGCACCCTGATTCTGCATGTTCGTTTTCAAAGTCCTTTGTGCTAACTGGATGTAGCTGGTAAAGAACTAGGACACAGTCATGACCTTTAGCTGGACAGACTGCCATGCCTGCACATAATTGGGACCGAATAACTGCTTGTGAATGAGGATGGAGACAGCTCAGAGTTGCCATTCCTTTTAAAATATACTTTATTATTTTACGTGTATGTGTGTGTGGCCTGCATGTGGGTAAGTGTACCCATCTCGAGTAATGCCCGTGGAGGTCAGAAACAGGCGTCAGGAATTGAACCTGGTTCCTCTGCAGGAGCAGCCAGTGCCCTCAAACCTGAGCCATCTCTCAACATCCCAGGCACACACAAAGCTTCGGGGACCGGGAACACACAGTGGTTTCCTGAGAGGAGGACTTGAGGGTGTCATAATCACACTCCACTTTTGAGAACATATTCTGGATGTAGGAGCAAGATGAACTGAAAGAGAGCGAACTGGATCACACATTAGCTGCGGATGGAGAAGGATCTAACAGAAGTGTGGGGAGGCTGAGGGGCTGGGGCCGGGAGGCCGACACTTGGGTCACGCTGTGCACCTGGCAAGCTCTGCCAACTCCTCCCCTCCGTGTGGAGCTGAGATGATGTCTACTCTCTAGCGTTCTAAGAGTGAAAAAGTAGCTGCAAACCCTTAGATGAACTAGACGCTCATCACAGGCAGCTGTGCTAGTCTACATCCTCCCACTGTGATAAAATACCTGAGGCTGGGCACTGTATAAAATTGTTGACACAGCACAGCATTGGCTGACCTGGTTAAAACAGACAGCACTGCAAAGGTAGATTTGAGAAGATTTCACACACCATGATAGAGCCAGACCAGCGCTGGGGAGTAGAGATGAAAGGCTCTTTGATTCCTTTCTAGGACAGCCTTTTCCTGACCTAGTAACTTCCATTCCGCCCTACTTCCTGAAAGTCACACCACCTTAGTACACATAAGGGACCAAGCTTCCAGCACCTCCAGAGGCGGAGCTTAGATCATATCCAGGCCCTAGCAGTGGCTGGGCACAGTGTAATTATGGTTGTGAAGTTGTAGCTGTTGACAGAAGAAACAGCATCATCTGAGGGAGGAATTGGGGTGCAGAGAGAAAAGTAAGAGAGTTCCCACCAACGTTTCTGTAAGGAGAACGAGAAGAGCCATGGAGAGGGGTTCCAGAGTGGGGACTTAGGGGAAAAAGTGCAGGCTCAGGGTGACCACAGTGCCATTTAGAGAAGAGATGCCCCGAGGTGCACCTGTGCGGGACTGTAACCCCAGCACTTGAGAGACTGGAGTAGAAGTGTGGATTCAAGACTAGCTCATGCCTTGTGAGAGAGACCCCACCAAAATGGAAAGAAAGGAGAGAGAGAGAGAGAAGACTTTGAAATTGCTCTTATTGTGATCGTGAACTCCTGATCTTCCATTCAGAGTACTGGCATTACAGGCATGAGCCACCACATCCAGATGAGTGTTCTTCATTTTTTTGACTTATCTTTTACACTAAAATTTTATAAAAAATAGTTCAAAGGTCTTGGGGGGTGTTAAGTAGTAGAGCCTGTGTACAGCTTGCTTGAGGCCCTACTTAGAGCACCAGCACCAATGAGAGATACACACAGGCACACAGATTCTCCCATCTCTATCTCTCTCTCCTCTCTCTCTCTCTCTCTCTCTCACACACACACACACACAATGACACGACCATGTAAAGAAGCCTGTTTTAAATCCCTGTTGAGAGAAAACGTGATAGCAGGAGACAGATGTGCGGTAGCAAAGAACCAAGTTCGTTTGGGGGGGAGTCTTTTTGAAATAGTTTCAACTTGGTTTCTTACCATGACTTCTGTGACCCTTTATCATGGTTCAGAGATCTGGATCTGCAGACAGTGAACTGAGTATGTGGTATTTTCGAATGTTTCCGGCCACAGGGCCAGTTTGTGCAGATTGTGGTAGGGACAGTTTGGGAAGGTGGGCCTAGCGTGCCGGACAGTGGACTCTCTAGACCAGAAAGGCCACCATCCTCCCAATTTCTCTGTCTGTCTTTGTTACTGATCTGTTTTCCCTGAGGGGAGCTTTAAATTAGAGCCCCCTCCCTCCTGACACAACTCTTGCTGGGGTTAGCCTTCCGAGTCAGAGTCTGGAAACACGTGGGAGTGTCTGATTAGTACTGTGAGACATTTTGTTTTATGAGGCACTCGGTGATACGAGCTCGGCCTCCCCACCTCCCCAATTAGAAAAACAACTAAGAAACTATAAATCCAGGAGGAAGAGACCCAGGGAATTCAAGAGTTATGTAAACATCCCTGGGTATGCAAGATAAAGCCTGTGGGCTTAACATTCCACAGGAGGAGTCTCCATTATCCCATCCATAAATTATGGGAAGGTTTCTCCATTATCTCATCCATAAATTGTGGGAAGGTTTCTCCATTATCCCATTCATAAATTGTGGAAAAGTTTACCTCCTGTGAACTGCAAAGTAATGTATGGAGAAGTTGACCCTTCTGTAACCCTGATCTGTAAGCAAATATCTTGTATGTGAACTGTTTGTTGAGTCAATGCATAATCATCCTGTGAAACCTTACTATAAAAACCTGGCCTGGCAGGAGTCAGGCGGGCTGAGTCTCATGAACGAGACTGAGTCTCCCACTTGCGCAAGTGAAATAAACCTACTTCTTGCATTTTGCATCTGACGGTCTGGATTCTTGGGACTGACTCTCAGGCAGCCTACAGGGGTTCGAGTCCCCTGGACTGAGTGAGGTCAGTGGGCTTGAGGCTCCCCGACGTTAGTCACCCAGGCGGCCCACTGGGGTTCGAGTCCCCGGGCTGAGAGTGGGGTCTAACAGTACCAGAAAGGTTAAATGGGTTAAATGCTCTTCTGTAAGCAAGATAGTTCCAGAAGAAGCACTTGAAGCTCCCTGTGACATACTGTCAGCAAGATGAGCTTCCCAGGGGCTGCAAGGCTCACTGAAGGAGCCCTCTGCATAGCTACTGAAATCTGTCTCCAGTCTTGTCTCTATGCTGGTTTATGAGCTGTGTGGAGGACGTTCCCTACCTTTCCCATTCATGCACACCTACATACAACACTCAAAGATACAGAAAACACATCTTCAAAACAATATCAAAAGCCGATCTCTGCATAGGTGCCTTCCCTCACATGACCCGTTCACTTTCCCTGGCTGCTCACCAGCTCTAAAATCCAATTTTTGAGAACTACCTAATTTTTTTTTACAGATCAGCAAGCAGTCTTACAGAGGTCAGGTGAGCTGCCCCTCAGGGCAGGGAGACAGCAGGTGTTCGATCTGGGGTTCAGACTCAGCGGTTACTCAGAAGTGCCTGAGCCAGTGCCTCTGAGCTATTGCCCAGTTCTGTTTAGCTTTTTCCAAGCACTGTGGAATAAATCCTTATGATCTCGGGTCACGTCCTCATCAAGATGTCTGAAACTGTGTATAATCAACCTGAAAAGTCACCGTGCATGCTACCATGAGTGTGCCACCGAGCTTCCTTCCCTGTTTCTAGCAGTTAAAGAAAGCATTCAGGGCTCCCTGGACAGGACTCTACATTAAAGCTTCACTCACCCAAGGCTCAGGGGCCATTGCAGAAGATTGTATAAGCCAGGGAGGAGGTGGGTGAGCACATGGAAATAACAGTCCTACAAGTTCCTGGGACCCTGCTCACATGAACCTACAGCAATGATCTTGGCATGTTCAAGATACACGCAAATGCAAGCAGACAAAAATCCAGTACAGAACTGGAGAAAACAGACCCCAATCTTTGCTGAAGGAATATTGGCAACTGATCACTGTTGGGTGAGGATGAGCTAATCTTCCTAAATCGAGGGACTCTGTATAGGCTGACTAGACCTCAGTGGATGAACCTGCACTGAGGAACATTTGGGGACACTGACTTGACACAAGAGACCTTTTAACACAGATGAAAGAACGTATGGATTCCAGTTGGGAGGCCTATGGGGGGTGCTGTTGGGGAAGGGGTATAAACATGATTGATTGAGACAATTGTGAAATACACAATTCAATGAAAAAAAGAGTTCAGGTTATCCTTGAAAAAAAAAGCATTCCGTTTCTGCAGTGTCTG
This sequence comes from Eospalax fontanierii, assembly GCA_035773235.1. Taxonomy (NCBI): domain Eukaryota; kingdom Metazoa; phylum Chordata; class Mammalia; order Rodentia; family Spalacidae; genus Eospalax; species Eospalax fontanierii. The sequence goes on from CM069543.1 coordinate 8,680,788, forward strand.
TCAACATGAAGGTCAGGGCTGAGCAAGTTTTTCCCAGTCTCCATTCTCAAGAGATGTTGTTTTCAATTGTGTTGTATTAATAATATAATATTCCTTTTGTGGTTGTTTTAAAGAACATACAGATGGGGCAGGGGACATAGCTCAGGTGCTTGTCTAACATGCACAAAGCCCTGTCCTCTGACCTCCACATCTGTACTCACTCACATTATACACAATATACACACACGTAAGGTATCCATATTTATGCAATCCAAAGTTCTAACTCTGCTAGGAACTGGAGTGAACTGGAATAGTTTTAGGCCCTTTTGATCCCAAAATGTTCTGTAATGTCAGCAAAATACACCTGGGATAGTCACATGTAACTGCATTCCAGTTAACAATATACTTTTTGGGGGGGGAGGGTTCTTGAGACAGGATCTTCCTGTAGCTCTAGAACTGGCCTAGAACTCTCTATGTAGGGCAGGCTGTCCTTGAACTCACAGAGATCTGCCTGCCTCTGCCTACCACTTGGAGGCCCTGGCCACAATATACTTTAAAAAGAGAAATGCTGGTTAAATAGGCATTGTTGCCATTCCAGTTTGGCACACCCATTTCCCCAGGCAAGTTTTCAGCGAGGCCTCCCGCGGAGCACAAGACCTCAGCAAGGACTCTCTCTGATCGTGCTCAGTGTGTCCCGGAAGCTAATTGAAATGCTAACTGACGGTTCCTGCTCTTCAAAGCTCTCTTTCAAACTGTACATTTTGAAAAGCTGTTTATGGCTTGCCGTCTAAAATCTGGGGAAGACTGCAGGAGAGGAAGCAGTCTAAGTTCTGCTGTCTCACCACTCCAGGCAGGCAGGCGGGTCGAGTCGGCGGCGTTGGGGAACAGGATTTTGCGCTCCAGGCCTGATGCTGACAGTGGCCAGTGGCCGCGGAGATGGGCTGCTCTGCGTCAGAAGCATCCGGGCGAGGCGCAGAAGTCCTATCTGGGCGCACTGACCCGACGGCGGGGCAGCACCGGCCCCGGGGGCGTCCAGGCCGCGCCCCGCCGCGGATGGCACTGGCTGAGGGGTCTCCGCGAGCCGCCGCCGTAGGTCCCCACCCTCGGGATGCGGGGAAAGGGGGTCAGAGCGCTGGAGCGGCAGGACGCGCTGGCCCCGGCGGCCCTTCTGCTCCGGGCGATCCCGCAGACCAGATCCCCGCCGCCCGCGGACGGCCACGTGGCTCCCAGCATACGGAGGTCCCTGCATTCCACGTCCCCGGCCAGGTGGCTTCCAGGCATCCCGAGGTCCCAGCATCCCAAGGTCCCCGCCGCCCGTGGGGGGCCGAATGACTCCCAGCATCCTGAGATCCCTGCATCCCGAGGGTCCCGCCGCCCAGCATCCGGAGGTCCCGGCATCCGAGGCGGCGGGGAGACTTCTAGGGGTGGGGGGCTGGAGCCCGCGCGCCCGCCCGCACCACGTGGGCTCTCCTCCGCCCCGCGAGGCGGGGGCCCCGGGCGCTCTGGGCCACGCCTCCGCTGCACGCCAATGCGCTGCCCGGCCCCGCTCCGGGCCGCCTCTGCGGGCCGCGCTCCCCGAGTTCGCGCCGATTGGCCGCCCCGGCCCCGCCCGCGCGATATAAGGCGACGGGCGGCGCGCGGTCGGTCCCGCGTCCTCCGTCCGCGACCATGCAGCAGGACGCGTCTCTGCGCGGCTTCCTGCCCGGCTTCCAGCACTTCGCCACGCAGGCCATCCACGCGGGACAGGAGCCCGAGCAGTGGGCCTCGCGCGCCGTGGTGCCGCCCATCTCGCTGGCCACCACGTTCAAGCAGGGCACACCGGGCGAGCCGGGGGTGAGCGGGGCCCGGGAGGGACGGGCGGGGGCCGGGAGGGACGGGCGGGGGCGGCCGTTCGATCCCCCAAGTGAGTTCGAATTCACTGGGTGGAAGCAGACTCCTGCAAGTTGTCTTCTGACCTCCACAGGAGCACACACACACAGACACTCACTCAATAAATACATGTAAAAATTAATAAAACATGGAAGACCTGATGAGCCGCCTCGAATTAAGCTCTCAGTAAGTGTGCTCAGTTAATAGCTGCTGAAACCGACTGTGCACTAAACGCATGCTTAGAACACATGTGTGTTACATGCAGAGACCCATCCAACGCTCACAAGAACGCTAGCCTGACCTAAAGTCTCAATTTTCAGATGGAAATACTGAGGTTTAGTGTTACCAGGCAGCCAACCCGAGGCTCCTGAGCGGTGAAGCTCGAACCTCTCTGTGCGGTCCTGCGCGTTAACTATGCTAGTAAGCGTTCAAGCCATTGCATCATTCACACAGTGCGGCTTTGCAGTCTGGCTTCATGATTCAGAGCACTAGTCCGCTGGTCAGAGTGGTTTCCCTTCTTAGATCAGCCGGTCTGGGCTGGGTAACCTGGAGGAAGTTATTTATTTAGCCCATCCAAGCCGGGAGTCAGCCCTGTGTAAACAGAGATAATAACAGAGCCCACCATGTGAGATGCCACTGTTTGTAAACTGAATGGTGCACACTCATGACTCAGAAGTTCTTGGCGTTTCACACTGCTCACGTTGGCCATCTCCATCGGATCACCACAGCAGCCTGGTCAGAGGACTTTTATATAAAAGGAACTGACCCAGACTCAAGCAAATGACTTGTAAAGCTTTTAAGATGCATGCACTCTTGTGAGTCACGCGGCTTCTTCCTTTTTGGTGACTTAGGTGGGTACTGGAGTATTTAAACGTTGCCCAAGGTTCAAAAGATATTGGTAAACTAATTGCTGCAAGTTCCCAGTTTCGCACTGAAAACTACTTTTGTGTGTTAGTCAAGGGAAGTTCTTATAAACTTAGCCCTTGTATTGTGAGGTAGAGTTTTAAAGGCATTTCTACAGCTTGCTAGGATATTCCTATTAATTTGGAATGTACAGACCCTGCATGTAGGCTTGCTGTCCGTGTGGAACAGGGTCTAGAAGTTAATCACTCAGCTGTGGAATTAATGATTAAATGGTTCTGAGAGTGAGCAAGGGTAAATCCACTGCTCTGCTCAGAATCTTCAAAAGAATAGCTCTGTTGGCAGTGTAAAGTGCTGAATGAGACGTACTTTACATTTAGTTCCATTTGAAAAGCCCTGGAATGTGCAAGGCCCTTTGCCTCTGAAACAAGCTCTCCCACCCCCCAAGCTAAACATCTGCATATTTATGAATATTTATGGAGGTATGGGGTTGCTTTCTGATCTAGACATTTTGGGGGATTTTGGTATGTATATCGGCAGAAGAGTATGGTGAGTTTCAAGGACTTGCTAGAGCCCTGTGAAATCTGCCTGCCCAGTTGGTAAAAAAACAAGGAATCAAAACTTTTAAAATTATTGATATCTGAAACTCTGGAATCTGAAACAAAGATGTAGAGGGGTTGTGTTTTGTTATGTGCTGCATAAAGCAGGAAAAAAAAATTATTGGGCAAATTATTGGGCTTTTATATTATAGAGCCCAGGCTAGCCTTGAAGTCACAGATCTGTCTGCCTCCTGAGTGTTGTTCAGGTGTGGGACATTTAATGTGAGTTCAAGTCGTAGAATGGACTCTGGCTCTTACACACCCAGGTCTTACAACATTTGGCTTCACTTTCCTCCAAGAAGGTTACAACGTTAAGTAAAATTAAGATGAATTCAGAGTCTGTGGGCTCTAAGGACACTGGAGCCCACCAGGATCTTATAAGCACTGTGTGCTTCACTGAGAATTGCTTCCTCTTTTTTGTTTTGAGTCATCTTTGTAGAGCTGAGGGTTGAACCCTGATGACCTGTGCCTCGCTTGTGTTTCTAAACTAACCCATATCACTTTGTCTTTGGAAGTGAAGCACAGGTTAGAATTAGGTTACTCTGCTGACTCATGCAATTCTGCTTTCCTGGTATGTCCAGCTTATAAAATAAAGATGAAGCTGACCCAACAACAACGCCTTGCTGATGTCAAGAACCACCCCTTGGAGCTGGTGATCATCACAATTTTATGAACTAGACATTTGGATTTTTTCCTTCACTCTCAGACTGAGTCTTGGAAGTGTTGAATCCCACCCATCAGTGGCAGCCCATGAGTGTCAGGCACGTCATTCCAACCCATGTTGGTCTCTTTCTGAGCATCTGCACACTGCCACGGCCACAACAATGACACCTTTCTCTCATGGCTGCATAATAGAGTGTCACTATGGTGGGATGGGCCCACAGCTGTCGCGATGTCTACATTAGGACTCTGATAATAACTGAAAGTTCTTAAGATGAGCTCCTCTTTTCTCCAGGGTTTCCAATACAGCCGTTCTGGAAATCCCACAAGAAATTGCTTGGAAAAAGCTGTGGCTGCACTGGATGGAGCGAAGTACAGTGAGTGCCTTGTGTCTCAGTAGAGGCCAGATCCTCCTTAAGCGTCTCAGGGTCGTGGAGGCGCAAGCAGTAGGTGCACTTGTTCCCAACTCAGGTTTCCTAAGCCAGTGAATCTCCTGCCTTCATCCTCCAGTTGGAACGTGTGTGTTCTCACCAACCAGAGGTTGTAGGGACAGATCAAATACTTCTGACTGTTCCGTGTTTTGATACTCCCACTCTTCACCTCAGGCTGCCACTAGGGTTCATTTGCAAAAGCCGAAATCCTTGACGATTCTCAGAGGGGAGGCATGTGCTCTTGGGACCTTGTCAGGAGCGTGTTCCTGTTATCTTGTATCTTTTGTATAGATGATGCTAAATGAGAACAAGAGAGTGACTAGAAAGAATTTCAGAGTCCCCCATTGTGTGTGTATGTTGTACACACATGTATCGTTTTAAAGATTTACTCTTGAAGTGTGTGTGTTTATATTGTACACAAATGTTTTATCTTCAGAGTCCCTCATCGTGTGTGTATGCTGTACACGCATGTATTGTTTTAAAGATTTACTCTTGAAGTGGAAAGGGGTTCTTAGGACCTTATTTACAGGAGTTCTGAGAACAGCATGGACTCAGCAGGACGGGGGCCCAGGTCGATGCAAGTGAGCCCTGGGTGGTTGCCAATCCTTCAGGTCTGTGTTTTAGCTGAGTTGAATTTGTTTTCTGATAGGTTTGGCCTTTGCTTCGGGGCTAGCTGCCACCATGACAATTACCCATCTTTTAAAGGCTGGAGACCAAGTCATTTGCATGGATGATGTGTATGGAGGTAGGTGGCCTCTCTGGGTCTGATAGCTGATGCTTTAAGGATGATACAGCCTCGAATGACAGGGACACAGGTGCTCATCCGTTCTGGCTTAGACTCCATGTTCCAGAAGGGCTTAGGAGAGATCTCATCTAATAGGATTCATGTTTAAACTGCTGAAATGTAGGGTTTGTCAGCCTTCAGACGCACTGCTCCAGAGCAAAGCCTCCTACACTGGGGCCTGAACCCCAGACGAGGCTGCAGTTTTTGCTGAGAGCAGGGCCAGTACTTCAAAATCAAACTTGTAATGAATCTGAGGCTCCTGGCCACCATCACCCACATTGCACCATGTGACGGTACTGTAGTCTCGGTTCTGAAGACACCACACTCACACTCCATACCGGTCCTGCCTTGCAGGACCACCAGACGCTTGCTGAGCGTCTTCACTCAGATCTGAGACTGTTGTCTCAGGATTTTATTGAGAGTACAGTTTTCTGTTGTTATAAAAATGGAGACAATGTTTTAAATATAAAAAATGAGACCTTTTTTTGGTCTTTTTGAGACAGGCTCTCTCAGTTGCTCCAGCTGGCCTGAAATGTGCTATGTAGACCAGGCTGGCCTTGATCTCACAAAGATCCTCCTGTCTCTGACTCCCAAATGACTCAGAAAATGAGACTTTAATATTTCCCCAAGTCCTTCTTCAGCAAGTTCAAACTAATCGTTCTGTGGAGTACATTGTGTGAAACAAATAAGCATGTTCATCTCAGTGTACACCCTTATTTTCCTCTTAACAAATGACAGAATTGTGACTGGAGAGATGGCTCAGTGGTTAAAAACATTGGATGGTCTTGCAGAAGACTGGGGTTTGAATCCCAGCACTCACAGGGCAGCTAACAGCTGTCTACAATTCCAGTTCCAGCAGGAATCTGACTCCCTCTTCTGACTTCCTCAGGCATTGCATGACTGGGTGCACTTACATACATGCAGACAATATATCCATACACAAAAATTAAAAATAATAGAGAAAATATTCAAAGAAAAGCAAATGGCAAAATTATATGTATAATGAGTCTGGAGAGATGGCTCAGTGGTTAAGACCTCTTGCTTCTTTTAATGGACCCCAGTTCGTTTTCCAGCACCCACACAGAGCTGCTTACACACTGCCTGTGAGTCTAGGTCTAGGGAATCTAACATCAGGAACTGGGGCACTGTACTCAAGTGGCATACACAGACATGTACACATACACATATTGTTAAAAAAAAACTGTAAAACTTTTAAAAATCATATATGACAAGGAATTTAAAAATAATTTCTTTGTGATTTGTTACCTGTCAACAGTTGACTCGATACCTATTTTATGTGCCTTAGGTAGTCGGGATTGGGTTAAGTTCCCCAGGTGAAACCGGTCATGAGCGAACATTTGAGAAACCCTGCTGTAGAGACGAGAATACTGAGAGGGAGCATCCTAGAGATGTGGAAGGCTTTCCCACACTCACCAACGTGATTAATTTATTTTAGTAATTTAATTAAATTAATTTATTTTTATCTTTTTGAGACAGGGTCTCCTTGTAGCCCCAGCTGGCCTAGAACTCACTGTGTAGACCAGGCTGGCCTTGAACTCAGAGATCTGCCTGCCTCTGCCTCCCCAATTCCTGGGATTAAAGGCATACACCCCCCACACCCAGCCTTTAATTTTTATTTTATTACATTTATCTGTGTATTGTGCAAGCATGTGTGCACATGTCATGGCACATACGTGGAGGTTAGAGGAGAGCCTTTGAGTCAGTTCTCTCCTTATACCGTGTGGGGCTGGTGATCAACCACAGGTCATCAGACTTGACCATCAACACCATTAGGCACTGAGCCATTTCACCAGTAGGTGAAACATTTATTTTAGATTTGAGTTCTCAAAAGAAATTGTTAATGGTTGCTTGTGTCTGTAATCCCAGTACTGAGTACTTGGGGGTCTGAGACAGGAGAATTTCTATGAGTTCTCCACCTTGGGCTACATGGTGAGTTTGGGGTCGGCTGGGCTACAGAGTGAGACCTGCCATACACACACATACACAACATCTGTAGAAATTCCTACAGATGATGTTGGTGTGTCAGGGAGGGATCGCTCAGTGCTTGAAGTAGAGATGGGGTGTTCTGAGAAATGGTCTCTGCTACTGGCCACCTCTCACCATGGGTGTTTTATTCAGCTCCTGAATCTTTACCATCAGCTTTGTGAGTCTGAGCGTACTGAGTAGCCGAGCTACTTAGCCGCACTGAGGTTGCTGAGACCCCGCCCTCCATACCAGGAGCAAACCCCTGACACGGCCGTCTGCCTGTTTTCTGTCTTCTGCCCCAGGCACCAACAGGTACTTCAGAAGAGTGGCACCTGAATTTGGACTGAAGATTTCTTTTGTGGACTGTGCCAAAACAAAATCACTAGAGGAGGCGATTACACCACAAACCAAGGTACCTGATGTTTTGCTTTTGTCTGTTTTCTTTGTGAGGTTTGGTCTCCATCTTTTCTGTTCACTAGAGGGTATAATTTAAATCTGATAACATTTCACTGAAGCGCAGAAGCCACAAGAGTTAATGGTCTGGTGTCTCCCGTGGCTTTCGGAATAATCACCAAGGGTTGACACACCAGGTCTGGAGTGGAGTTCAAATTCTGATTGTTGTCATTAGCATATTATTTTGGGTAAATTTCACCTGAGTTTCTGTTTCTTCATTCTAAGGAAGGTGATTGTTTCAAAGAGGGTAGTTGTGAGCACTGAAGGACGGTGGGTTTTGTGTAGCAAGATGCACAGAAAGTGTTAAATATAACAGAGAAGTAATGATAAGACAGTGGTCAGTCTGGTAAGGAGGTTGATGGCTAATTCCCCTCAGAGGATGCAGTTTATCAGGAGAATAATTTATTAGGACATCAGGTCTAGAGGTGAGAGGGAGAAGACCATTAGACAGAAAATGGCACAACATACTAAAACGACATCACAAGACCTTAAAGGGAAGGAGAGGCTTCCCCTGAAACCTGATGAGGAACTTCATCAGAGTGACTTTGGTGGACTAGAGGGAGCTCTGGTTGAGAGGGTGGACTGCTCTTGTCCAGCACCCATGCTGGGTGGCTCACATCTGCCAGTTCTAGGGACTCTGATGTCTCTGATGCCCACAGGCACCTGCAGTCACATGCACATAGGTGCACCCACAGACACATATACATCCAAACTTAAAATCTTAAAAAAAAAAACACTGAGGAGGGAGGGAGGGAGGAAGGCGGTCACCATGTGAGTCATGTTGAGGCCAGAGGAATCTTTTGAAGTGAAGTAAATACCTCAAGCAATCCCACACACCCTGCCCAGCCATCCCAAGAACAATGGAAATACCATTGTAAAAATGGGTATTTTTACAAGTTTTGGGGGGCTGGTAAGAAGTTTCATATCCCACAATTTAGTTCAACATGGTTTATGTGACGGGAGCCTAGAAAAGCCAGGTACTGATTAGGATCATAGATCAGGGGTCTGTTAGGCAAAACACAGATGGCTCCTTGACTATCTGAAAGAGAGATGAGAGATATCATGGCTTCATCTCTTCAGGCTGAGATCTGAGAAGTGACCACTGGCTTAGAGGCAGGCCAGTGTTCCAACAGTAAGTAAGTTTTAAATGTTTTTCTGTGCACAGATTTGGAGGGCATAATATGGTGCAGGTAGTGTGGGTTCAGTATTCAGCACCACAGGAATTTCTTTTTTAATTCAAAAACAATAGCTCTCAGCCTTAGCAAGCTGCTAGTTTGGGTCACAAGTCCTTTCAGAGACAGGCTTTACACAAAGGAAGCTTGCCAGCCTTGACACCCTCAGCCCGCTGGCTCGGCTGGGGTCTGGAGGAGCCTGCCTGCCACCAGCAGTGGCAGAGAATGAGCCACAAGCGGGCTCTAGCCAGCCCTGGGAAGCCTGTGTGCGGCCGGAAGGTGTTTGTGCCTGACTGAATGGCAGATGTGGTTCTTTCTGGGGCCCTCATTTAAATTCTGCAGGAGTTAAAGAAGGGCCAATGTCTTTTATGAGTAAGGCTTTTCCGACTTCTTGCTAAGAATTAAAATGTTAGACTTGTACCCAAGATCATGTTGCAGTGAATGTAAAAGGTGAAAGCTTTTTGTCATACAAATGATTTCCATCTAGATTACTATTGGGGTAGCTTTTACTAATTAAGGTTTGTTTTCAAAGGAAGTTGTTTTTATCTTGCTGGAAAGAAAAGAACTTTTTAAACTGCTGGCCTGAGTCTTTCCCAGGGAAGAAATCAGACCACGAATATGACAAATTGTGTCCACATAATTTTATTTGCTGGCTCTTTACTGACTTGAATGAATACATTTCCCCCCTTAAGTTCTAGGCTTGACTTTTGAAGTCAGATTGTTAAGTCCACATAAGCCCTAATTTGTACTTAGCTACTTGTTTTTCATTTTTGTTTATATTTAAGTTATCTGGGTAAGAGTAATAAATTCTTACCTAGGAATCTCTTTTATAGATCTTAAAATAAATCAAGGCTTTTATAGAGTATGTTATGTTATGTTAACTGCTTTTTTATAGTAAATTTCTAGGGTAGGAAGTGTGTAAACCAGATCTCTTACACTTTATGTGAGTGACATAAAGAGTCATTCGCTCTTTTAAAAGGAAGATGAAGATGATACAGATGTATGCAGAAGCACCTTCTTTAACAGAGGAGTGTGCCGCTTGGCCTCTTCAGTTACAGCTGAAGATGTGGCGGACCAGAACCGGACCAGGGAATGGTTTGCCTTTCCCATGTGAGCTGTAACTAGGCTTTCTGTGTGGTCTCATTTCCTTCTTTCGGCCTAATGCACTTTCTCAAGTTGATATTTAACCATCAGAAGTACTCTTGGCAGCCTTGGCACAATTCTCACTAATGAGAATCCTAGGATGTATACAGTCTCATGCACTCTAGGCTCCCTGTATAGCTGAGTGTAACTTTGAACTTCTGATCCTCCTATCTCTACCCCCTTGAGTGCTGGGATTAAAGGTGACCACCTTTATATTTATGGGGACTGATCCCACAGCAGGCTTCCTGCATGCTAGGCAAGGCCTCTACCAACTGAGCCACATCCCTAGCACTAAGATTTTATATATATGTAATTTATATCTATATTTTTATATAATCTGCATTCTCTTTGAGAACAAAATTTTGAGACGCTAAACTGTCTTTGGGATAATCCTCTTTTCTTAATGGAAAATGAGTATAACATTAACTTTACTACTTTCTGCTTAGATGCACATGATCTCATGTGACCCTAGTGATAGCTCCGTAAGGTAAATATCGCCATCCCTGCTACGAAGATGAAGAACTGGAGGAAGCTAGAGTAAACTTACTTGGGAAGGGCTTTTCAGAAATTTGTAGGGGCAGCTCACATTCAGACTTGACCATCTGCCTTCACTGCCCAATACCATGTAGCAGCCTTACAGCCTGTTGTGTGTAAGATAGATGTGTGTGGTATGCGTTACAAACTTTTGTTTGCTAATTTACTGTAGCTAGTGTGGATTGAAACGCCCACAAACCCAAATTTGAAGATGGCGGACATCGAAGCTTGTGCCCACGTCGTCCATAAGCATGGAGACATCATTATGGTTGTGGATAACACTTTCATGTCTGCGTATTTCCAGGTGAATCTAAGGGACTTTTTGTTATGATTAATAATCACACAGATATCTAATTGGGAAAGGAAATTTACAACAAAATCACCAAACTCGTGAAATAGAACTGTTGTTGATGAGACAAGAAGTTGGATTTGGACTTTTTTTTTAGCCTTTAGGTAATATCTTATTAACTATTTTATTTTTATTTATTTTTTCTGAATATATTTGTGATTTTCATTTTATGTGTATGAATGTATTGCCTGCATGTATGTAAGTGCATCTGTGTTGTGAATACCTGTGGAGGTCAGAAGAAGGTGAAAGAATCTCCCAGAACTGGAGTTAGGAATGATTGTTAGCTGCCGTGTGGGTGCTGGGAATTGAACTCAGGTCCTCTGCAAGATCAGTTAGTGCTACCACTGAGTCATTGCTCCTGCCCTTAGCTCTTTTAAAGATTTGTTTTATTTTTAATTATGTGTGTGTATACATGTATATATGTATGTATTTTAAAGGCTAAAGGATGACTACTTTGCAGGAACATTTGGTCAGGAGAAAATAATCTGAATAAAGTTTTAGAAAATTGAATTTATTATTATTGTATATGTGCTATAAGGTGGAAGTGGAGGTCTGAGGACAACTTTGTTGAGTTGGCTTTCTCCTTCAGCCTTTACATGTGTTCCAGAGATTGAACTCAGATCGCCAGGTTTGTACAGCAAGCACCTTTACCCCCTGAGCCGTCTCACATGCCTAAACAAATTTTTGTTGTTTTGGAGACAGTGTCTCCTTGTAGCCCCAGTTGGCCTGGAACTCCCTATGTAGACCAGACTGGCCTTGAACTCAAGAGATCCACCTCCCTCTGCCTTCTGGGTGCTGGGATTAAAGACATGTGCCACCATGCCCGGCAAGATTTATTTTTATTTTATGTGTATGTATGTTTGCCTGCATATATGTATGTTTACCATATGTGTGCTTGGTGCCGAAGGAGGACAGAAGAGGGTGTTGGATTTTCTGGAACTGGAGTTACAAGTTATTGTGAGCTGCCATGTGAGTGCTGGAGACTGAACCTGGGTCCTCTGCAGGAGCTGCAAATGCTCTTAACCTCTGAGCCATCTCTCCAGCTCCTGAACAAATAGAGTCTTTATAAGTGACTTTATATTGGTCAAAAATAGAATAATGAAAAGTGTGATTAACAATTAACATCATAGTACACCAAAGTGTGAAAAATCACAGTGTACCTCATAAGGTTTTAATGATTAAAAATCTGAGCAGACTAGTTTGTACTTACCTTGGAATAAAGACTGCAAACTGTTTCATGTGTTTAATGAGTTGTAAAATGCCAATGGCTCTGCTGTAGGTAATTAACCAGGGCCAGTCGGCAACTGTGAGGAAGAAGGTTCAGGAGGAGAGGGTTGACCTGGGCTGGGCTGTCGTTTCCATGGACCTTGAGCCTTCAGACTCCATCCTGACCCCAGTAGTTTTATCTTGATGTTTATTTGGTAGAATGAAGTCAAGAGGCAGACAGAGAGATCCTGAAGTCCTGGAGATGTGTTGATTTTGGCAAAGCTGAGTTGAACTCAGTTGGACTGAACACAGAACCGGTAGTTGTGAATAGATAGAATAGCATCTTTCAAGTGGTTTCTCATTTGAAGTAAAAACGTCTTTTCTCTTTCAGCGACCTTTGGCTCTGGGAGCTGATATTTGCATGTATTCTGCCACAAAATACATGAACGGTAAGGCAGGTCCAGCCCCTTAAGCCTCTCTGTGTGGGTGACGATAGCATGGCTTCAAGGTTTGGCCCGTTGTGCTGATATGTAGGATTCATCTGTGACTCATGTTGAAAGTGAAAGAAGAAAGGGGAATTTGATTAAATACATGGTTTTATGTTATTTTCTTTTTATTTGGTTTATTTATTTTTATCATTAAAAAATTTAAAAAATTATGTATATGTGGGTATGTACATCTGAGTGCAGGTGCCCGTGAAGGCTGGAGCCAGAGTTATAGATGATTGTGAGACACCACCTGAGTGCTAGAAACCAAACTCAGATCCAGTGTAAGACCAGCAAGCTTTCTTAACCTCCGAGCCATCTCTCCAGCCCCTTTGTTTTTCTTGAGACAGATTCTCATGTGAGCCAGGCTGGCCTGGTGCTCACTATAGTCAAGACTGATCCCCCTGCCTGCACCTCCGAAGTGCTGGGATAACAGATGTGGGCCACCACACCTAGAGGATTTTATTGATAATAAACAAAAAAGACAGTGTGTTTTTAGAATTTACTAAAAAGAGTTTGCTTTTGCTTTGCTGGCTGCTTAAATACTTATTTACTTTTTACATGGTTTTTATTTTACTATTTTAGATTTGGATGCTGCTATAAAATTGAATAAAGTTTATATAACTTTTCAGAATTTCAAGATTTTTTTTCCTTAGGATTTTTTTCAAGGGAAAAATCAGTTTAGGAAATTGTAAAATAAAGAATAAGCACACATTGTTGTTCATTGAGATCTTTTGTTTTGCTTAGGCCATAGCGATGTTGTCATGGGTTTGGTGTCTGTTAATTCTGAAGATCTCCATAATCGGCTCCGTTTCCTGCAGAATTGTAAGTGACAAAGAGTCTGACTGTCGTGTGTGTGTGCATGTGTGCACGTGTGTGTACTCGTGTGTCAGTGGAAGGGCCCTGCTGTATCTCTGCCCACCTTATTCCTTGAACTCCCCCTGAATGCAGCTAGGCTGGTGCCCAGCGACCTTCCTGTGGCCACCCCTCGCATCACTGATGTGTGACCACACCCAGCTTGTGTGTGGGTATTGGGATATGAACTCATGTCCCCCTTTTCGCACAGCAATTGATCTTGCCCACTGAGCCATCTCTGTAGCCTGGATTTCTTTTATGCTTCCAGGAACTGCATTTGATATTGCTTGTATGTGCACAAAATGTGAAGTGTTTAGAGGAAAAAAAATTCTTATTTTCATACCCCTGTTAATTTAACCATGGTTTGTTGAAGCCCAAGTGAATTCTTAATTTTAAGGCTTGGATTTTTTGAACATTTGAAATTCTGCCTTTTGTGTACTATAGTGGATTTTTATGTCATTAAATACCATTTCCCGTTTATGTACAGATGATCACTGCACTTTGACAGGCAGGAGATTAAAACACTTTGCTAGAAATCAAAGGTCAAGGAATGGAGCCAATTTACTGCTTGATAAATGTCCTTTTGTCTATAAAATAGGAATGAGATGACTGTGGTTAAGAGTGCACTGCTCTTCTAGATGACCCCAGTTTGGTTCCCAGCACCCACATCTGATGACTCAGGGATCCAGTGCCTTCTTCTGGCTTCCAGAGACATGGCATTTGTGCACATGCCCACACCCAGATACGTAGACACATAATTACTTAAAATTAGAATTATTAAAAGTAGGAGTGAGGCATGCGTTGTTGGGCATGACTGAACCACTGCTTCTCTGATATGTCTCAAAGCTGTGCAAGGTGAAGCGATACAGCATATGAAGGACCTTCTCATGCTTCAAAGTGTTCCTGTCTCTGTTTAAGACATGTTTCTCTAGTGTGTTGTCTTCTTAAAAATTTATTTTTAACATATTTTCGATTGAATTTTTGTGTATTTCTTGCACAGCATCTTAGTCATCTTCATACCCGCTTCCCATGAGCACCCTCCCGTATCCCTTCCCAGACAGGACTTTGTGTCTTCTGTCATTTATGATACGGTCTGTCAAGTTAGTGTCCCCTGATGTTCCTCAGGGCAGGGTCATCTGCAAGGTCTAGTCAACCTGTCTAATAGCTTCTCAAGAGTCACTCTAATGAAGAAGAACCAGAGAATTTCCTGGTTTCCTAGAATTTCCTACTACCTTCGAGCCGACCCAAGATGTGCTCCTTTTCCAGCAATCGGTGCAGTTCCTTCCCCTTTTGACTGTTACCTCTGCTGTCGTGGGCTGAAGACTCTCCAGGTCCGAATGGAGAAGCACTTCAAAAATGGCATGGCGGTGGCCCAGTTCCTGGAGTCTGACCCTCGGGTGGAAAAGGTCATCTATCCTGGTATGTTACTGGAGCTCTGCTTTCACAGGCACTGTGTGTCAGGCTCTGGTGCGGGCTTTGTCAGAAGGGGGTGGACAAGGACCTGGTCTTGTGCTAGCCTTCGGGTAGTACATGTCAGGTGCTGGGAACAGTGTGGCTTGCTAGATGCGACCTAAGGCTTGTGTTTCTCCGCTCTCAGACCTCAGGATTGAGCTTCTCACCAATTGGCTGGTGACCTTGTGTGTCCCGTTTATTACTGGCTCTCTCTACAATCTGATGGAAGTTTGTTCCACTGAGAGAATGTGCTAGAATTTTCCTGAGGCTCTTTCTAGTTCTTTACCCTTTTATGATCCCGGGTGCTCATGCATGGTTGATAAATGTCCTTTTGTCTATAAAATAGGAACGAGATGACTGTGGTTAAAAGTGTGCACTGTTCTTCTAGATGACCCCAGTTTGGTTCCCAGCACCCACATCTGATGGCTCAGGGATCCCGGGTTACTCCTGGGATCGACTTTAAGTCTTTAAGCTGTGGTGTTCCTTTTTATTTTCTTTCTTTCCTTTTATTTTACATGTGTGAGTGTCTTCCTTGCATATATGTGAATGTACCATTTGCTGTAATGCCCACAGAGGCCAGAAGAGGGAGTTGGATCCCTTGAAACTGGATGGTTGTTAGCTGCCATGTGGGTGCTGGGACTTGAACCCAGGTCCTCAGGAAGAGCAGCAGGTGCTCTTTACTTACCCTGATCTGTCTGTCCAGCCTTGCAAATGTGTTCCTAGAGCCTGTAGCCATGGGGTCTTGAGTGCAGGATTGTTAACTGATTTTTCAAGGAGAGGAGAGCAGTGAGGGCAGGAATGTGTCTGCCTTGAGCAGACCTGCTCTCATTTCGTATAGAGCTTTGGGCTGGGTCTGGCTTGGACAGTGGGAGAGTGAAGAGCTCTGATCTCTGCCCCGAGGAGTGGAAGGGCGCAGTCAAAAGACCTGATCAACAAATGTTGGATCTGGATTTTCACTAACACTAAGGATCAATACTAAGGGAGGCGGGGTGAATCTGAGAAGACATGGATGAGTCTTGAATATGACCGAAGCATGTTGCACGAAATTCTCATTCAACGGAAGTATTATTTTTTAAAAAGCAGATAGAAATAAAGAGAAAGCACTGTATTGGCCCTCATGGAGGCCGTCTTGTGGGTCGGACAGGTGAACCAAGCAAGGAATTAGAAGGATTGATAAGGGGAGTCAGTGTAGTGCTGGAGAGGGAGAGACCAGGACAGGGAACGTGTCCCCTCGAGGGTGTCTGTCTGACTCCAGCGAGGCTTGCTTTGTGCCTTGTGCCTGCAGGTCTGCCCTCTCATCCGCAGCACGAGCTGGCCAAGCGCCAGTGCACCGGCTGCCCTGGAATGGTCACCTTCTACATCAAGGGCACTCTGCGGCACTCAGAGGCTTTCCTCAAGAGCCTCAAGGTGAGCTTGCTGGCTTTTCCCTCTGACGTGCGGTTCTGAGTCCAGTTCACCCCCAGGCTTTGTGCCTGTGGATCATGTTGGTAAGCCAGACCAGTCGCAGCTCTCCAGGTGTCTCAAATCTGACCCTGAAACTGGAAGGACAGTATTAATTTGATTCAGCTATGAGAGTAATTTTTAGACATTCAGTAAAAAATTAACTGGTCATTTTCACAACTTGGGACATTAAGGCAGGAGGATTGTTCAGTCTCCTAAGTCTCAGACTAGCCTGGATAACAGTAAGACCCAGTCTAAAAAAAAAAAGGAAAAGTAAAATTTTACCACACTGTAATACTTAATCTTTTATGCTGTTCCTATAAAAAGTACCTGAGTCTGTTTTTCATTACTATCACAGCATGCCCAAGCCAGGCTACTTTATAGTCTGCTTAGCTGGTTGTGTGGGATGCTGAAAGCAGCTTTCAGCATTGGGCCTCTGAGCATCTGGGGCAGATGGCTGCCAGATAAGAAAGCCACAGGCAATTTGGAGGCAGGTTTGTTGTGATAGCAGATGCTGTTAGTCCTGCCCTCAGGACCCTCAAGACCTCCCTCCCAGTCTCTGACACATGAACTTGCCCAAACCAGGCAATTCCTCACCTAACCCTTCTGGGGGCTCCAGGGTCGAAACAGCCTGTGGACACCTACATGGCAGAGGAGAGAGGGAGCTGACTGTGGGCAGAAGGGGTGTGTGAGAGCAAGGAGGCCAAGCGTCCCGGCTCCCTTCTTCCCCCTGCTTCCCAGGCCCAGACCTGACTGAATCCACTCCTGAGGGGAGTGCCCTTCTAGGCTCGGCCTCTCATCCCGTCACACAGGAGACTGAGCCTCCAGCACAGACCAAACCCTAAACACTTCTCCATAGAGTTGAAGGAGCCAGTAATCTAATGAGTGCTGGATGCTGACTGGTGTGGGTAAAGTGGTAGACATTCAGAAGTTTTTCCTTAAAGGGTAATGACCAGTTAGGTCTAAATGTCATCATTTTGAGGTGTTAGAGGTCACGTTAAATATTACCAATGATACATGTAGATATTGTTACTATTATTGTTTTCATTTTTAAAACAGGGTGTTTCTCACTCTAGCCCAGGTTCCCCAGACGTACTGTGTAGACCAGGCTGGCCTTGAACGTGCAGCAGTCCTCCTGCCTCGGCCTCCAAGTGCCAGGATCACTGGTATGAAACTCTGTATCTGTTTTACCTAAGTATGATACGTAATACAAGTGACTTAGGTATGTAGGAGCTGACTTTGGTTGGTTTATTTGCTCATACTGTTTATTTTGCTGTGCTGGAGTTGAAATCTGGGGCTGTGCACAGGCTAGGCAAGTGCCTCCCACTGGACTGTAACTGCCCCCTTTTCAAAAAATTTACTGACATCTGTCCAAGCTGGCTTTGAACTTCCTCTGTAGCCGAGGCAAACCCTCCTGCCTCAGCCTCTTCCATAGCTTGGATGCCAGGGCTGTGCCACGAGGCCCAGCTGCATTTCATTTATCTACTGAGTTTAAAAGATTTATTTTATTAGTTTCAGTTGTGTGTACATGTATGTGGGTCTGTATGTGGGTATAAGTTCTGGTACCCTCAGAGGCATCAGATCCTCCTGGAGCGGGGAACTGAGCTTGGGTCCTCTGTCAGAACAGTGGGCCATCGCTCCTGCTCCATTTTCATGGTTAACGGGTTTAGTGCAGAATGTCTGGTTGGTGAAATGGTTTTTTAGTTCCTAACCCGACAGTTTATTCCTAGTCACCACCGTCCCTCTTACTGTCATCAGGAGGTCTGAATCCCTGTTTTCTTTGCCAGCTCTTTACTCTGGCTGAGAGTCTGGGAGGATACGAAAGTCTTGCTGAGCTTCCGTAAGTAGATCTGGTTTTCTTGGTAATGAGTTCATTTCATTTATTTCTTCAATTTTACTTATAATTAATTAGTTTTATCTTAATTTTGTTTTGGGAGGGGATCTCATGCTGCTGCCCAGGTAGGTCTAAAGCTAAGAAGTGTTTCTTCTTAGCTTCCCAAGAGCGAGGATCTCGGGCATGTGCCATCAGTGCCAGCCCTCAGATCTTAAATCCCACGTCAGCTTCAGTGATGACTGGGTTGTGATGAAGATGTTTAACCATGAGACTAGTGTGGCGCCAGCCAGTCATCAGATGGTGAGCTGGGTGCGGGAGTAGCTGCGCCCTTCCAAAATGTTGCCTCCTGCCCTGTGCTCTCTTACCTTTGACCTCTGCCTCTCACCCAGTACCATTCTTCTTCCCACCTGGCCTTGGAAAGGAGGCTAGAGACCTCATCCCAGGAGAGCTGTCAAGGTCTCTGGGGAATAGACAGTGTCCACACCTCCTTAGAGAAGAGCCCAGGTAGAGACTAGTAACCTGCCTGTTCCCTGGGTAGGGTGAGTCTTGGATGGTTTTGTGCTGTCTGCCACATACATTCAAACACATTGGTTTCCTCGCCTCTGGCTGACCCAGCCACACCAAGGGGGTTTCAGAGCAGGACAGATCTGCAGCTTATTTGACAGACAGACGAGACTCAGAAAGATCGGCTAATGTACTTAGATTCACACAGGAATAGGTCGACAGTTTCACACTGGAGGCTTTGCCTCAGAAATAGTGTAGGGAGGGGCTAGGGACATGGGTCAGCTGGTCATGCGCTTTCCAGGTAAACATGAGGTCCTGAATTCACACCCTCGATACCCACTTAAACACCTGGGTACAGTGGTGCACTCCTGTGATCGCAGCTCTTCAGAGGTGGAGCCTGGAGGGAGGGTGTCCAGGGCTTGCTGACCAGCAGTGGAGTTGGAGAGCTGCTGAGCAGGGCACCTGACATGGGCCTCCCACACACAGTACTTTGGGGTGGTAGAAGGATCCTAGATCTGGATTTAACGTACATTTCTACTGTATCACATTTGTGCATCCATAGAACGGGATCAATAATGAACATACTGATAATGCTGCTTACCTGTCCTGCTGAGCGGCTCTGAGCCATGTCTGTTCCTGGGTGTGGCTGTGACTTTCCTTGCAGTATTACCAAGGGAAGGCCACGTCACTGTCTCATAACTGCCCCCTGTTCTAAACAAGCGTGATTTTGGTTTTTCTATTTTTTTTGAGGCAGGACCTGTGTATCTCACATAAACTGGACTCAAACTCAGTCTGCAGCCAGGAATGGCCTTGAACTTCAGACCCTTTGATCCTCTTGTGTCCACCTCCCATGTGCTGGGATCACAGGCTGTACTACCACACTCAAGATTTGATTTTGGGCTCTACTGTGTATGCAGTCATGCAACAATGGTGTCTGGGAAGCATTTGTTGACAGATGTCACAGTAGCATAGGCACATTTCCTGTGTGCCGCTGAAGAGAGAGTCCAACATCTGAGTACGGCTTTGTAAGTCAGATAGTGTAGCTGCTCCCCTTTCGGGAAGATGCCTGCAAGTGAGTCTGCTTGCAGGAGAGGCCATACACAGTGGGTGCAGTGGTTTAGATCCCCAGGAGGAAATGTGAATTGCCTTAAGGCTTTTCCTTAAAAATAGATCATTTTTGACTTATTATGGATTGGGTTGAAGGATTGCTTGGCCTTCAGGCCTTCAGAACTTCAGCTTATGCTGCAACTCCTGACAATGGACAAGTGTATTTAGGTCAGGCTTGCCTGTTCTGTCCCCTCGCATTCTGTCTCTCAACTGTGCGATGACTGGGGCAGCATTGCAGTAAGGAGGAGATGCAGTGTTGGTTAGGGTCAGGGCTGGGTTAGCCTCCAGCCTGATGCCACATGTTAATCCTGTGACCATAGCATGCATTCCTTCTGAATCTCAAGTTTAGAGAGCATGAGAGGAAGTGCCCCAGTTAATGCCTTGGTTCATATTACAGCATAAAAGTGTTCACTGTCTGGATTATTATTTTTTATTAGGAGACTGTCACATGTGGGTTCTTGTTCTCCTTCCCGTTTTCCTCTTCCCTTCCTCTTCCTTTCTCTCCCCCTTTAGTGGTTTTGTGTCATGTGTTGGAACTAAAACAGGACTAAGTCTCCCTCCAGCACGCAGTCCATGAGACCCTTGCTCTGAATTCTTGCAGCCCCTTGGCCATGTTGATTTAGTGTGCTCTAGTCAAAGTAACTTTATGTACTTTAATTAGTACCTGTGAGAAACCTTTAAGATTGAAGTTACATGCAATTTTTACCCATTTAAAAAAATTAATGAATTAACACAAACCCCTTACAGAGTGCGAGCCTGGTCCACACCAGTTAGTGATGCTGTTAATCCAGGTAAGGAAGGAGGCATCTCAGTCAAGGAAGGTGACTGAGACTCTAGTATGTGGCCAGAAGGTGTTTTTGAAAAAGTTATTTATAATTACTGAGTGTGTGCATATAGAGGTCAGAGGATAACTTTGTAGAGTCGGTTTTCTCTTTACATCTTCCAGGGATGCAACACAAGCCAGGCTTTTGTGCATGCCCCTCTGCCCACTGAGCTATCTCACCCTGAAATACCATTCATACCGAGTTCACCACTCTGAGACCCAGGATTTATCTGACATGCTCCTTTCGGGAAGTAACAGCCTGCTGAGGCAGAGCGTTTTCAGGAGGATTTAGTATGTAAAAGCTTCCTTAGAGGGCCTCTGAGCAGGTAGCAGCACTTGCTGCATAAGCCTAGCTACCTGAGTTCAATCTAGAACTACACATGCTGCCAGGGCATTCATTCCCACCCCTATGCCCCTGTCATGCACGCACAAATACACAGAAATCAAAAGTAGTGAATAGGAAATTAAAGAAAACCAAACTCCCTTTGAGCAGTGACTGAGGATCCAGCTGGTGCTCTTCCCCAGGGCTCTGGGTGAAGCAGGTCTAAGCTTAGGCATTGGCTCACTGACCAAGGGCAGGGAAAACAGGCATGATGGTGCCAATCACAGGCTGGGGCTAGGTGAGACCAAGCCTCCCCTGCATGGTCCCCTAGACTCTTCCTCTGAGCTCCCAGAGCCCCCTACCCACCCCTCTGTGGTATGCTGTAGGTATCTCTGCTTTGTGACGTTGTCAGTCATTAGCTCCTCCTGCCTTCTCTAAGGTAAAGAGAAGACCTCCCTGGTTTGAGTCCAGTTCTTTCCACGGTGCCTGATGGGAGCTTCACTTTTATATCTACCAGTGGTGTTTGCAGTTAGTTTGGAAAGTTCTGTGGGTCTCTTTGCCATGGATCATATGCTAGAATTCCTGGCTCTTGGTGGCTAATAGTGGTCCAGGTTTGTCTCTCCTGGATCTGCCTCCAAAGGACCAGTGCTAGATTAATCCAGTGATACACAGGAAATTGATTCCACTGGCCCTTGGTCCATGAGGCTTCTTGTAGGTGGCTGCCCAGGTGGTTATTGGTGTTAACCAAAGTCTCATTCTGGCAGATGATCAAGTCTACACATAGGAGACTGGCAGATGATCAAGTCTACACATAGGAGACTGGCTCTATATCCCTCCTGAGTGCTTGTCTGGTACCTTCAGCGTCTGTTCTGATGACATGTAGCTAATTGTATAATAACATTATTTAAGTTCTGCTTTTCACTTAAAATCATGACTGGAAGAATTTGATAATTCCTTATTTTCTTTTTTTGGCCTTGTAAAAAATCTAAGGGTCTACAAATGTGATGTTTGGAGCAGAAGAATATTTGAAGATAATTGCAATATATGAGGCAGAAATACGCCTCCCTCATCACAGTACAGTGATTGAATTCACTGATTTACTTTCAGGGCCACCATGACGCACGCGTCTGTGCCTGAGAAGGACAGAGCCAGCCTCGGGATAAGTGACACGCAAATCCGACTCTCTGTGGGTTTAGAGGATGAGGAAGACCTGCTGGAGGATCTGGATCAAGCTTTGAGGGCAGCGGTGAGCTCTGTGTGTGTGCGCTGAATGTGTGCCTGTGTGTTCTCATATGTGCATGCACATGCACTCCTGTGTGTGCATGTGTCTAGTTTTGAGGGTGGGCATCACTATTGTTTATGGAATGGCTTCACCATCGTTTCTGAGATGTCCCCTTTCAACAGCTGACGTGGGTTAACATGCAGGGTCCTCAGAGTCAGCTCAGGGCGGGAGCATGGAGAAGAGTTTTGTGTGGGGGTCACTGACGTGTTTTTTTCTTGTGCACCCCTGGCTCAGTGGCCTTGAGGAGAAAGTCACCGCATTCCAGATCCAACACGGGAACTGCTTCAGTGGGTCAGATCTCCCCGGTAACTGGATGGATCATTGTTGAGCCTCCGCAGAATGTCCCAGAGAGAGTTAAGAGACCTTATGACTCTCAGAACTGTAACCTTGCAGGGACTGTCCCTTTACAAAGTGTCTTCTGTATGGCCTTCTGTAGCTGAAAGGTTGGGTCTGTTGATACCATTTTGGTGATTTTTGCAATACATTTGCCCTGAGGAGGTAAGATTTGTGCTGCTTTAAGGATTGTGGTGGGATTTTTTTTTTCATAGCCTGATTTATTTTGATCATGTTTACAATGTAATTCACTTTTGATTTTGATGTTTTATGCAGTTAAATTATTAAATGAATATTTTAAATCAAGTGTGATTTTTTTTTTGCATCATGTTGAAAAAATTTATTGAAAGCAATGGTTTATATTTAATTATCATAAGCCAAAAATCAAACACTTGGACAGCCTACTGTGAAATTCTAGGGATTAAGGTTGTACTTGTTACTCATTATTTTTTTTAAATAAATTTAATTACCCAAATGTGACCCACTGTTATACACTTATGTTATTTCTGAGTTCTTTTCAGTTCCCAGTGGCTGCTCTTAGAGGCTTCACCATCTTACATTAATTTGTGTGATTAAATAATTCCTATCCCCAAGTTTTCACATTTGAAGATGAGTTACAAATTCATGGTGTTTTTATACCTTTGAATATTTTTATCTGAAATACTGAATATATTGAGGTAAAGGAAGCTGTGTTGAAAACCAGAATCCTGAGTGCTCCTCCCTCAGGGTCCCTCCCGCTCTGAGGAGTGCTTTCTCGTTTTTCTGTAATGAATGCTTAAACAAAAACTGAGAATATTTTAGAGTGAGGTGCATGGTGTTGAGAGCAAACGATCAGTGGGCTCTTGGTTGGATATCTAGGTCTTTTAACCAGAAACTTTCTGTCTTGTGTGTTTTAGCGTTTGCCACTGCTCAGGTCTGCAGGACGGAGAGCCTGTTACGGGGCAGCTCTCACTGGAAGCAGGCCTTTTCTGGGACTGGCTAGCCTGCATACTTGGCTTTCTTTGCTTGGTCCTAGTCCAGAAGCGGGTATAAAGTGAAGCCAACATCAGTAACTAACCCAGTTCTGGACGCTGGGGCCGACTGAGTGTTACCTAAGCTGTCCTTTCGCCTTCTGGATGGTTGCAGGGGATTGCAGTCTGGTTTCCTGAAATTTTGACTAACAGCAGGCTGACTTCCTTCATGGTGGACTGCATGCAGATAGAGAATTAGGTTGATTCCTGGGCAGGTAGGTTGAAGTGCTTTTCCATGGTCTGTTCAGTGTGTCATTGTTTCTGGATAGCAAAATAGCTACTGTTGTCATCATCAGGGGCTATGCAGACTAACAACCACCGGAGTGTGGACTTGGAGTCTGCAGAACATTCCAGCAAGCTGGAAGATCCTGATTTATATGTTGCAGAGTTGAGGCAAAATCATTTTCATTTAAGAAAAGCTGTGTTTCTCTTAAAGTCTTCAACTGACGGGTGAGGCCTACGTGACAGATCTCCATCTCTTATCTTAACAGCAGTGTCTGCCTGGTATCGGCCAAATAACTGAGAGCTAGAATGAGGCTTAAATTCTCCATAGTCATGTTTTAGGCACTGTCCCTCCCAGCCTGAGACCTTAACTTAACTAGGGACAGAAGTTTATCTTCGACTTTGGGTAACCTATTCCCGTGTCCCTCCCTGAGCAGTTCACACTGATGTAATGGTTTTGTTTTTAAACCCCACCCCACCCCCGTCGCTGTATATCTGGCTGTGGAGGGGACCATCCACACTCAGCCACATTCTGCTCAGTTCAGATGAGGTCACACATGCAGGACGTTTTTCCTACTGAGCTGTATCATACAGCATGTTGTGTAAGACTCCCTTCTAACTGGTGGTGCCCTACATATGCTGCTGAAATCCCACAAGCGATGTCAGGGGCAAGTCCCAGCCTGTTTTAGATGGGCACTCCATAGTGCCCATGTGTTTTCATTCAGGCAGTTCGTGGAGACTGAAGGCTGCATGTGTTCAGGATGCCCGTGTGTGCCTGACACTCACTTATAGCTCAGTCCTGGAGGAGACACAGCTCAGCTCTCCTCTGTGCCCATCTAGCCATCTACATTTATTTTTTTCCTGTGAATTCTATTATAGGCAAAGTGTATAAAATGATCCATTGATTTGGAATTCTGTCAAACACTGTGTGAGATGTAAGGGTTATGCAAAAGTAACCATGGAATCAGGAATTTTTTAAATTAACACCTTTTAAACAACAGAGTCCTCATAACTAACCTGATTTCTCCATGGAGCCAGGAAATAATAAAAACCTATTTGACATGATGAAATCTTAGTAGTATTTTTAGGTGAAAATAATGATTGCTTAATAACGCTGAAGGCCCTGAAGACAATTTCAGAGAAGAAAACAAAACTTACGAATCACCTCAGAAAACACAGACACATGTGCTCCACAACAAACCCCTTAGATCAGTACTGAACACAGTAACTGCAGATCAGCAAGAAATAACTCGAGTAATAAAGAGATGGCTCATTGGTTAAACCCAAGTTTGGTTCCCAGCACCCAAGCTAGGTGGTTCATAACCACCTGTAACTTCAACCCCAGGGAGACCCAACACCTTTCCCGAACTCTGAGGGATTCTGTACTCACATGCACCCACAGACATACACACATAATTAAAATAAATATTTTAAAGATAACCAACATACTATTATTTAAAATAAATGGCTGGAGCGATGGTTCCGCAGTTGAGAGCACTGCTGTTATTACAGATGACCCGGGTTCAGTTCCCAGCATCCTCATGGTAGCTAAAAACTAACTCCAGTTCCAGGGGATCCCACACCCTTTTTGGAGCTCTTGCAATCTTTTTGGCATTGCATGACAAAGGTAACTTAACCCACGTGTAGGCACAACACACATACACATAAAACAAAATAGTAAAATATTTTAAAGTTCAATATTGAAAAAAACTGCTGGAGGAACTGTTTGGCCCCTGTGTGTAGCTAAAAAATAATGTTTTAAAATAATATATTAAAACAAGGGGCTGGAGAGATGGCCCAGCATTTAAGAGCACTGACTTCTTTTGCAGAGGATTTGGTACCCACATGTTGGTAGGGTTATCAACCATCCCTAACTGCAGCTCCAGGAACTCGAGGACTCTCCTGGCTTCCTTGGGCAGGCACACAAGGAGTACACAGACAGATGCAGGCAAACACTCACACACATAGAATAAAGGTAAATATATATTTAAAAAACAACATCTCAATATATTTAAAAAATATAAAGCAAACTTAAAAGTTTATAAGCAGTAGATAGTAATAATCATTAGAGGTATAAGGGAAAGTTTGATTTTGTTCTTAGTAGAAAAGGTCATGGAAAGAAGTGTGTGTGCATATATACAAGTGTGTGTAATTTCAGGTGTGTTTTTAGCATGGAACACTGAAAAAATATTTAAGCTGGACCTGGTGGCACAGGCCTAGAATCCCAGCTACTCGGGAAACAGAAAGATCAGAAGTTCACGACTTGCCCTGAGTACAGAGTAACTCAGGCAAGCTGAGCAATCTAAGTGAGGCTGTCTCAAAAGTAAAAGAGGAAGCCAGGTGTGGTGACGCTTGCCTTTACTCCAAGCACTCAGGAAGCACAGGCAGGCAGAGCTCCCTGTGAGTTTGAGGCCAGCCTGCTCTACATAGTGAATTCTAGGCCAGCCACAAAACAAAACAAGAGCTGGGTCTGGTGATACAGGTGAATCTCTGTGAGGTCAAGACCAGCCTTCTCTACATTTCATGTTCCCAGGCAGCTGACATGAAACAAAACAGCAAACCAGAGTTGAGGCTGAGTAGCTCAGAGGTGGAGCTCTTACCTGACAAGTACAAAGCCCTAGGCTCAATCCCCAGACCGCAGATAAACTAATTAAATAAATAAATATTTAATGCAAGGTATCCTTTTGTGGTTTCGATTCTCAAAATTCAGACAGCCTTTGTAGAAGGCAGACTACCCCAAACTGAGGGGAGGTTTGGCCACACTGATCAGCGCCCCTGTATTCTGCACACAGTGTTGTTGAACAGTCCCATTACTGTCTAGAACTAGCTCGTTTACTGTGAAGCTCGAGAGGGTTCTCCTCAACCACTGCTGCTCTGGACACACTCCGCCTACTTGTAATGTGGTTAGTGACTGTCCAACTTCAGTGCCAGAACACTAAGATTCTCTAGAGCCCTTGAAGGTCACTAAGCAGATGCCTAATTGCCATCAGGAATGTGTTCGCAGCAGCACCACCAGATGCTTACATTCTGTTATTCTCTGATCCTGTTCTCTGTCCCTGCTCATCTCTAGGGGCTTGTTGACTGTTGAGAGCAACTGTTCTGGGAAACCTCTGCACTCAGAGCACATTGGCCTTCTGCTGACTCTCAAATGATACTTTCAGCACAGAGTTCTGTTATATAGGTGACGTTTTCTCATGTTCTCCAAGAGACAGAAGGCAATCATGAGCACTGGGTGAATTTTGACTCTAGTGGGGATGCAGTTGCGTATGATATCCTAACTAAAGATATTCTAGAAATCCTTTCACAGTTAACATGTCTTAAAAATATATTGTATATTGCAGAAACAATCCTACTGCTTTGAATTACATTTTGTTTTGCAGCCAGAAATTGCTTGTGGTTTGTTATGTGACAGGACTGCATTAAAGTTGCACAAATCACACTGTTTTGAAGTTGCTCGCTCCGTCGTGCAACATTAGGATTGGCTTGCTCCTGAAAGCGTTACCCTAATAAAAGGCTCATTTTAGTAATCTGAGAATTAGGACTTCTTTTTTCTTTGCAATTTACACTCTTGGTGTGCCAGGACCAAGGACAGAAATTCTCGAAAGCCTTCTTCTTCCTGCTCTGTAGGCGGAATCAGAAGGTTGTTTCTGGTACTGGACAGGAAGTGCTGTCCTGAGTGCACACCCAGATGAGTGGAGTTCTGGGAGTTGATCTGTGATCAGACTGTATGCTACTCTTCAAAGTGGAGAGACTTCGCACCTTACATCATAGGCCAAGGCAGAGCCTCCACAGACCTCAGTATGAAGGACTCTCTCAATGTCTGTTCTTCGGGGGACAATGGCCTGGGATCATAGTGCTCATCCCCTGAGGAGACAGAGAGTCTCTGCTATGGCAAGGATGTACCTCCTTTCAGGGCAACAGATTTCAGGGAGTTAAAACGATCTGCTTTTGTCTGAACAGAACCTCTCTTCTGTGGCAAATGTGGGGCTGGAGAGAGGGCTGAACGGTTAAGAGCACTTTTTGCTCTGGCAGAGGAGCCAAGTTTGATTCTTAGCACCTACTTGGGCAGCTCATAGCTGCCTGTAACAACACCATGGCAGTTACTGTGTGATGCCAACTTATGGAGGTTCTTAAGAAGCCAATCTGAGTCTTAGATCCATTTTGGCCAAGAGGGACCCAAACTATCCTGAGAACCTCTTCCCTCAGAATTCTCTCAGAACTGTGCTCTCGAACAAAGGGCTCGCTCTTTCTTTTCCTTGACACAGTATATCCAGCATGAAATGGGAACCAGGAACTATCTTGAGAGGATTATGTCTCTTTTGACCCATGTGGACCTAGACTAGCACACACACCCACAAACACATGTTATCAACTTAATCTTATCTACTGTTTGCTATGCAGACAGGGTTAGTTATCTCATTGCTTTCAATGAGATAAGTGCTCTTTGAAGTGCTCTTGTAAAACATACACACATTCTGTGCTGGACACTAGTGTCAGCTTAACACATCTGGGTCGAGGGAGCCTCCACTGGGGAATTTCCTCCATTGGACTGGCCTGTGGTCATGTCTGTGGAACAATACCTTGACTGTTGAGTGTGGGGGCACCCCACTGTGGGAGGTGCTGCCCCTGGACAAGTTGTTCTGTGTTGTATAAGAAAGTAGGCTGAGCACCAGCCATGGGAGCAAGCCAGCAAGCAGTGCCCCTCCATGGCCCTTGCTCCAGCTCCTGCCTCCAGGTTCCTGCCCTGAGTTCCTGCCTTTGGCTCCCTCAGTGATGAACTGTGATCTAGGAGATATAAGATAGAGTAAATTCTTTCCTCTGCTAGTTGGTATTGGTAAGCATGATTTGTCACAGCAATGGAAAGCAAACTAGAACACTTACATACTTACATTATTCTGGGTCAAGGGCCAAGAAGGGTCATGAGGGGTTAAGTCCATGTGCCCAGGTCACAGAGGAGCACAAAGCTCAAGGAGTTTGTCTATGTTATAAACAAGCTAAGTGAGGCTATCTCTTTAGTTGCAAGGTTAATGGTCATTCATCCAGAGCATGTTCATGCTGTACAAGGCATTTCTATGGTTCCCTGTATTTCTTCTATAAATGAACGTGTGTACGCTCATTCTCACAGGGATCTGGTGTCCTCCTCTGGCTTCCGCAGGCAGCTTCATGACATGGTGCACCCACAGACAAGTACACTCACACATGCACATGCACGCACACATACACGTAAATAAAAATTTTTAAAGATTTCTTTTTAAAAAGAAGAGAAAAAAATGAATGACTTTAAAAAATATTAGCATCCTTGGGAGCATGGGGAGGTGGGCTGAGTTTGGGGCCTGACGCACAGAGTCCTAAGTTCTGACAGACCTCAGCATCAGGAGCAAGGGCACTCTGTGGAGCCTGCTGGGAGCCAAGGCGCCTGCAGTTGGGTTGTGCTCTCCCTTGCTCCACAGTCGTACCACGGGTTTGGTGTAGGCCCCGCACATGCTAAGTAAGTACTACCACTCATCTACCAGCAGCCCGGTCCTCAGCTGGGGGTGAAGACCTAGCCCTTCTCTGAGGTGAAAAGATTCTGAGAGAAACAGAATTCCAAATTTGTTACATTTATGGTCTGACGGAGATTGGAGAATGTTCTGGTTTATATTTGGGTCTGTTTCACGGAGAAACAATATCTGGTCTCTTAATCTGAAGAAATGGGTTTAAAGAAGTTATGACTCCACTAAGGAATGCCGTCCTTATGGAGGAGGCATGAGGTCACAGCTTGGGGTCAGTCCTGGCTCCAGGGCCTGCCTTTACCCGTCTGGCATACAGGACACAGATTTGGGTTCTGGGCACTGGTACAAACATGTTCTTCTGCCGTCCTTCACTCTAGTCCACTCCATTTTCTTTCCCGTCTGCTTTCTTTTCCAATTTATTTTCTGTAGTAAGCTTGACTTTTATTGTTTTCAAATAATTTCAGATGCATTACTCTTTTCTTTTGCAAATTCACAGTCCTGTATTTAACAAGGGCATTTATTAATTATTTTTTAGACAGGCTATCTGAACAGCCATGTGAACCAGGTTGGCTTTGAGCTTGCTATGTAGTTGAGAATGACCCTGAATTTCTCACCTTCCTGCTTCGACCTCCTGATCACAGGTGTGTGAGCATCACATCCAGCCTGTGGGATGATGGGATTCACCCAGCCCTTTGTGCATGGTAGGCAAGTGCTGTATCAACTGAGTGCACCCCTAGCCTACAAGGTTTATTTTTAAAATGTAAAACAATCCCTTCCTTAAAAGTAGTCCCTCATATAGATGAATGTGGTTCACCATAGAAGTGTAGAGACGGGAAACCTTTCCCCGTCCCTCACCAAAGCGTGTCTGTTCTCTGCTGACCATGTACTGATCTCCACACCCTAGTTTCTTATTTCCTCTCTAATTTTCCTCCTTCCTATGTTCTAGTCTGCCTTCAATTGCTGTGACAAAGGATTCTGACCAATACCAATGTGGAGAGAAAGGGGCTTATTTGGCTGACATCTCCTAGATCACAGTTCATCACTGAGGCAGCCCAAGGTAGGCACTCAGGGCAGGAACCAGGAGGCAGGAGCTGAAGCGCAGGCCATGGAGGAGCACTGCTTACTGGCTGCTCCCCCAGCCCGTGCTCAGCATGCTTCCTTTTTTAAAATTAAAAAAAAAGTTTTTGTACAGATTTCATACAGAACATCTTAATGTTCATCTTAATCCTCCCCACTGGATTTCATACATTCTGTCGTTTGTGTTAAGGCCTATCTTGTCAAATTGGTGTCCTCAGACATCCCGCAGTGCAAGTTCATCCACTGAGGTCTAGTCAGCCTATCTAGGATCCCTCCCTTTAAAATCATTAAGATCAGCTCTTCTTCATCCAGCAGTAATCAGCTGCCAATAGTTCTTTGACTAAGATTGGGTTCTGATGTCCATCTCCACAGTCCTGTGTTGGGTTCTTGTCTGCTTGAGTTTGCATGGGCCTTGTGCATGCTGACACCAGTGCTGTTCATATGAGCAAGTTCCCAAGGGGCTGTAGGACTGTTTCCATATGGTCGTGCACCTCCTCCCTGGCTCTTACAATCTTTTTACCCCCTCTTCCACAATGGTCCCTAAGCCCTGGATGGGTGGATTTTGATATAGGAGGCCTGTCCAAGGACCCACACTCTGCAGACTCTTATTTTATATGCTTTTGCCATCTCAACCTGTTTTCTTATACAATACAGAACCACCTGCCCAGGACGGCACTGCCCACAGTGGGCTGGGTCCTCCCACGTTGCGGAAACTGAGGCTGTGCTTTCACTAGTGGCGTTTCCTGGCCGCTCAGAGTGCCACACCTTGGCTATTCTCCGTGGGCTCTTAAAGTTTTCAACACCAGAACTAGGCAGAAGACTCTGCCAGTTCTAAGCTTCCCTCTGCATATGGTTCCTACTTTCCACATGTGGCCAAGTCCTATAGTAGTTACTAAGATCAGCAAATCATGACAAAATAAGGAGTTTGGTTAAAGAATTCTACAGTGAATCACAGATTATTGCAGTGAACTTCACCTTTAAAGATTTGTTGGGGCTGGGCATGGTGGCGCGTGCCTTTAATCCGAGCACTTTGGAGGCAGAGGTAGGCAGATCTCTTTGAGTTTTAGGCCACCCTGGTCTACATAGTGAGACAGTATCTCAAAAACAAAAACAAATAACCCCTCAAAAACTGCAACACAAAACAAACAAAAACAGAGGCCTAGACTTTGTAACTGTGGGCACGCTTCATCATTATTTCTTAGACAGCACACGTAGATTATTTAAGAAAAATATATGACACATTTGATGAAAATGTGTTGGGCATACTGCAGGGTGGGCCTAGCTAGGCCGCCTGCCAGGAGGAATGGAGGAATGGCTCTCATGGGTGTGGTGCTCCACACCAGCTGGTTGTGAAGCCAGTTTCTGCCCAGCACCTGGAGGGTACCTGATCCACCTGGGAACAAACTGCGATTGGCTGTGGTCGGGACCCCACCCCATAAGGCTATTGGCTAACAAGACCTATAAGACTCTCTGCTCTTTCTTGAATAAATGAGTTTGCAGCAGACCACCACTGCTGGCTTTCCGTTCAACTCCCAGAGTTGGTGTCTTGACTCTGTGCCTACTAGCTCCCCCATGGTGGAGATCCTTCGGTCCCCCTCGGGCTGGCCCTGAGTGCTGGGACCCCCAACAAAACTGTATAGACCAAATGAGAAAATACATGGTAGAAATTTTAATTTTTTTCTTTTATTCCTTTTCTTTCGGTTTTCTGAGACACGGTCTCCTGTAGCCCCAGCCAACCTGGTACTCACTATGTAGACCATGCTGGCTCCATCTCACAGAGATCCACCTGCCTCTGCCTCCCAAGTGCTGGGGTTAAAAGTGTGCGCCATGGCAACTGGCAGCTTTCTTTTGCCTTAGTAAGTATGGATGTTTTACCTGCATGTATGTAAGTGTACTACATGCATGTAGTACCCACAGAGGCCAGAAGAGGGTATTGGGTCCCCTGGAACTGGAGTTACAGATGGTTGCTAACCACCATGTGGTGTGCTGGGAACCCAACCCAGGTCCTCCATGGGAGCAGCTGGTGTTCTTTACTGCTGAGTCAGCCCTCCAGGGCCAGAAACTTTCATCTCAAAACTCTGTGTTAATAACTTACATTTTATACAGATGAGCTTTCATTAAAATTATGCTAGTAAGTAATGTATTAAGAAAAAGTGCTTTGGGGGCTGCAGAGATGGCTCAGTGGTTAAGATCACTGGCTGATTTTGCAGTGGCCTTGGGTTTGGTTCCCAGCACCCAACATGGTGGCTAACAACTGACTGTAACTCCAGTTCCAAGGGAACTTCTGACCTCCACGGGTATTGTATGACATGGGTGCTTTTACGTACATGCAGGCAATACACTCATACACATAAAATTATAAATAAATATTTTTTTAGAAAGTGCTTTTGTATGCATGGCACTTACTCCCAGTACCTCAACAAAGCTCTAAAGTAAGCACTTCGGAACTAGGAGCCTGGTCCTGCTCTCAGCACCTCAGATGAGATCCTGGCCTCAGAGTTTAGACATCTCGCCAGTGTCACACAGCTTCAGTGTGGAAAGGTCTCCAGGCCTTCTTCCCAAGGCAGCCTCGGTCGTGCGTGCCGCCCCCGCACTGTTCCCTCATTTTGTGCCCACGTAATGTCAGTGCTGTCTGAATCAGAAGTAGACTTGAGGACCTGTGAGGAGGCCATGGCAACCTCGTTTGGTCCCACACCACCCTGTTCAGGAGCAGGTTGCTGCTTTGTCTTTTGTTTTTTTCAAAATCGCACCTTGTGAAGAATTTTGTTTTTTTCTTTTGTCCAGTTGTAACTTCAAAAAGAAAAGCTCCTTTAAATGACTGAGATATTATTGACTGGCAGAGTCAGTTATTCCTGGGAAAGAGAAGTAGCACCGTTTCTGCATTGTAATCATTTTTAGCTTTTCAGAATCCAGAACGTAATGTGGTCTTCAAATAACACAAGAGGGTGGGCCATGGACTTGCTAATCATGGCCCGAACAGACAGCCTGGTGTCCTTAGAACCAAGAGTGAGCTCCATCTGTTCTTAGAACTTGCTCCTTCTGATTTTGTTGGAATTGTTTTCTCAAACAAAGGACTTGCTCTCCGTTTATTGAAACAGTTCATCCAACATGGCATGGTAAAGGAAAAGAGAAATTTGGTTTATCAGAGGATTTTCCCATTCTGACCCCCACTGACCCAGACTAGCACCCACAACCACAAACAGATGGTATCAATCTAATGCCACCTGCTGTTGACGACACAAACAGGGATAATTCACTGCTTCCAACACTATCCATACTTGCTGTTTTCAGGACTTGATATTTTCACAGCACACACACACACACACACACACACACACACACACACACACGCAGAGGCAAGGAAGGGTAATGAGGGAATAAGCTAGAGGAGCCTAAGGCTAGTAAGACTGTTTACATTGTAAACAAGCTAAGATAGTGTTAAATGATCTGAAAACATAAGATTAACCTTGGTTGCAAGGTTAGGTGAGATTTCCGTTTGTAGAAGTCACCCACAATCCATAGCTGCTAATGTAGAACTGTCTTGTTTCACTCACACACCTGGGTTCAACACCCCCCCGCCCCACAGAGAACCAAATAGAGCAGCAGCCACAAAAAGCCAGAGCAAGTGGGGCAGGGCAACCTTTAAGCTCAGTGTCAGGCCCTGCGGAGAGTCCCAGGGTCTCAGGTTTCAGACCCGTGGGTTACATAGCGAGACTGTCTCAGGAGAGCAGAGAAGCAGACCTGAAAGACACTAACTTTGCTGCGTGGTGCCCCTCTGCCTCTCGCTTGTCTCAGACTGGCACGTGCTGTGTATTTAGCAGCTCGGGGCTATGAACCAGATAAGATGGGGCCTTGGCAGCTCATCTTGGGAGCTGTATATATTTGCTGGGTAGACCCAGCGCTTTGCCTGAGGACCTTTGAACCACTGACTGTTAGGCCAGATGGAGGAGACAGAGAGGGCTCGTTAAAGCCTTCTGCTCCGTTGCCTCAAGCTCACCGATTCAAATAGTATCTCCCAGTCAGAAGAAATTAAATTCAGCTCTTGAGCCAAAGATGGGAAACAGCAGGTGATTTCCATCTGAGCCAATCCAGCGATTGGCATCTATCTGCCCAGCCCATGCTTCCTCGGACCAGGCCACGGAGCTAATTAACCTGAAGGGAGGGACCAGACCAATTTGTGGAGCTATCATTGGCACAAAGATCAGTGCATCCAGATACAATTGCAATGCTGTCCTCCCAGGCGTCATGACGTCTAATCCCGAAATAAAGTTCCCAGCAGGCCACGGGCTGCTGTCAGACTTCTCTGAGAGGTGGTAAACAGTATGTACTTTCTGAGAGCGATGTGTCTAGTTTTGAACACAACTGGCTGCTTATATACGTGCTTAACTGTTCAGAAAACTTTAGGACAACAGCTAAACACATAAAATAAAGACGTAAGTATGTTAATGAATACAAACTGAACTTGCCATCTGTGTGTCTGTGTGTGTCTTTCTCTGTGTGTGTGTCTCTTTGTCTTTGTCTCTGTCTCTCTGTGATACTGGGGGACTAGCCCAGGGGTCATACATACTAGGCAAGCTCTCTGCCATGGAACCCCAGTCCTCGTCCTGAAAACTTGAAAGGTAAAATTATGGTATAGGAGGGAAAAATGTGTTTGGAGAAACAGGGACTCAAGACACAGAAGTCCAGGTTACGGGGCTGACAAGATGGCTAAGACAGGTGCTTGTCATCAAGCCAGGTGGCCTGAGTTCAATCCCTGGGACCCACTTAATGGAAGGAGGGAGCAGACTCCTGAAAGTTATCTTCTGATTTGCACATATGCCAGGCACACACATACACATAGCATAAGTAAACAGCCAGGTTGTCTCGGACTCTCTTCCATGATAAATAGTAAACCTGAAACAGTAGGACTTGTTTTCTGTCTTTGCAAATCTCACAGTCTCTGGGGTGGAGAGATCTGTGAAGACAGTTCTGGCATACGAAATCCAGTTCACAGTCTAGTATGCAGAGTGCATGATAGTAAAGTATTGGTTATTTAAGATAAATATTGACCCTTGCTCTTCTGCCGTGTGGGCAAAACACCCGTAGCTCCTACCACCGGGGAAAGAATCTTGGCTCAGTGAGAGACTGGGGAGAAGAGGGGAAAGCTAGGTTCAGACAAGGAGGCTCAGCTGGAGATGGCTCTGCAGTCAAAAGCACTGGCTGTTCTTACAGAGCACCTGGGTTCAGTTCCCAGCACTCACATGGTCCACAATTGCATCTTCACGGTGCGCCAACACAGTCTTCTGGCTTCTGTGAGCACTGCACCCATGTCTGTACTTGCATACATGTAGACAAAATACTCATACACATCAAGTAAAAATAAATTAATTTAAAAAATGAACCAGATGTGGTGGCTCATGCCTTTAATCCCAGCACTGGGGAGGCAGAGGCAGGCAGATCTCTGTGAGACTGAGGCCAGCTTGGTCTACATAGTGACTTCCAGGCCAGCTGTTGCTACAGGGAGACCCTGTCTCAAAAACCCGAAACAAAACAAAACAGACAAGGAGGTTTCCCGCTTATCAGAGTGCATGGGTGAGTCTGGATAATAAAGCTAGAGGTGTGATGTTGACTACTGATGTGTAAGCAGAGGGAGAAGCAGGGAGAGGGCTCTGAGTGACAGGACGGCTCTGTGAGTAGTGGAGAGGATAGGACATGCTTGTGTGGCACTGCTGGGGAACTTCATCCTCTACCCTCAGCTCTCCACAAAAGGCATTCACTGCCTTCTTTTCCCTCTAGCAGAAAACAAGGATACGACCCGAGTTCCACACGATGCGACACTTAGGTCGTGAGAGGTGCTACCACAGGCTCTTGGGGGCAAGAAGTGAGATGCATTAGTGACAGAAGAGTGCAGAAACCCTGCATGATCTTGGCTGGGTATGCATTGGGTTAAAACTGGACTTGGCTGTGTCATCAGTGAAGTAGGCACATCTGTTACCAATACTTTTCTGGAGAGAGTTTCCCTTGCGCTGTGTTCTGTAAAGCAAGGAACAGGTCCTTGGGCAACATTAGTGCCCAGATGTCAGAGAGGAAGAGCACAGGGCACGGGTGTTCTGGACAGGAGCATAGAAGTGCTCAAATATGAGTGACTACACAGAAGTTCTGGAAACACCATGGCCCTTGGTGCCTGGCCTCCACATATCTTCCTAAGAGATGTCTGACTGCACTGACTTCTGCAGAGAATCACCGTCACTGTGCCTACAGATACTGTCAGTGCCTATTTGCTTTGAGATGTGTGCCAGATAAAATGAAACCAGTATAGAATGACCCCAGGAATTCTCATCCTCATCCAATTGCTTTAGTGATTTAAAATGTATGACTTTGTGCCTCTGTGTTTGAACAGGTGAGAAGCATGATAGTCAATAAACGTTGAGCCCATTCACTCGCCAGTATTGTCACTAAAGAAAAATAGTTTTAGAGGCAATAATTTTGCAGCCATGTTAAGTATTAAATAAAGCAGTAGATTACAGTAAATAAAAGAGTCTCACTATTGGATGAGGTAAGGTAGGTTTGAATCCAAGTAATTTCCAGATCCTCTGGTGTGACCAGCATATGTGGGAGCCAGGTATTGAATTTGGTTACTCTAAAAGGAAGGTAAAAATAGAGACTGAGGCTCAGAGCCAGCCCTATCCTGTGACATCCACTGTTCTGAATGAACAACAAGGACTCAGGTTCTGTTAGCCGGGGCAGCTGAGGCACTGGGGTGAAAATGTTCACAGCACACTTTAAAATACAGGAATGTCTTGAGGCACACTTGCTGGGATCAAATTGCATTTAATCTATGTTGGACAGTATATGTTTTTGCAGTCCAATATCAGGTTGTTTGAATAAGACTGACTAGTGGCGGGGATCAGCACACAAGGGCACCCTACCGCAACTGCCTTCTGCCAGAGACACAGTTATATTTTAAAATTGAACTTTCATCTTTTACAATACATACTAAAATTACACATATAAAATCACCTGCTATCTTGGATTCTGTGAGAACATAGCCATGTGCTGTCATTTGGATCCAGAATGTTTTCCCCAAGTCCTAGGTCTTAAAGGCTCCATCTCAGGACGGGTTTATTGGTAGGCATTGGGACCTCTGAGCAGCTGGTCTGTGGGAAGACCTGAGGTTACTGGGGATTTGCCCTTGAAGGGGGTTGTGGGACCCTGACTCCTTACTCTGTCCTTTTTTGCTTTTGTCTATGTTATGCTGTGTGTGTGCATGTGCACACACGTGTGTGGGTGTAAGCCCAGTGTCAATGTAGCTCTCTCATCGCTCTCCACTTTACAGCTAGAGACAGGGTCTCTAAAATGAGAAGTTCATCGTTTTGTCTAGGCTGGCCCATGCACTTCAGTGATCTGTCTCTATCCCACCTCCCCAAGGCTGAGGTTATGGGATTTTCTGCCATGCTAATTTTTACCAGCGTTTTGGGGACCCTTGTGCTTGCATAGTAGGCTCTTTAATGCCCGAGTCATCTACCTCCTTCTCCCCTTTTGCCTCCTGGCCACGAGGCGAGCAGTGTTGGCCCTCCACATGTCTCCACCATGACGTACTGCCTCTCCGCAGGCCCCAAAGCGCAGGGCCAGCCAATCATGGACTGAAACGGCCAGATCTGTGAGTCACAATGGCTTTTTCTTCTTCACAGACTGGTTCTCTCAGACATTGCTATGGTGAGAAGGTGACGGCTCGCCATGCTTCCTCGTTTGTTAGCGTCCGCACATCTGCTTTTGTGCTAGGGCAGCGCAGCAGTGGCGACAGCCGATGCAGCCCACACCCACCAAGGCTCACCCATGTGGTTCACCCATGTGGTTCACCCATGTGGTTCACCCATGTGGTTCATCCCTGTGGCTCACCCATGTGGTTCATCCCTGTGGCTCATGGGTCTGGTCCTGACTAAATCTGCTTACTTGCTTAAGGACAAGTTTCAAGCCTGTCCCAGAAAGTAAGTGCCATCCTGATGTACTTATTGACCTACGTACGAACAACAGTTGTTTTTGAAACAAACACAGAGTTTATTAAGAAACAGTTTTAATAAAGAGTTAAGGACAGGTGTTAGGTGAGATGGGCAGAGACTTGAAGTGGACAGTGGCAAACACCCTAGAGTGTGCTTGGGCTTCTCAGGAAAGACAGAGTTTCCTAATTATAGCAGTTTGGATATGATCAAAGCTGTCTTCTGTCATTCACCCTGTGATCTGTCTGACAGCTTTCATCACAGTAAAACCCATTTTAAGTAGGATCTACAAATGATCACACAATAATAAAGAGTTGCTGGATAGCTTTGAGGAGTTCACACTATACCTTCGTTTTGTGGTAACTGCTAATTATTTACCTTGGCTGCATTAGACAATTGCTAGATATGTAAGATATTGACATAGACTTCTTTTTTTGGTTTCCTTGACATATACAAGGAGTTAAAGGGAGGCAGTGCTTTTGGAGTCTTCCACAGTGAGCCAACTCACTTCTGAAGGATTGTGTGAGGGCTGGTGTCACCCCAAAATTGGAAATGGAGTGACTGATGTATTTCATGTGGACCCTGTGGCATCCTCAGGGTGCAGTGAGGAGAGAAACAGCCTATGCCACTGCATGCTAAGCCTATTCTAACCCTAGTAAGGTAGGCCCCTCTAGGAACAGCTGGCCACTTCTACTGGGGGCAGAGAGCAAGCCAGGTGAGCATAGAGAGATCGACCCGTTAACTCCCCTTTGATTCCAGTATGCTGACTGAGCAAGGGTCATCTGAGTGTGCAGAGGACTTGAGGGGAGAATGCAGACTTAATCAGGTCCTGTTTCATTAGCTGTAAGAAAAAGTAAGTTCTTCCCTTTTCCCGTTATTCCTAGGTCACTTGTTGGCTATGTTTTCTCACTAGTGCTGGGATTGAACCCAGGGCCTTGTGCGTGCCAGGCAGAGACTCCTCCATCAAGCCACATCCCCAGGACATCTCAGCTGTGAGCATACGACATGGCAGGTACCTGCATTCACTGTAGTGGGGTTTATGAAAATAGAGCATTTCCAAATATAAAATCATTAGAATTATACAAATGAGCTCCAAAAAGTGGCCTTCAGTACCATCATAAAATGTTTATCAGGCAAAGCTCAAGAGTCAAAGTTTTGCAGAGAGGCAGATCAGCCAAGCCCCCTGTGGACCCCGAGCTTTAGCGGGTAGCTTGTCTTCCTCTAGTCTCTGAGTTAGCTAACATCTGTTAAATGGGACTCGTCATATTTTCCATGTAAGGTGCTGGAAACTAAAATTAGATAATATATATAAAGACCTTGGCAACATCTGTGACTTAGTAAAAGTTCCCAAGTGGAACTCACTGTTATTTACAGAAATGTGTCCTCTGCTGTGACTCACGTGGGGTTCAGCTCAGCATATTGCTGGGATAGCCCAGATGAGTCAGAAATCGCACGGGGTAGGAGGGGCCTGGGCAGGGAGGGACGCAAGCTTACTTTGATGATTTTTTTCCAGGCTTTCCATTTGGGAGAACAGAAAGGAAGGTTTTAGCCAGTTTTCTCATTGATAGATAAAGGACCCAGCAAAAGCAATTTGAGGGAGAGGTTTTCCCTATCACGGTGTGCGAGAACGGCCGTCTTGGCGCGGTGGCAGAGGAAGGAGCGTGAGGCAGCTGGCCACGCAGCAGCCACAGTCAGGAAGCAGGAAAGAAGAAGGCTGGTCCTCAGCCCTTTCTCCTTTCTATTCTGTCCAGCACCGCAGCCCAGGGGATGGTGCTGCCCATGTCTGGGGTTTCTCCCCACCCTCATTAAGTTTTCTGGAAATGCTGTATAGACACAATCCAGAGGTTTGCTTCCATGGTGATTCAAAATCCAATCAAGTTGACAAGAAAGGTTAGTTGACATGTTGACAGCCAGGAAGGACCCATTTTTTTAAATGGGAAAAATGAGTCAAGAGAGGAATTAGAAACCACTGGTCGACCCAAGACCACTGGAGGGACACGCAAGTCATTGGAGAGGAGAGGCAGCTCAGAATGGCATCTCCTCCTCAGGTGCACATTCGTGCCTTATTGAATATTGGGACTATTGGAAGGTCCTCTTTTCTCCTTGAGTATCTTAGCTCCCGTTGATGGTTGGCCAAAGCCTCCTGACGCTCTTCTGTTTTGACAGGGTGACCCTGACTGGCAAGGGACTTGCAGCCATCCTCCCTGGGGTCTGTATTCTTTGTGCTGGAGTTATAGGCATGCACCAACCATGCCTGGCTTCAGTGCTTTGGTTTCGAGCCTATATCCAAAGCAAAGAAAGAGTCTCTACTTTGAGGGGAATTGTGAGTTAGAGGGTGAGACAGAAGACTTTTTGAAGGAAAGTTGTAAGCTGAGTGTTGGGTCCCCACATCCATGTCATACATTTTGGTTAAAAAGTTCAAACCACACTTATCCCGTTCTGTGATAAAACCTGTCCTTCCTCTCTGGGCTACGTGACCCCTTAGAGGTACATTTGTTATTTATGTGACTGAATTCTACTGAGCTTTGTTCTCTCCTTTTTTTGTGTGTTGGGCTCCAAAAGGAAAGGTTGGTGTCAGATCTCTTGACTAGATCCATCAGAGCAGTTCATGATTCCAGCTGTCCCAGTGTTCTCCATGGTTTAACCAGGTCACGACACAGGAGGAGGGACACTTGTGGACATTGCTCACTTGGGGGTAACCAGGTCAAGACACATGAGAAGGAACATGCTTGGTGCCATCTACTGTTTACTATAGTGTGACCACGCCAGGACATGTGAGGAGAGATAGTCATCAGGTCACAACATATGTGGAGGGATATATGTGGGTACTGTTCTCCATGGTGTAACCAGGCCATGTCACAGGAGGAGGGACATGCATGGCTGCCACTCACCGGGTCACAGTGCATGATATCATGGTTTAGCCCAGCCAGAACACACACTCGTAGAATGTGCTCATCATGGTGTAACCAGCCTTCTTCCCCACAACCACCAGCGCGTCTTTAAAAATCAGATGATGAGCCCGTCTGCTCAAACATCTCCAGTTTCTGACACAGCAGTGAGGAGTTGAAACCTTCCAGTCCTCTCTACCTTTGCAGTGGAGCCAGAAATGGAGCCAGAGCATGCCAAAGGACCTCAGGAGTCATGCGAAGTTGCACAGGGAAGCCGGGACTACCTTCACTTAGATCCAGCAGCTGCATGAAGCTACGGTTGACAGGTTCCTGGAACACAGTGCTGCCTGGACATTGACTCCGAAATCACAGCATTGTCTGCACCATTGGTCCTGCTGTGTGCTCTGTGGAGATGCTGAAGGAGATGACCAATCTGGAATGAATCTGGCTTGTCTGGATTTCTTTCACGGAACGCATGAGCGGTGTGTTGAGATCATCAGGAGCATGCTTACAGCCACAGAAGGCTTCACATCTGACCCCATTTCTGCCAGGCAGTTTCTGTGGCTCTGGACACTAAGGGACCTGAGATCCAGACTGGGCTTTTCAAGGGCTGGGGACTGTTGAGGTGGAACTGGAGGAAGGAGCCACTCTGAAGATCACGCTAGATAGCACCTACATGGAGAGCATGGGAATACCGTGGCTGACCACAAGACACACAGGGGGAGGAAGGGGCAGCAAGTTCTCCGTGGCTGGCAGGCTTACTTCGCTGTAGGTGGAGAAAGGTGCCAACCTCCTGGTGACAAAGGGTGGGAAATGGAGTTTCCGGGGCTGGAGAGCTGGCTCGGCAGTTAAGAGCGCTGGCTGCTCTTCCAGAGGACCTGGGTTGGGTCCCAGCACCCACATGGCGGTTAACAACTGTCTGTAATTCCAGTTCTAGGGGATCTGATGTCCTTTTCTGATCTCTACTGGCATTGCAAGACACGGGTGCACTTACACACCTGCAGACAGTACACTCATACACATAAGATAAAAATAATAAATAAAATAGCTTTAAAATTGGAGGCTCCTTGGGCAGGAAGGGGGTGAACCTACCCGGGTTGCTGTGGGCTGCCGGGGCAGAGGGGAGCAGGTGCATCCACAAGGCGCCAACGTGCAGCGAAGTTAGCAGGTCCTGAGAGAGAGAGGGAAGAGCAGAGAGTGTCAGCAAAGCGGAGAACCAGGAAGGAGTTCGCAGGTTTGAGAGATCCTGGAGGCCAGTGATGGGATCGTGGTGGCCCGTCGTGATTTAGGCTTTGAGATTCCTGAAGAGAAGGTCTTCCTTTCTCAGAAGGTGGTGGTTGGGTGATGTAACCGAGCCGGGAAGCCTGTCGTCGTCTGGGCCACACATGTGCTGGAGAGCATGATCAAGAAGCCTGCCCACCTGGGGTGAGGGCAGTGATGTGACTCAGTTGTGGATGGAACCTGGTTCCATGGTTCATCATGCTGTCTGAAGAAA
This sequence comes from Eospalax fontanierii, assembly GCA_035773235.1. Lineage (NCBI taxonomy): Eukaryota > Metazoa > Chordata > Mammalia > Rodentia > Spalacidae > Eospalax > Eospalax fontanierii. The sequence goes on from CM069543.1 coordinate 8,723,411, forward strand.
CAACCAAGGGGGACGGACTATCCTCTGGAGGCTGTTCACATGCAGAGTATCCCTGAGGCAGAGGCTGCCATCTACCACTTGCAACTTTTTGAAGAATTTTGCCGCCTGGCGCCCATTACTAGCGCTCACAGAAGCTGTCACCACGGGCAATGTGGAGGCTGTGGTGGGGCTGTTCTCGTGCTCATCACGTCTGGCCAGACACCGCCCATGGGCTTGCGTGACTGCTGTGACATTCAATCTCCAGAGCTCACCAGGCCCACTGGCACCATGGCATCTTCCCTATGCTGGGTCCGGACAAAGACCAGGAGGCCTGGGCTGTGGATGCAGACCTCCAGGAGGCCAGGAATGTTTGAAGTGCTCACTCTGGGCTATAGTGTGGCACTGGTGGGCTGGGACACCAGGGAAAATTAATGCCTGTGGGAAATGTGGTACAGACTCCAGCTGTCCGTTGAGCCAAGTCAGGAGGGATGCAGGACTGGAGGCCCTCTGAGCTTATCACAAGAGCGCAGCAACGTCTGTCTCTGTGTCCTTTGTTCCTGCAGAAGGTTGTCCAGCGGACTCCCAGCCTTGGCCTAGAGCCAGCAAGGCTAGGGGCTTCAGGCACGGGGTCAAAGTTCCAGCGTGGATGGCCGTTGGCCCTGACCCACACCTGCTCCCCCAACGGCCCCCTCCCCACTTTTCCTCGTGTACTGTGCGCCCCGTCCCTGAATTCTGCTCAGCTGTAACTGCAAGCACTCCGTCCTCCACCTTCCATTTTCCTGCTTGCAGCGGTCTCCAGGCCTGTTCTAGAGCGCCCACCGGTATGTCAGTACACAACAAAGAAAGACAATCTCTAGTTCTTCGTGTCACGTAAGGATAAAATGACAATCCTCAGCCGTGGCTCACATGGCTCTAGTGGGTTTTCCTGTGGGGCTCCCTCCAGTTCCAATGCATCCCACTTCCCCCGGCTCAGTATGCTCTGGCTGAGATGGAATGTCTTTGATTCTTTGCACACGCCAAACTTATTCCTGCCTTGCGGAGTTTCTCTTTGCTTTGCTTTTCCCAGAACCTCTCCCAAGTTTTCCCATGGTTGAGGCCTTCTTGACGTTCGGACCCCACCTCCAGTACCTGGGAAGGTCATGCCTTCCCTGGTGACTGCCTCCTCATATGTATCACTACCTGCCTGTCTGATGGGAGTCACACTTTGAGAACATTCATGGCAAGAAGTCTATCAAAGCAGAGGCTTGTGGGTTATAGTTTTCTGCTCTTGTACACCATCCCACCCTCTCAGCCTTCTCTCTTCCACAGAGTCTGCTGCCGAAATCCCACTGGACCTGCTATGAGCCAGTTGCAGTGTCTGACTGTGGGAACTATAATACAATACTTATTGGTGATTTTCTACTTTGGGCACATTGTATCCACTGTCTTAAATGACTCTCACTGTAGCCCTCCAGGACTATAGAATTATTGTCACCCCATTTTACCCTCATGTGACCCTCAAGATCACACCTGTCAGAAATAAAAACCGAGGTTTGAGGACTCCACAAGGAACACCAGACAAAGTGAAGTAGCGTGGCAAGGCAGATTTTACTTTTGCAAAAGAGTGACCTGTGTAATCAGCCAGATCTAGGAAGTACAGACAAGATCCAGAAACTTGGGGAGCTTTTATCCCTAATGCAAGAACTGTGTCCTCCCCACTGTCTGGAATCCAACCTCAAAGGCTTTCCCAGTTGGCTAGTTTAAAGAATCAGCTTGAATGGAGAAGAGCTCCACTTCTCCAAGCCATCAGGCTCGGGAATGCATCAGGGTCTTTCCCTAAACAACAGTCTTACAGGGTATGATTAAGAGATTGGAATTCCTTGCCATAAGCCAAGTTTCAAATTTTGCAATGTTTGAGAAAAAGACTAATATCTATTGTTTCTTAGCCACCCAGCCAAAATGCTAGAGCAGGTCTATCCAAGAGAAACCTCCAGGCTGTGTTCAAATCCTCGACAGATAAAACGAGGAAAACCTCTACTCACCTCTGGAAAGGTGTTTGGATCTGTGAAGTTAGTAATTCCGTCCCTGACACTAACTGGAGGTTTATTTAGTTCACAGCAATGAATGCAAATAGCTTTAGGGACAGGTAGGAGGTCTGTTCCATTGACAGTGATTTGGAGGAATTTCAGTCATAGGCTAGCCCACCCCAGCATCCCTCTCAGACTGTGGGATCAAGTTCCTATCTTATTCATAAAATAAGATAGGGTGGGTGGTACGCACTTGGTCAAATGACTGAAGGTAACTAGAGACAAACCTGTCAATCCAGCTAAATTGGTCCTGTGTATGCTCCATCTGCTTGCCCCTGTCCCTATAATGCAATACCACAGTCTGGTAATTAACAAAGCATTGAGCTTAATTTAACTCATGTTTTTGAAGGCTGGGAAGTTACAGAAAATGGAGCCATCAGCGGAGACCTTCTTCCTGTGTCAGGACGTGGCCGACAGCACCTCATTGAGAGACTGAGCAAGCCTATAAGCATGCTCACCTCCCTTCTTAGAGATCAGAGGTACAGTCATCCAGGTTACCACTGAATACCGTTGCATGGGAATGGGGGATAAGTTTTCAACGCACCCTCTCTAACAGGGTACCTGTAACCAACACAGGGCCAGGCTCATTTCAAAGCACCTATTCACAAATGAGTGGGATTTAGGTCAAACTGTAGCATAAATATATTTTCCTTTGACATTATGATTTTTGTTCTCTTACAGTGCCAATTTTGCTTCACTTTTTATTCTTACCTAAGTACATGATATTTTCCTTTTAAATCACTATTAAAAATTTATTTTTCCAGGTATGGTAGACCACACCTCTAATCCCAGCTCTTGGTATGCAGAGGCAATCAGATCTCTGTTAGTTCAAGGCTAGCCTGATTTACTCAATGAGTTCCAGGCCAGCCAGAGCTACACAGAAAGAACTTGTCTCAAAACAAAACAAACAAAAGAAAAACTGCTGGAAATGGTGTTACACTACATTAATCCCAGTACTTGGGAGGCAGGCAGGGGCAGGGGCAGGGGTCGAAGACTGCTTTCTGAGTAGTATTTTCACTTAAATGGGAATTAATATTAATTATTAACTACTTAATATTGATTCCCATTAATATTAATTCCAACACACTAATGTGGACGTTAATAATAATTAATATTAATTAATAAAATTAATATTAATGTGTTGGAATTATAACAATATGGAAAACTTGAGATAGAATTTTCCTATTATTCACAAATAACATTCATTACCCACTTATTTTGTCGACTCAAAAACCGTGATTGTGAGCCCAGCAGGATAGAGGACAGCACTGGGAGGGTCTCCAAAATCTAGGGAGGCCTCCAAGGCAATGGGGTGTATCTAAGGCACTGGGAAGGTGTTAAGGCATTGGGAGGCTCTCCAAGGTAGTCGGAGGGTCCCGAACGCAATGGGAAGGCCTTTAAGGCAATGGGAGGGTCTCTTGAGCTTAGATTTGATATTTTCTTTTTCCTTAGACTCTAAGCTCCTAGCCAGGATTGGCTTTCTCTGATTGATTGCACATCCATGGAGAGTCTGATTTTTTGGAGGGTGAAAATCAAGAATAGTGGAATTGGGCAGACAAGATGCCTCATCAGGTAAAGGAACTTGTTGTTGAGCCTGATGGCCTAAGTTCACTGATGAACCTGACAGCCTGAGTTCAAACTCTAGGACCCACAGGGTGAGAGGAAAAAGTTATCTGACCTGCACATGTATGTCATGGCACAAGCATGTGTGTACATGCAAACACACACATATTTAATAATTTTTTTATGTTTTATGTTTTTATATATGTTTAAATAGTAAAGAATTGTTTAAAATGGAGAAATATCCCTTATTATTATGATTTAAAACACTTTGGTTTTTCTTTTTTACTTAAAGTGAGAAAAAACAACTTCTTTCATCGAGAAGATGCTTACTGCACATCTATTCCCCTGTGGCAGTCACACCTCTGTGGACTATAGAAGTGTGTAGAATAGAAATACAACGTAGAAAGGTGCCTAGCATAGCTCCTCTCTCGAGTCACAGGAAGGTTCGCTTTGGGAGCATGTGCATGGCCCTGAGGGGTTCCTAAATCAGCTGAGGATGGAGGGAGGTTTGCTGAGACTGTCAGAGGGGTGAGTAGGACCTGATTCTCAAAGAATGAGGAAAATCGAGACACATAAGCAAAGTTGGAAAAAATCCTTAGAAAATCTTTTTGAATAAGAAAACTCTCTGATGATCAATGAAATTCCGACGTCAGTAACCCACAAGAGCAAAATTTCTACAGAACTAGAATCAATGCTCCTCGTTAGAAAACTTGTGGTATTTATTTTCAGGGACTATGTTTAACTTTTGAATTCATTTTATCGGATCCCATTGTAAGGAGTAAATTAGCTTTAGAGCAGTGAGGTTAGTCATTTTTTTGTGGAAACTAAGTGACCATTGATACATTTTGCTAGATCTGGGAATTGGCAGTCAGACTTCCCTGGGGCGAAGTAAACCTGAATGTAACTTCTGACAGTGCTGAATAGTAGCAAGACTCAACCCAGCTCTTTGCTAATAAAGAAACAAATCGAAGTAATCATCAAACACAATCACTTCTCTTAGAACATCTTTCTGAGATTTCACAGGAAGCCAGAGGAACTCCTTGAAAAGTCTGTCCCAACGGCAAGATATACAGAACAGACAGCGACATCTGGTGGTCTGGAGAAAAATGTATTTTGTGAACAGTCCAGAGTGTTTTGCGGCTTTCTAAGTTTCTGTGCCACACTTGCTTAGGGTTTTTTCCTTAAATATTTTATTGAATTTTTGAGCGTTTCATGCAGTGCACTCTGATCATATTCAGACTCCTCCTCCATCTGTACCCCTCAGCACCACTCTAAGCCAATTATTTTCAGGGCCTAGCAAGTATAATTTGTGTCCACAAATGCCCTTCCATGTGGGGCCATCCCCTGGAGCCTGGACAACCTATGAGGCATCACACCCTTAAAGGAAACCGACTCTCCCTCTCCCATAGCTGTCAGTTGCCAGTAGTTCCTTAGCCAGGCCGGGGCTTCTAGTGTACCTCCCACATCTTGGGGAGAACTGGCTTGAGCTTAAGCAGGTCTTGTGTACGCTGACAAAACTGTGGCAAATTCAGAGGAGTAACTGCCTGATGCCTGGAAAACACTGTTTCCTTGTGGTCATCCACCATCTCTGGTTCTTGTAGTCTTTCTGTCCCTCTCTTCGGCAATGGTCCCTGAGCCTTGGGAGACAAAGGTTTGAGCCAGGTGTACCATCACCTTCTTCCTTCCTATTTTCCAAAGAAAGATAATAGTTAAATTTGGAAGGAAGATTCAAATTCTAATTTCATCACTAACCAGCTGGGAAACATCTGACAATTTATTTAACTTACCTCAGTCAATTTGTATTTCTCTCTGTTGTGACTGTAATAATAAACACACCTCTTTTGGGCTTATGTGAATATTTAATAGCATGGAAAATGTTCATGGTGTATTATTTTAAAATAATATTGCTTAGGTTTTTAAACAGCAAGCTATTCAAATGGCAAGACCTATGACAAAGCTTTTGAAATTGCATACCGTGCTACAAGGCCCTTACACAGCACCGACAAGACGTGCTCGGGTGATGAGAGTTTATGGAAAGGTGGTACAGGAAACCAAAGCAGTGTCAAACAGCCAGACCTAAAGGAAAGTGGGACAATGGCTCTTTGCTCCGAAGTCAAAAGCTGGCCTTTCCTGGTGACCCTGTGGCCACTTTAGCTGTCACAGCAGCAGCTGGGTTCACTGTACCCAGCTGGCAGTCTTCACACCAGCAGCTGCAAAAATACCCAGAGTAAAGCCTGCCAGGGCAGGCCCCACTCATGTCCTTCTGAAGCCGTGTCCATTGTAACAGTCACCCAACTCAGCCTGGGGTGAAGCCTGATCATTTGCATGTCTGCTGCTTTCCCAGCTGAAACTGAGTCCAGGAGTTGGGGAACTGTGTTCTGAGAACTCCAGGCAGCTTCCAGACCCCACTTCTGGAACAGGCACAGGCATTGAAGGTTGCTGTATATTTGAGGGTGGGGAACCTCAGTCATGAGAGAGAGAGTGAAATGAAGTAGAAGATAGGAACAAGCAGGAGACGAGAGGTGAGCACATCTCTGCTCATCGTGCACACGTTCATTCATGAAGCGTGCTTTGTCAGGTGCCACATATGTGCCAGAGATGGTCCAGGCAGGGCTGGGGTGCAGCCGTCATGAGCAGTTTGAGGGGAAATAACTTTTGGTAAGTCAGACTACAATTTGAACAAAGGGATCTATCAAATGCATTTTTAGGTGTGTACAAATGTGTCTCTCCAGCATGGCTTTTATTTACCAAACTATAGAAATGCTCCCTGAAGGGAGCACAAGGCTTCTCTTTAAAACAAAGGACACGGAGAACAGGCAGGGAGGACGGGTGACTCCAGGAGAGACATCTCCGGAACTTGGCTTCAGGGAGAAGCCGGCCTGTGGTTTCTTGGAAACAGGATCATTATAAAGGAATACATTCTGTGAGGAAAAGAAGAGCATGAACCCCTGGAAATCTATGTACAAAAGGAAACACAATCACTGTAGGGTTCTTGGGTCCGAAAATTCCTAAAAATGTAAAATGAAGCTAGTGATTTTAGCTAAATAAGAGAGAGACTAGATGAGAGGGGCAAAAGAGATCTCAACACTCTTGTGATGTAGTGGAAAGTAAATAGATTAAAAGAGCTGAATAGAAAACGGCAGCCCAAAGGTGTCAAGAGCTGACACAGAGAGCTGTCAGGACAATGAAGAGATTAGCAAAGGTTTCTGATAAAGGCTTTGCTAGATGCTGAGGCGAGTTTAGACTGATGACAATCACCTTTCTTTATGAGTCCTTGCTATTTGTAACTACTCTGACAAAATACATTTAAAAATATTTTATTTTTTATTTCTTTATTTTACGTATACAAGTGTATTGCCTGCATGTACGTAAGTGCGCCTGTGCTGTGCAGTGCCCACAGAGTTCAGAAGAGGGCATTAGATCCCCTGGAACTGGAGTTCTGGATGGTTGTTGTAAGGTGTGACTGAAGAGAAACACCAACAGTTCCAGGACTCAGGACAGACACATTGGTAACTCCAGCCAAAAGTTTGGGTTCGGGTTTGGTTTGGAGTGAGACCCAGCAGAAACAAATGAGAGACTCTTGCTTGGGAATTAACAGGACATTTATTAAGACATGGGGGCTAGCCTCCCAGGTTGGGAGTGGAGAAGCTAGCACCCCCATCTTGGGGCACAGGGTTAGCCTCTAGTTTGGGAGTGAGGAAGCAGCAACTCCTAGGCTGCTTGGTATTCTTTTTAAAAGAGGGGGAAGGAATTAACAAAAACCATCCTATAATTGGTGTCAAGAAGCTTATCTTCTCAGGAAGCTTTTCTTACAGGTGTTAAGGAGCTGCAATCCCTTTTCACAGATGCTTGTGAATTCTGGAAGTTTGGCCAAAGTGTCGGTCAGTTTTCCTGAGTCCTAGAACTGCTGCAGGTTTCTCTTTAGTCACATCTCACAGTTGTTAGCTACCATATTGGTGCTGGAATTTGAATCTGGGTCCTTTTTAAGAGCAGCCAGTGTTCCTAACCACTAAGCCATCTCTCCAGTCCCCAAAATACATTAAAAAATAAATACCAGCTTTCATAGATGTAAGGAGCATGTGATAAATAAGTAATAAGTTGTAAGCCTATTGTCTCATAAGTATAAGCATGTAATAAGTAATTAGTTTATAAGATGTAAACCTACAGTTTATAGTTAGTCTACAAGATGTAAACCTATAAGATGTAAACCTATAGTCTCATAAGCATGTAATAGATATTAATAGTGTTATAAATGTAAGGAGCACGTGCTATAAGTTGTAAACCCATAGTTCTATAAGTTCGTAAGTTGTAACAATGTAAGCCCATAGTTTTACAAGTATAAAGTGCATAATAGACAATACAGCATATAAGTAATAGACAATTAGTATATAAGTGGTGACATTATAAACCTATAATATAATCTCATAAGTTAGAATGTTATAAGTTAGAAGTTACAGCCCAGTTTCATAAGTTAGAAGCCTGTTATAAGCAGGCCCCACAGCCTCAAAGCATTTTCCTCCTAGGAAAGACATGAGCCAAAGCCTTTGCTCAGTTTCCCTGAAAAGCCTCCAGCGAGCACTGGGCTGATAAAGCTCCAGAAGTGCCCCAGTTTCTTAGGAAGGCTTCTGGTCAAGCTCTAGGCCAATAGGGCCAGAGTACTTTCTTAGAAAAGCTGGGCACCCTGCAGATAGAGACTTAAAAATGCCTTTTTCTTCTTGGAAAGCTCTGGTCAAGCTCCTGGTGGACAGAATGTCCGTAGTATCAGATCTGCCAAAATTCCCTATAAAGCACAAAAGGCTTTAGAATCTCTCTTCAGATTCATTGGAACCCACTCAGATTTGTTTCCCCAGTTCTGACACAGATCCCTGCTTACATTGTCAGTCACCGTGGGAACATGGGATCTAGCACCCCAGATCAGCCGACCCCAACAGGACCCGCTGCCTGGATTCCCAAGGGAGCATCATGATGGGACTCAGAACGAGAGAAGCTTCAAATTGGCGATGACTCTGAGCCCACCACAGTTGGCAGTCAGCTCTGTCTCCTAAAACTGTAGGGACAAGGGGCTCCTCAGTCTGCTTCTATCCCAACTGAGATAGGCCTCTCTCCCTCTAGAGGTCATCTTTTCTCCTTTCTTCCTTGTGTCCCCATTCAGTCCATTACTGTGGATAACAACTACCAGTAAAGATTTATGTAAGTGATATTTAGTATATATGTAACTGCTATGGCAATGGTATTACACTGAAGCTTAGCATCTGACCAGGCTAAGTTTCATGACCTGGCTCTTGTGACCAATGGCTGTGCACACGGTGGCCAGGTGGGGTCTCTCTGAACCAGTGTTTATCTATAAACAAGAAAAGAATAGTAATTCCCTGTGAAGCTGGTGGTGAGGCTTAACTGCAGCTAGCGGCAGACTGCTTAGAAAACTTAGCCACTACTATTTACATAATGAAATAATGTAAACACTGTCTGTTAGAAGGGCCGGTCATATCACGGGACAATCCAGAGGACTTTTTGGGCTGGTTTGCACTAGAAGACGTCAGTTATAAGCAGAGACTTTGTTTCTGGAAAATCTTGAAATATCTATCAAAAGGATTTCTCCAATTACTGAGAAGTTACAGAGCTGAGAATTTGATGCAATTATCCAGTCGGTTTGCTCTGATGATGATTTGACTCCTTCCTCCTCAGTTGTTTGCACTAATCAGGTTTTTATTCTTTGGTGTGTCTTCTCTTAGAGGCTGAGTGGTATGTGAGCCCGACCTTTTCTCACAACACCTGCATGTAACAATTGTTCATCACCATGCAGCTTCTGCAGATATGAGTATCTCTGAATGCTGTCAAGATGCCTAGCACACAATGCAGATACATTTTATATTTGGTATGGAATGTGGTTTAAGTTTTCCAGGGGACGGACTAAATACATTTGTCAGAACTAATGTCTGTTAAGCCTCTGTCCCTTGGTAAAATGGGAACCCATCACCTGGGATTGCTTTGAGGGAGTGTTTATCAATTGTGGCTGACTATAAACCATGGGAAACACCTGAAAACACTGAGATTCCTCCACATCTGCCCTGCAGGGGCCAGACCTGCATTTAGATCAGAGGTGAGTCCAGGAAATTCACGTTGAAACGGCACTGTTGGGGGCAGGGTTATAATCATTTAACTACTTTGGAAATGTTTTCAAACAGTCACTCCAGAAGTAGCCAACTGACTCAAAACTTCCACAGTTTGTACTTTAAAAATACTCCAGGTGATTTTGAGGTACACTAAAGTTTAGGAGCCATTTCTAGAAACTGTGGGTGATGGTGCATGCTTTTAATCTCAGCCCTTGGGAGGTGGAAGGCATGGGGATCAAGAGTTCAAGGTCATCCTCAGCTACATAGAAAGCGTTTATCAGCCTATGTTACCTGAGACCTCGTCTCCACCCCAAGTCAGAAACAAAAGCTGTTCTTGGAAGTTTTAAATTAGATAATCTAAGTTTGACTTAAGTTAGATATGTTGGGTCAGTGAAATGCTCAGCAGATAATAGTACTTAATGACCTGAGTTTGATCCTCAGATGCCAAAGTAGAAAGACAGAACTGACTCGCAGGAACTGTCTTCTGACCGAAAGGTATGGCAAGTACACACATGCACTCACACAATACACTATACACACACAATAATAATAATAATAATAATAAATTAAGTTATGTTTAGCTAATGGACACTCTAAAGTATTTCTAATGATTATTAATGACAAGAAGATTAAGTAATTCAATAACTTTCATAGATGACGAAGTAATTGGTCTTCTAGTTTCCAGGCATGTCTGCAGTTCTCTGTGTGTGCATGCTCCTGTGTGTATAGGTGCATATGTGGGCAGGTGCACATGGAGTTCAGAGGTCAGCCTCATTCCTCACTGCTGTCCATCTTGGCTTTTGAGACTGAGGCTCTTGTTGGATGTCCACTAGGACATGACGATTAGGCTGGGCCAGCTGACCAGTGGATCTACCTGCCTCTGCTTCCCCCAGAGCTGGGATTGGAAGCATGCATCACCACACTTTTTAGTGGGTTCCAGGGGATGAACGGAGGCTCCGTGTGTACATACCGTACTGACTGAACCATCTCCCCAACCCCAATTCTGAAATTTGTGTCCATGTTGCTTTAATCGTGTACCTGGAAAGAACAGCTAAAATCGACTGACAATTTAGGTCTTGGTGTCCATTTGAACTTTTGCAGGGAGTTCTGGGGACTGAAGTGAGGGTCTTGACATGCTAAGCACGTACTCCACTGGGGAGCCACAGGTGCAATATCAGAGAATTCCTCCTAGGCAGGTTCATGGCAGATAACATGGGAGCTTTGTTTATTCTTTGTTGATTCATTGAATATATATTTGTGGGTTACCAAGATGTACATTCGAGGCAGCATCTGTCATCGGGAACTGGAGAAGATAGCTGATGGGATGAGAGACACAGGAGATGTTTGACCTTGGGGACTTTAACCTTTCCTCGTGTTCCTTCCTCAGACGTGTTAACATAACCATCATGTTCTGTTAATTCTCCAGGAAATCTTCCTCCCATCTCTCTACCTGCCAATCAGGCCTTTTGCACTCAACCTCTTGAGGGCTTCCTGCCCAGAGGCCCTTCCTTCCTCTCATAATTGGTTTGATGTTTATAATAGACACTCTCCAGATGTCTTCCTGCACCCAGGGATCTTCTGAGAGGCAGATCTCACTCGTCCCTTCCTTGTAGCCCTCAGGGCTTCTTGCTGGGACTAAGTAAACTCTGCAACTTGCCCTCAGGGGCCTGTGGAATCTCCTCTGCTTCCACAGTCTCTAGTTCATAGTCCTGGTCTGGTGCAGGCTGTGGGCAAGTCAAGGATATGGTTCTCAACAGTCACGACATTGCAAGACCCCAAGGCTGTCCAGTCTGAAGCCAGGGCAGGGCAAAGAGAAACTAGACACCGGGAGAGGCTGGCATAGGAATTGCTGTGACTTGCATTTTAAACATAGTCCTTATCTGTTGGGCATAATGCAGGGTTGGTGGGGAGCAGTCCTGTCTTTTGGGGTGAGGAGACTGGCAGGGAACAGGGACAAATTCGAGCCAAGGAGAAGCCTGGGTTTGGGGCAGAAGGCCGGGTTTTGGACGTCTGGGTTTTATATAAAGGATGTAGGCTGAACCAGATTTGCTCAGTGGACAAGTCAGTTAGGTGGGTTCATTGGTACACACTCCAGGGTGCAGCAGCATCCAGACCACAAGGGATTGTTGAATGCCTGGCTAGGTTTCTCTTGCTTTGGCCAGGTTTACTGAAGGATATCAGACTGTGAAGAAGCAAAGCTAGAGTGTGACTTATAAGGTGGGCTGTAGTTCAGTTTTCAAGTGAATAATATAGATAATGTGCTGGTGTATACCATGGAGTCAGCAGTGTAGACTGCTAGGACTGCCTATGATGGAGTCTGCAGTGTAGACTGCTAGGACTGCCTGTGATGGAGTCTGCAGTGTAGACTGCTAGGACTGCCTGTGACGGTGGCTGCACTCAGAAAGCTGGGTACGGATGTAGAAATCTTGAAACATGAATAGGATCTCTACACTGTAGTTTATGATTTTACAGTTAAAAATACTGAACAATTGTTTCATGCAGGTACTGAGAGAACAGGACGCCATCACAGTGTGTCCACTTTAGTGATGAGAAAGAAGACTGAGGGCTCAGGGGATGGTGTCTTAATTCCTCTTCTGTTGCCATGATAAAACACCCTCACTTCCACGACTCAGAGGAGAAAAGGTTGATTTTGGTTTGCAGTTCGAGAGGGAGACAGTCCATCATGGTGGGGAAGCCATGCCAACAGGCAGGGATGGCATGCTGAACTTAGAAATCGGAGCGGAACAGCAAGTGGGGGGCGGGCCATAAACCTCAAAACCCACCCTCAGTGACGTGACAGCTCCACCTCCTAAATGTTCCACTACATCCCAAACAGCGTCAGCTGCTGGGGACCAAGTGTTCGTTCCACATTCAAACCACATTCAAACCACAACAGACAGTGGGTTGTGAACCATCTCAGACCTGGTGAGTAGAGTCAGGATCTGAGGGTTCTAGAAACTGGGATGAAGTGGTGACGGTGAGATAAAGGGGAAACTGAGGCCGTTTGTTTATAAGGGATGATGTGGGTGGCATGTGGGGTTGAAGTTCAACCTGGTCAAATGGGACCCCGTAGCCTCTCCCTAGGAATGCAGAGGATGCCCAGACTGCATCTTGAGGAAATGGCATGCGGAAACAGACGAGCTCTGGAACACTGAGGACCAGGGATGAAGAAAATTGTGCTGCTTCAACGAGGCACCACCTTTCTTCTGTTGAACGTCAACTCTGCTTTTCTGTATTAAAGTGTAGCTGGTGAGGTTGCTCAAAATCCTTGGCATATAATGTGTGTTGATCAGAGGAGCAAACAGAACCCTTTGGTGTAGGACACAGTGGAGATTTCTTTTGAACCCAGGCACAGAAATTTCTGTTTTTTTTTTTTTAATATATAGTTCAGGAAGGTTCTTGGTTGTCTAATAATATTGGATTCTTAAAAACTACATTCATTTGTATGACACAAAAGGAAAGATTTTGGAATGAATCAGAGTGTGTATCCAGTAACCATAGAAAGTTCACAGCAGGCTGATTTTTCCTTCCTGTTATACATCTCCTTCTGGGAAGGCCATTCTGGGGAAGAATTTTTGTTATTGTTGTTATTTAAGACAGGATCTCCCTGTACCCCAGCTGGCCTGAATTCTCTATGTAGACCAGGCTGGCCTGATCTCACAGAGATCTACCTACCTCTGTCTCCTGAGTGCTGGGATTAAATGTGTGCCCCACCATGCTTGGTCTCTAGGGATGGAGTTTACCAGCTGTAGTGAGGTGTTTGTCAATGTGCAGCTTACCTAAATGCATTAAATAGCGTTCTCATGGAGTCAGCATTATTGCTAAGACAGCCCACAGTGTTGGTTAACTTGGTTAAATGTTTGCCAATCTACTTTCATTTTTATTTTCTGCTAAATTTTTGTGCTGCAAACATTTTTTCTTCAGGAATTGCACTAGGGCCCCATCATCTCATTCTCAGACCCTCTAAGGTTGCTAGGACCCTTGTGAACCCCCAGACCTGAGAGCTCTCTCAGCCTGACCTATCAGCCAACCTGTGTATCTAGCAACAATCCAGCCCACACTGCTGCTCCAGGACCCTAAAGCATCAGTCTCAGAACCTCAGCTCCAAAGATGTGCCTATCCACACCTGAACTAGGACCACTTCTTACATCCAACTGCATATCAACATGGCCCCAAACTGAACACCAAGCACCACTCAGCTGGGCTTTTCCCTGAAAAGCAAGGTAATTAAAAACAAAGATAGAACAACCATTCAGCGAAGATGAGATCACCTGCCTGTGCCAAGAAACACTACCACAGACAGACAGGAATCCAGATGCCTTGGTCTCACTGAAAAACACAAACAACACCAATAGCCAAGACATTATGTCAACTCCAGAAATTAGCACCTCCGTCGTAATGTATCCTGAGAATGACAGCCTAGGGGATGCACAAGACTGTGATTTCAAAATAGTAATTGTAACTATGTTCAAGGACCTCAAAGAGGATACAAATAAAAGACTGAATGAAGACCGTGAAAACACAAACAAATAAATGAAATCTCTAAAACAATTCAAAATGTGAAATTAGAATTCAGTAAAGAGAGGGAATCTCAGAGGAAAAGCCAAACTGAAATAAAACTTGAAATGAAAAAGTCAGGAACTCAAACACAAAATTTAGAGGAAAGAAGCAGAAGAAGTGGAGGAAGCAGAGAGCGTCAGATGCCGAGGACAAGGGAGACTCACTCCGAGAAAATGTCAAATCTAAAGAATCCAGGGATCAAATAGGCAAGACCTCTGGGACACTGTTGAAAGACCAAACCTGTAAGTCATAGGCATAGAAGGAGAAGAAACCCAGGTCAATGGTCTGGAAAATATTAATAAGCTCATAAAAGAAAACTCCCCAAATCTAGAGAAGGAGATACCAATCAAGGGCAGGAGGCATACAGAGCACCAAGTGGACAGGACAGAAAGCAACCTCCACATCATCAGTCAAAACACTAAATGTGCAGAACGAAGACAAGATGCTGAAACTGTAAGAGAGAAAGATCAAGCCACATACACAGGCAGACCCATCAGAATGACAGCTGACTGTTTAGTGGAGACTATGAAAGCCAGAAGGGCTTGGACCTGCATCTTACAAGTCATGAAAGAACACAGTCCAGATGATTATACCCAGCAAAACTATCAGTTGAAACAGAAGAAGAAAAAAACGTTCATGATATATATATATAAAAAAAACAACAAAAAAAAAAACAAAAACAGATTTAAACCACAAACCAAGCTCTACAGATAATACTCAACAAAATACTTTGGTCTGAACAGAAGATCAAATATTTTTAAGAGGGCACAAAAACTAAATGAATTATCCCAGAGCAGTTAACCAAAACAGGTCTAAGGAAACAGCCCTATGACACCAACATGAGAGGAGTTAATTAATAAACACTGGTCAGCCATAACTCTCAACATTAATGATCTCAACTCGATAGTAAAAAGACACAGACTAGCTGAATGGGCTAGAAAACAGGATCTATTGACTGATTTATTGCCTCCAAGAAGCACAGCTCAATGATCCGCACGGCCTCAGGGTAAAGGATGGGAACAGATATTCAAGCAAATGAAACTAAGAAACAAACAGGTTTAAGTATTTGAATATCTGACCAAAAATAGACTTCAAATTAAAACTAGTCAGAGGAGATAGGGAAGATAACCTCATACTCATTAAGAAAAAAAAAATACATCAAGAAGATACTACAATCTTTAACATATATGTGCAACACACAGTGATACCCAATTTTATAAAAGAAATTCTGTTAGACTGAAATCTCATATTGACTTCAACACTGTGATAGTGGGTGACCTCAGTACCTGTCATCAATAGACTGATCAACAGGACAAAAACTAGATAGAGGAACCACGGAAATAAATGACACCACAAATTCAGTGGACATCAAGAGAATGTTCCACTCAAACATCAAAGAGCATTCTTCTCGGCAATCCACGGAACCTTCTCCAAAACTGGCCACATATTAGGGCACAAAGCAAGTCTCCACAAATTCAGCAAAATTCAAATATCCCATATTCTATCTGACCACAAAGGAATAAAACTAGATGTCAACAACAATAAAAATGGGGAAAAGTGCACAAATGCAGGGACACTAAATGGAAATCGGATCAGTCGGGAAATGGAGAAGGGCCTTTGAAACCCCACAGAACTGAGTGAAATGGAAACACAGCACAGCAGAGGCTGCAGGCACAGTGAATGCATCCCTAAGGGGAAAATGCAGAGCATTCAGTGCCTAACCAGAAAGTAAAAGCATCTCATATACATAAATTATGATGCATCTGAAAGCCTTGGAAAACTGAGAACAAACAATACCTGCAAAGAGCAGGTGGAAGGAGATAAAGTCAAGGGTGAAATGAATGAAGTAGAAATGGAAAATATGAAGAATCTGTGAAACCAAGAGTTGGTTTTTTGAAAAACCTAATGAGGTTGACAGACATTTAACCAAATTAGCCAAAAGAAAGAAAGAGAGGCTCTCCAAATTAATAAATTCAGAGATGAAGAGAGAAACATCACAACAGATGCTGAGAAATTCATAAAACCATGTGGACATACTTTAAAAATCTGTTTCCATTAAACGAGAAAGTCTAAAAGAAATGGATAAATCTCCAGATAATCTAATTTAATGGCCTACCAAAGTTAAGTCAAAATGACATAAATAATTTAAACAGACCCACACCAACCAACTCGATAGAGGCAGTAATTAAAAATCTGTCAGCTAAAGAGACCCCAGATCGATACAGCACAAACGCATCCAAGAAGATTTAAACCAACAGCCCTCGAATTATAACGTAAAGTAGAAAAGGAAGGAACATTTCCAAATTCTTCCTGTGCATCCAGTATTACTTGAAGCCCCAAACCTGACAGACCCAACAATTATGGGCCAATCTCTCTGATGAACATAGACACAAAAATTCTCAGTAAAAATATTTTCAAACAGAATGCACCAACATATCAAAAAGATTATCCACCATGGTCAGGTTGGTTTCATCCTGGTGAAGCCGAGATGGCTCAACATATGCAGATCAATAAACTTAACCCATCACATAAACAGACACTAGGACACAAAGCCATGTGATCATCTCATTAGATACAGAGGCCTTTACGAACTCCAACATCCATTCATGACAAAGTCATGTAATCTAGGGATACGAAGGACATGTCTCAACATGATAACAGCCATGCAGAAGCCCACAGTCAGCACCGTACTAAATGGGGAAAACTGGAAGCGTTCTCATTAAAATCAGGAGCAACACAAGGATGCCCACTCCGCCATCACTGTTCAGCACAGACCTTGTGAATGTTTTTCTTGTATGCGTGCTGAGTGCACCTGTGTTGTGCAACATCCATGGAGGCCAAAAGAGGGTCTAGCATCTCCTGGACCTGAAATTACAGATGGTTGTTAGCTGCATTTTAAACCCCTGAGCCATTTCTCCAGCCCTCAGTTGTATTTTTAATGTTTATTTCTTTCTTTAACAAAATCCTGCAAGCTGGTTTGATTGCCATAATCTCGAATTATGTGTGACTTAGTTCTATAAAAAGTGAGACCTTCTTCCCTTAAGACAGACAAGTTGAACCTAATTTTTTTCCCACAATCTTTTTTTGAAAACTAATTACTACATATAAATTTGTGATGTTCTACTCTGCAGGTATACTGAAATGCTGATCTAAATTAAGAAGTTAAAGTTCTCCTACGATACCAATTCCAGGCAGGCTGTGCCCACACTGCAGCCGTGTTCTGACTGCTGTGGGCCTGAGCAGAGTCTGTCTGCCTGGATGTCAGGCCTGCTCAGAAAAGAGGACTTTGACAGTGTACACAGATGCAAGAAACTACTAGCATCTCTGCTGCTTCTTTTAAAAAGGACAGGATTCAAAGAGTGAAAAGTGCCCTTAATTCTCCCTGGAGTCCAAGATGAGGAAGGGAAGTTCTTATAAATTCTAATTCATTTAAGCTGTCTCAAAGATTAATCTCAGTGGTTTATTTGAATGTTACACAAAATGTTTACAAACCAAAATAAAATAAGGTCACAGAGAGAATGAAGCGATTTCTAGAGCCTCTCCAAGGAGCAGTGGAGCCATACTCAGCTGCTGAATCAATGTTTAAAGCATTTTGAAATCTTTGGAATAGCTTGATGCTAAGTGTTGAGTCACTCACCAAGAAATCTCTAGCAGTAAATTTTGTGAGATAAAGTTGAAAAGACCAAATGGATTCTAAATCTTGTCAAATGGATAAAAGTTCTGTCTGTTCTCTCTCAAGTGCCAAAGCTGTCCTGAGAAAACATTGTGAATTCAGTTAAAATATCAGATCTGCTGTAGACAGTGTGGTGTGCGCTTTGAGGGACATAAAGCAATGACAAGCTCATCGTTTATCTATTTAAAATTTTGTCTTAAAAGCCATCACCATGCTGTGGGGAGGGTGGGCCTGGGCTGGGTAGTGGTGGGAGGGCGGACATCGACTTCTCAGTGGGTCAGTGCTCAACAGTTGAAATTCACCCAGCATGTGACCGGTAGTGCTCATCAATGCTTTGTTCACCTATGGCCCTACATGAGTTCACATGTGGATCGTGGATCACTGCATGGCAGCGGCATGGCTGTGTCAGCCTCCCCTCAAGGGTTCCAACGAAGAGGACAGGAGCAGGGATCCAAGCTGGCCTGAGTGAGATAAGGGGCTGAGGAGGCAGGAAAGAAACACTGGTCACGATGGAAGTGAGGCAGGGTCACAGGCAGAGTCACAGACAGAGGTCACGATGGAAGTGAGGCAGGAACCACAGGCAGAGTCACAGACAGAGGTCACGGTGGAAGTGAGGCAGGAACCACAGACAGAGTCACAAACAGAGGTCACGATGCAAGTGAGGCAGGAACTACAGACAGAGGTCACAGACAGAGGTCACGATGGAAGTGAGGCAGGGTCACAGGCAGAGTCACAGACAGAGGTCACGATGGAAGTGAGGCAGGGTCACAGGCAGAGTCACAGACAGCCTTTCAGACGGCGGAGCAGGACCCAGGACATCGGGAAGCACCGATATGTGTCTTTTTCCACGCAAACCTGCTCCTCTTCCCTGTGGTCTCCCATGTGTTGCTGGACATCATGCTCCTGAAAACAGAGAACACATATGCATGCAAGTGCATGTTCAGGATTATTGTCTTTATTTTTAATGTATTTATTTTTGAGGCAGGGTCTCACTATGTGGCACTGCCTGGCCTGGACCTTGCTATGTAGACCAGGCTATCCTCGATTTCACAGAGATCCACCTGCCTCTGCCTCTTCAGTGCTGGGATTAAAGGCATGCACCTCCAGGGCCAGTTCAGATCACTGTCTTAGATGAGAGAAGAACATTGATACTATTGTGCTAATGGGTCCGTCTTTCCTGGCAGGCTGGTGTTACAGTTTGTAGAGATCACATCTGGGTGAGACTGTTGATGCCTCGCCCCAGAAGCTGTCCTGGCTCCTCTGTCAGAATAAAAGCCGGTGATCATGGAGGAGGCTTCCAGCTCAGTTCCAAGATGATTTTACTGTATATTTTTATTTATTTATTTATTTATTTAATTGTGTGGTGTGTGTGTGTCTGTGTGTGTGTGCACGCGCGCGCGCACAGGTATGTAGAGGTCAAAGGACAAACTTTGGCGGTCAGTTCTCTCCTTCCACTATGTGGGTTCCAGATTGAACTCAGATTGTCAGTCTTGGTGACAAGCACCCTCACCCAATGACACACCTCTCTGGTCCCTGTTTTTGTTATATCTTGCAAAGAAGATTTGTGATGCCTTCAGCAATATGCTCTTTGAACTAGTTCTGGTGGGTTATCAACAGGAATGGAAGGAACCTGCATTGTTGGTGGGGCTCTGAGACCCACTCCCACCCCCAGGGATGTGCTTTCCCCAGCATGGCCACACCTAGAAGTTCTGTGACCTCCCCCAACAGCACCAACCGACCAAGTGTCCAAATACTCGGAGCTTTGGGGGCTTTCTCATTCAAACCACCACACTATACTCCAGGAAAAGCATTTATCCTTCCTTCCCAGGAAGAAACTCACATGGTTTGTGCCCAGCAACCAAAGTCTGCTCTGCGTGAACAAGGATGGGTACTGAAAGTCACGTGGGCAGAGTCCGATTCTCCTTGTATCTTTAAACTCTGTAGGGTGGAGGGCAGCAGACACTAGCCTTCATGTGTGGCCAAAAGAGCTCAGCTGCATGTAAGCATTAAGCATATGTGTCAGCTGCATGTAAGTGTTAAGCAGATATGTAGGTTTCTGATTATATTATGAGTGATGGCTGACATTCTGAGTCTGGTTGTGACTAAATGGCTCTAGTACTTCCTTCAAGAGAGAAGCTGCGTCTTCTTGCCTATAGTCTGCGAAGGCGCAGAATTGATTTTATAATTGCAGGCTGAAATGTTCAGTTACAATTAAGTGGACTATGGTCAAAAAAGACAGTTTGTCAATATTTTGGTTTCTCAGCTGGTGAAAGCAGGCTTGCAGTGGAAAGCTGAAACTTTATGCTCAAGGTTTCCCCTTTGGCAGCATAATATGGTCTTTCCTGTACTTACAGCGTATCTGGAGCTCCCTGTCAGGGCTGCGAAGCAGGCAAAACCCTTTGGGGGAGAAGGAAGGGTTGGAGGCAGAAAGGCATGTGAAGACCTCTGGTGAGCCCAGGAGTCTAGAGGAGGATCCCAGAGGTCTGAGCCTCTGTCTGCAGTCCCAACTCCTGTCTGGAACCACACAAAAATGAGGCCATTTCCTAGAATACTGGGGTCTCATGCCACAATGTCAAGAATTCATAAAGCAGTATGTCATGGCAAAATATTTAATGATTCTGAGCAGCATGAAAAACAGCTATTTTTATTTTTTTCTCATGTGTTTGAGGGAAGGAGAGAAAGGGGGAAGAGGGAGAGAGAGAGAGAGAGAGAGAGAGAGAGAGAGAGAGAGAGAGAGAGAGAGAGAAGAGAAGGGAGGGGAGGGAAGGAGGGAGATTGAGGGAGAAAGAGAAGAGAAAGTGATGGGCCTGAGAGTCTCAGTGCTCCGTGAGACTGTGGGAGGAGCTGGCGGCCGGAGGCCCTTCTTCTGTGCACTGGGTGGGGAACTACTCTCACTAGATGGCAGCAGAGCATAGTGCCCAGGTCTGAGGGGGGCTGGCTCCCTCCCCGCCCCCAGGGTCGCCTTCCCGCCGGGCTGCCTTCTTTAGGAACATTGTGCCATTTCTGGGAGAGAGGCAGAAGATGATGATCTCAGTCCCTTTTCAGTCCCGAGGGAACACTTGAGACTGTGATTTATAAAGAAAGGACGTTTACTTTGGCTCAGGGTTCTGGAGGCTGGGGAGGTCAGGACTCCGTGGCTTCATCTGGAGAGAGGCTCAGAACTGTGTCCATTCAAAGCAGAAAGCAAGAAGGCAGTGGGACGGTGTGGAAGGGACGGAGGCATGGGAGTGCCTCCCTGTGTCACAGCCTGCTCTTCTGGTGACTGGCCAGCCGGGTCTTGAGACCTGTGTTAGTTGCTGTCACCTGAGAGGGGTGTGAGAATGATTTCTGGGAATCACAAATTACGTATTCAATCCGTTTTCTTACCGAACACTCAGCTTATTATTCAACTCAGAAATTATTCAATTTCTTTCCTTTAAGAAAAAACAATATAATCAAATTCCTATGCTTTGGACTTTGGATGTAATTCACTCTTCCAAGCTGAATACGTAGCTTTACTCTTGCACTATGTCCCCTATTGTTGAACCCCTGACTCAAAGCAATGTATGTGTGAGATGTGTGATAATGAGACCCAACACCACTGTGATAGCCCTGAAAACAACATCTTCCTGCACCAATGTTGGAACCTACAGAATGGGACAAATTCTTCAGCAGCTACACAGTTGACAGACAGCTAGTATGTAGAATACATTAAGAATTCAAAAACTAAACATACACACAAAACCCAATTAAAATTGGAATAAAGAGAGAAACAGAGCTCTCGAAGGATGAAATGCCAATGGCTGAGAAAGGTTTTGAGAAATGTTGGCTATCTCTAGCCATCAGAGAAGTGCAAATTAAAACTGCTTTGAGCAGTTTACGCCAGTCAGACTGGCCAAGATTTAAGAAACAAGAGATGACAAACGCTGGTGAGGATGGGGAGAAAGAGCAACTCTTATTCACTGTTGGTGGGAGTGCGAATTGGTATAGCCACTATGGGAATCAGCGTGAAGGGGCCTCAAAAAGCTAGAACTAGGGCTGGGCCTGGTAGCACACTCCTTCAATCCCAGCATTTGGGAAGCAGAGGCAGACTGATCTCTGTGAGATGGAGGCCGGCCTGGTCTGCATGTCAAGTTCTGGGCCAGTGTGGTACATTTGTACAATGGAACATTATTCAGCTGTTAAGAAAAATAAAATTATGAAATTTTCAGAACAGTGAACGAAACAGGAAGCACTCGTCTTGGGCGGGTTACCCGTACTCTCATAGTGGGTGCTAATGTGAGAGTGACAGTCTGGACTGAGTCTTAATTAACCCCAGCAAAACCTTGTGCCTTTGTGTTTTGGGACTTGGGTATCTGATCTTATGTCCTAGGCAACCTTAATTTTGCACTCCACCCAAAAAAGATAATGAATGAATGTGGTGTGCTTGAGAATTAACATATCAAAGCGCTGAAAGCAAGCTCCCCCATCTCATGACACAAGGTGAAGATTGGGAAAGATGCATGGCCTTGGGTGGGTGAGGTATTCTAGAACTATTGGTCTGTTAAGATTAGGGTGGAGCCAAGTTTGAACAGCCCCAGTTGAAGATGGAGAAACCATTTTGAATAAAATCAGATCTGGCTCTTCAGTCCATTTTGGAAGCAAGTCATTCAGTTATTTAATCTCTTCATGGGGGGAGGAGTCTGGTTTTTCTGGGGCCGAGGGGTTCAGGTCCCAGTGAGGGTCCTGAACACACTGGCACAGGCCTGTTCGCCACGCAGTTCACTGAAGGGTTCTATGACTGCAGTCCTTCACTGCAGGCGCTAGTCCCTGCGGGCACAGGGACATGCAGTGGGGTGCTTCTCACTGCAGTCCGACCAGTTCAAATCCTTGGCCTGTTTAGAACCAGCCGGGGCTTGGAGAATGAAACAGAATTGATTGCCACAATTTCATCTGATGATGACTAAAATTACAGCCATTTTCAGGCGGGGAAAACATCTCCTGCCACTTGGCACCCAATTACTGACCCAGTCGATCGAAAGCAATCTCTGTGCCAGCACCTTCCTCCCCCTCAGCCTTCCTGCCACCTGCCAGTGAATCAGGAAACCGTTCTGTGAAGGCTCCATAGCAACCAGTTAGGCACCGCAGGCCTCAGCCAGTCCTCCCTTCCTCCTCCGTCTCCTCTGCTCTCCCCTTCCTCAACACTTGAAAAGTGTTAAAAGCATAGTTCTAGGGTTGTATAAAAGCAGGTTGGCCTGGTTTCATCAACTCCCCAGCCCGCAGGAAGGGGAAGCAGCTAATTCTAACTCCAATGAAAGGATAACGCTGGTTGCAGGGGCATCAGCTTGCTGAGGTCATAGAACATAGATACATGGGCTTGGGTTGCTAAAATTCCGTAAGGTTCCAAACCATTAACCCTGCAGGTTTACATGATGCTGTTGGTGATTTGCTTCTTGATAGTTTTGTTTCCACACATGAAGAATGATTGTTGGAAACAATGTAGCTTGTTGACCAACCACTGTTAGAAAGAATGCATCACTACTGATCTCACCAAAACTGAGTCATTGCCTTTGACGTTTCATTATTACATGAGCATATTTAACACTTTACTGAGGTCTGCCATATCGTAGCACTATGCCCAGAGCTGGAGCTCTGGTTGCCATATAAGACAAACTTGTTTTCTCTGCTACAAAGATCACACATGACCAAACATCAGATGCTTTGAGTCATAATTGTTCCCGAGGAGAACTGGGTGGCTTTGGATGACTGATGTTGCCCTCTCCAGTCAATCAGCTGTGGGTGCAGTTGAGAAGGAAGACATCTTTTATCAGATCAGGCTCCTCATTCATATGCAGTCGGCGATCTCTGCATTGATGAATAACAAATGACTGAAGACAGGAGGTGTCTTTCTTCTTCAGTCTTTCTGGAACATGACACCTACCACTTAGGCCCTGTTCTTAAGGAACCCACCTTGGACATCCATTTGGTCTTCTGTCTTATTCGCTTGCAGCCATTGACTACACATGCCCCTTCCTCCACTACTTGTCCCCCGCCACCTGTCGTCATCGTCGCTGTCCTCCTCCTTGTCCTCCTCGTCCCCCCCATCCTCTTCCTCCCCTGCTCCTCCCTCCTTCCCCCTCCTCCTCTTCAATTCTGTCCTGAGCTGTGCATGGCTTTTCTGATTTACACTATGTTCTTTCTAGTCATGGGTTCTGTTGGATGCTGACTCCCTCAGAAGCGTCATGAATGCAGTGATAAGACAAAGTTGAATTATGGTCTCCATGGCTGGAAGGGCTCAATGTTGGCAGTATCTTAGCAACTTAAAGGGAGGAGCACAGATCTAGGATGTTTATGAGTGCTCAGAGGTCCAGGTGAAGCCTGGTCTTTTAATGGGAACATTTGATTGATCGGATATACTGTGATAGTTTTGTATTTGTAGATTTTTGAGGTGAGGGCTGCCAAATGTCTAGGAATGAGAACTTATTCATGTGCCTTTCTTTCTCCCCCCCCCCCCCCCTGAGTTGATGGTCTTTCTCGAGCTTCTTGGAATGAACAGAAAAGTTATTTTCTACTTTAACCTTCATGGGCAAGAATTTTCTGGAAGAGTGTTGCTATGCTGATGGAATGATGACGTCATATGAAGGTGGACAGAGAAAGGGATGGATGAGGATGGTTTGGGATCCCTTTAAAAAAATAAAAGTGGTAGGGCATGGTGGCCCTTTGATCCCGGCAGTGGGGAGGCAGAGGCAGGTGGATCTCTGTGAGTTCAAGGGCAGCATGGTCTACACAGTGAGTTCCAGGACAGTTGTGGCTACAGGGAGACCCTGTCTCAAAAAAGACCCCTCCCTCCAAAGTGATTTTAGCTCTATAGATTTTCCAGCTATCTACTTACTGAATTAGCTTTATTTGCATACATTAAAGTATATCCTTGAATCTGTAGTATCCCCTGGATTCAGTCAAGATTAGGAACGTGTGCTGATTTTTATATTTGGAAAATGTATGTCCATGGAAGACACATGCATTCTCTTAAAAAGAGACATCGGGAATTATTTCCTGCATTTCCTACACTGACTTAGATACAGGGGCCAGACAGAGCTACTTTTTATGATAATAAGATTACATTCAATTTAGAAAGTTTAAAATTTAGTTCACATAATTTTAAAGGAAGGAAAAAGGTAGATAAAACTGAAGCAATTATTAAATTTAAGTTAGTGTTTTCCACCAAAAGAAATATTTTATAAATGGTTCTTCTAAGGTCCATAATATAGAGGGGTATTAAAATACAAATCAGAAAATTATATTCCAATGAAATCTGGTAAAAAACATTGATAATATGAAATCATTATATGGTGTTACAATAATTCATCAAGAAAATATAAGACTATGACTGTCTTAAAACATAGAAAGTACCAAATCAACACCATAAGGTAAATCTGATAAATTCAGAAACAAACCTAGCAGACCACATAAGAAATCAATGCTTCTGACAAATTGATGGCTTGATCTACATTCCAAATCAAAAAGCGTAAGTTCTTTTTTAAGGATACATAAAAGTACTGTAAATATTGGGCAGGTATTTGTTCTTAAAGAAGTCAATGAAGGCTAGATGAAGTCCTCTGAACATAGCACATTAAATGAGAAATCAAAACCAGAGAATTGTTTGGAACGACTCCATGGGGTTGTAAGCTCCGAATGTACGGTTATATAACTGTCCCAGAGGATGTCACCATGACGATGGCCACCTGTTCAGAGCTGGATGCTAATGGGCGTTCTCATCAAAGCTGCTGAGAAAAGGAGCCCTGGGCAACTGGAGGACAGCTGGGTCCTGTGTCAGCTCACAGAGTTAAAGAGAATCGATCCGGGAAAACTGAAGAGACGAAAAAGACAGGAAACAGAAATAGAGGGGACGAACGCAAAACCTGCGTTGCTTTTATTTTTGGTTTGTTATTTAATTGTGTATGTATGTGTGCATGACCCTGTGTGTGTGTGTGTGTGTGTGTGTGTGTGTGTGTAGGCCATTGGTCAACTTTAGGTGTTGTTCCCAAGTGCTGTCTGCCTTGTTCTTCTGAGACGGGGTCGCCCACTCATCTGGAACTCACGAGGCTAGCTGGCCAGCAAGGCTCAGGGAGCTGCCTGTCTCTGCTCTCCCAGGGCTGGGTTTCTAAGCAGGTTCTGGGGATCCAGTTGAGGTCCTCAGGCTTTACCTACTGAACCATCTCCGAAGCTCCAAAATCCGGTTCTTTATTAAGATTTAGGTGTATATGAACTTTTGCATACGTGAATTCTGTCTCTTTTGTGCTCTGCCAGAGAGGCAAGGGTGAGTGCTGTGTACTTAAAAGCTTCCATGATTCCCCTGGAATATTTAGTGTCATTACATTTACAAACCACACACATGTCTTTTCTCTAGTTTGCATTGCCAGCCTATAGTCTGAGAAATGAGATAATGTCCTGTTTTTAAATTCACAAAACAATAAATTTCTCATGTATTTCTAAAGCGTGATAGTCCTGCTACACATTCAAAGCAGTTTTCTGCTTTTGCAGTGTTGGAGAGGAAACCCACGGCCTCTTTCCTGCCGAGCTAGCGCCCTGCCATTGAGCCACTCTCTCAGCCTTTAAAGCGAACCGTTTAAGGCAAAATTAAATATAAAGGTAAGGATACATAAGAGGCAAAATGCTCTTATGTTGCTTGTAGAGACATGGAGGAGAAAGCATGAGGGGAACTCGGACCCCTACTGTGTGAGTGGAGGCGTGCACGCTTCAGACACGTATGCGCGCATTGGCGGTTGGAGGTGGTGTATTTGAAAACGTTTCTCTGAGCATTCAGGCTTTGCTCAGTGGTAGCCTGCTCTTTTTCAGAGTCCGGCTCTGTCAAGACCCACAGTGGTGCCCCCGTTTTATTAGCGGGGGACACTGCTGAACTCTTTCCTAGGCTGTCTGTCTGATGCACTAATGAATTCTGGAGAAAACCCTGTGTTTTACTGAGTAGTTATATTACATACCTGGAGTTTCTATTATTTTTCTTCTCTATGAAGCCTTAATTCCCTTGTCCAACTGGCTCCAAATAGATGGCTCTTGAATGCTGCAAAATGAAGTTAAGGAAAAACAGTTATTTATTCTAGAAAAATTATGCTTTGTTCTCTTGGGAATGCAAAAACGTGTGTTCCATGTCTCTGACTAGAATTACCTCTGCTCTCACAGAGCCCCAGTCCTAGGAACTTTTGATATGGCCACTTTATTCTCAAGACCAAGCTATCTATTATTTAAATTATATTAGGGTTAGATCGCTTTGCTGGTCATTGTCAGAAAGAAGTGGGAAAGATTAGAAATTAAGTTTGGTTTAGGGAGTCTTTATTGAACATCTTAATATGAGCCTTTTTGTGGAGGAAATGAACCAGATTGACTTTCTTACTAAAACATGAGTGATTAATTGTTGACACAAATGCCGGGAGTTAGAGTGGACATTTCAGTTTTGTCTATGGGAGTGTCAATAGAAAGACAGATTTGGTTTATTCACACAAAAGATGCACCCATGACTTAGGATGGGATATAGCTGTCAAGAATACATGGGCTGGGGTTGGAGACACAGCTCAGTGGGTAAGAGCACTTGCCACTCTTGCAGTTGGTTCCTACCACCAACGTTGGGCAACTCACAATGGCCTGTAACTCCAGATCCAGGGGATCCAAGGCCATCTTCTGGTTCCCACAGGTATCTGCAGTCACAAACACATACCCCACATGCACAAAAATAAGTAAATAATAAATAAAAATAAATCTTAAAAAACAGCTTTGCCAACTGAGCCACTGCCCCAGCCTCTTCTGGTCCTTTCCTGAGTTGCTGGCACCCTTCTCATCTTCAGGCTCCGAGTCTAATTCTCAGTCTCAATCTCCTACCATTTCTACCACGTCTGTCTCTGCTTCCTCCACTGATGTCTGAAGCTGTCCAAGTCATCCATCAGAGTTGGAGTCAACTTTTTCCAAAATCCTCATGGTGTTTGGTGTCTTGATCACCTGTCATGAATCATGAATGGTCTTAATACCACCATCTAGAATAACTTCTTCCCAGATTTCAACAAACATTGCTGAGATCCAACAGAGGAACCACTACCTCATGCAGCTGTAGCCTTACAACATATCTTTCTTAAATAGTAAGAAAGTGCTTTGCCTCCAAGACTGCAGAACATATGGTGTTGGGTTAGAAGCATGCTAATCGCATTACAAATCTTCATCCGAACCCTTGGATGACCAGGAGCCTTGTTAACAGAAATATTTTTAGCACAGTTTTATTTTCTGAGACGGTATCAACAGTAGGCGTAACACATTCACTAAACCATGCTGTAAACAGGTGTGCCACCATCCAGGCTTTGATGTCCATTTATAGAGTCCAAGTAGAGTAGATTTAGGGTCTATCTCAAGGCTGTAGGACTTTTGCAAATGCTAAGTATTGGCTTCAACTTGAAGGCAACAGCTGTACTCAGTCCTCACCAGAGTCCAGCTGCCTTTGGAGGGCTGGAATCAAGCACTGGCTTCTCTTTTCTAGATGAGAGTCTTACATGGAATCCTCATCCACTGAAAGGTGGTTTCATCTGCCCTGGAAATCTGCTATTTAGTGTAGTGCCTTCATCACCAATCGGGGCCAGAGCTTGAGTGCGGTCACTGCGGCTTCTAACCAGACCCCGCTCGAGGGCAGTCACTGCGGCTTCTAACCAGACCCTGCTCGAGTGCGGTCACTGCAGCTTTGAACCAGACCCGCTGCCTCACCTCTACCCTCATTTAGGGCCCAGTGCTTTTCCTACATGAACCAACCCTGGGGAATATCCAGCTTGTGTTCTGCGGCTCTTATCTCCCGTAACCATCACAAAATCAAGGGTTAGGACTTTGCTCCGTGCCAGGCTTGGGTGAGAGGAATGATGTGGCTGGCCGCATCCTCTGTCCCAGCTGCTAACCCTTCTCCATGCCAGCAGCTGCTGTGTTTATTGTTCTTCATACAGTCGATGGACTCTTACCATTTCCTTTCAAGACTTTTCTTTGGCATTTACAACTTGGTGTGAGGCACCTAGATTCTACCCAGTCCCAGCTTTCTATTTGCCTTCTTCCGCAACTCAGTCATTTTTGTTTTGATTTAAAGTAAGAGCCTTCTTTTACTTTTACATGCAGAGGCTGCCCTGGACAGCTTCAGTTGTCAATTTGGCACACCTGGGAAGAGGGAACCTCAGCTGGGAATTTCCTTCCAGCAGATTTGCCTGTGGCCAGGTCTGCGCAGAATTTCTTGATTGTTGAGTGATGTGGGAGGACCCAGTCCACTGAGGGTGGTGTTACCCCTGGGCAGGTGATTCTGGGTTGTATAATAAAGGGGCTGAGCACAGGCCAGAGGAGCAAGGCAGTAAGCAGTGTTCCTCCTTGATCTGAGCTTCAGCTCCTGCCTCTGACCCTGAGGTCCTGCCCTGGCTCCCCTTGGAGATGGACTGTAAGCTGCAAGGTAAAATAAACCCTTTCCTTTCCAGGCTGGTTTTGGTCAGAGTGGTTTATCCCAGCAGTGGAAAGCTGACTAGAACAGAGGCATTATAGGATATCCAGTGGCTGGATTTCACCATGGTTGTTTCCTTGGGATGTTGGGCAAAAGGAGAAAGGAGAGAGAGAGAGGGAGACCAGGTGACATGAGGCAACGGAGCAGTCGGGAGATGTGCAATTTATTAAGCCTTCCACCCTATCTAGAGGGGCTTGATGGAGCAGGTATGGTAGTCACACCAAAGATCGCTGGTCGGATCAGTATACTGCATAGACTAGCAATGAGAAATGCTGTGAGGGTTCCCAAAGCATGACGTAGAGACACAGGGCACACACTAGTGGAAAGTGGTAGACTTGTCTGACTCAAACCAGAGTACCCTCAAAAAGTCAGAAAATCAACTGCAGCAAATGGAGGAATGCTTCACCGAAGATGTGGAAGAGCTGTTTGAAGCAGTAAGGACTGAGAATTTCCCAAAATTCAAGACGAGCACTTAACCAAAGATCTAGGAAGCTCAGAAAACAGGAAATAGGATTAATGCCAAAAACATCTCTTCTGAGCCATATTAAATTCAAATGGAAAAAATCAAAGACAGAGAAAAATCTTGAGCAAAGTCAGAGGGAAAAGGGAAGAAAGCTCAAATGCTCAGGTTGGCTCCAGGGGACAGAAGAGGGGTCAGCATTCCTTAGAGCCGTGCAGGCATGAAGGTAGTTGAGGGAAATATTTTAATTGTTGGTGGGGGATAAAACTCCAAATCTCACTAAGGCAAAATTCTACATCAGGTGAAATTATCCTCTAAATTTTTTGATTTCCTTCTTTTTTTGTTAGGTTTAGTTTATTTTTATTTTATGTGTTTGAGTGTTTCACCTGCATGTATGTAGTTGTGCCATGTGTGTGTAGTGTGTGCAGTGTCCGCAGAAGCCAGAAGAGGGTGTCGGGTCCCCTGGAACTGGAGCTATGGAGTTTAGTCACCATGTGAGTGCTGGGAACTGAACCAGGTCCTCTGCAAGAGCAGTCAGTGCTTTTAGCTGCTGAACAAGCTTTCCAGCTCCCAATGACTTATTCTTTAAAAGTGAAGGAGAAATGAAAGATATTGTCAGACAAATTAGGGGAACTTGCAGCCAATGGGTCTCTTTTTTTTGTAAGAAATTATAAAAGGAGTTGCCACTGGAAAGAAAAAAAAATTATTTAGATAAGGAACTTGGATATAATTAAGAAAAATCATTAGAGAGGAAATAAATGAAGATAAATAATTTTGAAATTTTTCTTATTCTTGGTTTAACAGATGACAATTTGTTTAAATTAGTACAACAGCATGCTTAGAAATTAAAGCTCATTAATATAGTGGACAACAGTGTTGGAAGGGACAGAGGAAAGAATTATGGGCTGTTGTGAGTCACTTGCAGCATTTGAAAGAGGACATAGACCAGCCATAAATGTGTGTTGAAGACTCAGGGAGAGCTACTGAAAATAGTTTAAAAAATATATAGGTAATAGAACGGAGGCAAGACTAGAATCATATAAAATGCTCAATTAAAACCAGAGAAATCTAGGGCTGGAGAGACATAGTATACCTACATACATATGGGCAAAACACTCACACAAAATAGAAATAAGAAAGAGAAGACAAAACCAGAATGCAAAACAAATAAGACAGAAACTAAACACCGGAACCCCAGGACAGTGGGAGAAAGCACAGCCAGCCCTGGTGGATGCTGATGTGTGTTAGTTACTGTTACTCTGGCAAAATGCCTGACAGTGCACTTTAAGGATGAAAGGTTTGTTTTGGCTCACAGTTTGAGTGAAGGTGGCCAATTCTGGGGGATTCCTGGTGGCAGGAAGCTGAGGAACATATTGAGGCCATCTTGAGTCTGCAGTCAGGAAGCAGAGGGCGGTAAATTCCGGTGTTTGGCTGGCTTCTCTCTTTCTCCCTTTTGACTCAATATGGGACCCTGACTGGTGCCATCTACCTTCAGGATGGGTTTTCTTCTTCATGTGCCTTTTCTGGAAGAACCCTTATAGACACACTGAAAGATCTATCACGTAGTTCATTCCATACCCAATTGTGTTGACAGTGAAGATTAACCATTATCCAATCCTACTGTATCAATAATCAGCTTAAACATCAAAGTCTAGATATACCTGTTAAGAGGTGATGGTTGTTGAGTGGATAAAAACCAATATTCAACTGCATGTTGTCTTAAAGGAACAAACTTTATATGTAAAGACACAGGTTAAAAGTAGAGGGATGGAGAAAAATGCAACACACAGAACAGGAACCAGAAGTGTCTGGAGAAACCATCTTGTGGTCCTAAGCACGCCAGCCCCTTGCTGAGATTTATAGACAATAGGGCAGCGAGGCGCCTGGGTCTTAGGCAGATTTCCCATGCTCTGCAGCCCCAGTCTCTGCGCCACCCCCTTGCTGTGTTATAAAAATAACCCCCGGTTGATTAATCGTACGACCTTAAGCAATTTCTAACGGGTACTGCAGGAAATATTAATCAACGATTCTCTTTCAGAAAACTTGTGTGTGTTGTTTAATCCCAATCACAGTATTTTTAATATGAAGAAACAGAGACTCAGAAATAAGTACCTAGTTTAAGGTCATACAACGATACACTGTATGGAAGGGCTTGGTTCTCAGCCGAGTCTTTGACCTCACCCCATATAAACATCACTGTAATTATGCAGTTAACATTACTTTTTGGTTCATTAGCAAGTCTGAGGAAGAATCATTTCACCAAGATATGAATAATTCTTTTCATTGACCTCAAGCACTTGTTTTTATGTGGAATTGGGAGTTTTAAGAAGTGAGAGAAGGCATAAAGTAATGTTTTTAATCCCAAAGTCAAGAATGAGGCTAGATGTGTTTACCTGACCTCTATACATGGCTTTTGGTTCAGAACTCCAGTTGAAATCAAATCATAAAACAATGAAAAGAAATCTCTCCGCCTTTAAAAAAAACTTTTATTTTTCTCCTTTGTAAATCTGGTTACCAAAATGTCAAGATGCTAAAGCCTAAGAAATGTGCAACTGGGCAAGAGTTGGAGGTCAGATCAGAGGGAGGGCGCTTACTCTGGGAGAAACATCTTGAAGGCTCATAAAGAAGAAAGATTATGCATTGTATTTATGTGCTTCTTGTCAGAGACGGGTGACGCTAAACAGCTTTGCACTATCAAGTTGTCTTGTAGAAGTCTCTGGAAAGTATTAAATTCAAGATCATGCTTTTTTTAGGTTGATTACCTTGGTTTTAACATTAGAAAACCATCTCTGATTTGCAGGAAATAGTATCTGTTTGTGTTTCATCCCTGCTTTATGTACCAATTTACTGTTAACTGTGACATAATCTTGGAACAAAGGGCTTTGGCAAAGGCTGAGCTTGGTAAAGCACTGGTAATCAGAATCCAAAAACCCTATATAAGAAGTTATCATTGAACTCTGCTGCTTCAGGCGAGCCTGCTTAGTGAGTCCATCGTCCACAGCTGAAACTGGGCCCATTCTTCTCGTAAATTCTCTGTGGAAAGCTGCAAGTCACTTTCTTGGCAGAATCAAAGAATTTAATTTTTATGCTCTGGAAGCTCTCTGAGTTGCTTCAATTCAAGTGCTTTATTGAGCAAAAATAAGGATATAGCCTCCTCTGGGAATAAGCAAAATATACTGGTCATGTTCCCAAGCCTCGAGGAGCGCCGGGGTCCCTTGGACAAGTCAGACAAATGGGACATGTGAGCAACCCAGGCGTTACTGGGTCTTTCATGGCATTGGTCAGGAGAAAGCAGTAGGTTGGGTGAAGTGTGTGGGTGTGATCTGGGCCAGATCAGAGAGATTTGTAAGATTTATAAGTGCAAGAATAGAGGGGCAGAACTGGGCGTTGTGAGCAGGAGGAGTTTTCACGGAGGTCCGCTGTGGGGCTCATGCAGTGATATAATTAACGGGAGGCCCGTGGAATGAAAGTCCAGTTTGTGAAAAGATTGTGCTCAACAATTTTGTTCTCTTTAGTTTTACCTCCCCAATATACCCTTTTACCTGCAGCTAGTATCTAGTGTGTATCACAGGTCCTTTGCCCTGGTTACCAGAAATCCCTTTGGACATAGATACGTAAGCAAGTCTTGAGAATGCCTTGGCTCAGTAGAATTTCATTCTCAGTAGAAATTGCAGCTTGATTATTAGAAAAACTGACTCAAGTTTTTCTGGAAGAAAAAGCTTTATATAAGATTTTCAAATTTACCTGATTTTCTCATTTCATTTAACATTCCTGTTTTAAAAATCTATTAAAATAAAAGCTAATTCCCCCCTAAGATTCAAAAAATACTACTAAAAATACATGTGATCTTGAAGTTCTTTGGGATCTGAGTAACAAAGTACAGATGGTAATTTTTCATGTAAAAACTGGGAAATTTTTAAGTAGAAATTCTTTAATCTTCTGACTAATGTAGGGGAAACATATTTCAACTTGAAAATGAAAATTTCTTGTGTCTGCAAAGTAGTATTAGTCAGAGGAAGGTGGGACTGTGGAGAGGGTTCCATTTTTCTGTGGTGCTGATCAGAGGTGGCTGAAAAACATCCATCCTCTGGAAGCAACGCTGAGTGACTTGAACCACGGTCTCAAGTCTCTGCAGTTCTGGGAGCTCATAAATAACAAGAGCCGGTTGCATCATGAGACTCTGGCCAAGAACATGAAAGAAGGCATTTTTTCCTTGTCTAAGAATGATAATCACAGCAAGTGTGCCCTCCAAGTTCTATTGATTAGCGATGCAGGTCTAGCAAGTGCCTATTTCAGGCCACGAGTAGTTCACAAGAACAAAGCTTGTTCTTCATAGTTAAGAAAAGAGCTCAGGAGATAGCACAGTAAAATGCTTGTCACTTAAGCATGAGGACCTGAGTCTGATCACCAGAGCCATGTAAAGAAGCTGCGTGTGCTGGTACACTCTAGAAATTCCAACACTGGGAAGGTGGGATGGTGATCTGGGGCTCACGGCTTGCCAGCTTGATCTCTGCGTGAAAGCCAGTGAAAGACCCTGTATCATTAAAGAAGATGAACAGAGCCTGAGGAGCAGTGCCCAGTTGACTTCCAGCTTCATGTGTATACACACACACACACCCCACACACTGCATGCACATACACACATACAGACACCATACACTCCACATACAAACACATACCATACACTCCACATTCACATACCACACAGTCCACATACACACACATACACACAAACACCACACGCTCCACTTATACACCTACCACATATCCCACATACATACCACATACCACATGCACATACACACATACAAACACCATACTCCACATATACACACACCACACACTCCACATACACATATACACACCTCACACTGCATGCACACACACATACAAACACCACACACTCCACATACATGCACCATAGAGCACATGCATATATATACAAACACCATATACTCCGCATATAGACACACCACATACACTTCACATACACATATACAAACACCACACATTCCACATATACACACCTCACACTGCATGCACACACACACAACCACCACACACCCTGCATATGCACACACATACACACAGACATATACACATACTACACATAAACACACCACACACACTCCACATATACACATATACACACACCACAAACACCACACACACAGACGTACACACACACACATGCAGACATACACGCACACTCGCACACACCCACCCACCTCCACACACACTCTTAAATCCCCATTCTTCCTGATGGTGAGGATTATGTCTTAGTGAAGTCAGTCCAGGGAAGTCTGTCTTTGCACGTTGCTCCTCAGTGTTCCCAGGGTCGGGAGGGCTTGAGGGCTGCTCAGAGGAGTCTCCCACACCCGGTTGTCCTCTGTCCAGTATGATGTTAACTGTAGCTTGTCCACTGTTGGTAATTGGCTCATGTGAGCCCTTTTCTCTGTGGCAGTCTTGTGTTCTTGACAAGACTTTAGGGAATTGTCAAAGACTTATTTCTCTTCTTGAACATCTTATTTTCAAGAACTGTGATGTGACTGAGGTTCTGTTCTACCCCCCACAAGTTACCTTGCTGTAGTCTCCTACGTGATAGCAGGAGGCTCCTGAGACAAGGGGTGAGCCATAGCTCAGAGGAGCTGGAGCACCAGTCAGCACGTCCACGCTGATCTGCAGCCCAGCTCCCGAATCCTGATGGAGGAGTGTCGGGACAGGGACACACCGTGGCTGTTTCCTGGAGGCACCCTTGGCTAAGGAGTCTGTTTTTTAAAAACAATAGTGCACTTGCTCTTTGCTTCAGTGACATTGTGTATCTTTGTCTTCTAAGGTTGTCAGGGACATATATGTTCAGGATTTGGCATGTAAATGCCCTTGAGTTGGTTTGAGGTTTATCATGTGTCTGATAAACTGATCAATCAAATACTTTATGGCTGATTGTTACTGTTTTCAAATTTTCTAGAAGTCTTATTCTCTTGAGTAGACTTAACTCCAAACAACCAGTCAAATTAGGTTTTAAACATTTTATTTATTTGTATTTTGGTTATGTGTATGAGTGTTTGGCCTGATCCGCGTCAGAGCACCCAGAAGTGCAACATCTGTGGAGGGCAGAAGAGGGTGTCCGATCTGCTGGAACTGGAGTTATGGATGGTTGTGAGCCGTCATGTGGGTTCTGGGATTCAAACCTGGGTCCTTTGTAAGAGTGGCCAGTGCTCTTACCCACCGAGCATCTCCCCAGCCACTTGTTTATTTACTTTTAAGAAGGAAGAAATCCGAGACACTTTTGGCTGCTGGTCAGGGTCTCCCTATGGGCTCCCAGCCTTCGCTGTCTATCAGGATCGTCCTGTGACTGGTTTCCAACCTTTAGAGTCTGACTGGGGATGCACAGAATGAGAGCTGCATGTATGCTGAGAAAAACTCTAGGCGCTCTCCACACAGCAAGGAACATCACAGACACTATCTTCTGTTTAACATTTGTCTGAACATGATGCAGAATCATCTTTTTTTCTACTCAATTGTGAACAAAGCTATTCGTAAGAAAACACTGAAGAACAGATGAAGCATCGCGAAGAGCAGCAGGGAGAAGAACGCGGGCCAGAACTCTGGGTAAAGCCTCGGTCTATACAGAACTGGACAATATTGGCTCATAATTTGTCTCCCAGTGTTTCTGTAAAACCTACGAACTGAAATGCCGAGTGTGGGAAAGGGTGAGGTGTGATTGATGCTCATGTGGGTAGCATAGCCGTCTTGGGAATCAGGGTGACCACACTGGAAAGCTGAACACATGCGGATCCCATGACCCAGCAGCTGCACTCCTGGGTACACAGTAACGTCAAATGCTCATTTCTGTTTGTGGCAAGACGTGCTCTTGATAGCTCGCAGCTGCCCTGGTCATCATGACTGAGCACGACTCAAATGCCTATGGGTGATGGGGTAGAACATGTAACTTGAAGACAGAGGGGGACTATACTGGGGAGAGAAAGGTGACCAGGAATGAGGCTAAGGGTGGAGGGGAGAGAGGAAATGATGTAAAATGGGGAGACAAGTGTGGTCAAGACTCTCTGCTTCCGGAGAGTGCTCTCCTGGCTTCATGAGCTGCTTCAGGTAAGAGCAACCCACTCTCTACCACCTTCCAAAGAATAAGCGGCTGGTACCTCAGGTGGTGACTCAGAGCTGGGCCAAAGTCTCCACAGGCTCCCCTGGGGTGGGGACTGAAGTCTGGGTGGGTTCCTTCTCAGATGGTGACTGGTGTGTGTGTGGGTGCTCCTTCAGATGGTGACTGGAGTTGGGGGGCACATAGGTAGGGTCCCTGCCTCAGATGTCATTCAGGACTTGGGGCTCAAAAAATATTTTTTAAGAAATACCAAATTATAGACCATTATGGGATGTGTACATACAGTGATCTTTCCTGGATAGAATGGTGACTGTGGGAGGAGACAAGTGATCACACTGCGTGCTCATACGGGGTTTATCTGACTCGGTGACTTAGGGGAGAGGCCACACGGAATGGGACGGGCATCCAGGATGGCTGCTCAGCATCCACTCAAAAGTCAGACATGCTGCTGGGCATGAACAAGTGTCTTTGAGTTTCTGGGACCAAATCCAGGACCTTGTTCACGCTGGGCAAGTGCTCTACCACTGAGCTATGTCCCTATCCCTCAGGAGATTTTTCCGAAGATAATTTTATAGGTTAGTACACATTAAACAGTCCTTAATTTCTAGAGGTCTGCATGGAATACTAAAGAAAAAAATGTTTTGTTTAAATTAGATAATTAGATAAATTGACCGAGACCCTAATGGTATATACTGACAGCTCATCGACAACATCGCTTGCACTGTTGAGCGTCAGTAAGGAACACCTGGCTACAGGACTTATATTGCTCCTCTAGTAATTCAGTGGGTTTTACCAAATACCGTAGGCCAATTTCTTTTCACCGCTGACAGAATAGTTAGGCAGATATCACTCCACTTCAGAAGAGGAAGCCAAAGAGCACCTTGAGTTGTGTCACAGTTCACACCCCTTTCACAGAGATGATTAGTGGTGAACTAAGAGAGTCCTGAGTTCAAGTCCTGGTTCTTCCTGGTCCCAGGTTCCTCAGTATCCGGTGTCTGCAGCACAGTGCAGGTGGTAAGAAGGATAACAGAGCTAAGGCCAGACACGTGCAGTGGGCCGCGTTGTCACAGGAGATTGGTAATGTCTTTAAAAAGTTTTATAACTAGTATTTTTGTACTGTTCTGATTTATTTTTGCCACGAATCATTGTCACTTAATTTAGAGACAGTTGTGGCTGGTCATTTTGCTTTAATTTATAGGATAGTTTTGCAATTTCTTTACCTATGCTTTTAGGTTTATTTCTCTATTATATTTAAATTTGACCACCAATTAAGGTTATCTGATGGAATTATTTTCTGAGAAACGGGTAAGCAGGAGACTTTGCTACTCTATGCCAAGGACATAGAATTTGGAGGAACTAAATAAATGAAGTTTGTAAATACACTTTGCAAAT